>CM039723.1:22683730-23318175 GCA_022539455.1 Dendrobium nobile
TAATGATTTAAATGTTGTAGGTCAAAACATATTTTAAAAAAAAAATTAAAGATTATTACAATATGAATGATATCAGAACTGTCAAGAAAAAGGCCTTCGATTGTCTAGTCAAACATGATCTGTCAAGTGGAGCCTCATATTTGATGAAGGCTGACGCTACGATATTTTGATGATGAATGCATTGGAGTGCTTTAACGAAGTTCTTAAACAAGTAGAGGGACTACCCAAACAAGGCTTGATCATGGCTATCTACTACAACTTGGTAGTGTTATTCCTAAAGGATTTAGAGGAGGCATCAAAAGCAAGGGGATTCAAACTATGTTCTATAAATGAAGATCAGCCTAGAGCACTTTGAATGTGAGGCTCTCGAGCATGTTAAACAACTAGGAATTCCAAGTTTTCGACATGTCTTGTCAGGCCCATAAGATAGAGAAAAAAGTATAGATGCATGTACATGCACATGTAATATACCTCAGTTATATCACATGTCATGCGTTGATAACTAGACAAACTACTATACATGCATAAGGCCACTAGCTGGGGGCCATGGGGAGAATACAAGCTCCATGCAATTGGCCATAGGCCAGATCGTAGAGTTATCAAGCAGAGTGAGGAGATCATTGTACATATATTACATTACCTTTGATACTACCACTATTGAGCATGAGTGGATAGATACAACAAAAAGAGGTATGCACCTAGTTTATGGTCTAGAAGATCAATATTAATTGCTCCATCAAGCTTCATAGGGGAGCATAGATGAAGATCAGCAGGGCAAAATCCCCAAAGGTCATGAGCCTCCCAATTGCACACTAATGACGTAGACAATAGTGGAGCGCATATGATGTATAAGTTAGAGGTACTGTATATTTCTCTACAACAGCCACTCCCAGTAACCAGCTTTATATTCGTCCTTGTCTATATATGACTATATGATGTCTTTAGACTTATCTTCATCCCCAATGCAATAAGATATACTCTTACAAGGAGGACAAACAACAAAGGAAATCCCACATGATGAGAAGGATAAGGCCTTATATGACAATCTACAATTTCAGAGACAAACAATGCGAGCTTCGACTCGATAAATCCTAGGGAATAGTGCTATTCCATAGCGCCAACGAATGTAACCTCATTTTTTTTATTTTATCCCATTTTTAACGATCTATTTTGGACGCATATCTTAGTTTGAAATAAAAGAATATTTATTTTAATCTTTAGATGTAATGTTTTTCCCAAATTCAATATAACATCTAATTTTAATATAGCATAAAAAGATAATAAGACCAATTAATTAATTATGTTGTCAAATATTATATTAAATATCCATGTTGTACAAAATTACCATTTTAATGAACAAAGAATTGGGCCTTTTCTATCAACACTAAAATTTAGGGATAAACATTTGACTATAATTATTAATATCGTTGGTAGCACCACACAATATAAGCAATATAAATAGGGCTACATATTATTACTTTTCCTTAAGCAACATATGCAGATGTGCATGAAGTTGGCTTTGAATTAGACAATAGCTAAAGTGAAATTTACACTTGTATTGAAGGTCTTGTCAATCTGCTCCATTTAAAAACTTAACTTCATTTTGTACTCGTTGACGACAAAGCAAGCGGAAACTTCATTTTGCACTCATTGACGGCAATGTAGGTGGATTGCGCCAAATCATTCAGTACAGTCTTTAATTAGCCAAATAGTTTGGTAAGTTCACTTTTTTTAAATTTTATTATGTTTCATGCTCTAATGCTAATTTTTATAACCACCCCGCTCCTTAAAAAAAAAAAGCCCAATCACGTGATTCAGACTATCAGTACAGAAATTATGTGTATTGCGATTGTTTTTTTATGTTTGCATGGAAAAACAAACTTACCCACTACGGTTATTTAGTTTGGTGGGCGAGTATGATTGGCAACCTCGCAACCCGTGTTTAATTTCCTTGAGCAATAACGCCTCTTAAGTGAGACCCAATCAAGTGTGGACTAGTATAAAAAATTTTAGTTCAAAAAAATATTTGTACTAAAAAAAATGCTTTAGAAAATAATAAATAAACGTCTCAAACGAATCCATAATTTTCTTAATCAATGACGGTTTAATCAACTTAATATTACTAGATAACTCCCCAAGTTGGATCTGGCCAGTCCACGGCTGGACTTGGGTGAGTGCCTCTTCTAAGAGGATTAGTCACGCTGCCAAGCGTCTTTTCGACGGTGACAGCGGGTGGATACCCCATTCCAAAAAATAAGCTGTACAAGCAAAAAAAAATTTAGGCTTCGTTTGTGACAGCTTTTAAAAGCAATTTTCTAATATAAAATTTTTAGTTCAAAAAAATATTTGTACTAAAAATAATAAGAAAATCATCTCAAACGGAACTTTAGTCTTTTTCGTTGGCTTTTCTTAATCAATGACGGGTTAAGCAGTTCAATATTATTAGATGGCTCCCCAAGTTGGATCTGGTCAGTCATCGGCGGGACTAATAAACGACGGGTCAATGACGCACAACTAATATTCCCGGCCGAATCAAATTAAAATCTTAATGCCGATACTTAATATGCATAAACCATATAGAGAATCAGTTTGAATAAAGAAGTTAAAGACTCCGCTCATAAACCAAAAAATAATAAGTCGGACTAGTCCGCACAGCCGTCCCCGTCCCCGTCCCCGGCCAGTTGCAATTAATGCAGTTGACGAGTCGACCCGCAACCCATGTTAGACAGGCACTGAGAACTACTGCGGCTACTATAGGCTCTATAGCTCGAACTTTTATTTGGTCCGGTGAACGGATTTAGAGCTAGGTTCGGCCACCACTGAGATCGCGCCACGTAGCAGGCACAAAACTGCGCGCCCCCCCCGACAACCCGACCCGGAACGGACCCATGATTGCTCGGTATTTCTCGATTTTGCTAGGTATTGCCTGGTATTGCTAGATATTGGTCGATTTTGTTCGGCAATAACCAATACCGAGCAATACCGAGTTTTTCTATTGCTCGGTATTGCTAGGTATTGGTCAATTTTGCTCGGCAATAACCAATACCGAGCAAATACCGAGAAAATACCGAGTTGTACCGAGTTTTTAGAAAAACTCGGTACAACTCGGTATTGCTCGGTATTGGTCTTCACAGAGCAGTATTTCTCGTTATTGCCAAACAATACCTAGCAATACCGAGAAAATACCGAGTAATACCTAGCAATACGCGAACATAGCAATCCCAGGTTTCGTTCCGGGTCAACTCGTCGGGCCGCGCGGTAAAGAGTCAGAGCACGTGGCGACATGCTATTGGCGGCCGAACGTAGCTCTACGTTTCTAGTATAAAAATTTTAAATTTTGTATTAAAAAACTGCTTTAAGAAGTACCAAGAAAGCCGTCCCAAATGATGCCTTAAGCTTATTTGGATAATGCTTTTGTAGATTGAGTAGTTATGTCTAATCTTTTATTTGACCTTTTTAACATTACTGTATGAGATCTTTAAGGATGAACAAACAGTACTACTCTTGTTGCGGGCTAGAATATACGCGGCGTTAGAGTTAGAAAATGTTTATCTCAGTGTTGTACGGATATCCAACACACAAATAGAAGAAAATTGTAACACCAGAATTTTTACGTGGAAACCTTAGAAAAGGGAAAAACTACAGGGCCGCGCCCAGTTAAAAGGATTCCACAAGTGTTTTTAGAGATTAGAAGTGGCTGACTCGTCCATAAAATTGAGGATGATCATATTACAATAATCAACTCTCGATTTAAAATTTAGTTACAAACGGAGATTGAAAATTCGAAGACATTTTGTGGTCAGGCAGAAATCTAACTTTAATTAATGGCCGAGCATAAATCCTGCGTCAGCCGGCTTTCAGGCAGAACTCTGGTGTCAGTTGGCGATCAGGTAGAACTTCAGTGTTGGTCGGTTATCGGGTGGACCATACCTCCACCAAAATCCACTCAGCCAAAGAAGATCGCCCGGGGTCTGTAGAAGACTCAGAAAAGTGGCCAAAGGTGATGATGTCATGTCTAGCATAATCGGTGATTCCTTGATCATTTTTTTAGGAAAATGTTCCACTTTCACAACGATCTTGTAATGAAAGTGCCTGAAAAATTCACACGTCTCTATTCCTCTCATATAGGATTTTTGATGATGTAAGAGTTCGGTTTGCGAGTAGGGTTACGATTTTGATCACCTCTAGAGTTAATTGATATTTTAACAATATGTGGACTGAGTTTGTTCCAGCTTTCTTATAGAGCCATGTTCATCATAATGGGATTGATCGTATTTTTCAAAGATCGTGGAGCGATGTTATCTCCAAAGTGCCTTTCTCAGATAAGTATATTTATTGGTGATACGCAAGGTCATATCTCTTTTAGATTAAAATGGATGGATATTTGCACTCGAGACCCATCAAAGAGCTGTGTTAGTAATTTCTTCTTTGTGCAGAATGATTGAAATCTCTTGAAAAAATGAGAAAAGCTGAAGGATTTACCTATTCCCCTACATATTGGAGTAGAGGATTTACTAAAGATGCTTAACCTTCCTAATATAAACATCATTCACTATGAGGTGCACTATTTAAGCAAATATGTTGATAAAAAATATTAGTTCAATGTGAGATTATCTACCTAGGCAGGAAGATCACATGCTCGTATGGTAAAGAAGTCAATCAAAGTCCCAGAGGCTATTATTCAATCTTCAAAGGCTCCTCTTAAATGATCAGGGAATTAGGTTGATCTGCAGACGTCCAAGACAAAAAGAGTGGAGGAGGTTTTGACAATCACTTATAAAGGTCGTCATGTCTCTTTATCTAAGTCACACATTTTAGAAGATGTTTTAAAATATCAATGTGTTGCGGGCTAGAATATACGCGGCGTTAGAGTTAGAAAATGTTTATCTCAGTGTTATACGGATATCCAACACACAAATAGAAGAAAAATGTAACACCAGAATTTTTACGTGGAAACCTTAGAAAAGGGAAAAACTACAGGGCCGCGCCCAGTTAAAAGGATTCCACAAGTGTTTTTAGAGATTAGAAGTGGCTGACTCGTCCATAAAATTGAGGATGATCATATTACAATAATCAACTCTCGATTTAAAATTTAGTTATAAACGGAGATTGAAAATTCGGCGACATTTTGTGTTCAGGCAGAAATCTGGCTTTAATTAATGGCCGAGCATAAATCCTGCGTTAGTCGACTTTCAGGCAGAACTCTGGTGTCAGTTGGCGATCAAGCAGAACTTCGGTGTTTGTCGGTTATCAGGTGGACCATACCTCCACCAAAATCCACTCAGCCAAAGAAGATCGCCCGGGGTCTGTAGAAGACTCAGAAAAGTGGCCAAAGGTGATGATGTCATGTCTAGCATAATCGGTGATTCCTTGATCATTTTTTTAGGAAAATGTTCCACTTTCACAACGATCTTGTAATGAAAGTGCCTGAAAAATTCACACGTCTCTATTCCTCTCATATAGGATTTTTTATGATGTAAGAGTTCGATTTGCGAGTAGGGTTACGATTTTGACCACCTCCAGAGTTAATTTATATTTTAACAATATGTGGACTGAGTTTATTCCAGCTTTCTTATAGAGCCATGTTCATCATAATGGGATTGATTGTATTTTTTAGAGATCGTGGAGCGATGTTATCTCCAAAGTGCCTTTCTCAGATAAGTATATTTATTGGTGATACGCAAGGTCATATCTCTTTTAGATTAAAATGGATGGAAATTTGCACTCGAGACCCATCAAAGAGCTGTGTTAGTAATTTCTTCTTTGTGCAAATTGATTGAAATCTTTTGAAAAAATGGGAAAAGCTGAAGGATTTACCTATTCCCCTACATATTAGAGTAGAGGATTTACTAAAGATGTATAACCTTCCTGATATAAATTTCCTTCACTATGAGGTGTGCTATTTAAGCAAATATGTTGATAAAAAATATTAGTTCAATGTGAGATTATCTACCTAGGCAGGGAGATCACATGCTCGTATGGTAAAGAAGTCAATCAAAGTCCCAGAGGCTATTATTCAATCTTCAAAGGCTCCTCTTAAATGATCAGGGAATTAGGTTGATCTGCAGACGTCCAAGAAAAAAAGAGTGGAGGAGGTTTTGACAATCACTTATAAAGGTCGCCATGTCTCTTTATCTAAGTCACACATTTTAGAAGATGTTTTAAAATATCAATGTGTTGCGGGCTAGAATATACGCGGCGTTAGAGTTAGAAAATGTTTATCTCAGTGTTGTACAGATATCCAACACACAAATAGATGAAAATTGTAACAACAGAATTTTTACGTGGAATCCTTAGAAAAAAGAAAAACTACAGGGCCGCGCCCAGTTAAAAGGATTCCACAAGTGTTTTTAGAGATTAGAAGTGGTTGAATCATCCATAAAATTGAGGATGATCATATTACAATAATTAACTCTTGATTTAAATTTAGTTACAAACGGAGATTGAAAATTCGGCGACATTTTGTGGTCAGGCAGAAATCTGGCTTTAATTAATGGCCGAGCATAAATCCTGCATCAGCCGGCTTTCAGGCAGAACTCTGGTGTCAGTTGGCGATCAGGCAGAACTTCGGTGTTGGTCGGTTATCGGGTGGACCATACCTCCACCAAAATCCACTCAGCCAAAGAAGATCGCCCGGGGTCTGTAGAAGACTCAAAAAAGTGGCCAAAGGTGATGATGTCATGTCTAGCATAATCGGTGATTCCTTGATTATTTTTTTAGGAAAATGTTCCACTTTCACAACGATCTTGTAATGAAAGTGCCTGAAAAATTCACACGTCTCTATTCCTCTCATATAGGATTTTTGATGATGTAAGAGTTCGGTTTGCGAGTAGGGTTACGATTTTGATCACCTCTAGAGTTAATTGATATTTTAACAATATGTGGACTGAGTTTGTTCCAGCTTTCTTATAGAGCCATGTTCATCATAATGGGATTGATCGTATTTTTCAAAGATCGTAGAGCGATGTTATCTCCAAAGTGCCTTTCTCAGATAAGTATATTTATTGGTGATACGCAAGGTCATATCTCTTTTAGATTAAAATGGATGGATATTTGCACTCGAGACCCATCAAAGAGCTGTGTTAGTAATTTCTTCTTTGTGCAGAATGATTGAAATCTCTTGAAAAAATAGGAAAAGCTGAAGGATTTACCTATTCCCCTACATATTGGAGTAGAGGATTCACTAAAGATGCTTAATCTTCCTGATATAAACATCCTTCACTATGAGGTGCGCTATTTAAGCAAATATGTTGATAAAAAATATTAGTTCAATGTGAGATTATCTACCTAGGTAGGGAGATTACATGCTCGTATGGTAAAGAAGTCAATCAAAGTCCCAGAGGCTATTATTCAATCATCAAAGGCTCCTCTTAAATGATCAGGGAATTAGGTTGATCTGCAGACGTCCAAGAAAAAAAGAGTGGAGGAGGTCTTGACAATCACTTATAAAGGTCGCCATGTCTCTTTATCTAAGTCACACATTTTAGAAGATGTTTTAAAATATCAATGTGTTGCGGGCTAGAATATACGCGGCGTTAGAGTTAGAAAATGTTTATCTCAGTGTTGTACGGATATCCAACACACAAATAGAAGAAAATTGTAACACCAGAATTTTTACGTGGAAACCTTAGAAAAGGGAAAAACTATAGGGCCGCGCCCAGTTAAAAGGATTCCACAACTGTTTTTAGAGATTAGAAGTGGCTGACTCGTCCATAAAATTGAGGATGATCATATTACAATAATCAACTCTCGATTTAAAATTTAGTTACGAACGGAGATTGAAAATTCGGCGACATTTTGTGGTCAGACAGAAATCTAACTTTAATTAATGGCCGAGCATAAATCCTGCGTCAGCCGGCTTTCAGGCAGAACTCTGGTGTCAGTTGGCGATCAGGCAGAACTTCGGTGTTGGTCGGTTATCGGGTGGACCATACCTCCACCAAAATCCACTCAGTTAAAGAAGATCGCCCGGGGTCTGTAGAAGACTCAGAAAAGTGGCCAAAGGTGATGATGTCATGTATAGCATAATCGGTGATTCCTTGATCATTTTTTTAGGAAAATGTTCCACTTTCACAACAATCTTGTAATGAAAGTGCCTGAAAAATTCACACGTCTCTATTCCTCTCATATAGGATTTTTGATAATGTAAGAGTTCGGTTTGCGAGTAGGGTTACGATTTTGACCACCTCCAGAGTTAATTGATATTTTAACAATATGTGCACTGAGTTTATTCCAGCTTTCTTATAGAGCCATGTTCATCATAATGGGATTGATCGTATTTTTCAGAGATCGTGGAGCGATGTTATCTCCAAAGTGCCTTTCTCATATAAGTATATTTATTGGTGATACGCAAGGTCATATCTCTTTTAGATTAAAATGGATGGATATTTGCACTCGAGACCCATCAAAGAGCTATGTTAGTAATTTCTTCTTTGTGCAGAATGATTGAAATCTCTTGAAAAAATGGGAAAAGCTGAAGGATTTACCTATTCCCCTACATATTAGAGTAGAGGATTTACTAAAGATGCTTAACCTTCCTGATATAAACATCCTTCACTATGAGGTGCGCTATTTAAGCAAATATGTTGATAAAAAATATTAGTTCAATATGAGATTATCTACCTAGGCAGGGAGATCACATGCTCGTATGGTAAAGAAGTCAATCAAAGTCCCAGAGGCTATTATTCAATCTTCAAAGGCTCCTCTTAAATGATCAGGGAATTAGGTTGATCTGCAGACGTCAAAGAAAAAAAGAGTGGAGGAGGTTTTGGCAATCACTTATAAAGGTCGCCATGTCTCTTTATCTAAGTCACACATTTTAGAAGATGTTTTAAAATATCAATGTACTTTGACCTTGACGAACTCCTGTTGTTATTAAAATATAATTTAGCGGCTCTATTATCTCAATTAATTTTAATGGTATCTCAATTTCATCAAAAATCTTCAGCCCGATGATAATATTTTGTAGCCATATTCTTTGATTTAATGTATCATAATAAGCTATAAATTCTACTTCCATAGTGGTTATTAGTACTTGCTTAACATTCTTCAAAGATACAACTCCAACCAAAAGAAAAATGTAGCCTGAAGTTAATCTTCTAATATCGAGGCAACCAACAAAATCATCATCGAAGTATCCAACGATCTCTAAGTGATTTGATTTTTGATAAGTGAGCATATAATCTTTAGCTCTCTTCAGATATCCTATAAGCCATTTTACAAATTTTCAATGATATATTCATATGTTACCTAAATATTTGTCAAGCATTCCAACAATGCAAATAATATCCGGACGCGTACAAACTATCTGTAAAGACTATATTTACATCAATCTAGTGCAGCTCTAAATCATAATGAGTTATCATGTCATAATAATTTTAAAAGTCTTAAAAAAAAAATAAAGAGAAAGTCTCTTTGTAATCAATATATTTATTTTGAGTGAAAACCCTTAGTAACTGGACGTACTTTATACCATTTAATATTTCCTCTTACATCCCTTATATGGCCTAGCCTCAGTTGGACATTCCTAAACATGAAAATATGTAATATTAGGCTTCTTTCTAATCCATAACTTATATGGGGATTTTTCTACTACTTTGCTTGGAACTCTATTAAGAATATAAATTGTTATCTTTAAGATTTCTCTCTACAGTGACTCCTGTAAGGAAGAATCATTTATCATGCATATTTTTAATCTTATCCTTTAAGGTTCTATTTTGTCTCTCAATCACACCATTTTGACATGGAGTCTTTAACATAGTGCATTGAGGAATGATGCCACACTATACTAATTATCTTGCAAAATAACCTGAATGTTGTTCACCTGATTTGTCATATCTACCATAATTTTCATCACCACGATTAGATTTGATAGCTTTAATCTTCTTATCAAGTTATTCTTCAACTTTAGCTTTAAAGATCTTAAATACATCCAAAAAATTTGATTTTTCATGCATTAAAGCATAAGTATCCAAAATAAAAATAATCATCTATAAAAGTAATGAAATATCATTGACCATTTCAATAAGCTAAGGGAATTATGCATGAAGAGAGATTAAGATTAGATACATAAAAATACCATCTATTAAGTACATTTTTTTCTTTTGAGTATTATAACTTATCTTAAAATGATTGAATTGAACAGGAAGATAGATTATAACTACATACACAAGAATATCACTATTCAATTCTAACTTTAGTGCTCTTAGTCTTATAAAAAAATTAAACATTTTCATAATGTACTCCCTTATATTTCATTTACTTTTATACCGTATTGAAATAAGTTTACTAAGAATAGTACTTATTATGACATTTTCAAAACTTGCAAAAAGTTTGTTATTTAGCTTAGGAACTTTTTAGCGCATTCCTCCCCTGATATATTTAGGAATAAAATGCTTCATAATCATAAAACTCAAGCTGTTATAACACTTGCACTTTTCAAAGTTAGCCATTTGTTCTATAGTGGTTTATGCAGTAAGGGCGAGGGTATTTTGTCTGGATCATATAGTCAAGATCCATATACCCAAGAATAATAATAATTATTATATGTTCTTTCCATTTTGTTAATGTCGTTAAACACTAAAATGTTATTCAAGTTGACATATATAGTAGAAATATTAACTTAAAAAGAATAAAATTAAACTCATAATTAATAACAAAGTCATATATTTGTATATAAATGATATGAAAAATTGTTAATTATATACAAATAATGTAAGGTGGACCCTTTATAAGATACATAACACAACATTATAATTTTATCTTTGGACAAAAATTATAAGTTGTAATTTGAACTCTTAAAATTGTAGTTAATAAATATTGATAATAAATTTATAAATTATAAGTCTTTCTTTGGACCGATTGATTATATACATGAATAATTCTAAAAATTATCACATATTTATTAGTACATCTTTATAGGCTAGCTAAAAAATTAATCTTCTTTTTGTTTCGATTACTTTTCGCATAATCTTGAATAAATCTTTAGTATTATTCAATTATTTCTGAATAAAATAATAATCTAATAGATGTCACATTTGTGACATATTATTTTAATTTAATTAATTTTAAAATAATGAATAATCATTGCAATTGAGAAATATTTATTTGATAAAATTATTGAGCAAATAAAATTATTTCAATTATTCATCAACATTTAAGTGTACCCGTATGTCAAATGGGTTGACGCAAACCCAGAATTTTCTGAGTCGAGTTCCGGGTTGTGTCAAATATTGACACCCCTATGCTACTATAATATTATGTCCCATGATTCATAATCTTCTTTAACAAATTTATATGTTTGATACAAATTAAAATTTTATAAATCTCTCTGATAAAAAATTAATGCTTTAACTTACAATTATCACTCAAAAACATCAGCAAAACACAATAAGCAATATGTTTATAACTCTACAACATATTAATTAATGGATTTATTTTCCACTTCTTTCATGGAAGCTTAAGCTGCTCTGCTTATCTGCTTCAAGACCACACTGAGAGCAACTATTATAATGATGAGAAGGACAACAATAGCAAAGCACATGTGTTTTCGTGTGTTCTTTTTTAATTTCTTCGCATCCTGGAGAACAACTGTTGCCGTCTGAACATGATCAAGTGAACTAGCAACCTGAGAAATTAAAACAGGAAGAGAAGTTAAATTACTTTCATCATATTTGATGATCTTAAGTGAAAGCTGAATCAAACCTGAGTCTCAATATCATCTAGCAAGTCTCCTTGTGCATCAACCAACACAGCCATATCAAAAAACATCTGGAATAATTAATGATTAATTAGTTTCGCACTAATTTAGTTTCATTTCTAAAGATTTTCTATTAGATCAAACGGTAATATCAGTTCTCATCATATTCAAAAGAGAAGATCACTTGTTGCAGATCAAGAAGTTTCTTTTCAAGATCGATCGCAGCATCTCGACGCTCTTGAATCTCTGCTATTACGTCAACAATCTGTACATTTGCAGGTAAAAATCAAATATTTATGATGTTTAAAGGTACAATTTGTTTTTTTGATATGAAATATTATATAATGTTTCCTACCTGTCCTCTGCCTTGTCCCTGAATTGCCACAGAAAATATCTGTTCACTGTCTCCTGTTTCTATCAAGTGTTCTATCATCTGTTCCATGAACATAATTGCTTTCATTTTTCTTAGATTTCAAATGATAAATAAGCATTAAACTGGAGAAAGTCTTACTTACCTCTTCTGTAGGCCTTGTTCCAGTCACTGCAAAATTACAAGTCAATATTATTTCCATAAAGAAACTTGTTTCATGTATTGTTGTCTTGAAAAACCAGAAGGAAAATCTTACAATATGGTGAAAATATCTTTCAACTCAAGAACATATGTCATTAATCCTGGGCTTAAATAAAAGACTATTCCAAATACTTGTTGCTGTAAAGTACCTGTGTACACCATCCTTTCAACAGTCTCACGGTTCTCCTCTTGAATGGTTTGCCTTAAAATCTGTAAAGAATGTAAAGAAATTAGATTAAGGATTTGTTTGGGACGGCTTTCTTATGGCTTCTTAATTTTTGAACTAGAAAGTTGCTTTAAGAAGAAGTAACAAAGCCGTCTCAAACGTAGCCTAAATCACATATAATCAGGAGATTGAAATGGCTGACTTGACTAATCCTTTTTTTAATTTACCTGAAATTGAGACATCCTGTCCTTTAACTTCCTTTTCAGGGCCCTGAACGACATAGCATATAAATACAATGCTTTACACGCATGAACTTGGATAAAATTTGCTTATGCAAGAAGAACATAACTAGAATTTGTCATTATTAAGTTTGGAGCACATTTTTTATATGTAGAATTGCATGTTTTGTAAATATATAAATAAATAAGTGATTGAAACGTACTTACACAGTCACTGCAACTCTGGAACGGTCAACAGCTGACCCCTCTGCACAATATGCTTTCTTCCTATTGGCTATGTTCTATGACAGAAAATAATTTGTTTTGTTAATAAAGCATTAACATGATAAAATAATCTGCATGTCAAACTAGCTCAGTCATCTTAAATATTATAAAATGATTAGGTTTCAGATGCAAACATCTTTGTCAAGCTCTTCCAGATTCCTTTTTGCGCTGAGGGCAATTTTCCTTACTTCCTCTATATCCTTTTCCATCCTCCCTTTTATTTCTGAAAGTACAGAGAGTGGACATTTTCTTAAAATCAGTTCAATCATATATACTTTGTAAAAGGTACAGAAATGCAAATCTTATATTAGACAAGTACCTTTCATGGCTGAAGCCTTTGTCACTCGTTGACATTCCTGATTTGCAGCCTAAGGTAACAATTTATAAATTTGAAAGATGAAATGATTGAGATGTCTAAAATTTGTAGAATCAATGGAATAGAGAGAGCAAACTGACATAATATGTTTTATTACCTGTAACTTGCTTAGTTGAGTAGTTATCTTCTCTATTTGTTTGTCTATTTCTCCCACCTGAAAGTCCCAAATATAGAAAGTAAGGAGGTATGAAAGAAGTGTACGTGGGCAAATTTCTATATGTGGGCTCATATGTTGATACATATAAATAAAATATTATACATTAGAAGTTATCTAATATTGAGTCAATTAAACTCATAATCTATTTAAGAATTAAATTATTATTTGTCTTATGTGAAAACTCAATTAAATTTGTATTGAATCAATTATTATGTAGAGGCCGAGTATTTATTTTATTTTAAGAAATAAAATAAATACACTTAAAGTATAAAGGGGTCGTGGTCCTCAGTTTAAGTGGTTAAGTTCTCATTTCCATCTTAAGTGAAAATAAAGAGTCTTTTACTCTCTTGGAGAAATCCGCTTCAAACGTGGAAGACCGAAAACCTCGATTCTGCTTTTCAATGGATTCAAGTATATGCTTTTACTAATTCTTCTGGTGGTTTGACATGTCTTTTGGAGACCATAAAATTAATTTTCGTCTCCATTGAATATTAACAAGAAGTTTATTTAATCAGATAAGATTAACAGTTGTTGTATATTAGTTACTGTGTTGGTGTTTTGATTTTGAGTTAAATTTTGTGATCGACGACTACCAACTCTCAAGATCCATTTACACTTGATTTTCTTAGATGGCAGCCACCCCTTTTTTTTTTCACAACATGTGTAGGCTTACTACTTAGACTGAACCATGTAAATTATGTTTTTCACTTTTTTTAGTGGTGATTTACTGATTTATCTCTTTTAGAGTTACTTTGTAATTAATCATATAGGTACTCAGGTTGAGGAGAGATTATTACGTACAGTGTCAGAAGGTCAAACAGGATGCGCCACGTCACCTAATACATAGCAGTACACAGTAACGTAACACAACATATTGGTGACATAGTGTATATTGATTGACCTCTGGATGTTGTCCAATGACTGCTATTAATAATTTCATCAGATTGAGGCATTTTCTTACCTAACACAAATTCCCTAATAAGTCTTATACAAGTTCATAGAAAAATTTCCCATAAAATCATAGAAAAAATACACAACCAGCATATGATTTTCTAAGTCAAAACTGGTTTCTAACTAATGTTAAGCAGGAGATCGATAAACTGAACCAGACAAAATCTAAATAAGCTGAAAGCATTCTATTACTAAAACAGGTATGGATTATTTTAGGATCTCCAGGTTAAATTTAACCTCATACTTATATAAACCTGAAAAAAAAGTCGACGAAACGATACAAATAAAGAAGAAAAAATTCACAGTAATGGTGGAATTAAACCTGTTTAAAGAACTCTTCCATGTTTGCGTCTTTAATATCTGGAGACAGGCCACCAGATTCGATATCAGACTCCCCTGGATATCGACCTCTGATTCTCTCAAACGATTCCTGCCAATTTTTCGTCATTTGTTATTATATAAAGCATAATTTTGCAGCTCCATGAATCACTTTCAGCAAAGAAATGCATTCTGTGTATCTTCTATTCATCCTCTTTGATATGTTCTTTCTTTTTATCAAGAGAAGAATTCAGAAATAGGGCTAATCAAACCGACAAGCAATAAGGAAGATTTTCAACATTTTTAGAACAGAAATCATAAATGAAAAAAAAAAAATCATATGAGATTAAATGTCATTCTGAAACTAAGATAATTTTATCCAAGCCTTCAAAGTCCAGAGCAAATCATAGCTAAAAAAACAAGAAATAAGAGGAAATTTTCAGCAAAATCAAAGCAGGAAACAATGAATAAATGAAACGCATTACCGTTAAAAGGTCATTCATCTTTCGCAGGGAACTGGTTGGAAGAATCAAGAAGGTCAAGGAAATAGAAATGTTGGGGAGGAAAATAAATTATTAAAAAAAATTTTAGAATTTTCGATTCGTTTCAAGGAGAGAGAAGAGAAGAAGAGATAGGAAGAACGAAGAAATTTTTTTTTTCTGGCCCTTTTTTTCTTGCCAGAAATGCTTGTTCGCTAATCCACCAAAAAATAACGGCTATAACTTATTTTCCAGGTATAGAGCCATAAATTAGGGTTTTCAAATATTTTTCTTTTTTTTATTCATGTTTGAAACTAAGATGGATGGTTTTAATAAAACTTTTACTTAAATTTTTTTTATTTTAAGAAGATAAAATATACGATGATAAAAACATATAAGCTAAAAAGCCTTTTTTTATTTCTGAAAAAAAGATTAAATAAATTTTTATTATCAATACAATCACATACTTCTTATTCAATATAATTGATTAAAATATCTTTCATCAATTCATCTTGGATTCTATTTCATAGTCGAATTTTTATAATAGTTATAATAGAAAATACTCTTTCAACTTATATTTTATTTATTTTTAAATATATTTAATTTTTTTTAATATCATGATAAAATTTTGATCATAATATCCTAACACAACCTACTTCAATATAAAAATTAGAGCTATATGAATAAAAGAATAAATATAATTAATTATGCTTCTATTTAGTCAGAGCTATATGAATAATAATTAACTATTCTTCTATTGATTAAAAATCTGACATTCACAGAGATAAAAGAGGAAAGTCACAAGGCTTGAACTTGTTGAAATAATTTTACTAGTATTTTTATCGGTTACAAATAATATCCTTCCTTGTAACTGAAAAAGGTGATAATGCGATATAGTAGACATAAATTATATAGAACAAATTTCATGGTGGAAGTTGGAAGTGTCATGTGGCATACGACTTACATTCAATAGATTATTTTTTATTTGTTTGGTAATTCTTTTCTGAAAGTGAAGAGTACAGATGAAGTAATCTAGTGTTAATTTTGTGATGCTGTATAGAGTTAGAGTTAATGTCAACAGCATACATTGACCTCATAAGTGATGACTTGCATCAACATTATTTGTGATGGAAAACGACAAAATCTGTGTGCACTTATGCTGTAATTTTATTGAATTGTGATTCTCCTTTGCTTTCTTTTGGATGAGATAATACATCTTTAGTGGAAGTTGGTGAAGGGTTGAAGAAATTATGTTGTTATTAATTATGTGATAATTTTATTGAATTGTGTTCTTAGAGAAAATGAATTGGTGGTGCACTTTGTCACAAACACTATGAGATTCCTTGGATCATATCATTAAATGGACTTTTATCCTTTTTTTTTGTTAAAAAATGATTAGATCTTGTTGTGGATTTTGCAATAATCTTTCACTTTCATTAGGATGTTCTATGACTTGACTTTTTGTTATAATAAAAAAATTTTTCTAGTATGTACACAACAAGAATACAGACAGAGAGAGAGAGCTATGAAGTGTTGCTTTTGGATTTTATTAGATATTTTTTCATAAAGTGCAAGTTGATATGATTTTAATCGATAAAAAAGCGTTCGAATGCGATTGAATGTTATTGAATGCGTAGGATATTTTATTTGACACATATGTATATGTTTTATGTCAAAATTTAGTATTGTAAAAAAGCTTATTTGATTAATATAAGTAAAACTATATAACACAAATTAACAATACTTATTTTTTGAATGTGATTTTACATTTTTGGTAGTTTCTAAATTACTTCCTCGTTGGGATTTGTTCCTGATGAGGCCTACTTTACTATAAGTGTTGGAGCATTTTGAGTTAATACAAGGACTAAATAACATGGTTAAGAATTTTTATTACCTTGTTGTTTGCTCCTTGATATATTTTTCTCTATAAAGCAAGAAGTAACCTACGTTTCTCCGTTAATTGGGTTTCTACTACTATTCTTAGTTACTCGATCAGAAATGCAATTAGAATAAAAGCTATGAAGTGGAAGAATTTTGATGAGCTTAAATATCATTTTCCAGCTTTTCTTGGTTGAATATGGAAATTGTTTTTTCTCATGATTTTTTGCAAATATGAACAATGATGAGTGAAGCCAATAAGCATTCGGTTTTCTCCTTGGATGGCTTTGGTGACAACCAGGTTTTTTATTTGTTGGATTTCTTCTTCTTGTTCGGTTTTTGTGCCTCTACTGGAGGTCCTTGCATCATCTGCTCGCCATTCTGGATGGCCTTGAGGCCACCTGGGCATGAGGTATTAATTTCTACCTGCAAGAGGATTCTGATGGGACAACTATATTTGGGCTATATGATGGATCGATTTTTTGGCATTTCAAACACCTGAGTCCAAGTTCTCTTTTATCCAACCTTTTTGGTTTGGATGTTTTTCATTATGAGAATTTTCTTTTTCCTCTTTGCAATTGTTTTATAGTTGGCTTTTATTTCCTTTTGTAATTTCATTTTATTAATATAATGGGTTATGCCCCAAACTTTACCCCCCAAAAAAAAAAACAAAAAAACAATACTTGCTATAAAAGTATTAGCCTTTCTGAAAAAACTCTAAAAAAATCTCATTGTTGAATGTGACATCATTTTAGGAAGAGTTTTCTTTGGCGAACTTTTTGGCGTCTTCAGTTATTGAATTCATTAGGTAGTATTTTATTTTATTTTTTTCTAATGACTTCAATCTTATTACTAATGATGTGTATAATTAAGTTCTAACATATGAGAGGAGTAAAATTTTGAAACTCTCTCTCTCTCTCTCTCTCTCTCTCTCTCTCTCTCTCCCCCTAAATATACTTTCACATCACATATAGATGCAATACAATATTTCATATATATCATGAAATTCATGTGTATTGTAAGCATGCTCTTATATTAGTCTTATCATATATCGATCCAATTCACGCAAGCCTAACCACTCATTATTTCTCGTGTGCACTATTTCTCCTATCTAGCTCGTTCATGCTTGTCAGACTACTGCTTAATTGGACTTCGCCTGCCTAGCGACCTTAAAAGCTCCCGCCAACGACATTTCTCAGAATCAGAACACGCGTCTGCAACCAACTTTACCCACCCTCAAAAGTAAATCTGATTTATACCCTGATTCATACTTATGTTTGTGGCTTGATTAACTTGCCTCTTGTAACGTATGGTGCAAAAATATGTGTATTTTTTTGTTTTTATTTTTTTAATATGTGTATGTATCAATTGTTTAGTTTCAAATTTTGGGATTAATTAACAGTCCATTCTTTGATGTTCCAATGGTCCTTCCTATAAAAGTTCTCCAATATTGAATGCTAACCCCATATAGTGGGACAAAGATTTGATGATGATGTTGTTATATTGAATGCCACTTGATACGTCATCATGAAATTATCTTGATCAGGCACAAATCTTGAGGCAAAACCCAACACGGAAACTTCAAAAATTAAATCCGGGAGCACCCGAACTCCGATTTCAGCAAGCTTACAGTCAAACTGAGCGTCTCAAAAATACGAACCCAACGACACCAAATTCAACTCAATCCAAGTCCAAGTGAGCCCAAATCAAGCGCCCGAAGTGCTGTTGGAAAGCTCGTACCACAATTTGAGGTACCAAACGATCTCTGATTTTAACGAGCTTATACTCGAATCGAGCGGCTCGACGAGACAAATCAAACGAGCTTAAGATCGTCGAAATCCAACATCACTAAGGTTTTCAAATGTCCAACGAACAGTGCACGATCGTAGGATTCAATATCGACCATTCATTCGACCACTCCCTATTCGCCCTTGACCTCATGCCTATTTACAAGCTATGCCACTCCAGAAAATCTATAAATATACCCCTCATTCCTCTTAAAAAGGGACCCCAAGCAAGAAGAGAAGAAGGGAAGAAGCTCCTCCTCGACCACCACTGGATCCTCGCCGGACCACCGCCGGAGCCTCGCCGGACCACCGCCGGAGCCTCGCCGGACCACCGCCGGAGTCTCGTCGGACAATCGTTGGAGCCTCGTCGGAGCTTCACCGGACCACCACCTGAGGCCCTCACCTTCGCCTGAGGCCCTCACCTTCACCTGAGGCCCTCACCTTCGCCAAAGGCCCTCACCAACACCTGAGGCTTTCACTTTCACCTGAGGCCCTCACCTTCGCCTGAGGCCCTCACCTTCGTCAGAGGCCCTCACCTTCGCCAGAGGCCCTCACCTCCGCCAGGCCACTACCTGAGGCTCGGACTTCCGTCGGACTGTCACTTGAGGCCCCGAGCTCCACCAGGCCACCACCTGACGCCCGGAGTTCTACCGAAGTACCACCCTTCTAATACGGTCTTCCAGACTCCTATCTCATGCCGACTACGGTCATCCCGACCTCCATCGCCTACTACGGTCACTTCGACCTCCATCACCAGACAATGGTCTTTCAGACCCCGGTCTCCTGCCGACTATAGTCCTCACGACCTTTATCGCATATTACGGTCCTTCCGACCTATATCGCCAGACAACGATCTTTCAGACCCCGGTCTCCTGCCAACTACGATCTTCCAGACTCCTATCTCCTGCCGACTACGGTCCTCCTGACCTCCATCGCCTACTACGGTCCTTCCGACCTACATCGTCAGACAATGGTCTTCCTGACCCCAATCTCCTACCAACTACGATCTTTCGGACCCCTCATTCCTCTTGAAAAAGGACCCCAAGCAAGAAGAGAAGAAGGGAAGAGAATGAAGAAGCTCATCCTCGACCACCACCGAACCTCGCCGGACCACCGCCGGAACCTCGCCGGACCACCACCGGAGTCTCGTCGGACTATCGCTGGAGCCTCGCCGGAGCTTCGCCGGACCACCACCCGAGGCCCTCACCTTCGCTTGAGTCCCTCACCTTCCCCAGAGGCCCTCACCTTCACCTAAGGCCCTCACCTTCGCCAAAGGCCCTCACCAACACCTGAGGCCTTCACCTTCACCTGAGGCCCTCACCTTCACCTGAGGCCCTCACTTTTGTCAGAGGCCCTCACCTTCGCCAGAGGCCCTCACCTTCACCAAAGGCCCTCACCTTTGCGAGAGGCCCTCACCTTTGCTAGAGGCCCTCACCTTCGCCAGAGGCCCTCACCTTCGTCGGACCACCGCCGAAGGTCCTCACCTCCGACGGACTAACGCCTGATGCCGTTGCTCCGCCGGACCACCAATTGAAGCCCTCACCTCCGTCGGACCACCGCCTGACGTCGTTGCTTCGCTGAACAACCACTTGAGACCCTGTGCTCAACCAGGACACCACCTGAGGCCCGGACTTTTGCTGGGCCACTACCTGACGCCTAGAGTTCTAGGCGTTCTACTAGAGTACCGCCCTACTACAACGGTTTTTCAAACCTCGGTCTCCTGCCGACTACGGTCCTCCCGACCTCCATCGCCTACTATGGTCACTACGACCTCCATCACCAGACAACGGTCTTTCAGACCCCGGTCTCGTGCCGACTACGGTCCTCCCGACCTCAGTCGCCTACTATAGTCCTTCCGACCTCAATCACCAGACAACGGTCTTTCCGACCTCCATCCTATCGACTACGGTCCTTCCGACCAAATAAATACATCTATATGTAACTCCCACCATGTAATACACTATATATGATGTACATTTGTGACATCAAGCCAAGGCCTTCTCCCTAAGAAGGGCCTCATTTGTAATCGACTACAAATACTAGTGGATTCATTCAAACTGGGCCAGGCCCCGTGGGTTTTCCCCCTTTTCAGGGGTTTTCCACGTAAAAACTCTGATGTCTCTTATGAATGCTACACCCTCTCACTTATCTGATTGTGTGCTGGATCTTCGTACAATGCTAAGACATTAAACTATATATTTCTCTACCACCGCGAATATTCCAGGACACAACACCACTATATTTTGAACGTAGAATTTTTTTTATAATTTTTTAGGGGGTGAAAACAGAAAAGATTTGCCGTACTGAAAATGTAATTAATTCATTAGATCAAGCAAATATGTTATTTATAAGTCATAACAATAATGCTTTTCTTGACTGATTAATTTCCGACGTTACAAAATTCTCAACTTATAAGGAGTCATTATTTTCCCTATAAAGACAAGATTTGGCAGAAATACTCCAAATTACTTAGCCTATATTAGAATACTAATTTAATGCTGCTTTGGATTTTTTTTTTTTTTTTTGGGACATTTAGGCCATTTAAGGCAAACTCACACACACCACGCATACACAAAGACTCGAACCCAGAACCTCTTAGTTGAAGCATAAGCTCACAACCAATAGGCCAAGGTGAGCTGTGTGCTTTGGATATTAATGTAGAGAGGATTGCTTATATACGTTTGAATTATGAGCAATACTGATCTGTGTGTTAGTGGTGTAAGTAGCTGAGCTGACTCTTAAGTCAACTCGGACTCGACTCGTATAAGTAGTTGAGCCGGCTCGCGAGTCAACTCAAGCTAGACTCGTTAACAAGTACATGAGTCGAGTCTATTGAGCAATGAGTACGAGCTCGAGCTTATAATCAAGCTCTTATATTAAATGAGCTCAAGTTTAGCCCTGCTCTGCTCGTAAGCACGTTTATCGCTCAATTAATTTAAAATATATTTAAAAATTAATTTAAATTAATATTATATAATTATCTTAAATTAATTCTATATTAAAAATAAAAATTCTATGAAAAAGTAAAAAATTTAATTTAAACTAAGAAATAGAACTCAACAATCAAGTCAAGCTCAAACTTTCTAAATTAGCTCGAGTAATTGAGTCAAACTCGAGCCTGTAAATTTTTTAAGGAGCTGAGCTCAAGATAATTAGTAAATTTGCTCAAGTTGAGCTAGAGCTCGAACTTGATCTCACTAAGAATTAAAAAAATTTAGCTAGATTAGGCAGATACTCGGCTTGTTTACAACACTAATGTGAGCATAATGTTGTCGATATTTATTAGTATTTTACCTAATTTTAATTATTAATTTTCCACTTATTTTAGTTTACGTAATTGAATATAAAGATCGTAAATTTTTTAATAACGTCAGAAAGAGTCTTACTTTTTTTTTTTGACGGTCAAAATCAATAGTCAATTTTGATTAACATCAAAATAATAATTAGATTAATTAAAACATTAATTAAATTAACGTAATTTTCAGAGGTCTATAACTAATAAAAATAATAGCTTCAAAATGAAAAATGACAAGACATTATTGCAGCTTATGAATATAAAAATTTGATTTTATTTTTAGTATTTTTAACGTCAAATTCATGCAAAAGATTGAATTGAACATTGGATGGAAAAAATTGATCTATAAATATGTTTTTATAATTGAAAAAACCTTATTCTAATTATTAAATTATAAATATTAATAAGGAAAAAAATTCATATTTAATTTTTATTTTATTTTCATATAAAAGCAAGTCACAATCTTAGATAAAAATTTTATCTAACTTTTAATAAAAAAAATAACCCAAGTTATTATTGTTTGAGTTAATTCTTACAAATTTTAATTTTTATGAGGGATTTCATGTAAGATTTTTGGTATTTATAGTAATTTATATATTTTTCTAGATTAAATTAACGAGCTCATCTAATTAAGGCTTCGTTTGGCACAGCTTTTGTGCAGCTTTCTAGCATAAAAATTTGCAATTCAAAAACTTTTTGTTCCAAAAAGCTATTTTAGAAAGTAGCAAAAAAATTGTCCCAAATGAAGCCGTGTGAAGCTTTCTTAATGCTTTCTAAAGCATCTTCTTAGCACAAAAAAATTTTGTAATAAAAAGATGCAATATGGAAGCTGCACTATGCCAATAAATAGAAGGTTTATGTTGACGAAGTTAGAAACTCCGCTAAGGCAATGAATAGGAAAATGATTGTTATGGTCAATGATTGAGAAAATGATTGCTTTGGTCTAGAAAGTGGAGAGAAGTTATCATTCATCAAAAGTATCCTTAACATTTACAATTAAATTTTACTTCAATTAGATTTAGGTTTTGTTTTGACGACTTTCTTTACTTAAAGACATTTTTAATACAAAAATTAAATATTTTTTGTACTAAAAAGTTGCTTTAAAAAACAATAAAGAAGTCATCTCAAACAAACCTTAATCTCTAAATTCGGACACAAGCTGATAAATGAAAAACTATTCATCACTCTCCCAAAAAAACTATTACAACAAGCAATTATACACAAAATATGGCTTTCTCAAATAAGTTGATTTAGGTGGATGCCTAAAGCTATGTCTATGTGCAATTCTCAAGCGCTAGGTCCGATCTAGGATTGACTACTTGATGATTTGATGATTAGGTACCAATTTTGAGCACCTAGGTGTCCTACCCCAAAATTTCTTACATGAGTAGGTGAAGCTTGGGTGCCAAAGTTGGGAGTTCTTATCTAAGTAGGTGGAGCCTAGGTGATATCACTACATGAAAATTACTAATTTTCGGCGGAAATCATTAAATTCCAATGGAAAAGTTCGTTGGTAAATTGCGCGTAGGAAAATCAAATTCGATGGTTTTTCCCACCGGTAAATTTTCTAACGGATATTGTATGTTTTGTAAGAAGACATTGCTAAAAGAGATGGAATGGACAGAATCACCGCCAGAAAGCTCCGGTAAAATTTATGACAGAATTTTCACAACCCCCTCCCCCCCCCCCCCTCGCTTCGAAAGTTCTATCCGTCAGTGGTGTATCGAGGATTTTCAGCGGAAATTTCACTAGAAGTTCGTTGGAAACCTGTAGCATACTAAAAAAATTTGGAGCCCTTCATTATTTCACCTAAACCATTAACACAATTCAGACCACAACAATTTATACATAAATATTACAAGAGACATTCCATCATGATACAATAATGCTAATAATAACATAATCCAAACAATTCAAAATATAAATCTGACAAATTTTAAAATATAATAATTGTAAACAAAAACTATTCAATTCAGCAACATAAATCTCACAACAGTGTCATCCTTACACAAATTCAAAATAAGTTCTCCAAACATTATTAACAATCTAAACAAAAAGCTGATAACATTTTTCAATATATCTAAAAATCTATTATAATCATCCTCAGTCTTTTTGCTCCTCTCAGACTCAGGTTTAGGCTGTTGATCCTTTTGCTTTCAAATTTTTCTTAAATATGATTACAACTTTGCTTGCATCTCAGACTATTGTGTCAGTAAGTTTGTATGTATTTGTCTCATCTCTTTTATCTCCTTGATGAGAGCAGCCATCATTTGCTAGATGATATGCTCAACTCCTTTGTCTCCTTTGGGAGAGTAGTCACCCTCAGAAATTTCTGGCAGAAAAATTTCATCGAAATTTTTGCTTGTGATAATTGATTTTTCTGTAGTGTAATGTTATGATCTTAGGCACCAATGTTGGGCACCTCAATTCTAAGTCTTAGACTCATGTCAAAATCCCCAAATTATGGCAGATTCATCCTTATCATATATCTTGAACTACTTCTAAATTATTATATGTTCATAGATCTGAAATATTAAAAGTAGAGGAAACCTTACAATCTTCAAGTATACAAATTTTATAAGCATGTTCATTTATTTATCAAATTACTCAAAAAGGATACCTAGCCCTTCAATTAAGTCTATCACATGAAGCTGGTGGAAATCTCACTTCTTATAGTTGAGTCCATATCGAGTTTCCTTTCTCAAAGCTTATTAGTTTTTGGAATTTGTTGACTTGCAAATGTTGTATTTTTTTCAGTCATGTCATAAGTTTGTTGGTGTACTTATTTTTATCTCTCAAACTCTTTTATATGCATAGTAATTAACCATGTTATAGTGGTTTTTGAAATGCATTCAATTGGAGTGGAGTTTTCACCATATATTACTTCAAATATGTTTCCATTGATGGTTTGGCTTGATGATATATTATATGTAAATTATTCCCAAAAAATGATCCCAATGTCATACTTTCTTCTACAATAAAAATCACAAGAAATTCCCCAATAATAGGCTTTGCTATCAATTAATTTGCATGTGAGCGATAAAACTATGTTAAAATTGGGCATCTTTCTTTTACAAAAAAACTGATCAATCAATCCAAACCACTAGTTAAAGCCCACATTTGAAAGATCACCATCTATCTTAAAAACCTTGCAACATAGGGTTAGGGAGTGCAAACATTAGGGCTTCAATGAATCATTATTTTAGGATTTCAAAACTTATCTATGCATGTTAGAGACCAATTAATTTGTTTTGCTTTAGTAGATAAGTTATTGGTACAATTATGGAGCTTAATTACTTAATGAAAATGTCAATAAAAGAATATTAAATCATGGCAACTTTTTATTTTAATGAAGGGCCATGAGATCAACTAACCAAGGATGACTTTAACTATCATATTATCCTATCACTATAACTCCTAATATTTTTTATGAGTCATGTCCTAAGAGGTATGGGTTCATGTTAAATGATTGAGTCATGAATGAAGTTAATGGCATGTTGGATGCCACTAGAAGGCTACAAACTCGTGGGTATCTCTGGTGAAATGATATTTTTATATTACTGTAGCATGGGTCAAAACCCAAGTTGGAGCTCATCTTTAGGATTTTCTTCCAAGATTATGATAGCATACGAAATCTTTGTCTCCTCTATGGACCATATAAACATAATTAAAAAATGTTATTTCTTGGATATTTTTAGTGAGTTCTTTTGCAGAGCATCAGCACAATCTTCTCTTCATCTTTTTGAAAGGAGAATGTGTTCTTATTGTCATGGATTGTACATCAATCATATTGTCACAATCTCCTTAACAATATATGATAGGGATGCATATAAATGATATGTCAAACCAAAGACAGTTGAGTCGCTTCCATATTTAAATTTGGGAGACCACTTGTTATTCCCATTATTATGGCCATAATTTGGTTTTGCAAACAGGGATGCATGTTTTGTTGGCGAAGTCATGATAACTTTTTAGGGATTTTTTGTGGCATTGAATCTTGAGATTTATGATTCGTTTAGGATGACTTTTTATTACTTTGTAAAGATGTTTTTTAATACAAAAATCACTTGAAACTAGGGAAAATATAATGTTCTATAATTATCCTAAAGTTATCATTTCTTGAGCTTCATTACGGACTTCACTAAATTACATAATGTTCAATATTATGATAATTAAAGCAAATTTAAGTTTCTCGAATGCAATCACGAAAAAAATCAACCAATTATAAACTCTTCTGGTTTAAGAATAGCATACTTAATCATGAGTTGTTCAAAAATAGTGGCGCACTTCTCAACAAAAACTTCTATCAATTAAAAATTATAGAGTTTAAGAAAGATGGCATGTCAATAATAAATACTTCAGATGTAATTTTTCACTCTTTTTTGTCTCATATAATAATCTTGCTTTTTCTTTCCCAAATGAATTGTCATTTCACTCTCTCTCATCGTAAGGATGAACTCTTTTTAAGTTTGAAAGCAAGAAACTTGACCTTGAGTTCATATGAGGCACTTCTTAATTTGATTTCGAACACTTTCAAAAAAAACTTTAAAAGCTATAAAAATTTACCGCCAGCTTCTCTTCGTCAAATAAATAGCCGCAATCAATCTCGCATCAAGCCCAACTGCCTCCGTTCGTGCCCTAGTTTTTTTTTTTTTTTGGGAAAATTTAGGGCATAGCCCAATTCATTCCAGCAAATAGAAAACAATGTTAAGGCTGACTACTACCACAACCTGCCAGTAGTAGTGAACCAACAAAAACTGACAAACAGCATAAAAAAGCTACCAAAAACAAATTTCAAAACCACATAAAAAACTATCTGCTTAGCAGCAGTAAAACAAAAGAAAATCAGTAAACAAAATAATAACTATCTCCCTACAGACAGATATAATCAGCTGAATATCATGATAAACTCCCTGTAGAGACTAACAGACGAGCAGAATCCAGAGAGGACCATCCGAAATTATTGAGCTCCCAATCCATAGCAAGCTATGAAGAACTCCACATAAAAATCTATAGACGAGCAGAATCCGGAGAGGACCATCTGAAATTATTGAGCTCCCAATCCATAGCATGCTATGAAGAACTCCAGACAGATATAATCAGCTGAATATCTTGATAAACTCCCTGTAGAGACTAACATACGAGCAGAATCCGGAGAGGACCATCCGAAATTATTGAGCTCCCAATACATAGCATGCTATGAAGAACTCCCTGTAGAGAATGCATACGCATATTAATCGTGTGTTGACCATCAGCAATTAAGGAGCTCCCAAGCCATAATAATCCTGGACTCAGAAATAGTGTGTCAGGATTTTGATCATTTATTAATTGCATATTGAATTCCCTAGTTGCCCGTAGGCCTTCCAAGGGAATCAATACAAATTTTTGGGAGTATCATCATTGTCCAGGAGGCTACAAACACCAATTTGGGACATTTGCATCGATAGGGCCATAGAGTGATTAAAGAAGCTGGCACGATGAACGTCTGCCAGCTTACAGCAATTCCATAAGTTCCAAAGAATTCCCCCATTTATGAATTTTTTCACATAAATTTCTCTTTATTGTATGTAACAGTGAAGTGTCACAGTTGATGGCATTACCAAATCTCTTGCCATTTCTTTCTCTCCAGATATGATAAATAGCACAACAAACAGTCACATAAAAGTAATTTTTAACCTTCGCATTTCCTTTGTATTGACCTTTTACCCATTCAAAGACCTGCATAATGGTAGGTCTGAAAAGAAAGTGTTTCATTCCAGGAAATAAAGCAGTGAGAATGGTAAAAGTATAAGAGCACTCAAAGAACAGATGAGAGACAGTTTCATTGTGATAATGGCACAGGCTGCAAGTGCCTGGAATATTAATGTTCCTAGTAATAAGAGCATCAGCTGTCTTTAAACCACCAACTAGAGCCATCCAGACAAAAACCGAATGCTTGAGGATGTTTCTTTTAGCCCACACCATTTTAAGCCAAGAACAAGTTTGATATTCTGCATGATATTCTTCTATAAAATTTTTGAATTTATAATTGGGCCTGTTATTCCATAACAGACACGGACCCTCCTCCCCAATGGTATTAATACCAGCAACCAAGTTTCTCAGATAAGGAGGAATGGATTCAGGAAAATTCCATTGGGTATCAATTATCAGATCTTTCAAGAAAAGGTCAGGACAATCATCCATAGAATACCCTCCTAAATGATCATTTACCATCTCATTATTCAACCAGTGATCCCAGATCAGAGATATAGGACCATTCTTGGTAATTTTGAAATTAAAACAATGTTTAGCTTCAAAAGCAGTCTTGCATATGAGTTTTCAAGTTTTGGTTGCCAGGTTCTCACAAAAAGGTCTCCAAGGGGATTTGTAATGGCAGAGAAGCCACTTGGAGAGAGGAGTTGAGCAATTATACATCCTAAATATAACAGAACAAATGTACGCAAATTGCATAGCAGGGATGGAAGGAATGCCAAGACCTCCTTTATTTTTGGGTCTACATATTTTATCCCAAGAAATCATGTGTAATTTTTTAGCATTCATAGTGTCCCCAAAAAACAAAAATCTGGCACTGGATTTGTTGAGAAATTTGTAAACAGATTTTGGCAAGATAGACCCTCTAATCCAGTACGCAATAGTATTTTGAATAGTGAATTTGATGTATTGCAGCCTACCCGCAAAAGACAAGAGATTGGCTTTCCATCCATTCATTTTCTTATTAACTTTGTCCAATAAAGGCAAGTAATCTTCTATTTTCAATCTATAATAAGATAAGGGAATGCCAAGGTAATTAATATTATTGACAATATTGTAAATAGTTAGAGCTTGACAAATATCTTGAGTGTGACTTTGATTTCTAGGGAACATTATCGCACTTTTTTCATAGTTAACTTGGAGACCAGAAGAATTAGCAAAATCCCTTAAAGAGTTGGCCAAAATATTGCAATTCTTCAATGTAGCCTCCCCAAAAATTAATACATCATCTGCATATAACAGATGGGAGAGAGAGTAGTTGTCAATGGAAATTCCTCTAAATCCTCTACTCTCCAATAGGTTTGAAAAAGCATCCATGACTATGCAAAATAAATAGGGACTGAGAGGGCATCCCTGACGAAGACCAGCAGAAGAAGAGAAAAAACCTTCTAGAGCCCCATTGAGCATTATGGAGAAATTCACATCAGTGATACACGATTTTATCCAGTTTATAAAAAGACTGGGAAAACCTTTTTGGGCAAGTCTATCAAGCAAAAATTTTCGGTTAACAGAGTCAAAAGCCTTTTTTATGTCCAGTTTTGCACAAAAGGTGTTGTAATTCCTTTTCTTCCCAGCAAAACATAGAATTTCATTAGCAAGAAGTATATTGTCAGTGGAGACTCTAGATTTTACAAAGCCCGCTTGATTGTCCTTAACAATCAAGTTCATCACAGGTTTCATTCTTTCGGCAAGCACCTTGGCAATTATTTTGTAGATAACATTACATAACGCTATAGGTCTGTATTCAGAAATAGAAGTAGCATTTTTGTGCTTTGGGATAATTGCCAGAGTTGTAGCCTTTACACCATTAGGCATATAACATTTATGAAAAAAAAGATTTAATGGCCCTACAGACAGATGGACCTATAATATGCCAAGCCGACTTATAAAAATAGAAATTGAAACCGTCAGGCCCCGGGGCTGAATTAGAAGAGCCCGAAAAAACAACATATTTAATCTCCTCATCCATCACTAGAGAAGAGAGCCTGGAAATATGAGTATGTGGTAATAACACCCCAACAGGAAAACCATTCAGGTTCTCATAAGGAGGAGGCAAGGGGTTATAGAGGCCTTGATAAAATTGAATAAGAGAATTAATCACATCAGATCTAGAAGAGGCTGAATTATTAGTAAGGAGATTAGCCACAGAGTTGTTAGAACCTCTTCTTGTTCTAATTTTTGCATATAAGAATTTTAAGTCCTCCTCCCCATTTTTTATCCAGTTCACTTTAGCCCTCTGTGTTATCCAAGAGGCATACATTGAATTGAATTTTGCAAGCTCCATATTTAACTCCTTGAATGAATGATTTAAAGCAGGATTGATAGGATCATTTTGAAGCTTATCCAACAGATTAGCTTGTTCATTATTCAAGTTATCCAGATGTCTAGAAACGCATGTGGAAGAGGACCACTTCTCTTTTTTAATAGCACATTTTATCTGCTTCAAAGTTTTACTGAAATGAGATAACAGATTACCTATGCAAGGGGTAGAAAAAGCCTCAAGAAGAATGGCCCAATAACTATCTAGATTAGACCAGTAGTTTTTGAATAAGAAGCGATTATTAACATGAGTATTAGATCCAGAGTGTAAAATAATAGGGCAACGGTCCGAGCAGGAAGGGCTTTGAAATGAACAATAAGAATCAGTAAACATATTCAACCAGCCCTTATTCACTAAAACACGATCAAGTTTTATGTGAATAGGGTTATTAGTACACTGATTGAACCATGTATATTTAAAGCCAACCGAGTGCAAATCCACAAGGCTATTACTAAAAATCATATTGTTAAAATCTAACAAAGAAGATTGAGTAATAGGAGTACCTCCCAATTTTTCATTGGCATACCTACAGCAATTATAGTCAACAATGAGAACCCAAGGGAAATCTGCAGCAGGAGCCAATTGAGCTATAGAATTCCACAGCTGTTTTCGATCAGCATGGCTGTTAGCCGCATAAATAGCAGAAAGCTGAAAGAGTGGAAGATTAGCTACCCAGATTGTCCCAGAAATAACCTGAGACGAAATATAAGAAGGCTTAAACATTAGTTTTGAGGGATTCCACTTTATCCAGATCCGACCCGAGGCATTTAAATCAAAATTGTTGCAACTTGCTTCATTAGAATAAAGAGAATGAGCAACATCGAAGAAAGGATCACTTAAAGAATTAATGTTAATCCTATTTTCCAATATGCAAACCAAGTCTAGCTTGAATGATTGAATGAGTCTCTTGAGACAGAGAACTTTTTCAGGGTGATTAAAACCCCTGATATTCCACGCCGCCATGGGTGAAAAAAACATTAAGAGTTTGGATGAGACTGGGGTTTTTTGTTCTGCTTCCCCCTTGCAGGTTTTTTTGTAGCAGCACTCGATTGAGTCTGCTTATTTTTCTCCGGCATAATGCTTTTGCCACTAATCGATGAGTCTAATATTCCATCCACACCCCCTAAATCTTCCGAGTGATGAGAATTAACTTCCTCAATATTGAGGACTTCAAACTTATTTGGAGATATGATATCTTTTGTCTTGGGGGGGGGGGATTTTGTGTTCAGGGAAGTAGACGAAGAAGAGAAAGCCTCATTGGGAAAATTCAGGTTAGGAATACCTGAGACAATAACATTCTCATTAATTGGCAAATCCGAAGAAGGCTTTTCTCCTCCCAAATTGTCTAAGATGATATGGGAGTTCTGGGAAGTTGGGGAGTGCGGCTGAAAATGCAGAGGGTGGCCTATTGCATTAGATTTATTGACGTTATTTTGGCTATTGGATTGCGCAGCTTTACTGGGCGGGACTTGTTGCACCACATTAGTGGGCGGAGGTCTAAAGAGATTCTGACTCCTAGACTTGTTTCTGCTCCGAGCATTCCTACTTTGGCTTCTACCCCGATTAACAGTATTATTTTTCTCCAGTTCATCTGAGACAGTCTTAGGCTTTTCAATACAAGATGCAGAAAAATGCATTAAAGACTTACAGTATTCGCAGGGGAGCGGTCACCATTCATACTGAACTTTTAAGCTTACCACATCACCGTCTAAAGATACTTGAATCTCATCTGGATATGTGGCTTTGTTGTCAACTAGCACACAGATTCGAGCGTACGTTAGCCTGGACTTTTGTTCAGTTAGCTTATCTGCCGCCACCGGAACGCCAATTTTACTAGCTATTCGAGAGATACCCTCCGAATTCCAACATGCAAGGGGTAGATCATGTATCTTCACCCAGATCGGAATGGACGAAAATTCTTCCTTCTTCGGTATGAACTTGGGATGCCATTTTTGAAGCACAAAAGGCTTACCCAGCAGGAACCAGACTCCTCTCGACCACACCGTATCAAAATCTTCTTGGCAAGTAAACCTAAGAAGGAAAAAACCATCATTGAGAGAGAGCAACTTAAATGTACCTTTTAAACTCCAGGTCTTGTTCATGGCCCGCAGCAAAGCCTCATAAAATGGTCTACGCCTGATCGAGTACCCGACCAGGCAAAGATCCCATTCTTCACCTCCCTTGCACAACTTTTCACTCGAAAAAGGTATTATGTCAGGCTCAGATGGATGATGTGAGAACTCAAGAGATTTTGGGGAGTTATTGTTTGGAGCGAAGATCTTGCTCCAGTTCCTCGGGAGAGAAGACGGAAGACCTTCAGAAGCTGGGCCTAGAGGAGGGAAATCCGACTTACTAAAGGATGTATCCATGGCGAAGGGTTCCTCCGGCCTCGCCGGAGGAGGAGAACGAGGAAAATCTTCAGGAGGCGGCGACGCAGAGGGGAAACCCTAGCAGAGCACCTTTCCTAAAATATCTCGTTCCCAGAGCTTATACGTGCCCTAGTTCGCAAATGTAAATACAACAGATGCACAGTGGTTGGTAAACTACTATAATTAAATTTCTAACGTTTTAAACCGCTGCCATTGATTAGTAAAAGCACCACTATTGCCATAAATAAAAGTTGTGAATTTCCACCACAAAATAGTAAAAATGATGTTCCAAATTACACCTAAGTGGAATGGATCTTCCTCCTCCGCTCGCCGCCGCTAGGTGTTTAGCAAGCTCTCTCTACGTACATATAAACAGCAAAGCATCATTGGTGTCGCTACATCTCATGTTGTATGCCTCTCATGAAAGTTTACACATAGGACCTGCTTGACGGTTTCATTGATGCATCTCTCAAGAGGTAGAGAGGTAGCCAACTTTAGCTTCCTTTCCTTCCCACTGGCTTCAGGGTGGCAAATGTAATACTACGTACGTAACGCCGCCTTGCCGTGTTACATTGGAGTCTTCTAACGTTTGCTCCTTCGCATGCTCGGCTGAAGTCAAAACAAGCATGAAATAAAATAAAATATAATAAAAAAGACTAATTATTTGAAGATAACACACGAAATGCATATGAAACCTTATAAATATGATGCGATATAATTTTGTTCAATCATTCCAACTGCTTGCTGCATCAACCAGCCATGGCTGCCGAGGCGAACGGTGAACGACCGGAGGGTTTCGGAGCTCAATCCAAGACCGTTGTACCCGACAACAACACAAGTTCTCCAGAAGTTGAGCTTGAGGTCTACGAGAAGAAAGGTTTTTTTTTTTCATAGTATATCTTATATGTGTTGTGTTAGATTTCAGAATCATCCTGGAGTTAATTTAGTCTTAAGAGTATCAAATTTCTTTAATTTACTTTGGCCATTAAGTATATAAAATTAATCTAAAATGGTCTATCATGGAATGAATTCAGATCGATTTTGTAATGTTGCGGGCTATAATATACACCACAATAAAGTTTGAATATTTTGTCTTAGAGTTGTAAGAATATTCAACATATAAATAGAAGAAAAAGAAAACAAGAGAATTTTTATGTGGAAACCCTGGAAAGAGAAAAATCACGGGGCCATGCCCAATTGAAATGATTCTACTAGTATTTGAATAAATTACAAGTGACTGATCAGTCCTTGAAATTGAGGACGATTAGATTATAATAATTAATTGTCGGATTAAAATCCAGTTACGAATAGAGATCGAAAATCCAACGACGTTTGGTGGTTGGGCGAAAATCCGACTGCAATTGATGATCGGGTGGAAATCCGGTGTTAGTCGGCGGTCGAGCTAAAGTCCATGGTCAATCAACAGTCGGACGGAAATTCCGGCGTCAGTTGTTGGCCGTGTGAAAGTCTGGCATCCACCGGTGGCGAGCGGAAGTCCGATGACAGTCAGTTGGAGGGTGGAAGTCTTGCGGTGGTCGAGGAATTTGGTGGCAAGAGAATTCGATCTCTTCCGTATGTTCCTTCCTTGGTTCAATCTCTACGAGGAATGAAGGGTCTATTTATAGTTTTCTGAGAATACATGACCAGTAAGTAGGAGGAAAATCAAGGGTAGGTTGGGACTTGAGAGTAATTTGAATGGACGGCCAATGTTGATCCCCATAATCATGGAACATTTACTAAGCATTTGAATGTCTTAATGATATTAGAATTCGGCGATCTTGGGCTTGTTTGATTCGTCTCGTCGAGCCGCTTGATTCGACTATAAACCTCTCATGTTTGGAAGTCGTTGGATCATCCAATTTATCATTTGAACTCTCCAAATGAACTTCGGGTTTTCGAGTTGGGCTCGAATTGAGTCGAATTTGGTGTCATTGGGTTCATATTTTTGATACGCTCAATTCGACTATAAGTTTGTTGAAATCAGAGTTCAGATGATCCCATATTTAATTTCGAAAGCTTCTAACTTTATTTTGCCTTGAGATTCATGCCAGATTAATATAATTTTTTATGATATATCATGTATGTTGAGGAAATAAATTAGAATCAATTTCTACTGCAGTTTCTATAAGAGGAATTATTTCGATTTAATTTTGTAAAATCGAATAATTAACTTGATCATATATGAAGATAGAATTAGGGGTGTAAATAAGTTGAGCTGAGCTTAAGCTATTCCTGACTTGAGCTTGATTAATTAATCAAATTCTAGCTCAAATTTGAGCTTTTATATATCAGTTTGAGATTACATTTTGGACAACTTTTTTTTTTTTAAATATCTTTCTAGCATAAAAAATTTTGAACGAGAAATTTTCGTACAAAAAACATGTTTTAGGAAATAGTAAGAAAACAATCTCAAATAAAACCCGAGTCAGCTCACTCATAATGATAGACAAAATATTTTAATTTAATTAATTATTATAATAAAATAGTTAAACTCCTAAATTTTAATATATTTTTAATGTAATTTATATTAATATTGTTTAAATAAGCCAGCTCTTGAGCTAACAGGTCCAGACAGAATAGACTCAAATTTGACTCATTAGCTCATTGACTTCGACTCAAAAGTTCTTTATTGAGCCAAACTGACTTTGTCACTCCTAAACTCCTACAGATAAATTATTCATTCCTAATAAGAAAAAGTTTCTTAAGGAATTCCTATATGCGTTCCATCTCAAAACAAATGCTTATTCAAACGGACAAAGACGTTACCCAATTGACTAAGCTCTGAACTTTTGATTACCATTTTTTTAATGTATAATTCTTATTACTATATTTGATATTGATTTTCTTAAAATAGGACAAAGTACAAAGTCAACTAATATAATTTTTTCTTTCAATGATAAGTTATTTAACGTATGAGAACGGTCAACAAAAGCTGATCTATTGGACAATGTTACATACAAATAGTGATTGCTTCATTTAGGACAGTTTTTTCTTCCTTCTTAAAATATTTTTTTATTATCTTTTAAAGCAGTTTTTTTTTTTAATTTAATACTAATAAGTGCTTTAGAAAGCAGTGAAAAGCTACCCCAAACGAAACTTTAACTATCTAGAATTCTCGATATCAGTTCAGTTGGTCATCATCTTAATATGACACCACACTAAAAATTAAAAACACATAAAATGTGAAGGCTAACTAAATAGTCCCTTAATATCTTAAGGATCTTCAGTGATATTCTTATTCAATTTGTCACTTATTGCTTAACCTGAAGTTTTATTTATTTTATCACTTTGCAGACAAAGAGGAAGACATTATTGACGATAACAGCCCTATTGAGCAAGTCAGATTGACAGTACCAACAACAGATGATCCCAGCTTACCAGCATTAACATTTAGGACATGGATTTTAGGGATGACTTCATGTGCACTCCTTGCATTTCTGAATCAGTTCTTCGGCTACAGACAGAATCCTCTCTACATCTCTTCTGTATCAGCTCAGATTGCAGTTCTTCCATTAGGGAAATTAATGGCTGCTTATCTCCCCACAAAGCCAATCAGGCTTCCATGGCTTGGTTGGTCCTTCACACTAAACCCTGGACCTTTCAATCTCAAGGAACATGTTCTGATCACAATCTTTGCAAATTCTGGATCCAACTCTGTTTATGCTGTGAATATTGTCACCATTGTCAAGGCTTTCTACCATAGAAAGCTTCATCCTCTTGGAGCTATGCTTTTGACTCAAACCACACAGGTATATCTGATCTTATCATATAATTTGCAGAAGATTTTCAAGAGTTAAAAGCAGTTAAGAAGAGTATTACAGAAGAAATTTCTTGCAGGAAATAGTTTTTATGACAAAAGTTTTTTTTTTTTAAAATATTTTTCTAGTAAACAAAAATAAGAAAGAAATGAAGTTCTGCATATTTTAATCCAAGTCTTACGTTTTGTTCTTGCTTAGATGATGGGGTATGGCTGGGCAGGCATCTTCAGAAAGTTTTTGGTGGATTCACCTCATATGTGGTGGCCATCAAACTTGGTTCAGGTCTCCTTATTTAGGTATTTAACCCTTTCTTTTGCTTGATTGTTGTTAATGGTTGTACTTTCATCTTATGATTCCAAAAATTATAAAAAAGTATTCATAGAAATTAGGCTTTACAATGTATTTTTGAACATGTTAAACTAAACACCAAAACTATTATAAGTTTATAACCATTGAAACCACTAAGCCAAAACCTACATAGTAGAGCTGAATCCCAAATTCACAAAGATTTTGAAGATTTTGATTCTCAACTTATTTGTTTTACTGTGCATAATTTGTTGGATATGATTGTGTATTACTGTATAATGCAAATAAAATGTTTTAATGCAGATGTTCCATACAATGTAATAGACAAAAATATATAGTAAAACATAAAACTTGCATGGCTTTTATGTTTTTTATTATGTACTTTCGTTTGGTGTGGTTTTGTGTGAACAAAAGTGCTAAACAGATGCAAATGACAGGGCACTACATGAAGATGAGAAGAGACCGAAGAGAGGCCTGACCAGGCTACAGTTCTTCCTCACAGTTTTCATCACAAGCTTTTCATACTACATAGTCCCCAACTATTTCTTCCCTTCCATCACAGCCCTCTCTTTCATCTGCTGGATCTGGAAGAGCTCCGTCACAATGCAGCAAGTAGGCTCAGGCCTTTATGGTCTTGGCGTCGGCTCCTTTGCCGTCGATTGGTCCACCATTGCTGGTTTCCTCGGCAGCCCTTTAGCAACGCCAGGCTTTGCCATCATCAACGTCTTGTTCGGTTTCTGCGTTGTGCTTTACGTTATCATACCAATAGCTTACTGGAACAATGCATACCATGCAAAGAACTTTCCAATATTTTCTTCCAATGTGTTCATGAGCAATGGAACCCTGTATGATGTGAACAAGATCTTGGATAAATCAACATTCAGTTTTGATCAGGAGAAGTATAATGAAGCTGGACCCCTCAATCTCAGCATCTTCTTTGTTATTACTTATGGACTCAGCTTTGCTACTCTTGCTGCCACACTTTCTCATGTTTCCTTGTTTCATGGAAGGTAATTAGCCTTGAATGTTTCTCCTACTTACATACAATTTGAAATCGAACCTGTTATATAAGACAATTACATGCAAATTGCAGAGAAATATGGGATCAGACAAAGGCAGCAATGCAAGATAAATTTGGGGATGTGCATACAAGGCTGATGAAGAAGAACTATGAAGCTGTGCCTCAATGGTGGTTCTACAGCATTCTGTTCATGATGGTTGGTCTTGCCATTTTTGCTTGTGAAGGATTTGGAAAGCAGCTGCAGCTTCCTTACTGGGGAGTTCTGCTTGCTGCAGGCCTGGCTCTTGTTTTTACCCTTCCAATCGGAGTCATTACAGCCACAACAAATCAAGTTAGTTTATGATCACTTTTATTTTTATTTTCTCTTACATATATAGCTGAAGAATATTAAAAATGAAGAACCATTTTTAATTTTTTTTTCATTTTGTTTTCAGCAACCAGGGCTTAATGTTCTCACAGAACTTATAATTGGATACATATATCCTGGAAGGCCACTTGCTAACGTTGCATTCAAGACATATGGCTATATTAGTATGACTCAAGCAATCACCTTCCTAGCAGATTTCAAGCTAGGCCATTACATGAAGATTCCACCAAAGTCTATGTTTTTGGTTCAGGTAATGCATAATTATCTTTGGATCATAAGGAGGGATCATAAGGAGGGTTTTAATACGTCCAAAATCATCGAAATTGATCGGTCTCAGTTTATCCTGATCAAAAAATTGTTTTTTTTGGGCAAGCTCTAACCAATTTCAACGATTTTGGTTAAAAAGTTACAGGCTGAAACCTTTGAAATCATAATCGTCAAAATAATGGAAACTGTAGAAGAGCAGTTAAAATCACTGAAACGAAATAGAAACTAAAAGAACTTGGGGGTTATTTGGTATTCAATTTTGACAGGATTTAAGCAAGTTTTATCTTAAATCTTGCCAAATAGAATTTTTAGGGTTTCTATTCTATTGAATTGATAAATTTCTTTGCTTCAATCTTGATTAAATTCAAGATCTGTTAAATGTTTCTATTTATAGGATTTAACAGATATAAGAAATTCTCCCTCACATAAATCTTAAATTTTAAAATAAATAATCAAATAATTTATCTGACTTTCAGAAAATTTTATGGTTGTCATACAAAAATAACTTTCAGATTTGAACTCTCTCAAAATTTACTAAACCTGATTTTACAGATTTTACTAATCCCATTTGAGTTAAATACTAATCGTAGCCAAACGGCCCCAAAGCCATCAAAATCAGAACTTTCACGATGAGAACAAAATCAAAATCAAAATCGAAACCGAGTAAAAAACTTGATTGCATGTTTGCAGCATAACATCATAATCAGGGAAAGTAATTATAAATTACCTCTGTGGATTTTCAGCTGGTAGGCACCATCGTGGCCTCCTCCGTCTACTTCGGCACCGCCTGGTGGCTTCTTGAAACAATCGAAAACATCTGCGACCCATCAAAGCTCCCCGAAGGCAGCCCCTGGACTTGCCCCGGCGATACCGTCTTCTTCAACGCTTCCATCATCTGGGGCGTCGTCGCCCCTCGCCGCATGTTCGGCAATCTCGGCCTCTACACCAAAATGAACTACTTCTTCCTCATCGGCATCATCGCCCCCTTCCCCATCTGGCTCCTCTACCGCTTATACCCCAACAAGAAATGGCTCAGACTCATCAACATGCCCATCATCCTCGGCGCCACAAGCGCAATGCCGCCGGCGAGGGCGGTTAATTACATCATGTGGGGGACGGTGGGAATCTTCTTTAGCTTTGTGGTTTACAGGAGGTATAAAGGGTGGTGGGCGAGGCATAACTATGTTTTATCGGCGGGATTGGATGCTGGAGTGGCGTTCATGGCGACTCTCACTTATTTTTCTCTGCAAATTAAGAATATTGATGGGGTGAATTGGTGGGGGTTGCCGTTGAACGATCATTGCCCTTTGGCGAGTTGTCCGACTGCTCCGGGGGTGAAGGTTCCGAACTGTCCTGTGCATTAGGATTAAGGCATTTCGTCGAACAGTTGGCGGGGGAGTATACAGAAATGTGTTTACACCAGTTCATTGTGTTTTATTTTTGTTGCCCTTGTATTTATAATATATTGATACACTCGAATGCTGAAAGTCCGTATATTTTTTTTTTTTGCAAAGATGTTTTTGGGGGATTTACATAAATACCACGTTATTTTATGCAATTTACAAGTTTAACACTTAAAACATTAATATTACATGCCTATCATCCATATACAATTTTAATATCAAATAAATCACTTCTATATTTCATTCATATCACTCATACCTAAGGCTTTGAAAACTGGATCGGACAATAAATCGAAAGAAGAAAAGATTCATGATTGGAATGATTCGAAATATTATTAAAAATTAATAAAATTATTATAATGAAATTGATGATCTAACCTTAAATCTAAACACAAATTCATCATACCATATATAGATCAAATATCCAAATTAAAAATGAGTTGTAGGTTTAAAATCACATTTTATAAACAATATAATTCATATTTAATATAAAATTAGTTTATATATATATATTTTAATTTAATAAAAATTTCAAATTTATTTTATATTTGAAGATATAATTTATACCTATGAAAATTATACAAATTTATATTATAAAATTATATCTATAAATTAATGTTATATTATTTAATATTAAAATATAGATAAAAATTTAAAAAAATTTTATATTAGATAATAAAATAAAAAGAAAAAAAAAGAAAAAAATTAAATATTATTTGCATTATTAAATTTATATATATATATTTGGCCATTTTCATGCAGCAATGGACCAAATTTTGTTATTTATATTAAATTTTTTTTCTTCTTCTCTCATGTTAGAAAGAGCTCCAAGGAAAATTTTCATCATTGATACTTGTCTTTCATGCCACAATAGTAGCATTAGGGCATTCACGGCAAAAACAACTAAACTCTAAAATGTCGTGATGCTGCTTCAATCGATCGTCATTTTATATGCTTTTGAGAAGGTAACGATCCTTCTCTCTTTCGCTCTTTTTTCTGGCTGAGAGAGCAAAATAGCATAGGTGAACAGTGCAAGTTCACCCGCAAGTAAATGGCGGAAAATTTGGCATTCGGCTGGAGCGACTGAACGACGCCATACACTCATTTCGCGTTCGGTTGGAAATGCTCTTAGAGAGGTAACGCAATATTATTACTATTAGCAGATATTACATATTTACGTTTGTGTATTTACTGTTTTACATTCACTGTGTATATAAATACTTATACATGTATCAATTAAGGCATTGATTCAATAAAATCTATTTTTCCTTTCTTCCCTGTCTTTCGGCTGTGCCCGCCTGTCTCTGTTCAAGAAGCATTCTTCTCATGGTATCAGAGCTAGGAATGGGGGATCAAGCCTCAGCCAACTCAACTCCTCCCTCCTCCTCTACGATCCAAGCGGACACCGCCGATTCTCTGCATATCCCTCAAGCCCTGAAGTTTCTTGTCTCCAATATCAAGAACTTAGCCCCTCATCATCTCACGGTAGAAAACTACCCAATCTGGCGCACGCAAATCCATCAACAATTCGCGGCCAATGGATATTCCGGCCATCTTACAGGCGCAACTCCTGCACCAGCCGATCAGTCCACCGTCGCGTATTCCAGATGGCAGCACATTGACAGCAACCTTCTTGCGGCTCTTTTCTCCACCATCTCGCAAGCAATTCTTCCCTACATCATCACCTCAACTACCACCGCAGAAGCCTGGGGTATTCTTGAACGGCGTCTTCAACCATCAAGCCGGTCGCGAGTTATGCAACTCAAGAACGAACTTTACCGGATAACTCTGAAAGATCAGACGCTTGAGCAATATCTAACGCGAATCAAATCGATCGTTGACAACATCTCGGCCTCCGGCTCAAAAATTGAACCGGAAGACATCATGCTGCACATCTTGAACGGACTACCGCCAACCTTCAACTCGTTCAAATCCACGATAAGAAATTCTCTCCTCCCTATTGATTTGGATACTTTTTACTCGATGCTTTGCAACGAAGAGATTCATCTTCAGCAAGAACAGCAGCTCGAAGTACAACATAACTCCTCCCCGACCGCCTTGTATGCTCCTTCGAACAACCAAGCCCGCGGGAAGCCATCCCGTCGCTTCTTCAAGAACAAGAATTCGACCAGTTCTCCCTCTCCCGCGGCACCTATCAACAATGCCAACACCTCTACCCGGCCGACCTGTCAAATATGTGGCAAATCAGGTCACATAGCTCTCAACTGTTGGCACCGATCAAACTACAAATACGCTCCCACAGACACCCGTCCACCTCGTGCATTTCTTGCCACTTCATCATCTGCATCCACTCAAGACTGGGTCTTAGATTCAGGTGCCTCCACGCACCTCACACCGGACGCGAACAATCTGTTTCATCCCACGGCTTACTCCGGCTCGGACTCGGTCTCCACAGCAAATGGATCCACCCTGCCGATCCAGAACACCGGGCAAGGCCTCCTACCGCTCCCGGACACCTCTCGTAAGCTCTTCCTACGAAATCTTTTTCATGTCCCGGCCTTAACGCACAACCTCCTCTCGGTATCAAAACTAACTAAAGATAACTCCATTTCGATTTCTTTTGATGCTAACGGTTTTGTTATCAAGGATATCCAGGACAACCGCCCGCTTCTACATGGTCGTCTGTTTAACGGTCTCTATCAACTTCATCTCTCACCGGCTACTCAACACACAGCCCTCACAGCTTCCACTCCGACAGCCCGCCTGTGGCATACGCGGCTTGGGCATCCTAGCCCTCAAGTCATTACTACTCTAGCCAAACAGTTTTCTGAAATTCCTAATGTACCTCATTCTTTTTCTTGCGTATCTTGTAACCTGGCTAAAAGCCATAAACTAGTTTTTAATAAAATTGAGCGAATGACTTCTCATCCCTTTGAGTTGATTCACACCGATGTCTGGGGTCCAGCTCCCCTGCCATCAGCTGAAGGATACCGTTATTACATTATTTTCATTGACGATCACACAAGATACTCCTGGCTCTATTTAATGCATTCCAAGCAAGAAGCTCTAACTAAATTTAAATCTTTTTGTGTCTTACTTAAAAATACATTCAATCAGACACCAAAGATTCTACGCTCGGACGGAGGTGGGGAGTTCACCGGTAATCTATTCAAACATTTTCTTCATGAGAACGGCATCCTACAGCAGCTATCCTGTCCTCATACGCCAGAACAAAATGGCGTTGCCGAACGCAAGCATCGCCACCTCTTGGAATTAACACGAGCACTACTCCATGACTCTGGCGTTCCGCACAAATTTTGGGCTGATGCTGTCTCTACGGCACACTACCTGGTAAACCACCTTCCCTCCACCGCCATACATAACCAGATTCCCTCGCAGGTCCTACACGGCAAGCCGCCCACTTACAATCATCTTCGGACCTTCGGCTGTCTCTGTTTTCCGTGGCTCAAACCTTATTCACCGGACAAACTCTCCCCAAGGTCAACGGAATGCGTCTTATTGGGCTATTCTCCCTTCCACAAAGGATACCGATGCTACAACATTTCCAGAAATCGCATCTACATCTCCCGTCATGTGGTATTTTACGAACAAAACTTTCCGTTTAAAACTCCCACCTCCACTGCTCCAATGGTTGAACCAGCTCCTTCGTCCGCTGCCTCACCCCTCCTTCTTCCGCCGACCACTATCACACCTATTCCCACGGTCCAGCACAACAACATTTCCGAAATTTCCCCAGCAACAACAAACCAGGCTCCTAGCCAACTTGTCTCGCCGGCTCACACTTCTCCTACCCGCACATCTGATCCGGCCTTCCAAAATTACAGTAATCTTCCGCGGCCCAAACCAACTCACCAAATGCAAACAAGACTCAAATCCGGGATAACCAAACCCAAGCAAATTCTTAACCTCCTGACCACTCACTTACCCGGCAACACACCTACCACATTTAATCAGGCATCCAAATATGATCACTGGAGAAAAGCCATGGCGGACGAGATCTCTGCTCTACATAAACAGCACACCTGGTCGCTTGTCTCATTACCTCCGAATAAGCCAGTCTTAGGCAGCAAATGGACTTTCAAAACAAAACTGTTACCGAATGGCCAGATTGATAAATTCAAAGCCAGACTAGTAGCTCTCGGGTACACTCAGCAATTCGGTATAAATTACACCGAAACATTCAGTCCAGTTGCTAAGATGCCTACGATACGTATGCTGCTAACCATAGCTCTCAACCGGAAATGGTCTATTCATCAACTCGACATCTCGAATGCTTTTCTCCACGGCGACCTACTTGAAGACGTCTACATGCGTCAGCCACCAGGCTTCGTGGACCCGCACAAACCCGACGCCGTCTGCAAGCTTCACAAGTCCCTGTATGGCCTCAAACAAGCACCTCGCCAATGGTTCAACAAGCTCACTACGTTCCTCCAAACTCAAGGATTCAGGTTTAGTCGTTCTGACCCCTCACTCCTTATCCTTCATGATAATCACATACATATCTACTTTCTCATATATGTCGACGACTTTCTTGTAACAGGAAATGACAACTCGGCGATTAACAGGCTTCTCGGACAGCTTCAGTCACAGTTTGCACTCAAACAGCTGGGGCAGATCTCGCTCTTCTTGGGAATCCATGTAATTCAATCCTCAAACGGCTATTTCCTCACTCAACAGCACTACGCTTCACGAATACTCCATGACGCAGGCTACGACGAATGCAAACCGTCCCCAACGCCGGTTGCACCTGCACCAAAGCCCGTGCAGTCGGTCAGTCCCCCGTTTCACGATCCAACTCTATACCGCAAGCTCGCCGGCTCCCTCCAATACCTCTCCATAACAAGACCGGACATTGCTTTCGCTACCAATATGGTCTGTCAACATATGCAAGCCCCGACTGATCAGGACTTCAAGGTCCTCAAACGCCTCCTACGCTACATCAAAGGCACCATCACTTACGGGATTCCTATCACCACCGGATCCCTTGAGCTGCGGACATACTCGGATGCGGATTGGGCGGCCGATACGTCTGACCGGAAGTCAATCACCGGCTACTGTACTTTCCTTGGCCCAAACCTCATCTCCTGGACCGTCAAGAAACAACCCACCGTTGCAAGGTCGTCCACAGAGGCCGAATATCGCTCCTTATCAGCGGCCGTCTCCGATGTGATCTGGTTACGTCGCCTTGCTGAGGAGCTCCAAATACCGCAACGCTCTTCCACTCCAATCCACTGCGACAACACGTCTGCCATCGCCATCGCCAAGAACCCCGTGTTTCATGCCCGGACGAAGCACATAGAGATCGACTATCACTTTATACGCCAACACATCAGCAATAACTCCATTCAACTTCGTCACATCTCCTCAAATGATCAGATCGCTGATATCTTCACCAAACCGTTCTCCATCTCTCGGTTCAATGCTCTACGAGACAAATTAAGTATTCGACCCTCGAATGCTTAATTTGCGGGAGGGTATTAGCAGATATTACATATTTACGTTTGTGTATTTACTGTTTTACATTCACTGTGTATATAAATACTTATACATGTATCAATTAAGGCATTGATTCAATAAAATCTATTTTTCCTTTCTTCCCTGTCTTTCGGCTGTGCCCGCCTGTCTCTGTTCAAGAAGCATTCTTCTCAATTACATGCCACAAACAAGGGATATCACAAAGATAATCATTTAAAGACCAATTGACATTCAAAATTACAACAAGCATTATGTAATTGTCCACGCTAATGTTACCAACAACATTTTATCTAGACTAAGGGTAATGTCTACCCTATCATTCCTTTCCCTGACTGAATTTACTATCGCGAGATTTGGCTTTCAGGATTTTTTTTTTCCAGCATGAATAAACTGCCATAAATGTTAAGACATTCAGTATTAAATATTAATTAAAATTTGTATGCTATAGTAACTGTAGACCGTTGGATTAAACCATACATCTTGAGATGATTTAGGTACTTACTAATCATGGGACATGACTAAAAGTTCATAAATTGGGAACATTAGGTTTCTCTTTTTTATGACACTTAAAAGGGAGTAATTATTACGTCTGGTCAAATCCGAACGTATCTGAATGTATACCGAGCAATACCGAGTTTTAGATGACGTGGCATGTAGTTATTGGTCTATGAACGCGTCCAGTGACCGGAAATAATAATTGCTCCTTAAAAGGATCCCCATGTGGCATCCTCTTTAAAAAGCTTTATCAAAACCTCTGCAGAAATAAAACACGAGGAAAGCTCATCTAAATTATTTTGGAGCTGGAAGCTTAAGGCTTCTTTTGGGACGATTTTTTTGCTGCTTTCTAAAACAATTTTTTAGTACAAAAATTTCATGAATTCAAAATTTTTGTACTAAAAAGCTGTCTTAGAAAGCAAAAAAAAAAACTATCTCAAATTAAACTTAAATCACCAAGCACATGCAAAGTAAAAAAAACTGAAAAAGAAAACATAGATTTTCTTAATTAAATTTCTATAACAACAACATCTTGAAGCAATTATCCCACTTCATTGGTTCGGCTACATGAAACCTTTTTTTCATTATGTTCTATTAAGACTTAAATTTTCATTTAAATCTGATAAAAATAACATTTCTAATATTTTTTAACCAAGTCTTTTAGATCTATCACTATCTTTTTTAACATAGGCTAAATCTAATATATCTACTCCCCTAACTGGGTCATCAGAAAGCCAACACTATATATGAACAAACCATCTAAGATGACTCTTCTAATATTATCTTCCACTGGAGCTACTCCCATCTTTCCATGTTTATAATCTTTTCGCATTTTATCTCTAAGTATAAAGCCACTCATCCGAACATTCTTATATCCGCACACTTAATTTTATGCTTTTCTTTTAATGGCCAATATTTTGTCAAAAGCATTAAAAGTTTCACCACCATCCTATAAAATTTTTCCTAAAGTTTGAGGGATATTTTTCTATCACACAATAGGGCCAATGCATTTCTCCACTTCAACCATACAACTTAGGGCTGCAAACGAACCGAGCCGAGCCGAGTATGTGAGTGTTCATGTTTGTGTTCATTTAATATCAGCTTGTTCAAGTTTGGTTCATGTTTGTTCGAGCTTTAGCGTTTGTGTTCATGTTTGATTCATTTAAATTAAGGAGTGTTCATGTTCGGTTCATGTTCAGTTCATATTCGTTCGTTTAGTGTTTATCGAGCTTGTTCGCGAACATATTTAACGAATTTTTTTAACTATCAAATAAACATGTTCATGAACATATCTATAAACAAACATATTTATAATAAAATCAATTGTCTATGTAACAAAGGTAATGATTATTTATATTGATTAATTATATAGTCAAATAATAATTATTTTTATCGAGCTTATTCACTAGTTCAAAATCGCACATGAATCGAGCTTTTATCGAGCTTCTTATCGAGCTTAATGTCGAGCTTGTTCACGAACTTCAAATGATGTTGTTCGCGAACAAAAATGAGCCGAACGCATTAGTGTTCCAGTTTGTTTATTTAAGAATCGAGTATTTAAAATATTGTTCAAGTTTGTTTGTTTAGTTAATTAAACGATTGCAAACGAGCTTTAGTCGAACCAAACAACGAGTAGCTCATCGAACGTTTGGTTCGCTTGCAGCCCTAATACAACTTGAATTCTACTAACTATATCATGCTATATATATATATATATATATATATAAAATTTATTTATTTATAGAATACTCAAATATCTAAATAAATCAAAATATATGTATAAAATATATTTTTTAATTTAAATAAGTTAATAGTATTAATAGTTTTACTATCATTTAGAAATCAAAAGATCATATAAATAAAAAAAGGTGTTATATATATGGATGTCAAAATGAGTTTTCAAGACTTGTTTGGGTCCAAACTAAAAATGACCTGCCATCATTTGACCTGACCCAAACCAACTAGATTAGAAAAACAAGACAAAGAGCCAAACCTAAACTTGACCCAGTTCAAAATCGGATCGACCTGACACGACCTACCAACCATTTAATTTAATTTTTTTTGCTAATTCAATAATCCTGCTTTCACACACTTCTTCAACCAAATCCTACTTTCTAACCGCCTGACCAGCCAAATCCATTTCACATGCTTTAGCTTCTTCCATTTCACGTGCTTCTCCTTGTTCCATTTCCCACGCTTCTTCAGCCAAGTCCCGTAAATCGATCTCGTCTACCCCTCTATCGGGCTTTCGCTTTCGCGGGTTGAATGCTGACCCAAACCGACGAATGGAAATGGCGAGTTGCGAAGGAAATGAAATCTCATTCCCGCTTCTCGTTTGTGCACACTTCTATAGCAAAATCCGTAAATCCTTTGAATTTGGGTCAAAACCGAGTTAATTTTAGGTTGGTGGGTGGACCCGAATCACACCCATTTATTAAATGAGTTAAAGTTTTAGGTCCGAATACGACACATTTGTTAAATGGGCCAACCGAACCTGAAATTTTTGAGTCGGAACCTAATCGGATTTGCGGTTTAAGTCAATTTTTTACGCTACTCATCAAGGGTCTTTAGATAATTTGTCTCCCTACATCCCCCCTCCCCCACCATAAAAAAAAATACTATGGTCTTTAGGCAATTGCCCCCAGGTCGAACCTCGCTAGGAGGCGTCCCCTTGAACCCCAACATATTTGTGAAGCATAAGGTAATCAAGGATATGAACAAATAGGAGTCTAACCAAATTTAAGGTAACGCGTGGACCCCCAATAGTTTTTTTTTTTTTTTTTCAGGAAATTTTTGAGACTAAGCCCATCTATTAAAGAAAAAATGATTACAAGTAAAATAGAAACCTATAAAAACCAAAAAACAAAAGGAAAAGACCAAAACACCAAACAAAAGGAGGAGCTGAGACAGCCAAAAAGGGGTCTCAGGGAGAGGCTAGCCTCCGAGCAACATTACAATACAGATTGGGAATAGACAAACCCCATACAACCAGACGACACAATCATCAATCAAAATAAAAGCAAAATTTGGCCCTCTAGGACAAGCCGATTGCCAAAATTAACATGTAGGGGCAGACAAGCTTCCAGCAAGCTGACGAATCCAAACAGTAAAAAGGCAACAGGCGTCTAAACAAAATCTAAAGTAAGTGCACAAGCCGACCTCTAACATCATAAACCCAAACAAAAATCTTGCATCCAGCAGCAATAATTCGCCCAATAGCAACAGAAAAATGATCAGAACATTCATGTGAGCAAAGCAAAATGAGCAGATAACTTGTCAAAACCTTTCCATTTTTTAACTTTCTGAAGAATGACAAATTTAATAATATCCATAAGCTGGGTAGGACTATTCCAAGAATTTGCAAAACGCCTTCTATTCCATTCCAGCCAAAGGTTGTAAACAGTGCAAGAAACAACTTAAAAATAGGAATTCTTATCTTCTCCATTGAAATGCTGAAAATTATCCAAAGATTCTAAAACTTGAAGAAGGTTGGGCCTTAAAAGGAACGTAAGTAATAGGGGAAGAACCAAAGAAATAACAGAAAAAGCAAAGTCACTATCGAAAAACATGTGTTTATGCGTTTCCAGAGTTGCTTGATAGAAAGAGCAATTGGGATTCACTTGAATGGCCCTTTTAATTAAAACATTCGCACATTTAAGCTTCTTGATAATGGCCATCCATGAGTAACAAGAAAATCGTAAAGCATGTCTTTTATACCAGATGTAATTATGCCAAGAAACCTCATGCAAATGACTAAAATACTGAGCAATGTAAACTTTATAGGTGGGCTTGTCTGAACTAATCCAAGATAAAGTAGGTTGCTCAACAATAGGAAGGCTCATAATTGCAGTTTTCAGATAATTTGGCTAGGTCGCAGGGATAGCCCATTTATGATTAACCCAAAAGGAATAAACCTTCAACTTCTCAAAGTTTGCCACGGGAAGGAAATCAGCTAAAGGAGATCCATTACATCAAGGGTCCCAAGCCATCGAAATGTTACCATGAGAAGGCACCGAAATGACAATTTGGCTTTTGATTTTTTGTGCAGTAGAACAAACCAATTTCCAAAATTTAGAAGCAGAGGTGGTCGGTTATTTCCAGACAGAACAATATTTGAATCTAAATCAGTTGCTAGCAATAGATTGGACATTATAAAACCTCCAGATAAAAGAGTAAAAGGTAGCATAATATAAGGCCTCAAAAGAATTAATACCTAAACCACCAAATATAGTGGGGAGAGCCGTATCCTTCCAGGCTATAATGAGCATTTTCCTATCAGAAATGTTACCATGGTAAAGAAATTTTGAGCATAATTTTGAAATAATATTTTGGCATTTCTGTGGTATAATGGATCCTCTAGTCTAGTAAGTAATAGAATTAGCAATGATATATTTGATGAATTGGACTCTACCTATAAAAGAAAGAAATTCGACTTTCAAATCATTAAGTATAGTAGTAATTTTACTCAGAAGTGGTTGGAAGTGAGAAAACTTAAGCCTTGTGTGGGAGATGGGAAGCCCCACATACTTCAGATAGGATTCCACCATGGAGATGCCAAGGATGTTGCAGACAGCCTACGAATGCATAACAATTTTAGAGAAAAGGATGGAGCTTTTGATAGGATTGATGTGAAGACCGGAAGCTTTGGCAACGTAAGTTAGATAATCCTTGAGGATGACAGCAGAGGAAGTGGAAGCATTACCAAAAACCAGCAGGTCATCCGTGTATAACAAATGATTTAAATTCATCTCATCACTATTGCTACGAAGAGAGGGGACAAAATTATGCTGGATAAGGTAGCAAGAGAGGGCATCTATCACAATACAGAAAAGAAGTGGAGATAGAAGGCAACCTTGACAGAGACCCAAGGAGAAGGAGAAAAAGTCTTCAAGGGTGCCATTTAAACAAATAGAGTAGTGCACACCCGATAAACAACCATCAACCCACTTGACAAATTGCTCCGAAAAACCCTTTTGTTTCATCCTACATTTCAGAAAATCATGGTACACAGAATCAAAAGCTTTTTTGATGTAAAGTTTGGCACAAAATACATTCTGGGCTGAAGAGAAGTCTCTAATAGCTTCAGCCGCTAAAAGGATATTATTCGTAGAACACCATCCCTTAACGAACCCAGCTTGACTATCATGAATAATGAAAGGCAACACCAATTTAATTATGTCGGCTAAAACTTTAGCCAAAATTTTGTAGAACACATTGCATAGGGATATAAGTCTATAATCATTGACATTGGAAGCATGAGGGCCTTTGGGGATTAAAATAATAGCCGAGGCTTTGACACCTTGAGGAAGATGTCCAGACTGATAAAAATACTTGACAGCATTACAAACCTGTAAACCAATAATTTGCCAAGAGAGCTTGTAAAAAGCAAAGGTAAACACATCTGGCCCTAGGGTCGAGTTGCTTTGACTAGTAAAAACCGCTTCTTTAATCTCCTCATTGGAGAATGGAGCCATGAGGGAAGGGATTAGGTTATCTGGAATAACATTCCCAGGAGGAATGTTAAAGTTGAGACATTAGGAGGCTTGGGGGCATTGTAAGATTATTTAAAATGGCTAATAAGACCCATAGAGGTGGAGATTTCCCTGATGAAATTAACATTGGCCCTGGCACGAATTTTGGCATATAAGAGACCAAGATCATCCTCCCCTTTAGTAAGTCAATACTCTTTAGCCCTTTGAGAAATCTAGGAAGCCCAACAAGCTTGGAGCTTAAGTAAATGTTCCTTAATGGTCTTCAGGTTAAGGTTGAGATGCATGTCCAAAGGAGAATTTTGAAGCACTAAAAGACAAGCATGCTGTTTACTTTTAAATTCCAAGATGGAGTTAGAGAGATAATTGAAAGAAGTCCAAGACTTGCTCTTTAACTTAGCTTTGAGACTTTGAAGGTTTCTATAGAAGGAGGTAGTGGGGCTACAATTGTTGTTTTGAGAGGAGTCCAAAACATCCTCCCAATAACCATCCATATGAATCCAGCAGTTTTTAAAAAGGAAACGACGAGGCGTGTTGGAACGGGGTGCAGCAAATAAAACCAAGGGGGAGTGATCTGAACTAGTCGTAGGAAGGGTGTTGTAATAAGCTTGAGGAAAGACTTCAAGAAATTCAGCATTCACTAACATCCTATCCAGTTTCATATGAATAGGTTGGCTGATCTGAAGATTTGATCAAGTATAAAAGAGACCAACATAAGCAAGGTCTTGAACACCCCCAACAAAGATAAAATTGTTAAGTTCCCCCAATCTACTACCCGACAACTCAGAACCTCCAGCTTTTTCATAATCAAAACGACAGCAAATAAAGTCCCCCAAGATGATCCACGAGTGAAGAGCAAGAGGAACTAAACTCCTAAGATCATGCCATAGGGATTCCCGCTCCTTAACAGTATTCATAGCATAAATCACCGTCATAAAGATAGGGAGAAGAGAACAAAAAGAAAGATAACCATGTATCATTTGAGCTGAAGAGAGCAGAGGAGAGAAGGAAAAACCGAGTCCCATTTCAACCAGATTTTACCAGTAGTAGAGAAGCTAAAGTTATTACAACTGTACTCATTGTGAAAAAGGAGGTGAGAATTAACAAACCAAGAATCCTCAAGAGCATAAGTGTGAACTTTAGCTTCAAGGATGCAAAGAAACTTTAGACTTAGAGAGGACACCAAATCTCTACAAGCACGGACTTTGTCGATGTTGTTAAACACCCTCACATTCCAACAAGCTATTGGGGGCAAAGACATTGATTAAGATTAGGATGTTTTTGCCTTCCTGACAATTTCCCTCTGGTTGGCTTTGAAGAAGGGGATGATTGAGCATTCTGTTTTTTATTATGTTTAACAGCAGCAGAGGAAGCTGTGTTATCATGTGGGGGAATAGGACCTATGATAGGCGAAGAGAAAGAATCTTCATCTAGGGAAGCAAACTTATTGTTTGCAATGATGGGTTTAGTGGAGGGAGGAGGAGATGGAATAATGAGATGGATTTGGGAAGACAATTCGGGGTCGGGATTAGCTAAAGAAGAGGTTTCTTCAATGGTAGAATTAAGATTAGGGATAGCTGGTTCTCTACCATGAGTAGAAACCACCTCAGGAGGAATAGGGGGTGAAGAGTCAGCAATTGCCAGAAAAATGGATGGTTGGACTTATGAGATAGGAATGGTAGGTGGAAGTAGAGGTAGAGTGACTGGAGGATTATCGAGTTGAATCAGAATTTTCGGGGTGGAGGTAGCATGAGCAGAGGTACGGTGAGAAGGGCATCGGCTTCTGCTGCGACCTTTGAATTTAGGGGGAGGGGGAAGTTGTGGTTTGGGGTTGGGATTAGACGGACAGAGAGGGAACTGATGCACTAAAGAACCACAACCTTCACAGCGAGAAGGTTTCCAATCATATAGGACTTGGAGAACAAGATCTTCCCTGTCTATTTCGATCGAAATTTCACCTTGAAGAGGTGAGTTTTAATAATTTGGACACAAACCCTAACATAAGTCAGCCTAGTCCTCTTAGCCGTGAGAGTCAACATTGAGCAGTATACCAATATAACTGGCGATCTTAGATATCCCAGACAGAGTCCACAGAGCAAGGGGCAAGTCAACGATTTTGATCCAAATGGGGAAGGAAGCGGCTTCTTCCTGCCTAGGTTTGAACTTGGGCGACCATTTTTGTAAAATTAATGGTTTCCCAAGTAAAAAACAAGAATCACCCGTCCATACCATAGAGTAATCTTCCCAAGAGGTGAACTTGATAAGGAAAAACCCATCAACTAGGGAGAGTAGAGATATTGAACCTTTCAACTTCCAAACCTTATTCATAGCGGCAAGCAGTCGTTCATAATATGGGCGCAGACCAAGAGAGTAGCCGACCAAAGACAGCAACCAGAGAGAGGCGCCTTCGGAGATATCACTAGCAACAAACGAAAGCTTCGATTTAGGGGGAGCAAAGGACATCGGGAAGTCCTCAGAAGGGGGAGTGTCGTCGGAGAGATTGTTTGCGTAAGAGCAAACGTGGGAGGGAGCAGGAACTCCAAGAATGGAGGAGCCCAAAGGAGGGAAATCAACCGTGTTGAGAGCCATGGGGAGAGGTCCGGGAGAGGGCGACCTCTCCCGGGAAGACGGCAGTGGAGGCAGAGGGGGAGAAGCGCAAAAAACCCTAGCTTCTTGAGAGCTCAACTCAATCTATACTACTTTTGGACCCCCAATACTTACTTATAAATTTACTCTTCATGAAAATTCAATGATAGATATGCAAATCCCCGAATAGAAAAAAACAACTTTAAAGGGTAGCCACAAGCATGTGCTATCCATAACCCACGTAAATGAATAGGACAGACATGAAGGCCCGCCATCATATAAATTCTAATTTGGAAAAGTATCACATCAAACAGCAAGAGAACTGAGCTTTGCTTCCTGTCAATATATATTTATTGAAGGGGGACCATTAGGCAGCTTGTCCCTGGAACCAAAAGAGTGTACAGCCACTCTTACTATTCCTTTAGAAAAAGCTAACCAGATAAGGAGAAATAACTTTTTTGAATCCAATGAAATCATCTAATATAATAAAAATCTGATCCTGGAATTAAATAGAGGAATTGCAACTTATTTAGCAGATGATTTGATATTTATGGCCTGTTTGGAACGGCTTTATGATTTAATTTTTTATTAAAAAATTATTTTAACAAAAAATAAAAAACTATCCAAAACGAAGCCTTACTCAATTACGGAAATAATGAATGGAGCTATGAGCATGCAAATGTAAGAAGAAAAAAAGACTACTATTGTTAAAACTAAGGCTTCTTTGGGATGACTTTCTTCCTGTTTTTTAAAACAATTTTTTAGTATAATATTTTTTAGCTTAAAAAATTTTTATACTTAAAAACTGTTTTAGAAAGACGTAAAAAAGCTATGATAAAGTTTCATTTAGGATAACTTTTTTGCTTCTTTTTAATGCAACTTTATAGTATAAAATTTTTTTTAAAGCAGTGAAAAAATAATGATTAAAAATTGCACTAAACAAAAACTAAGACCAATATATAGCTTATTCACATAAATTCTTAACAAAGCAATCACCCAATGGCCCAAAAATATTTTTCCTGATATTTTATTTTGTTTCATAGTTTATAAAAATGCTCTCCACAATAATAATAAAAAAAAATGGAGTGTAATATGAGGTTGTTGGGTGTCAGAGAAAAAGTTTCAAAGGAACTCTCTAATTTTAGCAATTGCATGCAACAGTACAAAGAAATTATGAAATATTTGCAAAAATTACAAAAAAAAAAAATGCATGTTCTTCTAATCTTCTTTCAAAATACCTCACCAAGTTTTATATTTACTTATTACACTTATCAAACAAAGCAAAATTATAACTAATTGTATACTAACTTTTCTTTTGTATCAACTAGCATTGCTCCATAGCCAGTACTAATCCTGTAAATGAGTAAAAAAACTATTTAGGTTCATTTCAATTTGTACACAAAACAACATACATAACTAGCTTAGTGTATTAGTTCCATTAAAAAAAGTAAAGTAAGCATTGCAGACTAATTAAACAGCACCCTGCCTAAATAGAAATCTTTAAGCTATCATAAGAATATTTCTGAAGATAAAACCATGAGGGAGAAAGTTACAACTGCCACTAAAGTGTCTATTACTTGGTACATACTTATTCACACAAATCATAATCCACAATTTTACCTCAACACTTGCAAAAACATGAAAGGAACAATCGTATGATACAAATCCAACAAAATCTATAGAATATAACTTATTATCATACAAAACAATTTCTATAATTTAGATTAGTAAATAGCATTAGCTATTCAATAGGTGAGAGAGAGGATTGCTTACGAAACACCTCACTTAGCGGGTTTCTTTATGGATGAACATCATCTGCAAAAATTACAAATGACCGTCTACTTGGTTTTGCTTTGTTCTGAATCATCCAGCACAAACTCTGCATACAGGTTCTTCATAGCAATGACAATAGTCATTATCAAAGGGCCCATTATTGCTCCCTGTTGATTGAAACAACAAAAAACATGGTTGAGTTCAGGATTGGTGCAGAGAATATAATAGCTGAATCTTCAGCTTCCCAAAAGCCACATGAGCAGTTCTGAGATATGAGCATATTTAAGCATGACTAAAAGTATTATCATCTCAGTGCCATACCATCCAAACATTATGTAAGCTTTACGGGGCAGCATAATGAGAAATTATTTTCGTGCGGAGTCCATACGGTAAAGAACCATCCGGATGTGAGTGTACACAGTGTCTTTAACGTCCGGATGTGAGTTTACACAGATTATCAACATGTATATTTTAGCTGTGAGCATCCAAACTTAACACTATGTACACTCATATCTGGATGGTTCTTTACATTCTGAACTCCGCACGGAATAATTTCTCCAACATAACACGCTCTACTTCAAGAATAATACAAAATAAAAAGGTTTTGCAAGAGAATAACTGACACAATTCTCTGTTTTCTAAGCAACTAAAGTATACATTCCGTTTAAAAAAAAAAAACCAGAAAAGCACACCAAGGTCTGCTTAGCTACGTAGGTAGGAAGTCCATACTTTGAATGACCAAATTGATCAGAATACAGTAAGAATGTGAAACTAGCAAGTTACTGCAACAAGCTTTCACCCCAACATAATGGTTCACAGCTAATTGCTCCGGAAAGCAAAAACAAATACACATTATGGATATATATCCTAGTCATACAAATTTGCAATACCAATATGTTCTCAAATTTCGGTTATAAAGAACAATTTGAAAAGGCATCTGATAACAAGATAAGCAAGAGTATAACTATACCTCTAAAGCATTGGGGAACAATGTCATGCCGCCAAGGATGCTCAGACCAGTAAGATAAGCATTATATCCCGGGATATCCTCTTGAATGACTGAAGTTCCATAATCCAACAGCATGAGGTGCACTACAGTCAATCCAATTGCCCAGATATACCTCCCTTCCATTAAGAGCTCGACAGCAGCAGGGATTGATGATATCCAAGGTGGTAATAAAGGAAGCAATGCACTAATGAAGGCTAACACAGTCGACATGTACACAAAATGTATGGAGCAGAAGCGGAACAGAAGCCAAGTTAGGCAACCTTGAAAGATGGCAATTTTAACAGTGACCAATAGAACACTACTAATTGCATGGTTGATCACCTCAACACATCTATCTCTTGCTGTTTTTGTGATAGGAAGCATGCCCATGACTTGTTCTGTTGCCCCGCCGGACTCCGAGGTGATGAGATAGTACAAAACCCAGAGAAAAACCATCAACTGGGAGACAAAATTCAATACTTCTGCTGCACCAGAAACAATTGCCAGAACAACAGAAAACATCAAGTTTGCGCTCCCACCAAGAACCGAAGTGCCACTAGCCAACACTTGTTTTGCCACTTCCATGCCCTGGAAAGCAAAACCCTTAGCCTTCTCAATCAAATCCACTCTGGTGGCCATCAATTCCTGAAAGATGGAAACCACATCCGAATAAATTGCCCCCCACTCACGATTCTTAGTATGAACGCTCAACGTTTGGAACTGCACAGTGTAAGGGTGCGGCGAAGAGCCAGCAAGTGATGTTGAAATATCTACAGATAGATTTCCCGGCTGGGAAATCATAAAATGTCGCAACCCATTAACAAATTCCGTCAAATTATACTGCGCTCCCAGATTATCAAGATGTTCCCATACAGTCTCATACAATTGAGCAGAATATTTATCAACAAGACCAGGTACATCATTCTCATTAACCCACTGCTTGAATCCGATCTTTTCTGCATAGTTGCTAGTCTCCATGTGGGATTTAAGGGACATGACAGCATCCTTACCCTCAAGACCAATCTTATAGGAAAAGAAAGCACCCCCAGCGATTAACCCTAGGATCATTCCAGCGATCAGCCCAATCGCGATGATGGTTTTCAGATTCCTAAGTATCCCTGCGGTGAGAAAGCTGGAGCCGTGTTTGGATTGCCGGCCGGCATTGAAGCTAGCGTAGCGAACGGCGGAGGCCGTAGGCCCGGCCAGGAAAAGCCCGGCGGTAAGAACAGCAAGCGAAACCGGACCGAGCCGCTCGAAGGACACGAGGAAGAGCCAGAAACAGGCGAGCCAACGGAGGAGCCGATTGAAACCAAATCGGCTGTTGAGGGTGCGGCGGAAGAGGAGAGAACGGACGTCAGAGAGAGTGTCGGCGGAGGCGCGGAATATGGCGGCTGGGGCAGCGAGGCAGGTCGGCACGAGACCATGGCGGAGTGGATCGGACCAGAAGAAGAAGAGTGCTTCCTGGATCTCGCGAAGGGGGATAGAGCAGAGAACAGCCCATTGGAGCGGCCGGATAAAATCGTGGAGGAGACGGTAGAGGCCGTAGAGTAGGAGAAGGGAGAAGGCAAGGCCTGCGTGGGCCATCGAGATATAGAGGGCTAGGCGTACCTCGTTGACAGCCGATTGGGCAGAGGCAGTGGCGCATGCTCCCGCGATGGGGGGTTGGCGGGGAGGCGGGGAGGGCTGTCGAGAGGAAGGAATGGAGTCTGGCGGTCGGCGGAGGGAGGCGGAATGGAACATCTCCGACCATGGGGGGCTGACAGAGTTAGACGTTGGCTTAGGGTTTGGGGAAGAGGAGTAAGGGACGAGCTCCATTAGGCGGAGGAGAAGAAGATACAGGAGAGCGGGAATAATGGTGGAGTAGACTTCGAGGATTAGAGGAAATAATCATTAGGATTAATTTGCATAAACCCTCCCGAAATCTCTATAATTTCAATTCTGTCATGATTTTTTTTTTTTTTGGTTCTTATTGTCTTTAACTATGTGCTGTGAAATATGATTAGATAAGTTGTATTAAACCTGTCGATTCCAACCTAAGTGTGATAAATTATCGAGTTCAACTCTCAAATTGGCGAGTTCCCCTAATTCTCAATGACATAAATTTTTAAACTATTTAGGAATGAGTTCCTCAATTCCTCATGTCTTCAAATTACGATCGCTTGCAAACTTCGGTACATTCGACCATTGTCGCCCAACTACAGTCACATCCTCTGTAATTCACTGACTATGACCCCTTCAACATCTATCACCCAAATATCATCCTACGAGTTCGATGAATAAACCAACACTCTTGAGTATAGCTCTCATGTCATTGGGTTCTTCGATTCATGAAAAGTACTTTGAACGATGTATATGTGCTATATTGAACCAAATCCTTCCCACAAGGAAGGGCATCATTTATAATCAATTATAAATATTAGTAGACTCATTCAAATTGGTCATGGTCATATGATTTTTCCCCCTTTTTAGGGGTTTTCATGTAAAAATTCTAGTGTCTCCTATGCATGTTTCGCCCCTCCCTCTTATCTATTTGTATGATAGATTTTCATATAAAGCAAGAACTATAAACTCTATATCTCTCTACCACCACGAATACAATAGGATGCAGAAATAAGTAAAAAAATTAGTTGGGATACTTTACTTTATGATCAAGAATAATCTTCTTCATACATTTCAAATATTATCTCATTACTTGTATTGGAATTATTTCATCTCCTTCTTACTCCATTGATGCATTATTAATATGTCATTCAAGATCAAGAAAGAAGAATACTTTGAGCTGGTTTGAGTGAATAAGCTCCTTAACAAGATTTTGAATATGATGAAAATATTAAGTAGCATGATCTTTATGAAGATAAAACAATTGGATGGTTTATGAGTATATCGTAACACGTATATTTGAGATGGTCAATAAAAGCACTCATTTAGAAATTTTGTTAGTAAGACACACAAAGGAATAAGATTTGGATACTTGTGCGGAGGAGAATTTTCTCCCAACAAGGGATTCTAAGTTAACATATTTTTTTCTTGTCTCTCAAGGTGGTTGATCTTTGTTGACTCCATTTTTTATATTAATGCTAGCTATAATGATTATTTTACTTCATAGTTGAGTCATTATAATCTTCGCATGGCTTGTTTTATTGATCATAAAGTTGTCTTATAGGATCATACAAAAGTTTAAAGTTGCATAATCTATAAGTTGAAATCATGATTTTATAGTTGTACCATTTCCATTGACATGAGTATTACTAAGTTCAAACAACTAGGCTAATATTTTTGCCATTTGAAAGTTGAGTTCCATATCTAAATAGCCAATCATGAAATTCTCAAGTGAATGCCACTTAAGTTATAATAAGCTCCAAGTAGTGAACATTTATCCTCTCTTATTGAAAGTGGGTGATGAGTCGACAACATTACACATTAAATTCTTTCATTTAGGAGAGCCTGAGAATTCTTTATGGACTTTATGTATTTATAAAATGGGTGATGAATTAGTATGTTAAGTCTTATTAGCTTGTGATACTCCCTAGAGGAACCTTTTAGAACCACTATAGTGGTGCATCTTTCTAAGTGGTGAAGTGCATTATGCACTTTATTATATACTTACTTTATTTTATGATGTCTCAAAATTAAAAAATTAAAAAAATTAAAAAAAAAATTAAAAAAATATACTTACTTTGAAAATAGTAACATCGTTATGTTTATCTATTTTTTCATTATAGGAATCAAGTGATAATTTTTTAAAACTCTATCAATATATTTAATACAAAGAAAAGACTTAATATGTATGTTCCTAGTTTTTGTCAATATCAATCATCAGTTAATACGAGCAATAAAAAATCTAATAATAAATTCAATATGATCAATGAAATCAAAAGAAATCTATCAAAATATAAGACATATGATAAAGAGTTCTATATCAAACTATATATATATATATATATATATATATATATATATATATATATATATATATATATATATATATAAGTAAAGAGAACTATCATCCAATGAGTCATTTTAGTATGATATACTATGTTGTATCAATATCAATGATTTTAATTCTATTTATCAACCAGTTTGAGTTACTATCATGTAAATACAATCAATAATGCAATAGCTTTAATGTGGTGTTTTCATCATTCTATCCCAATTGTTGCCCAGTTGTGCGTCAGTCTTAATCTAAATCTAATCATCAACTCCTTGGTGTCGATCAACCCTAATTATCGTTTAATTTTATATCAGTCTTAATTTAATTCAACTATCAATTAATTGGTATCAATATTTATCTTCCAAGTTAATAACCAACCACCCTCCCTTACTTACATGCAAATGTTATATTTGTATCAATATCTTGTATGAAATACAATAATTTATAAAATATATGAAAATATATCAAATTTATATATTATGCATTTACTTCAAAAAATCATGACTTCCAATTTAACCAATGAAAATTTGATATATTTTTGTCAAAATGCTCATATTGATGACATATATCACATACAAAAAGTTATGCGGTAAAACTTTACTAAAATCAAGATATCGTAATTTTTTAAGTTTGACCAAATTAAAATACCTAAAACATAAAATACACAAAAATATTGAAATTAAAGATAGGATAATTGTTCCTTAAAATGAAACGAACAACTTTTATAATAGGACGTACTATCAAAATCGGTTAAGGATCCCAACTTCTCTTTTCCTCGCCCTCTCTTATTTCTCTTAAACTTCCTTTGTGCTTTATGTTTAACCATATGAATATGGAAGATGGCTTATTTAATAAATAATAAGTGATTTTAGATATTTAGAATAAATAATAATAATATATAAAGATAATTATATCATTATTTAATTTATAATGAATAATTCTTTTCATTTTATTTAAAAATTTATAAATTATAAAAAAATATTCATAAAATATCCCACCATGTTTAGAAATCTTTAGTGAAATTGGTTTGCAAAATGGGCTCTAAACAGTTCCAAAACCCCAACTTGTGTCGATAGGTGTCAATTTCTTAAGGATTTTATACCAATATTCAAAAATTAGAAAATATTAGTGTAATTAAAGCATTATAATTGGACTTATAATAACTCTTTAAAAAAATTTATTTATTTGGGTCAAAACATATGCTATTATAGCTCATACCTAAGATATGTAATTTATGCATGATGATTAAGGTTGATGTATATGATTGGCTTCATAAATTTGAAAATTCAAAGAATATTTATTGAGTTCTATGGGTCTCCTCGTGTAGCAGATGAGTATAGCTTGCAATTGTCCAAAATGTCAAAATTTTGGGCTAGTTCTAAGTTCAAGGTGAGTACCCTTTAACAAGTCCTTCTAGTGAAAATTCCTAATCAACAACTATGTAATATTGGATAAATAATCAAGTTCTTTAAACAAGTATCATATGTGAGTTTGATCTTTGATGGTGAGTTGAATATTTCTATACGAGGGTTAAATTAGGGTTATCTCTTACCAGTAATGGAATTAAGTAAAGCTCTAAGTGATTCTCGTCCTTGTAGATATGAGAAAATTATATGTATTCACACATAATATTAAAAAAAAAAACTTTAAATTCTATTGCATCCAATATGAAAGTTTAATGGATGGTTGAGAAAAAATTTGAACTAGATATTTACATAAAAAGAGGGAGATGAATTGGTGTTTCAAAAAAATTTTCAAAACTTTTTTTAAATTTAGAATTAAATAAATCAAATTCTTAATCATATATACGGAAACAACTAATAAAAATAAATACTAATACTTTTTTTTTGTACAAAAATAAATAATATTTTTTTTCTTATCACTTTTCTGATTTTTTTTTAATTTAAACCAATCAAGATTATTTTTGTGTCATGACAACAATCGAAGCCAAACCAAATTACAAAAAGTAAATGTGCAAAAAATAAAATGTAGAAGAAAAAGAACAAGCAAATCAGATTTTTATATTGGTTCTATCAACATTACCTACGTCCACTCTCCAGAATCTTCCTCTTCAAGTATTGCGCTAAACTCTTAATGACTCTCCTTCAATACTCGTGTCTAAGTGAAGAAGCCCTTATAAAATCACTTCACGTCCTTGGTGTAACTAAGAATTGGAATCACTTTCACCCTCATGGTGAAGCGAAGTAGCCCAAATCACTTTCATCCTCTCAGTGAAGCAGAGTAGTCCAAATCACTTTCATCCTCCTAGGAGGCAGAGTAGCCCAAATAACTTTCTCCTTCCATGGTGAGACGGAGTAGCCAGTGGCTCTTTGACACCAAAGGCTTCTTCACGATGCTTCCCTTATGATGAACCTCGATACATGGAAGAATTCAGGTGTAAGTTGGCTAGAGCAATCATGCAAAACTCCCTCTTACACTTCTTTGAACCCTCAATGATCTTCTCCTTCTCTCACAACTTCACCATTTCTCTCCTTTGCTCAAAACCCTCTCTTTAAGCTCTCACTTACAGAAGACTCAACCATTTGACTGCCAAAGACTTCTACAAAGTCTATTAAGAAAGCTTAAATAAAGGGCTTCCAAAAATCTTAAAAAATCAATTCTGTCAACTAGGATCGTGCAGTATGATACTCATGCCATATCACATATATTGATTAGTTCATTTGCCTATATATGATCCAAGATCATCTAGTATGATTAGTTTAACCGAATAAGATTTTATCCTGTACGAATCTTGGGCAATTAATTATTATCCATAGCCTCTTTTAGTTTTTACTAGTATAATTCATGATCTTACTATACAATCTATAATCATAAGTGACACATTATCAAATAATTTTTATGACCAGGCATGAATCTGGAGGAAATTTTGAATTGGAAACTTTCAAGATTAAATTTGAGACCATATGAACTTTGATTTTAGCAAACTTATAGTCAAATTGAACATCTCAAAAAGACGAACCTAACGACACAAAATTCGACCTAATTCGAGCCCAAATGGGTCTAGATCAAGGCCCTGAAGCACATTTAGAAGGTTCAAAATATAAATTGGATGTCTAAATGTGACATGCTTATCGTCAAATTTAGTGGCTCGATGAGAAGAATCCAACGAGCCCAAGATTACCAAATTCTGACATTATTAAGGCACTCTAGTACTTAATAAATAGTCTATGATAAGAGGAATCGATATCGTTTGTCCATTCAAACCACTCCCAACGTGCCCTTAATCTTCTCCCTATTTACTTATAATGCAACTCCAAAAAAATTATAAATAGAACCCTCATTCAATAAATGAGGGCTAAGCAAAGAAGGGAGGAGAAGAGGAAGAAGGGAGAGAAATCTGATATCTCTTTTGCCACCAAGTTCTTCTTCGATCACTGCCAGACAATCGATCATCGCAAACCTTTTGCTCGACTACCAATTATTGTCGGACTTACGCCCGACCATCGATTTTCGTCGGACTTCTGCCTAATCACAAACTAACTCCGTACTTATGCCCGGCCATCGATCGTCATTAGACAAAGATTTTTCAGACCTCCGTTTCCACTGACTACGGTTCTTTCGACCACCGTCACCCCGATTATGGTCTTTCAGACCTCCGTCGCCCGCCGACTACAATCTCTCTGACCATCATCTCTAGACTGCGGTCTCCTAGACTGCATTCACCCAACTATGGTCCTTTCGACCATATTTATCAGACAATGGTCCTTCAGACCTTTATCGCTCGCCAGCTATGGTCCTTCCGATCACCTTCTCCCGACAACGGTCTTTTCATCCTCTATCGCTCACCGACTATGGTCTCCCCGACCACCATCTCCAGACTACGATCTCTTCCATCACCTTCGCCCGACTATGATCTTTCTGACCTCCGTCGCCTGACTATTATGGTTCCTCTGACCAACATCGTCCGCTGACTATGGTCCTACTGACCAAACGAACATGTCAAAATTGATTCTTCCAACTCTCACTATGTAATGTACTTTATATGATATATATTTGCTACATCGAGCCAAGGCCTTCTCCCCAAGGAAGGGTCTCATTTGTAATCAATTGCAAACACTTTTGGATTCATTTTAACTGGGCCAGGCCCAGTGGTTTTTCCCCCATTTCAGGGTTTTCACGTAAACACTCTTGTATCTCTTATGAACGCTACACCCACTATCTTTTATCTACTTGTGTGTTGAATCTTCGTACAAAGCTAAGACGTTAAACTTTATGTTTCTCTACCATCACGAATATTCTAGCTCGCAACAATAAGTAATTCTTATTTGGTTACTTAATCGTAGAGATTAAATTAGGTAAGATTTAAGAACACCGTACATTACGATTACGTTTGTATTGTACCATCATGCCAAGTTTTTAAATTTAAATAATTATCTAATTTAATTGACAATGAGGTTTCTTAAAATATATGATCGTCTTGTACGATTATATGTTCATGAAATACGATTAGTTTAATTTTAGTTTTTATTAATTAAATATTTTAATTAACTTATAATTAAGCAGATCATATAGTAAAAAAATTTTTAAAATTAAAATATTTAATCGCAATTCTCTTGTGTCTGTGTGTAGGTTGTTAAGCTAACATACACTTGTTACAAAAGTAGGCTCAAGAAAAATAAAGATTACAGACTCTTTGAAACATAGTCTAACATATGCAACACTTTTTTGAATTTTGATTCTTTGCAGATGTTTGCTATATGCTAAACTTAAAATGTTAATGATGCACACAAAAGAATATGCAGTATTTAAAGCAGGAGAAAATAAATAAATAGCCCATAATATTTGTATTCTTCCAAACACAAAATCGAGCTCCCATATTTGCAACGCAATATACTTTAAATGCTCATTCCCCTTAAGATTATTGATAAATCCTTTCACCTCTCACACTTAAAACATAATGCTATATTGCAATCTCCTTGGCAAGTAGACCAAATTTGACCTAAGATGAATTACCAACATCTAACTATATAAGATTCGATGTACTGAGCATTGTTGTGTTTGTTAAATACCGATTTATGCTTCATTTGGGACAACTTTCATACAACTTTTAAAAAAAAACTTTTTAGTACAGAAATTTTTTTTAAACTAAAAATTTTTGCACTAAAAAGCTGTTTTAAAAAACAATAATAAAATTATCGCAAATAAGACCTTAATTTTGGCTTGCAATTTATTAAACCCAAATTAAATTTATAAGATGAATTGATCAATCTAATTGAAACCATTATGAATATACAAAATTTAGGTGAGCTAACATGTCCTTATTTTTAATTGAGGTCAGAACACATTATCTTGTTTAAAAAAGTTATAATTGTAACATTTTTATATATTCAATGCTTTCTCACACAAATACAACCATTTTATACATTTAATAATATGATGATCCGTCACAACGATCATTATTCGCTCGGACGTGATGTTATAAAGTTAGGTCGCTCGCATATTGATCGCAATTATTATTTTTTAATTCGAAGCCTAATATATGAATAAAAAATGTATTGCAATTAATTAATAAAAAAAATGCAGCATACGCTGAGAGGCCATTGACGTGCATGTGTGCACAATTTGTTTATAAGAAGGCAAGTTAAGACTCCAATAAGATTGCATGTATATGCAATTTATATATAGTATATAAGTTGTAAATATTATAATATGTACTAACAATATGGCACAATATCATTATAGTCCTCCGCACATAATAATTTCTCCTATAAAAGAGTCAAATTATTTGTGAAGCTTAGGGGCGGAATTGTATGCTTCAAAATCAAATTTTACTTTGAGTTGTATCAAACCCAAAAATTTCGCTATCCCGATGCTCCTCTCTCGCTCTAGGGTGTGTGCTAGGGCTTCATCCTAGCCGCCCCTTTCGGCCGCTCTCTATTGGGTGCCTCTCGTCGGGTGCTTCAGGGAAGTTTTTCTACTCCCCTCTTCGGTGTTGGTTTTCCTCTTTCCTAGTTTTATGGCGCTTTTTGTATTCGTGATCCTGATTTTTTTTGTTTGATCATCCTCTCTTTCTTTAAGGATGCTCTTTCTAGTTCTTCGCTTTCTTTCGCGCCTTTTCCTGAACTTAGGGTTTCTTCGCATAAAGGTTTACCTGCTCTATGGATTTTCGAGGCGAAAATCCAGTCTTTGGCTGCTCCGTTCGAATATGCTCTGGTTGGTAAGTTCCCTAGGCGTAGACCTTCCCTTGATTCTATTAGGGGTTTCTTTTTCAAACTTAAGCTTAATGGCAAAGTCTCTGTCACTATCCTGAACAAGCGTAATGTGTTGATTAAGCTCTTTAACGACTTGGATTATTATAGGGTCTTTGCACATAAGTCGTATTTCGTGAGTAATTATTATATGAAATTGGTTAAATGACCTCCTACCTTAGATATTGAGACCGAATCACCTGTTATACCAAAGGCTGGGTGTAGGATTCTTCACCCTGATCTTAACTCTGTTGTCGTGCCTCCTCCATCTAATTCGTTGGGGGTTGGTGACCGTGTGGTTATCCCAACTATTTCTGTGGCTCCGGCTGAAGGAATTGAGTTTGCTGTGATTGAATTACCTGTGCCATCTAAGGGCTCTGCTTTTGTTTCTTCTGATTTTGTCTCTCTTGTTCTGGTTGAGATTAGAGTAGAGTGTGAGGATGTTAGTCTTATTAATTTAGTCCAGCTGGACCCTGTTGAGGGTTTGGAGGGACTGGCCCCTATGGCCTAGCTCCCTCGACTGTGTTTAAGTGAGCCTAGTGTTTTGAAATGTGGCTTTAATTTGAAACCTTCTTTATCTTGTGCGAGTAGGTCTTTCCCGAGTGATTTGGCTGTGGAAAATGGGTCGTGTGTGGGTGATGTGCCTTCTGTCTCTCCTGTTTCTCCTAGTCATTATGTGGTTTTCTCTCTATTGGTTATAGACAGTCCAGATTATTCCTCTTCCTCTATTAATTTAGCTTCGAATTTGCAGGTTGTGGATTATGTTGCCTGTGAGTTGAATCGGGCTCATTCTATTTCTCAACTAAATTCTGATACTTTGGCTGTCGGTGAGGTCTCTGCTTGTTTGGTTGTCCCTACTGTTAGTTCCCCTGTGACGCCTATTGTTCTTGTTCCTTGCCCTTATGTTGAGATTCCTGTTAATTTTATATCACCTGAGGCTTTGTTTTCTCATGTGGGTGCCAATTCGGGGGAGGATGTGAAAATGCAAATAGATTAGCTTCAATGTTTGTCTGATTCATCTTCGGAGGAAAACGGGGATGAAGAACCTAGAGATAATTTTGCTTTGCAGAAAGACCAGTCTGTTGCTTCTGTTTTCTCTCATGGGAGGAGTAGACGAGGTAGGAAATGATTTTGGGATTTTGGTGCTGGTTGCCTTTGGCTCTTCTCTTTGCTTGTTGGTGTTACTACTTTCACTCCATACTTGATGGCCCGTGCTTATATCAAATAGTTCATAAAATAAAATAAAACAAAACAAAATAAAATAAAATCAAATTTTGCTTATAAAAAGTGGTAAATTTGGGAATTCGCCCCTTTAGAAATATTTTTTGCCCTAAGAAATAATGTGATGTCTATCTTCCCTCCCATGCTCGTTCATGCACACAAAGTCATCGAATATTTCAGCCTCAATTTTCTCTCATTCATGTTCACACACAAATGCTGAATTTTATCTTATATATATTTTTATTTTATTACATTAATTATTCATGTAATGAGTCTGATCACCCTCAAATGAAAAGTTGATTCCACCTCTGACTAAGCGCGAGCTCTTTTTGAGAGAAAAATATGAAACGGGAGCTAGATAAAATGCTCAATATTGACACTTTTTAGAGTTTGATTTTTTTTTTTTGAATCCTAAAATAATTAATTAGGCTAATCAAATGTTAATGTGTTAATTAATATTAATCAAGATCTTACAAGCTGATGAGCCAACTCAAGCGAAGTCGAGCTCGAGCTCCTATAATATATGAGCTCTCAAATTTAAGGTCATATTCAAACTCGTTGCTTGATAAGCTGGACTCACAAGCTCGTAAATACATCGAGTTAGTGCGGGCTTTTTAACTGACTTAGCTCATTTACACCCCTAGCGGAGAAACACGATAAATGGAGAAACACGTTTGAGTCACATGAAAATTCCTTTTTCCCCCATTTAACGTAATTTCAAATAATTATATTATAAATTGAAAACATATTATGGTAAATATGAAATCGACAGCGAATATGTTTTTTTTTTTTTTTTTTTTTTATCAAAAGGGCTGGTTGATAGGGACTTTACTCCATAAAGTGGGGAACAGACATTCGTAGGTGCGGAATTCTTTGGATTCCGCCTAAATTTATTATTTAAGCAATAATTTACATATTGATTTATATTAAATAATTATTTTAATCAGCCAAAGTTTTAGAATTACATGTTTTTTGGGGCAGAATTTTAAAAATAAGCATACAAAAACTTAATAATTTTTGCAATTTTTTATTATTAAATTTTATTTTGTATATTACAAATTTGGTCATAATAAAGTTAATTTTCTTTGCATTTTTATCATACCAATTATCTGTACTGACCGCCTTCTATTGAGGTCGATCAGATATCTTTGGGATGTTTAATTACAGGTTTATAAAATAGATATATTTAGAAATATAAAATATTTTATTTTTATTAAATGTTTAATTCATCAAGCAACTTTAAAGTAAAATTTTTGTACTAGAAAACTTATTTAAGAAATAGTACTTTGTTTGGGACGTCTTTATTATTGCTTCTTAAAATAATTTTTTAATATATAATTTTTAATTTTTTACCAGAAAGATGTTTTAAGAAGCAATAAAGAAGCCGTCCCAAACAAAACCTAAATCTACTCAGACATTATATTAAAGTCGTTAAGCACTACCAAACATTGTTACAAAATTTTATTTACATCACTTAATTTTAAGCCATTATGGTAGGGATCAACATTGACCTATATCCATAAATAAAGGCCAAAGGATGAGATCATCAATTTTTGGCAACTTTATGTAACATCAATCTTGTATGCCATGGCACAAAAATTTAATGAAACTTTAGATCTCTCTCCATTTTTTGTTATCGCTCTTATCTCTTTAGCTCTATCATTGATTTCTAGGAAGGTTATGGCGTCACCACAAATAAATTTAGGCCCAACATCTTTAGAATTGTGCTATAAGCATAGTAGATTCCATAGACTATTCATGTCTTGGAGAGTCCAATTGCAAGGGAAGTTTTCCTACAAGTTGAACAATATGAAATTATGACTAATATACAATTTAATTAGATGAATGAACATTTAAAAAGATTGAACCACAAAATTCTAGGGAGAGGGTGGGGGCATCTAAAATATTTTCTGGAGCGATACAGTGCTGGGAAAGTCAGGTGTTGCGATGCTAGAACAAAATAGTGAAAAATTAATATTAAAATATCTTAAATCATTAGCTAAACTCGCCATTACCCAAGGCTTGCCCGAGAAGGGAGGAGGTGGAGGAAAGGAAAGAGTAAAGAGAGAGAAAAGAAAGGAGTTTGGAAGCCAAGGTCTATGATTTGTCCGCGAACCAGTTCAAGAAATTATAGAGCTCCAAGTAAACTTCTAACCCCAGTCTCTGATTTCGATTCAGATAAATTTATTAAAAGTTGTGAACAAAAATATATTTTACTTAGGTTTTATAAAGTTTTCACTTCTTGTATTCTGATATATTATTGTGCTATTTATTATGAACATTTTGGCTATATATATATTTTTTATCAGTAAAATTCAAGATTAAATTTTGGCTATATGTAATTGACTTTTAAACAATTGATTTTTCAGTATGAATTTTTTAGCATATTATTGGACAAAGGATTTTTCGGCAATATTAGTAGTTATATAGAAGTTTTAAAATGTTCATGTAAAGATCTCTTTGAAAGTAGAAATTCAAAAAGGGAAAGTCATGTGAGCTTTCTATTCTAAGAGAAAATTGGCTTTTACTGAAAAATTTATATACTTTATGCATACTTTATCGAACACTTAAAATAAGTATAGGTACATTGCATTTGCATTCTGCACTCATAGCACTGGAGGAGTTATGTTCTAATGTTGAGAAAGTGCACTCTCTATAATGTAATAAAGAGCCATAGATATACTTTTCTAGCCTATTTGCCTGGTGCAGATATGAGAGCGATTTTGACCCCACTTGCTAAAAACAGGTGTTGGAGATTATTTAATACTGTAAGCACTCTTATGACTCCATCTACTTGATATAGATGTTGGAAGAAAGCCCCACCTTCTGTGTGCAAGTTTGGGAGGAAAAGCGAGGTATAAAGAGAAGTGGTGATATAAGAAAATATTGAGACATGTGCAGCCTAACATGACATTTTATATGTTAGTATTTCTACAATACGGTTAAGAAATATTCAAAGTTATATTTTAGCAGCAAACTTTAAACTTCTATATGAATTTTGATGGGAAATAAAAGTGAAAGTGAAATGCAACTGAATCTCTGAAAATGAGTAATTTATGCGACATCTGAAAGCTTCTATGAAAGTGATTATGCGATTATAAAAGTAAGTGTTGTCCCATGATCAAGTATACATACTAAAATTTTGTAAATTTTTATTTTGCTTATGCTTTATGTATTCTGAAAGCTTTCTTATTTTTCTTTGATTAATTACTTTTAACATATATATAAATAAAGTGTTGATATCAAAGATGAATGAAGTAGGAGTTTAGTAATCTTGTTAAGCTTACTTTTTTCTTTTAATGTTTCAAGAAAAGATAAAGGTCTTGCCGAGTATATCAAGTGTAGAGGCAGGGTTTTGGTATATGAATTCCTAAGGTATGCTTTTATAATAAAAAATTAATTATTTGATGTATAGACTTTTATAATATGAATTTTTGAAATTATATTTTGGTGAAATGAAAGTTGTCTATATTGTTTCTATATTTTAGGAGAGTTTGATACGAGTTAGTGTATCAAGTTGTTATTATTTGTAGAATAAATAACTAATTATTTGTTTAAGAAATCCAATCCTACCATTAAATCCAATGCATTATACCTTTCTGCTTGTAGGTTTTGATAAACTACATAACCTATTAGGATGTAGTTCTATCTAAGAGAATGTCTACTCTTTAGGATAAAATCTATTTTCTAAATATTTTAAAATTTATAAAATCATATCAATTTTTGCATATGATTAGACTACATTACATTAATAACCAACGAAAAATAAAATGCCTATTGTATTTAAAATTAAAAGCATTAAAACCCTTCATATGTTCAAGATCATTTAGGATCTTTAGATGTCAGTTCTAAATTCCTAATTAAATAATAATCTACTCTATTTTGCATTTTCATGAGATAAATTATAATGATTTTAAAATTGATTAGGTTTTCTTAGCTGGCATTCCACTCCAAGTAAAATGTAACTCCATAAGAGTCGGGCTTTCCAAAAATCATTTACATTGCTTAAATATATAAGTTGCACCTCACTTTTTACATTTTATTAAACTAGGATTGTGTTACTTATTTTTTTATTTTAAAAAAAAATCCAACGGAAGAGGCCTACATGATAATATAGAGAAAAAGTTATAAGTTCTTAAAAACTCCAAAGCTCACTAAAATATAGCATTTGAAAAAAAAAAACATATGAGCCTCGGAATCCACTTAAATAAAAAATTCAAGACAAAACAAAAAGAAGACCAACCTAAACACAAGCAAACAAAAAAGGAGTCAGAGGAAGTCACCAATTGCCCAACAGTCAATTGTTTACATCTAAAGTTGTAGCCCATATATTCAAAAACTAGCACCACAACAACAACCTGCACAAAAGAAAAGAAAAGAGACAACACCAAAAGGAAAGAACAAACCCCCAACAACCATAAATTAAACAACACAACACAAACACCCCACGGCTCCATAGCAGTCGCCACCAAGTCAACAAAAAAAAAAATATTTTTTTTGGATTTCCACTTTCTTCATTTATCCATCCGAACGAAAGTATCACCACGACTAACATTCAGATAAAAAATAATCATTATATTCAAACGCTTCATTTTCACCACCCATAAAAGGAGAAGATTGAGATCCTTCAAGACAATCAATTTGCCCCACAATATTTTTCCTTGATCTCATGCCCACATGAGCATTCAAAGAGTTTGTAGAAAGTAAAGCAACTGAACATCAACAAGTTGTTCATTCATGCCGAGTCCCACAGAGGAGGACGACACAACTAGATCAACAAGCATCACAAGAGAAGCAATAGAATGATCCAAATCACTATAATCAATGTTCACCACTCCCATATTAACATCACAAAGTTCTTTATCATCCATATTCATAAACTCATTACCAGCAACAAGACCAACAATGTCAGGACTAACAATCTCAATCTCACCACGAGGGGAAGCCACTAAGACATGGTCACCACGTACATCACCATCATCACAATACACAATAACCCCTCAATGCCCTGATGGAGAAGCACCTGTAACAGGGATCACCGAATCATTCTCAACCGTCCTTTCCAAGGGAGTAACAAACTCAAGCAGAGGCAAAACAATACCAGGACTATAATTTCCACAATAATAGGATCATCCTTACTAATGGGATCATAATCAACATCACAATTTTTATTTGAAACCACTCCCACCCCAACCATATTGTTAGTAGGATTAGCTAAATTTAGATTCACAATATTACATTTAAATCTTGCATGACCTAAAACCTTACAATGACCATAATATTGAGGGAATTCTTCAAATTCCACCAGTTAAATATAACCCATAGATTCAAAACCAACCGAAACTTAATTAGGATACTGCTTGGTAACATCAAGCTCAATAAGCACGCAAGCAATTGAGGGCCTTGTACACATTATCCATCCATAAAAGTCAACCAAACAAAGAACCAAACCCATGCAGAATCCGATGAGAGAATAGATACAGACGAAGATTGGGAACTGAACCCCACATGGGGATAGTAGGAGATTCAATGTTAATATCAAAATAGGGAGTCCACTTAAATAACTCAATGTAACAGTTGCTAACGAAGTAAGACCGATGCGAGAGCACACTACAATAGTCTAAATCATTCAAAAAATTAATGAGAACATTCTTGGCATTAAGAAATGTAATAGAAAATTCTCCCATAAGCTTAAGATAAAAAAAAATTTACGAACAGAATCAATCGGTGGCTATAGGCCAGGAAATTTTTCGATAAGAGAAAACTCCTACCGGGAAGAATCCCTAAACAGAGCATCCCTAAAAGAATGCGAAGTAAGCTTCCCAGCCAAAAAACCAGGATCACTTAAACAATCATCAGCCATCAAACCGCTAATCACAAGAAAAACCATGTATTAAGGAGCAAGGAAAGAGTTTACCCAAGAGAAACTATCGGAGGCGACTTGGAGGCGGAAGGAATTCCTAGCCATTCTTTTTTCTCTTTTATTTAAGGGTTATTACTTTTTAGGTTCGAGCTACTATATTGTAGTATTTACCTCAATTTTAGAATCTAAGATTGATCTTTATATAATTAACCCTTATCTTCCAGGCATTTTCCCTAGTAAAATATGAACTCAAATAAAAAACTTCAATTCTAAAATATTAAATACCAAAATAGGATAAACTGGAGTAATTTTGATTTTCTTAGAATCTAGTGAACCCTATTCTTTATCTTATGGTTTCAAGAAGAACTATTCTAAATTGAACCATTCTTCTTTGAAATTTTAAAATTCTAATATTGTCTTTAACTTTAAAATTATAAAAATAATTGCTACTATTATAATTGAGAGTATTCTTAAGAGACTCACCTATCTTAGAATGTAAATAACCATTGGTACCTGCCTTTATGAGGAACATATAATGCAGAATAAAATAAACCATATTTTATTTCTATAAGGTAAAGGAAAATCTTTAGGAATACAAACTTTTTGCCAAAACTCCATTTTTTATTTTCGAATACTATAGTTAATTATTATTTCTATCTTCTAAGAATATGCTATTCTCTTTGTTGTATTTGATTAAGAAAATAGATATTAAAAAAAAATCTTATTTTTATTTTCAAATCCACTATAGAATACCATGTCTATCCTTTGGCATGATATATTATTCTCTATGCAGTATTTGACCACAAAAATATGAGCATCCAAATTGTGTGATTTAATTTTAATAAATTTTTCTTATAATTCTCACGGAACTTCAAACTATAAAATCAAGATCCTTCTAATAGACATGGGTAGTTCAATAAACATTTTCTTAGAAGTGTAAACCTTGATTCATTCAAGTTGACACTTATTTCATGGAAAGCTTTATGGCATCTTCGATGAATAAAAGGAAATGGAAGGGATATTTGCATTATCGGTCAACTGGGGAGATGGTGATCATCAATTTGCAGCTGTAACTAACTTCATTATAGTTGATGCTTCAACATCTTGCAATATGAAATTTAAATAAGGATTTTCAAGTTTTTTGTGAAACGATGAGGGGATTAAATGGGTATACTTATTGCAGGAATATCAAAATTAATCGAGTTTGAACTAATTTGGACTAATTTGGAATATCACTATAGGGAGTGGGTTTTATGTAGGATAAATGGCTAAAAAGGACGATTGAGGTTTAGCTTAGGATGTCATATTATGATCTTGAGTTGATGGTAGAGTTTGATAAGTTTAAGGAAATGTTAAGGTAGGAAATAGAACTAGGTCCTATCATTCCTTTATTTGATCAAGAGCTATATGAAAGTGTTTGGATTGATTTTAAGGTTTTGATTAATGATTTATTAGTCTTAGAAGATGATTATGAAATAGAGAGGTGTGAAGAGTTTAGAGTAGTTGTAAAAAAGTAGTAAACAACCTTAAAAAAAGTAAGAATAATTAACTATTTTAATCTAAGAAAAAACACACAACTAAAGCCACTATACACCAAGCAAATAAGGAATACTTCTCCCACCAATATATTTTATTCCAATGTTGAAAATTACTCCCAACAATATATTTTATTCCAAAGTTGAAAATTATAAGCTTATCAGCCCATATTTATATGTATTATAAGACTCTTGGGCAACCACTTTTTAATAGAAATAATGGAGGGGAAAAAAAGGGAGAGAAAAAGGGTATTTATGACCATTAACGGGCAGCTTCAACAAGCTATTGTAATACTCTATCAATAAAAAATCATGTCATGGATGGTCATAAAATTCCCTAAGTAGAAAATAAAAATATATTCAAAATATGTGTATATTATGGGACTTATAATTGGATCTTTTCTTTGATTATTTTCCTCGAATGTAGACTTAGATCTTATAATTGAGCTTCTAGCTTAATTATCTTCATCCACAAGATCTATTATTTTTGGGCTCAGTTTAACTCTACTATATAGAGCTAAAATCTAAAGTCTTCTATCAATTATGTGGCAAAAGTCATTAAATCAGTATTAGTAAGCTATATATCATTATTAGGTGACTTAGGCTTCGTTTGGGATAGCTTTCGTACTGGTTTTTAAAACGGCTTTCTACTACAAAAATTTCAAATTCAAAAAAAAAATTTATACTAAAAAGCTGTTTTAGAAAGCAATAAGAAAACCGTCCCAGACAAAACCTTATTCTTTCAACGAACTAAAAAGTAATGCTCAATAGCTAAATCACTACGTGCTTCCTCAATAATAACATAATCAACCACCAAAAATAAGAGATCTTTTAAAAGGTGAACTGTCTCCTAATAAAAATCATTCTATATATATGTGGAGGTTTGCTAACTCTCATATAAATATATATAAAAGGAGAATGTCCTAAATTTTAGACATAAATTCTTCAAGGAATTCTTTATGAAAATTCATATAATTTTTTTTTTTCAATTATTTTACATTTATTATTCTACTCAAAAGTTAATAAAAAATTTAAAATAGAATTGAGTACTAATGAAAGAATTCCTTATAATAGTTGATACAATTAGAAGGCTTAGTTTGGAATGGAAGGTGTTTTGTAGAATTTTCATTATTCAATATTAATTTTAAATCAAATTTTAATAAAAAAAAAAATATAGCATTCAACGCATCATAACCTGAAAATTTTATCCAAATTATGTTTTTAGTGAGGTGGCAAAAAATAATGATGTTAGGAGAAATAATAAGCTTAATTAGAGAAAATCCTACGTCGTCCTCTATGGCGATCAATATTACTGTGTTGAATTTTGCATTATTTAATATTTATTTTGTTTATTTATTTATTTATTGCAGTTGGCTTTCTAACTCTAAAAATGAATTAAAAAATATATATAGCAAGCAACATATCATAAGCTTACCAAACCAAATTAAAAAGTTCATTAATTTTATGTTCTTAGGGACGTGGCAAAAATTAATGATGATAGGAGAACTAATAATCTTGATTAAATATGCTCTCTACATATAAAAGTAGCGGACTAAAGTTTCGTTCGGGATGACTTTCTTACTGTCTATCAAAATAATTTTTTAATACAAAAATTTTATTTTTTTACTAGAAAACTGCTTTATGATTTCACTTGGAACGGTTTTCTTTTGCTTTCTAAAGCAACTTTTTTGTGTGAAATTTTTTTGAACTATAAATTTTTGTAGTATAAAGTTGCTTTAGAAAACAATAAGAAAGTTGTCCCATACGAAGCCAACGTTTCGTTTGAGACAGCTTTTGACCACCATTTTTTTGCTGCTTTCAAGAAATTTATGTCCTAAAAACTTGATGTATAAAGCAGTAAAAAAATTGTTCCACGCGAAGCCTAAAAAAAACCAAATCATTTCGGATTGTTTTGGTTTCCATCACGTATTCAGTTTTGATGTATAGCGCAAGTCAATACAGGAGGGAGCAATTCTCGACTTTTCAGCTATGAATGGCAGCTTCCAGCACTCAATAAGCAAAATAAAATGAGAAGGGAATACAAAAATTTTTATATGAAAGATTAAAAAGCATAGCGTCTAATACAGCCGAAATAGCTTTTACTAATAATATATGAGTTATGAGGACTAAGTAACCATTCTTGAACTCGAAGATGTCAATAGCATGTAAATGAAAGTAGGCTATAATTAGTATATTTAGTGTTGATAATACAATAAGCTCAAATACTGAGATAAAGCCCCTTTGGAAGGTGAAGTCATGAACAAAGAAGTGTTGAAAGGCCATATAAGCCATTAAAGTTTTCGAGATGGCCCACCTCATAGAAGTGAAGTTAGCAACATTTCAAAGACCCCATCAGGCTTAGCTGAGTTGTTGGGCGAGTGTGATTGGGAACCCCAACTCATGTTCGATTCCTCTCTCATGCAACGCGACTCCTTACGTGGGGACAAAATAACTGTGTGGCCCTGCACCTGTGGGGTTGGTTGTTGGTAAGCCCACCAATGGATTATTTACGCTGTCATTCGTCTCCTTTGGGATAGTAGCGGGTAGATACCGCTGTTCTAAAAAATATATATTTCAAAGAAAATGCAGAGGCGACAATGAAAGGTCGGGAAAGCCATAAAAAACTAATCAGTCTTAAAAGCCACCTAACATCTATTAAAGAAAAGTCATAATAAAATATAGGGTTAGCTTTCATGATTCAACAATTACATTAACAAAAACATCCATAAGCCATCAGCTCCCATGGCAATAGTTTAATGTTCCATGCGGGATTTAAATAGCTTCGCATTGAAGAGGAAAACATTACTGTTGTTAGTAGAAAAAAAATCCAATGTGAGAGTCAATAGTAAACAGATTAGAAATGTACAGTCAAACTTTCTTATATATGATTTAGTTTATTAGATATTATTTATTTAATTGAAGTGGCTCTACTTTTCCAATTGACATAAGCCCAATCATCAGTTGCATCCTGATTGTGAAACCTATAAGTAAATTTGATTAAAAATGTTATAACTGTAAGGCTTCATTTGTGATAGGTTTCTTACTGCTTTTTAAAACAATTTTTTACTATAAAAAATTTTAGTTCAAGAAATTTTTGTACTAAAAAGTTATTTTATAAAGCAGTAAGAAAGTTATCTCAAATGAAACCTAATTTTTAGGCTTTGTTTGGGACGGCTTTCTTTCAACTTCTTACAGCAGCTTTTAGTACAAAAATTTTAATTTTTGTACTAAAAAACTGTTGTAAGAAGCAGAAAGAAAGTCGTCCCAAACGAAGTCTTAATTTAACATAAAAGGGGCATAAGTTATATTTCTAAAAAAAGGAAGACACGTGTTTAAAGTGTTCAAACAAGCAAAAGGAAATCATGAACTGGAAATCAATAAAAATGTTGTTAGAATGACATGAACTTTAGTGCCTTCCTTTGGGTAATCCAAGTAATGGTCAGCCAATTAAATAGGCATAAAATGAATACCTGAAGATGTGCTAAGGTTTTCCTATCCCAAGAGGTACTTAAAGAAGAATGAGGAAGAAGCTTTCAAAGTCTCGAAAGATAATGCTAAGAGTATGGCTCTTATAATTCAAAATAGGATCACTACAGGAAATTCCGATATTGCCGATGGCTATTACCGGCGGTCCTATAGCCGCCAATAATACCGGCGGTTTATCCGGCGGTTAGACCGCAGGTATTAACCAGTGGCGTTTAATAAACCGCCGCGGGAATTAGCGTTGGTTTAATAACCGCGGCCTATGGCGCAGATTTAATTTTATACCGGCACCTTTACCGGCGGCCACGGCCACCGATTTTAAGTGAATTTTTCCAGCGGTCGAAACCACCAGAAAATGCCCTAAAATTAGCCATCCCGAGCCTTCTGCTTCATTTCCTCGCATTTTCTTTCTCTAGCACACTCGCCCCCACTACAGCATCAAAGGGCCTCTCGCTATCGATCGCGCATCCTGCGCAAGATTCCGGCCGCCGACAACCTCCCTCCGGCCGAAGATCTCGCCCCCACTCCGGCATCAGAGCACGACCGCAATCCACTCACGAAACCGCCGTCCGAACGGTATATAGGTTTGTGTTTTTTTTTTTCAAAAAAATGCTAGTTTGTGGTTTGAACAAGTTTTTTCCTATTTCTCTTGGATTAAATCAAGGTTTAGCATTAAGCCTATGTTTTTTTGCTTTACTCATGGATGTTCTCACTAGATATTTGCAAGAGGATGTCCCTTGGTGTTTGATTTTTGCTCATGATATTCTTCTTATTGATTTTGGCCAATCAATTCAATTAATAAGAGTACTGCCAGAAGTTCACTAAAGCCGCCGGTAATTACCATCGGTTTACCGATGGTGGCCGGCAATTATCAGGCGATAATCCAGATGTTTAGCCGCCGATAATTCCTGCGGTTCTAACAACTGGTAAGCCGCCGATGATTAATCGGCGGTCGCCGGCGGTCCACCGTCGATGATCCGGCGGTTTGGCCGCCGATAACACCGACAGTTTTTACAATCAGTACGCCACAAGTAATTAACTGACGGTCACCAACGTTACGACCGTCGAAAATTACCAACCGTCTCCGCCGCCGAAAAGCCGCCAGTGATTAAAACCGCCGGAAATAGGCCGCCGAAATTAGTTTCCTACGCGGTTTATTCCGGCAGTTTTTGGACCACCAAAAAACCGCCTGTAATTTACTAAACCTGCCATAAATCTTGGATAAACCGCCGGAAAAAATCGCCGGTAAAACTTGAATTTCCTGTAATGGATTATGCAAAAGAAAGGGGCGATAACTCTATATCAATCATGAAGGTAGGATGGATCAAAGGCATTGACCCAATGATTAAGAATTATATTTGCCCAACAACTGAGGAGAACATGCCAATTCGTTACTCATTATACACTAAAAAGGAGTATACCTTGACTGAATGAAAAAGTGGAAATTCCCACACCATAGAGGGCGAGTGTCCTTGATGCTTCATTTGGGACAACTTTCTTACTGTTTCTTAAAACAGTTTTTTAGTACAGAAATTAAAATTTTTGTATGAGAAAGCTGCCTTAAGAAGCAGTAAAAAAACCGTCTCAAATAAAACCTAAAATTCTTATGCAAATAATTATTGTTTATAAAGTTATTCTTCCACTATTAGGATGATCTACATGTAAGGACTTATAACCCAACAAAGGGAGAAAAATCTTGAGAATAGACCGTATATCCTTTAGATAAAGAATTTCTCTGGCTCTATTTGCACAAGTTTTAAAGCATGTTGTCAAGTCACAATACAATTCAAGATAAGTTGATAAGTAGAGAAAGAAGTGGGCTTATAATGTAATTTTATAAGCAAGATGGATTGACACGCATATGAGGGACTTTGTGCAAACAATGATAACAATATTATAAAATAAATTTATAAAAAAAAAAATGATAACAATATTATCCTACTCTAAGCAGAAAAATACTTCAGAAATGTAATATGATTATTCATAAATATTCATTTATTGACTAGGCTAGTGGATATAACTTAGGGCACATAAACTATATTTTGATATCATATTTAACATATTGAATAAGACAACTCAAACTATTATTCTAGGTTATAATCTATGAAGATTTTTAATTTTATAATTTTATTAATAAGGTCTCAGAGTAGCCAAGAAATTTAAGAAATTTAGCTGATTTTTGAATTTTTAAAAGATTTGTCTAATAAATATTCTCAATATTTTAGAACATTATAAATGATTTATATAAAAGCAACAAAACTCTTGATAATTTTGATAAAATGATAGAAAGAAAGCATGTATTGTGGTGGCTTTTAGCCTAGCACTCCAAAAGCTTTATTTGTAGCATATCACATTTTGTTATAGATGAATCACAAAAATTATTAAATAAATAATTGTTACTGTATCAACCTATTATTCAAATATTTATTAAAAGGCATTCCAAGATATTAATAAGACCTTGGTAACTTATTACATAATGTTGTAGAAGTATCACAATAATGATTGGATAAATATAATGGTTCCTAAACCCTAAACCCTTATTCAAATATTTATTGCAAGGCATTCCAACAAAATAATAGATCCCAATCACAACACTATTAGTAGTATAGTGTAAGATAAATCCACAAGATGTGTAAACTAGAGAGGTGTAGGTTTGTATGTAAGCATATTTTTGTGGGCATTTTGTAATAATAAAAACCAACTATTTTTCTATTCCACAAAAATCAAGTTCTAGTTAATGTGAATAGGAAGTATAAGTGACCAAATTTGAAATATTTTGGTCAAATTTCTTAGGATTGATATATACACACACATGCGTGATTATGAGAGTGAAGTTTGAATTACTCTAATTTTTAACTATCATCCTTAACTTTCACAAATAAAAAATAAATTATTTTAATAATTTAAAAAGACAAAAAATTAAATTCCAGAGGAAAATGTACTAGATCCAGTGTGAATTCAAGCTAACGAACTCAACCTAGTATTAATTTTCTTAAAACAAAGTAAGCATATGACATTTTATAAGCATTTAAAAGACATAAATATATCACTAAGTTCTTTTGGCACTATGAATTTATGTAATCAAAATTTTCTTTTCAACTAATGAATCCTAAAATAAGTTAGTGACAACCCTTTATAAGAGGAAAACTCATAAACTTGGCAGAGGCAATGCTAGAGCAGTACTATAGAAGGCGATATGATGGTTTGTTCAATCAAGCATGAGGTGTGGATTGAGTTAGGTTTTGGCATCATTTTGGCAAGCTTGACCTAGAACTTTGTGAGGGATTTATAGTCATCCCTTAACTCATCCTAGCCACTTTTTCTTACCATAAGTTGAGTTAGATCAACTATATTCATACCACACGTAGCTCTAATTTTAGCTGTATAATTTGACTAGCTCTAAACCTAATTATCGAGTTCTATAAGATGTATGTTGTTATAGGTCAACGTCGTATGTTTCCTTGAGAGAGGTGTTTGGCCAACACTCTTAGGAACCCGTTAGAGCGACCTAGGCCCACATGAGCCATCTAAAGTTCATACAATTAATGACACATGCACATTTGACATTCTAAGCTAGCCTTTACATGTATAATGGCCATAAGGCCAACAAGGTTCACTCAATTATAACTAAAACAACAAGTATAATTTGACTATCATAAATTTTGACATTGAATATTTTAAGCTATATTAAAATTAATAATTAAATTTTAGTATCAACTAAATAATGGAATAATTCTAGTATATCATGCATCATTGTTGATTTCACATTTAGATCATATTATAAAAATTTTTAATCCATTCATATATATAACTTAGTTTTCTAAATTAAACATGCCTAGCCTGCTTTAATATGAAGCCTAATTATTAATTTTAAATGAGCTATATAATTATCTTAATTCAAATTTGTCATGCATCTAACGTTGTTGCTAAAATCTTTGGCACGACCAAGGTGTGTTACAAAACATCGGAATATTATTTTGAACTAAATAAATTTTAGAAATTGTAAAATAATCATTATTTTATTAAAAAAAAAATAAAATTAGCAATTTTTTTCTTTTTCAACAAAAATAAGATATTTCAATTGGGAAAAAATCAAAAATAATAATGCAACCAACAAACAATTATATTCAACTTTGTACAATTTTGCACCTTAGTTTTTCCCACAACGTATTTACACAATCAAGAGTAAAGAAATTTCATCATTTCAAGCCTTTCAATATATGAAAGGGTATGAAAGGGTAAGCATAGTAGCAATTTTCATTATCTAACATAAGTAAGAATATGTAAAATGTAATCAAATGGAGTTGGAAAGTAAAGTGAAAGAGAGATGCAAAGTAATTTATCATGGTTCATCACCTATACTTGCATCTATGTCTTGTGTCCTCCACTAGCTAAAGGAAAAACTGCATTTTCCGACAAAAAATGACTAAAATCCATCAGTAATTGATATTTCCAATGGCAAAATTTAATAAAATATAATCTTTGCTAGTTTTATAAGATTTACCATATTATGTTTTAATATGTTAATCAGTCATTTTAAATATTATTTTTTAATAATAGTTATTAATCATTAGATTTTATATTAAGATTATTTTTATTAAAGATAATTAAATAATAAGTTTTTTAAATTCAAAATTATGGAATTTTCTATCAGAATTAAAATTATTTAACATTACTAATTATAGTTTGAAATTTATCTAACTTAGTTGAAATATATTATAACAACTGTAAGCGTGATGAGACTGACAAAGAACTTTCTCAGAATCATGAAGATCTTGTACTTCCAAACTATTCAATTTAATAGAGAAGCTTACTTGCTGGATTTCAATATTGGTTGCACCTTAACTTAATGAAATGATAATGTTCAGTATTCTTGTGACATCGCATGACTAATTGTGAACCAATCATAATTTCTATGTAATACTCTCAAAGCATTGTTACTATGATCTTGAAATATTAGGAGTTAATTTTATCTCTATATGAGGCCTATAAATCACAAAGCCCTACATGAGGTCCTGGTTAGGTACCCATGTTTTACTCGGACGGGCTTCGCCCACCCACACCCACCCATGGTGACTTCTGGGATTTCATAACCACCCACTTTCCATATTTTTTTAACGCAGTCTGCGACATAGTGATGGCCTTGAGGCTTGTTGCCATTTGCTATGATGGCAAACTTTCAAGTCGCATATCAAAATTTATCGTACTCATAGCATGGTTAAGTGCTGCACAATATATAGTGATGATTGCAGTAGTATAAATAAGATATACGGTGATTATCAATGTAAATCGATTTATCCCTCGATATTTAGTACCCACCCACAAGGTCATGGTTATACTCATACCCACCCATACCCATTGGGTATGGGTGGGTGTATGGTATGGGTACCCAATACAGGGCTCTGATAAATATCATATTATAGTTTTTTGTACATTTTTCTTATTATGAAACCTGAAATTCATAGACGAAGTTGAGAGTCTTGTTGTTGCAAGGTAAGTTGCATTATCTACTTCTGAACCATCTGTTATGCCGGTCCAGCTTGGACCGGCTCAACCTGGACCGGCCCAGCCGGTCCAGTTCTACAGGAGACGGACCAGGGGGCGGGCGGAAGAGAGAGAGAGCCAGGGAGTGGGGTCCACTTGCAATTCAAACATGGGTTAAGTGTTTTTGGAGGGAGAAGGAAGGGTAGAGTAGTCCTTTTGCTTTTAATTTGAAGTAGATTGTATTAATAGGGTGTTATGAGGGGATTAGGGTTTTTATCTTGATTTTGAATGAGATTTGTCTTCTAGGTTTTCTTGCTTGGGCTCTTGGCGTTGCCGGAGATTGTTGGAGAGTTGTTCTTCCTCTCGAATTGAAGAACATTGTATCTTGCTTGGGTTTTGTTTGTCTACTAGTGGAATACAATCGTTTCTATTGTTTTCCAAGGATTTTTCCCTATTTCTCTCAGATTTCACTATTTTTGGGCTGATTTTCTGCTGTGGACAGCAGTTTTTCTCCTAGATCTACTGGGTTTTGGTGAGAAACACTTGGAAATCCAAGTGTTTCCTATCAAATTGGTATCAGAGCGAAGATCCGGACGGTGGGGGGCTGTTTTCCACTGTCTCGCCGCAGATTTTTGCTTTTCGGAAGGGATCCGGAGACCATTTTTTGGTTCCCATGGCATCTAAACGTGTAGAAGTCTTGGAGACCGAGATGGGTCAAATTAAGGCGGATCTGGAGGAGAAGATGGCGACGTTGAGTGAGAATGTGGAGGGGAAATTCATGGCTTTGGAGGAATGATGAAAAAATTGTTGGAAGGGCAAACTAGGGTTGTGCCAGCGGAGGAAAGAGGAGAAGGTAGTGGGAGCAAGGGTAAGGAGAAGGCAAATCCGGAAGAAGAAGAGGAGGTGGGACTGCTTGGTAGCAACGGAAGAATGCTACATAGGGAATCCATCAGGAGGGAAGAGCATGATAGAAGGAGAGACTTCAGGGAAGACAGAGAAGAGGATTGGCGTCGTCGGAGGCCCGATCCAGTGGACCGACCATGGGGGATCCATAACCACCATGGCGGAACGTGAGGGGAAGATGGCTATCGGCGGCTGAGGAGGGAGGATGAGCCCCGATATGGAGAAAGAGGAACTTGGGAAGACCCCATTGCCTGGGACAGAGGAGGCCATGGGGAGGAACAGAGCATATGGGATGGACACTAGGGCCAGGAAGCTGAAAATGCCTGTCTTCGAAGAGGGAAACGTGGATGAGTGGATCCACAAGGTGGAAAGGTATTTTGCAGTGAATGGCCTTATGGAGGAGGAGAGATTGATGGCTGCGAGCATGTGCTTAGAAGGGGCGGCTTTTGCCTGGTTCAAGTACATGGATAAGTGGGATCCGGTGAGAACTTGGAGGGATTTCAAGGAGGCCATCAGAGAGAGATTCAGGGGGGGCAGCCCATGGGAGATCTCCGAGCAGTTCTATGCCCTCACTCAGGAGGGGGCAGTGGAGGAATACAGAAAGAAATTCGAGAGTCTGGTGGGAGACATGGAGGGCTTATCGAACAGCACGTTGGGGGGGAACTTCATGAAGGGGCTCAAACCAGAAATTAGAGATGTTGTGAAGGTCATGAGACCGAGAGACCTGAGGGAGGCAATGGAGTTGGCTCAGCTGGTGGAGAACCAGAAGACCAACGCTAGAAGTTGGAGGAACAACCACTTAGGAGGTCCCACCAGGACAACTACCACTTACTTGGCTCCAAAAGGGCCAAGCCCTAGTGTCCCTAGAGAGAGTGGAAAGGAGAAGAGCGGGGTGACTAAAACTGCAGGAAGCTTCAAGAAATTGACTGAGGAGGAGATGCAGGAGAAGAGGGCCAAGGGCCTTTGTTTCAGATGTGAGGAGAAGTTTGTTCCATGGCACAGATGCAAGGATCGCGCTCTTCGGGCTCTCACCGTTTATATAGACGAGGCGCCTGAGGAGGGTGATGATTCTGATGAGGAGCAGAGTGACCCCCAGTTGGAGGTGGCCAAGGTATCCCTCAATTCTGTGATGGGATTTACTCCTAGTCATACCATGAAGGTGAAGGGGAAGATCCATGGGAGGGAGGTAGTAGTACTGATCGATAGTGGGGCAACCCATAATTTCATATCCACTCAGGTGGCAGAGGAGTTGGGGATGGAGCCTACTAAGACAGGCAGTTATGGGGTGATGATGGGGACAGGAAAGATTGAGTCTAGCACAGGGATCTGCAAAGGGGTGGAGATGAGCCTACAGGAGATCAGGGTGGTAGAGGATTTCCTACCCCTGAGATTGGGTAGCACTGATGTCATTTTGGGCATGAAATGGCTACAGACCTTGGGTGAAACCAAGGTGAACTGGGGAACCATGGTGATGGAACTGATGGTAGAAGGCAAGAGGGTGAAGCTGAAGGGGGAACCAGGATTGTCCAGAGCTGGAGTGTCACTCCGGTCGATGGTGAAGATTATCCATGAGGAAGGAGGGGGTTTCCTGGTGGAGTTGCAGGGCTTGGAGGATCAGCCGGAGGGGGAAGATAAACCCATCCCGGCGTTGGTACAGCCTTTCCTGCAGGAGTTCGAGGATGTGTTCCAACCTCCGGTGGGACTCCCACCTGACAGAGAGCGGGAGCATCAGATCATACTGAAAGAGGGAGTCTCCCCTATCAGTGTGAGACCTTACAGATACCCTCAGGTGCAAAAAGATGAGATTGAGAAATTGGTGGGGGAAATGCTAGAAGGAGGGATCATTCAGCCCAGTGTGAGCCCTTTCTCTAGCCCAGTTCTGCTAGTGAAAAAGAAGGATGGGAGTTGGAGGTTCTGTGTTGACTACAGAGCTCTCAACAAAGAGACAGTGCCTGATAAGTTTCCCATTCCTGTGATTGATGAGTTGATGGATGAGCTGCATGGAGCTGCTTGGTTCACCAAGATTGATCTGAAGTCAGGCTATCATCAGATCAGGATGAGGAAGGAAGATGTGCAGAAGACAGCCTTCAGGACTCATGAGGGCCACTACGAGTTCCTGGTGATGCCTTTTGGCCTCACCAATGCACCAGCTACATTCCAGGCATTGATGAACCGGATCTTCAAGCCACACCTTCGCAGGTTTGTGTTGGTATTTTTTGATGACATTCTCATCTATAGCAGGACTGAGGAGGAACACCTAGAACACCTGAGAGTGGTGTTGGGAGTGCTAAGGGAGCATCAGCTGAATGCCAATTTCAAGAAGTGCGACTTCGCTCAGGCACAAGTGGAGTACCTGGGGCACGTGATATCCCAGGAGGGAGTGGCTGCAGATCAGTCCAAGATAGAGGCAATGCTGGCTTGGCCTCAACCCAAGACCTTGAAGGGGCTCAGAGGATTTTTGGGACTGACCGGCTACTACAGGAGGTTCGTGAGAGGGTACAGCACCATAGCAGGACCACTGACGGAGCAGTTGAAGAAGGACAATTTTCTATGGGGGGAAGCAGCTTCTGAGGCTTTTGAAAAGCTTAAGAAGGCCATGACAACAGTGCCAGTGCTAGCTTTGCCAGACTTCAACCAGGTGTTTGTGCTGGAGACAGACGCCTCAGGCTATGGATTGGGAGCAGTGTTGATGCAGAATCATAGAGCCATAGCTTACTTCAGTCAGGTATTGTCGTCCCGGGCTAGGCTGAAGTCAGTCTATGAGAGAGAGTTGATGGCGATTGTACTGGCCATCCAAAAGTGGAGACCTTATTTATTGGGCAGACATTTTATTGTCAGGACAGATCAGAGGAGCCTGAAATACTTGCTAGAGCAGAGGATGGTCACAGAAGAGCATCAGAGGTGGTTGTCCAAGCTGCTCGGATATGATTTTGAGATCCACTATAGGCCAGGACTAGAGAATAAGGCAGCAGATGCCTTATCACGTTGTATGGGGGAGCTCCAGGGGATTGCTGTATCAGTACCTGTTCTGATTGATTGGGAAGCCATCAAAGAGGAGAGCATCCAGAATGAGGAGCTAAGGAAAATCAAAGAAGAAGTGCTTTCAGATGAAAACAGCCACCCAGGCTACACAGTGGTGGGGGAAAGACTGTACTATCAGGGAAGGAGTGTGATTCCTAGGTCTTTCATTCATATTCCCCATCTTCTACAGGAGTTTCATGGGAGCGCCATAGGAGGGCATTCAGGAGTGCAGAAGACTTATAGCAGGATTGCTGCTGAATTATACTGGAAGGGGATGAGAAAAGACATAGAGGAGATGGTGGCTAAGTGTGATACCTGCCAACGGAGCAAGTACATGACGATGGCACCAGGGGGATTACTACAACCCCTGGCCCTACCAGAGAAGGTTTGGGAAGAGATTACTATGGATTTCATTGATGGGCTTCCAAAATCAGAAGGGTACACGGTCATATTTGTAGTGGTGGACGGGTTGAGCAAATATGCTCATTTCATTCCCTTGAGACACCCATACATAGTAGTATCTGTAGCAGCAGCTTTTGTGAGAGAGATAGTCCGCCTGCATGGGGTACCGGAGTCTATTGTTTCTGATAGGGACAAGGTGTTCCTGAGCCATTTTTGGAGGGAGTTATTCAGGATGCAGGGCACAGTATTGAAGAGGAGCACAGCATATCATCCACATACTGATGGGCAGACGGAGGTGGTGAATAGAAGCTTGGAGACATACTTGAGATGCTTTGTGTCTGAGACACCGAAGTAGTGGGCCAAATGGCTGGCCTGGGCAGAATACTGGTACAACACCTCCTCTCACTCGGCTACCAAGATGACACCTTTTAAGGTGTTATATGGAAGAGACCCCCCACACCTGGTACACTACAGCCATAGGAGCACTCCAGTATCTGCAGTGGATCAGCACTTGAAGGAAAGAGATCAAGTGTTGGACGAGCTCAAGAGGCATCTTCTCAGAGCCCAACAGATTATGAAGAAACAGGCGGACAGTAAAAGGAGGGATATACAGTTTGGAGTGGGAGACAAGGTCTACTTGAAGCTCCGACCATACAAACAGAGGACTATAGCCCAAAAGAGAAATGAGAAGCTAGCAGCGAGATATTTTGGCCCTTTCGAAGTGGAGGAGAAAATCGGGGAGGTGGCATACAGATTGAGGCTTCCTCCAACAGCCAGAATACACCCCGTTTTTCATGTATCACAGTTGAGGAAAGTGGTGGGGGAGCATGCAGTAAGCCCAGAGCTACCCAGCACCTTGAGTGAAGACATGGAAGTGACACATGAGCCTCTAGCGGTAGAAGGAGTGCGCATCAATGAAAAAGGGGAAAAGGAAGTGAAAATTAGATGGAGCGGCCTCCCAGATTATGAGGCCACATGGGAGCCATTGGAGAGGATTGCAGTACAGTTTCCTGCCTTCCACCTTGAGGACAAGGTGGTACTTTGGGAGGGGGGTAATGTTATGCCGGTCCAGCTTGGACCGGCTCAACCTGGACCGGCCCAGCCGGTCCAGTTCTACAGGAGACGGACCAGGGGGCGGGCGGAAGAGAGAGAGAGCCAGGGAGTGGGGTCCACTTGCAATTCAAACATGGGTTAAGTGTTTTTGGAGGGAGAAGGAAGGGTAGAGTAGTCCTTTTGCTTTTAATTTGAAGTAGATTGTATTAATAGGGTGTTATGAGGGGATTAGGGTTTTTATCTTGATTTTGAATGAGATTTGTCTTCTAGGTTTTCTTGCTTGGGCTCTTGGCGTTGCCGGAGATTGTTGGAGAGTTGTTCTTCCTCTCGAATTGAAGAACATTGTATCTTGCTTGGGTTTTGTTTGTCTACTAGTGGAATACAATCGTTTCTATTGTTTTCCAAGGATTTTTCCCTATTTCTCTCAGATTTCACTATTTTTGGGCTGATTTTCTGCTGTGGACAGCAGTTTTTCTCCTAGATCTACTGGGTTTTGGTGAGAAACACTTGGAAATCCAAGTGTTTCCTATCACCATCATATTCCATTAGAGTATTGTCATGAAACACAAAGCACATAATCATATTTATTGCTACTATATCACATTCTTATTTTAATTAATAGATCAAAGAATTAATTTAACATAAACTAAAACACATGTAGTTACCTAATAACTGCATTATCTAGTTTTATTGCACGTGACTAAAGGATCTATAGTCGAATGACAAGAAATCAAGCTACTAACATAAGGAATTTAAACAAGAAAAAGAAAAATATTTCATACTAAGCTGAAGAAGAAAGAACATTATAAAAATAGCTCAAGCAAGAAATGATGCTACAGAAGTTGAAATTGTCCAATCCATGAGATCATTGGCGCTATGCGCCAAATAAAAAAAATGAAGTTATTTTTATATTGAAAATCTACAAATGATTAGTGAATTAAACAAATGAACAAAATAAGCATTTAATCAGAAAGAAAAGTTAGGATTTCGAAGTAAGTATAGAAAGTTAAGTCCAAATCTGCCACAAATGATATGCAATTGAAACAAATGAACAAAATAAGCTCTTAGTTCAAAAAAAAAAAAATTGTTGTCTCAGGAAGCACAAGCAAATATCAGGCCTTCCTTATAATGTTCAAGAATGATCCAAGTAAACAACAGTTTGAACATCTGCCATCAAGTTACACTCACTTCAATTCAAATCACATTACAAGACAATCAAATTTCAGGAGAATTAGAAGGTTTTTTAATGTCTTTCAGGAACACTGAACTCAACAAACGAAATGAAAAATAGCTTTCAATTGAATTTATGTGGAAGGAAAATAAGAAGATTCAGATTAATAAAATGGATGGTTTCATGTGTCTTAATTATCTTTTATTAAATTTTATATTTCAATTCTAGATCTTCTAATAGTTACAAAAGGGGGAAACCAGAAAATATGGATGAGTACAACATTTGAGGAAGAACTAAAAATAATTAGAGGGGTTCATAAAGCAAGCCTAAAATATTTTGAAAAGGTTGTTGGTGAAAAGGAGCATGATTGAATTTAATCATATGCGCACATCTAAATATAGAAGAGATCCTAACACTAGTAGATGACTAATCAATCTAATTCCAATGTTCATTCTATCAAATGGCCATAAAATCTACAAATCTTTTTAAATATTAAATTATCATTTGGTAATCCAAAGGTTACCTTAACTTCATTGTAAAGATTCTCCTCTTCAGCATTGTTGCGGGCTAGAATATACGCGGCGATAGAGTCAAAAAGTTTACGTCTTAGCATAGTATGGATATCCAGCTCACACACAGAGAATACAAGATTTTTGACGTGGAAAACCCTAGAAAGGGAAAAAAACACGTGGCCTTGCCCAGTTGAAAATGATTCCACTGGAAATTGAGTAGAGTACAGTAGGCTGACTCGTCCTTGAGGGTGATCAGGTTATAGATGTCAATTTTATAGTTGAAATCTAGTGACAAACAGGGGTTAGATGAAAGTCCGACATCACTTGTTGGTCCGGTGGAAGTACAGCGTTACTTAGCGTTCCGATGGAAGTCCGGCGTCAGTTGGTAGCTGGCAAAGTCGGTGGTCCGGCGAATTCAGGGTGTCAGGCGGTGGATTCGGTGGATCTTAGGGCATCAGGTGGTGGTCCAAAAGAACTTAGGGCATCAGGCGGTGGTCCGGCGGAACTCAGGGCGTCAAAGGGTGGTCCGGAGGAACTCAGAGTGTCAGGTGGTGGTCTAGCGAAACTCCGACGAAACTGAAGGCTTCAGGTGGTGGTCCGGCAGAACTCAGGGCGTCAGGCGGTGGTCCGGCGGAACTCAGGGCGTTAGGCGGTGGTCCGGCGGAACTCAGGGTGTTAGGCGGTGGTCCGGCGGAACTCAGGGTCTTAGGCAGTGGTCCGGCGAACTCAGGGCATCAGGCGGTGGTCCGGCGGAACTCAGGGCGTCAGGCGGTGGTCCAGCGGAACTCAGGACGTCAAGTGATCGAGGAGGCAAAAGTGATATCCAGTCTCTCTTGTTTCCTTAGGCTTAGGGCTCTCTTTTCAAAAGGAAGGAGGGGTCTAATTCTAAATTTCCTAGAGTGGCATGGCCCGTAAATAAGAGGAAGATCAAGGGTAAATGGGGAGTGGTTTGGATGGATGACCGATGTTGAATCGTGGACCGTTTGCTAGCCATTTAAAGGTCTTAATGATGTCATAATTTCATGATCTTGGGCTCGTTGGATTTGTCTCATCGAGCCGCTCGATTCAACTATAAGCATGTCATGTTTGGAAACCGTTTGGTAATCCAAATTGTGGTTTGAACCTTCCAATAGTGTTTCGGGACCTTGATTTGGACCCATTTGAGCTGGGATTTAGTCGAATTTGGTGTCGTTGAGTTCGTATTCTCGAGACATTCAGTTCGACTATAAGTTTGTTAAAATCGAAGTTCGGATGATCCCAAATTTAATTTTGGAAGTTTTCAACTTGATTTTTCCTCGATATTCGTGCTCGATCAAGAAAATTTTGAGGATGTACCCGTTGCACCTTATTTTTAGATGTTGAAGTTCAAGAAATCTGAGAAATGCAATATAGCTTCTGGGGAAATTTTTGTACGATTTGAAATTTGAAAATAAATTGATCTTGGTAGTAGAGGTCCCGAGCGACTTTAAAAGTGTCAAAATTAAGCCCGAAATATCGAAAAATGGTCCCAAAGACAAAATTTGCTCGATTTGGCCTTTCTGGGCCAAAAATTGGTCGAAAATGTCTTAGGATGGACCAGCCGCCACTGCCTCGCGCCTACCCCTATTACCTGGTGCTATCGTGCACCTACCTACGATGCCTGAGCGTGGCTAACGTGACCACGCCACTACGGATATGGCTCTAAGCCGCGTAAACTACAGCCGACAATTTAGCCAACTGCCAACTATTTTTTTCTCAAATTGCCCCTACTCCATTTATAAATCCACCCCCCCCGGGTATTCAAATCACACCTTCTCCCCCTCCTCTTTTCTTTCAATTGAGGTCTGCCCCTGGCCCAATACAGGTGGTATCCCTTGTACATGCCTAGGGCCCCTCTTTACAAGAAGTAAACTCCCCCCTTTTCCTATTCTCTCCTTCATTCCTTTTCCTTTACGGGAGGTTTCCCCTACCTTTGGATAGGTGGAATCCCTTATAAAACAATATGGCCCCTCCCTATATAGAGGCTATATCGGGTGACCACGTTTCTTCGAGAGATCCTATGATTAGGGGAGATCCTATTTCCCCGAATGATAGTGAGCGAAGGTCAAACAAGGGAGCTAGGGCGGATGATGCTGCGTCCACCATTACAGGTGATTCCTTGATCGTTCTCCACAAAAATTTTCACTTTCCAAATGATGTGGTAATAATGGTTCCTAAAAAATCTGATTGGGCCAGCCTTCCTCCTCCCAGACACCTGACCATTTGTAAGACTAGTTTGCGAGCAGGGTTGCGCTTTTCACCTCCTGCTGAGCTTATGGAAATTTTTGTACGATGTGGGATGAGTCTTTCCCAATTTTTGTATAGAACCATGTCGGTGACAATAGGGGCTGATTGCACTCTTCAGAGATTGAGGAGCCGTTCTGACACCTGAATATCTTTCATGAATGAGCTGATTCACTAGTGATATGTAGAGACATGTAACATTCATATCAAAATTGTTGGACATGCATACCCGAAATCCTTCGAAGAGTTGGGCCAGCGCTTTTTTTTTTGTGAAAAATGACTGGGGCCTGATAGAAAAGTAGGGGAATATGAAGGATCTGTCAGCCCCTTTGCACGTCGGAGAAGAAGATATAACGAGGATCCTCAAGGTTCCTGATATCAAACATCTTCTATACGAGGCTCATTAATTAAATAAATATGTAGAAGAAGAGTTAATGTTCAGAGTCAGGCTATCATTTCAAGCTGGGAGGTCTGATGCAATGATGCTGAAAATGTCCGCTAAGATTCTCGAGCCCCTGCCCCAGCTTCAAAGGTTGCTCCTAAGCGACAGGCAAGAAGTGATAATCCCCAGACTTTGAAGAAGAAGAAAATGGAGGGGGTCACAATGAGCACTAGTAAGGTTCCCCCCAGCTCCTCCCATTTCAAGTTGCATATTCTAGAGTATGTGTTAAATCACCAGTGTATCGGATGTCACCGAGTTGATGACTTGGTGAGTAGCAAATTCTTTTTCCTTTTCTTTATTTAATAGATCTATTCGGATTGCCTTTTATCAATATCATCTTATTGTTTCAGTTACTACAATAGATGGATCTTGAGATTGAGCTTACTCAGTCCTTAGATGAATGGAACAAAGAATTTGTGAATGTGAAATATCTCCAGGGAGAGTATAAGCGAAAGTACGACCATAAGGCCAAATAGATGAATGTGGTTGAGAAGGAGTTGACCGAGTGTAGAAATGAGCTAGCAAATATAGTACATTATGTCTCTCTTCAAAATCACCAAATAGATCGACTCCAGATTGAACTGGTGGAGGCACAAGCAAGGATCACCCAGCTTCTAAAAAATCAAAAGGCCTCTGTAGAGAAGATAGCGATGCTCGAAGCTGATCATAAGAGGTCCTAGACTCTTATAGCAGAGAAGGAGGCCGCTTTGTCTGGCTTGAAATCTTCAAGAGTCATCGAAGATATGAAGAAGTCTATAGCTTTCAAGACCCTCATCCAAAATCACGTTCGCTCGTGAGGATATTTATGATGTATAAGTGAAAGATTTGGAGCAGTAGTGTATTGACGAGGGATTCATCAGGGGCTTCATGAAGGAAGTTCTTCTAATATAGCGAAAGGCCGGAGTGGAAGTTGAAGGCTTCATACCCAGTCAGGCTTCTGATGATTCCCCTACAGATTCTGATGGTGATGAAATAAGGAATGAGTTGCATAAGGCCTTTGCCCTTGAGGACGATGATGCAATTGTAGAGATCGTGCAGTGGTTTTACTGTCCACTAGCTGTATCACTTTATCTTTCTTAATGATTGTTATGTATTAGGCATTTGAATTCACATGATTTAGTGAAGAGTTGTTGATACTTTTATTTGACTAGTGAAAAATATTTCAGTACTCCTATTCAGCTCAATTGCACTCGACTTATTCGAGGTTATTAGTTATAACATTATACAATGTCTTCTAACCTATGTGGAGGAAGTCGGATTGGATCCCCTTGGGACTGAACATCCCGTGATTGAGATTCATGCCTCTCGAATCAAGGATTTTAGAATTAAGTGACACCCACATATGATGTTTGACTTATCCGAGGTTGTAACCAAAGCATTCTCTGATGTTTTTGACCTGTTTGGAAGATGTCAGATCGAACCCCCCAGGACTGATCATCTAGTGATTGAGATGTAATAAGGATTGCGTATTTCTCGAATCAGATATTTTGATGTTAGAGTTCACAATATGTATGAAAGAGTGGTTGCATTCTTACTTAAAGAAGAGAATGTAAATAGCCGAGTGAACAGAGTTTTCACTATATTAAAAAATATTAAACTTCCCTGATATAACTTAGGGATGCAGAGGTTATAAACATCATACACAATACAAGGGATACATAACACTTAACATGGAGGACATAGTGCCTAAAACAAGTGGTATTATTATATTTCTACTAATAGTACTTACGAAGATTCTCGATATTTCAGGTTCGAGGAAACATATTTCCTTTAACATCATTTAACTTGAAAGTTTTGGGCTTCATCATGGCTGCCACCAAGTAAGGATCCTCCAGAAGGGGGGAGAGTTTATTACGTTGAGGTCTTTTCCCTGCTGCCTCGATGTTGCGCAAAACTAAATCTCTAATCAAAATACGGTGAGGTTTCATCCTTTGATTATTATAGTGACAGGCAATTCTTTGGTAATATGCAGCAACCTTGAGCATCGCTATGTCTCTTTCCTCAAAAAGGAGATCTAAGTCATATATGAGCTTCTCCTCATTGCCGTTGAAGCCAATAGTTTAAACTATAGTACTTGGGAATCTAATATCTATGGGAATAATAGCGGACGGGGTATCTCATGTCGAAGTTCTGACAGTGTTATGACAGGTCTAGAGGACATTTGGGAGTTTATCGGCCCATTGCCCACCAGCATTTTCCAGCTATGTCTTCAATCCTTTCAGTAAGGTTTGATTTGTGAATTCTATTTGCTCATTTGTCTGAGGATGGACCACAACCGTATGCACCAGTTAAATATAAAGATCTTTGTAAAATATTATAAAAATCTTTCTAGTGAATTGAGTTCCATTATCGATGATAACTATTGCTGGAATGCCAAAATAATATATTATATTCTTCCATAAGAACTATTTGACATTGGCTTTAGTGATCTTTGCTAGAGGTTCGGCCTCCACTCACTTGGTAAAATAGTTCATAGCCAAGATGATGAACTTTCATTATCCTTGGCTTAAGGGAAGGGTCCCATTATGTCAATTCCCCACTGGGAAAAGGGTCAGGGACTCTGTAATGATGAGATCTCCATGGTTGGTAAATGGGTGAAGTTGACATGTAACTGACAACTGTTGCATTTTTGTACAAACTCTAGTGCATCATGCTCATCGTGAACCACCAAGTCCTGTACTTTACAATCGATTGCCAGCCTCAATCTGGCAATCATTGCCTAATATTCAGAATCGTTATTTATTTTCGGGAACTTCAATCGAAGTCTTCATTCGAGTATAATTTGCAGTGGGAAAATTAACAAGATTCCAAAACCAGCACCGGAACTCCCAAAAGCTCCATCGACATATAAGATCTAGTACGGGGAACAAGGAGACGTATCTAGTGGTTTGTTAGAGGCGGGGTTAGTACATTCAATCACAAAGTCTGCAAGCACTTATGACTTGATGTTGGGTCTAGACAGGAAATAGATGTTAAACTCTTCAAGCTCAACTGACCACTTGATTAATCTTGCAAATGCCTCGGGCTTTTGGAGAATATTTTTCAATGGTAGGTTTGTATAGATCCTGATCGTATGTGCTTGAAAATAAGGATGTAACTTTATGGCTAAGAAGACTAACACTAAGGCTGTCTTATCTGCTAATGGGTAGCATGCTTCTATCTCAGAAAGTAACTTATATAATAGATAGGGTTGAACAAAATTATCTACTCGGACTAAGACCGATCTTATAGCATTGGAAGAGATGGCCCTATACATGTATAACGTTTCTCCTAGAACTATCTTTGAAAGTAGTGGAGATGAGGCTAAATAAGTTTGGAGCTGCTCGAAAGACTCCTAACATTCATTTATCCACTGTTGGAACCCCGAGCTATGGGCTCCTCTTAATATCTTGAAGAAAGGTAGTTATTTGTCACTAGAGCGAGCCAAGAAGCGAGAAAGGGCTGCAATTCTTCCATTTAGACATTGGACTTCTTTGATGTTCCTCGGGGACACCATATCTCTTAATGCTCTGATCTTCTCCGGATTCGCCTCGATCCCATGGTGGGTAATCATTAACCCTAGAAATTTTTCTAAGGTAACTCCAAATGTACATTTAGAGGAGTTGAGGCGCATGTTGTAAGATCGAATGAGACAAAAGCATTGTTTCAAGTTAAAGATATGTTGTAATTTTTCAAGGCTTTTCACTAACATATCGTCCACATACACTTCCATAGTATGCCTTATAAAGTCTTTAAATACTTTATTCATGAGGCGCTGATACATGGCTCTAGTATTCTTGAGTCCGAACAGCATAACCTAATAGCAGTATAGTCCTTTGACAGTTTGAAAAGTTGTTGCCTCCTCATCTATGTGATTCATCTTTATTTGATTGTAGCCTGAGTAGGCATCCATGAAACTCAGCAATTGGTGCCCAGATGTGGCATCAACTAATTAATCAATACGAGGGAGCGAAAAACTATCATTCAGACAAGCTTTTTTAAGGTCCGTATAGTCTACACACATTCTCCAAGCTCCACTAGATTTCTTGAACATGACAACATTCGCTAGCAATATGGGATAGTGCAGTTCTTATATGAATCTAGCTTCCAGGAGTTTATCAACCTATTTTTCAAACGCTTGTTGGCGTTCTGGCGCAAAATTTCATTTCTTATGGATGACTGGCTTGCACATCAAGTTTACCTTGAGGGAGTGCATTATTACTTCAGGATTGATTCAAGGCATGCCACTTGGACTCTATGCAAAGACATTGATTTCTTCATAGAAATTCTACATACTTTGTTTTTTCTTCCTCTATGAGTAACGATCGCTCTTCTGATAGAGAGATGCAAGCAAGATCCTCAACGGGAGAGGCCTTTTGAGGAATGTCCTCATTCCGGAGATTGAAATCCTCGATACTTAGGGTAATCGATGGGCGCGGTTGAGCCTACCAAAGGTAGCAGGATTGTGCTACTTGCTGATCTCCTCATATTATACTGCTTCCTATTGAGGTGAGGAATTTCAATTTGAGGTGAGGGATTGAAGCAAAAACTCAAAGATCAACTGCAGTGGTCTTCCAAAGATAGCGTTATAGGTTGATTCTAATTTTACTACAATGAATTGGATTGAGTGTGTAGCCTGTCGGGGGAATTCTCCAAGTACAACTGGGAGATTGATGGTTCCCTCCACTCATATGGGTCGATTGTCAAACTCGTATAGTGGACCTGCAGTAGGATGGAGCTTCTCTCTAGTGAGACCAATGCCAAGGAAAGTGGAGTAAAATAGGGTATCTATCGAGCTCCCATTATCAACAAAGATTCGCTTGATATTATAACACAGGTCACCAATCCCCGCACAAATTACTAGTGGATATTAGAACACGGGTCACCAACCCCCACACAAATTACTACTGGGTCTTGATAAGGAATCTTTATTCCCTCCAAGTCAGAATCGTCAAAAGTAATGGAGTGATTAGTGCGAGAATTCTTTGGTGTTGGCTCCTTACATGCTGCAATCAAGACATGACTGGGTAATGATGGGCCCTTGATAATGGTATCAATTTCACCAATCATTTGATGATTATTTATTGGTTTCCTTTGATGTTGATTCTACCGCCCAGCTGGACCACCCTCATCTCAAGCCGGTGGAGTTTAGATGAATTGTTGGAGATATCATTGCCGGATCAGCCTCTCAATTTTTTCCTTGAGTTGCTTGCAAGCTTCAATAGTATATCCACAACTACGGTGGAAGGGCATAATTGCTCCTGATTTCCTACGTTGGGCTTCAAAGGATTCGGTCAATTCACGTTCTCATGATCTCTTATGGACATCAATACATTTGCTCGAGATACGTTAAGTGGTATGTACTCCTTTTCCTGGCAAGTCTCTCATCGCGGCTATGAGGATCGAGGGGCAAATTAGAATTTTTCTGCTTCTTTTATTGCGAGGAAGGATTCTCCCTCAATGAGCTTTTACGCTTCCCAGTTATTTGTTTAAATTATTTCCAATGAGCATTAATGGCTTCATCGACGTAGATTTGTGCCTCCACGTGATGGATCAGATCAGCGTATGAATAGACCATTTCTCGCATGAGTGTTGAGTAGAAGGGATTAGGACAAAATCCTCTATGGAACTCCTCTCAATAATTCGAGATCCACCCATGGAATTTGTCGAGCCTCAATAAAAATCTTTGAAAGTACTTTTTAAAGAACTCACTTTCATTCTAGTGAATTTCTTAGAGGTAGAAAGAATCTTTAACAATTCTCCGATTGGCGACAAATTGTTAGACAAATATTTTTGTCAGTTTCACGAATATTGGAATGGTTCCGACTGGAAGCGAATAGAACTATGTTCGAACTTACCCTTTAAGGGTAGCAAGAAAACCTAGCAGAGGAGCACGTCTAAGGCTTGTTCGATATGCATGATGGTTCTATAGTAATCGATATGCTCATACGGGTAAGATATCTCATCATAGGAATCAATGGTCAGTAGCTTGATTCCTGCCCGAATGGGGTGTTGAAGGATGGCTTCAGTCAGTGGTGATGACTCCTGGAAGCTCCATTGATGAAGGGATTGTCTTATTCCTCCCGCAGGAAACTCTTCTCAGACTAATCTTCATAGTTCATGTCGTAGGGCATTACGGGGGAGTTCACCAATGTGTTGTCGGGCTAAGTCCTCGAGGATGTTTAAAGGAATGTGAGGTTGGGAATCTGTGCATGAAGGATGGGTAGAGCTTATTGTGTTAGCAAGCTCATTGTCTTGATGTGTCAGAGGATGCATCCTTGGTGGAGGAAAGGGGATCTCGACATGAAGATGTTCATGTTAAACATCTTCGAGCCCTAGTGGATCTCGAGGGAGAAAAATCTCTTCTTGTGGTGCTAGTGTCGGTCGTCGAGTCTCTCGCAAGGGTTGAAGGATCTCATTCTGAGATTCCTCCATCTTCCTGATGTGATCTTCCAGGGATGGTCCCAATGTCCCTTCCCTGACAGGGTTTCACCCATCGGGATAAAAAGAGGCAGATGTATGGCATCCCTTATTCATGGACTGATTCCTGAATTGGTGCGAGTTGGAGCAGGAGGCTCCCAAGATGCGATTGCTATGCCTGTTGGCCATCAAAGTGGTGCATTAGGATAGTGGGACTGGCATTTCCCACAGACAGCGCCAAACTGTTACGGGCTAGAATATACCCGGCGATAGAGCCTAAAGTTTATGTCTCAACGTTGTACGGATATCCAGCTCACATACAGATAAAACAAGATTTTTATGTGGAAAATCCTGGAAATGGGAAAAACCACAAGACCTTGCTCAGTTGAAAATGATTCCACTAGAAATTGAGTAGAGTATATTGGGCTGACTCATCCTGGAAGGCAATCAGATTACAGATGTCAACCGTATGGTTGAACTCTAGTGACAAATGGGGCTTAGATGAAAGTCCAGCATCACTTTATGGACCGACGGAAGTCCGGCGTCACTTGGCATTTCGGAGGAAGTCAGGCGTCACTTGGAAGTTCAGGCATCGGTTGGTAATCTGGCAATGGTTTGGCTGAACTTCAGGCTCAGTCAGTGGTCCGACGGAATACAGGGCGTCAGGTGGTGGTCTGACGGAACTCAGGGCATCAGGTGGTGGTCCAGTAGAACTCAGGGTGTCAGGCAGTGATCCAGCGGAAGTCAGGGCGTCGTGTGGGGATCCGGCGGAATTTAGGGCATCAGCGGTGGTCCGGCAAAACTCAAGAAGTCAGGTGGTTGTCCGGCGGAACTCAAGGCGTCAGATGGTGGTCCGGTGGAACTCAGAGAGTCGACGGTGGTTCGGCGGAACTCAGGGCGTCAGGTGGTGGTTCGGCGGAACTCCGGGCGGTGGTCGAGGAGGCAAGGAGGCAAGAGCGATCTCCGATGTCTCTCTTGTTTCCTTGGGCTTAGGGATCTCTTTTCAAGAAGAAGGAGGGTCTATTTATTGGTTTCCTAGAGTGTCATGGCCCGTAAATATGAGAGATCAAGGATAAATGAGGAGTGATTTGGATGGACGACTGATGTTGAATCCCTTAATCGTGGACCGTTTTCTAGCTATTTGAAGGTCTTAATGATGTTGGAATTTCGTGATCTTAGGATCATTGGATTTGTCTCGTCGAGCCGATCGATTCGACTATAAGCATGTCATGTTTGGAAACCATTTGGTAATCCAAATTGTGATTTGAACATTCCAACAACACTTCGTGTCCTTGATTTGTACCCATTTGAGCTTGGATTGAGTCGAATTTGGTGTCATTGAGTTCGTATTCTCGAGACATTCAGTTTGAATGTAATTTTGCTGAAATCGAAATTTGGATGATCCAAAATTTAATTTTGGAAGTTTCCAACTTGATTTTTCTTCGAGATTCGTGCCCGATCAAGATAATTTTTTGAGGATGTATCAAGCATATTTTTTTAAGTGTCATTAGATGTTACCTTATATAATAGCTCATATAAATTCAGTCATATAATTTTTCAGATATCAATATAAGTCAATTTTACAAGCCGTCTTCGTCATACTATAAATATTATTGTGTTTTAATTATAATAAATTTCCTAATATTAATTATAATAAATTTAGCATATATTAGTATAAGTGGGATTTCTAGGACCGTTAAATATCCGTTTTGCAAACCGATTAAATCAAAATTTTCTAGACATGCTTAGCTAATTTATAAATATTTTTTCATAATTTTTAGAGTTCAAAATTTAAAGGTATAAAAGAATTTATATAAATTTTACGCTAATATCTAAATAACTGGCATAATTACAATTATGCCCTTAAGATAATTTTTCTAAAAAAATCTTTATACACTCCACTTAACATAACAGAAATCATCCTATGTCATTTTGATATTCCTTTTCCCCAAATAGAAAAGGAAAAAGAGAAAAGATAAAAGAAAATATAGGGTTTGAAGGTCGCAAAGCGAATTTTTCTAGTCGGTCTTTTTGGAAAAGCTATTCATCATGAGGTATGTTATCATTACCTTGTATCTTAATTCAATTGTGTATTTTGTATTATATGAATTTTAATTTATTCAAAATATATAAAAGTTATGATATCTTGATTTTTAGCAAATTTTCTCCGCATAACATTTGGCATATAGTAGATGTCAATATGATCATTTTCACCATATTAAATTTTCACCATATATTTTTGTATTTTGAGGGAAATATCCTAATCCAAGTAATTTGGATAAATTTAAAATTTCAACAAATAATTCTTAAAATCTTTTTATATGCATATATGACATGCACACTTGTTATAATATAGCTATTGTGGAGACACATATGTGAAAAAGAGCATGATATAATTTCTTATTAATTTCACTAATGTTGGTTCATATACAATTTTTATATGTATTAAGATGATATAGCGAACTAAACATTGAGTGTGGTATCATATGTTTATTATGTTATATATGATGTGAAATGTGCGTATGTAATAAACGATGGCCAGCATGATTGATTGATTCAAGTTGGCTAGAGACATGTTAATCTATATAGGAGGGTGGACCGACGGGCTTTCTTTTAAATAAAGTTTGTGATATAATCCTAAATGATATGAAAAGGGATACATAATGAGACAAATTAATATGATATGATGCGTCAATGGGCAAGAAGTGATGACTTCTAATATGAAAGCCACCAGATCGAAATGACTTGTGATAATTGATTCCTATGGTATTGACCTAAAGGATTGGATACAAAAAAAAACACCACATATAGCTGGATGTTTTTATTACTCACAGTCCTTGCATATGCACATAAAAAGAGTATCCATAATAAATTACATAATTGATATGACATGAATTACGTAAGATATAGGCTATAACTGATACAAGTATTTGATAAGATTGTCCACTGGAGCATTGAGCAGTGGTCAGATGTCCACTGGAGCACAATAACAAGGGTGATGGCCACATCAGTTGTCCCCCAGATCTGAGAAGCTCGACTCCGACGAGACTTCAGAGATGTGCATGCTCTCAGGTGGTGGATAACTTTAAAAATCAAACACATTAAATGTTGAAGAAGTGTGGATATCAGGTGGAAGATCAATCACATATGCATTATTATTGATTTTGTAGAGAATTGGGAATGGTCCAATTTTTCGGAGACTAAGTTTAGAGTAAGTGCCTTGAGGATACCGTTCTCTACGCATTCTTAACATTACCACTTCACCCATGTTGAACACCTTGTGACGCCTATGCTTATATGTTGTTTGCTTATACTTAGTGGTTGCCTCCTGAAGCTTGGTCTTTACGGCTTGGATTGTCTCCGTAACTTGATTCACCGTGTTGTTTACAGCAGACTTGTTTCATTTTGGTAAAATGGCAATATCTACTAAGTGGTTGGGTGGTTTAGTGTATACTGCTTAAAAAGGACTGCATCCAGTAGATCAGTTGGACATAGAATTGTAAGTAAATTCGGCGTGACTTTAAAGATCTTCCCATCTCTTTGGATTGTCTTGAATGAGGCATCGCAACATATTGTCGAGAGTTCTGTTAACAACTTTAGTTTGACCTTCTGTTTGTGGTTGATAAGCTGAGCTAAGTTTGATATCAATGTTTAATCTCTTCCAAAGCTCCCTCCAGAAGTGACTAACAAACTTCACGTCTCGATCAGAAGTAAGGCTATGGGGAACTCCAAGCAATCTAATAAATTCCTTGAAGAACAAGTGTGCTATGTTGACGGCGTCAAAGGTTTTCTTGCAGGTGATGAACTGTGCCATTTTGGAGAAACGGTCGACAACGACCATATTTCAATAGGAGCCAAAAATCAAGTGTTAAATCTTCCCAAATGGAGTCAAGTATCGGAAGAGGTAAGTAAAGTCCAGTATTTTGCGTCGTACCTTTGTAAATTTGGCAAATGTAACATTTCTCAATGAATATGGCAACATCTCTGCGCAAGTGAGGCTAGTAGAACTACTCTTGCAGCAGCTCCCAGGTCTTGTCTCGCCCGACATGTGCTGCCAGACCCCTGTTGTGGAGTTCCTTAATCAGTTGAGGTCTCCATGATGACTCGAGAATGCACAAGACATTTCCCTTGAATAAGAATCCTAGGAAAATAGTATAATCCAATTGCGGTTGTCCTACTACACAAGCTGTCCACGCTTGCAAAAAATCTTTATCATCTGCGTACAGCTCCTATAATACTTGCAAACCCATAATTGTTATTTGGAGATGAGTTAAAAGAGTAGAACGCTTGCTCAGGTCGTCAACCACTCTATTGGATTTACCCATCTTATGTTTAATTACAAAGCTAAACCTTTGAAAAAAAAAACAATCCATCGAGCATGCATTATATTAATATTCTTTTGGTTGTTGATATATTGTAGGGCTTGGTTATCACTACATAAAATGAATTCCCTGTGTAGTAAGTCGTGTTCCCATTGTTTGAGCGCTCGAACGACGGTGTAGAGTTCTTGCTTGTATGCGGACCATTTTTGGCAGGTAACACTTAATTTTTTACTGAAGTATTCAACCGGCTTCCCTTCTTGCATTAGGACGGCTCTAATGCCCACAACCTAAGCATCTGTGTCTACTTGAAATGGCTTGTCAAAATCTGGGAAGACCAATAAGGGCTGAAATGAGAGCAAGTTTGATCCACTCAAAACTTCTTTGTTGGTCCAAGTTCCATTTGAAACATGCAGTTTTTAAACAATCAGTAATATGGGCCATAATACTACTGAAATCCTTAATGAATCATCGGTAATAGTTGGCCAGACCATGAAAGCTTCATACTTCTATTAATGATTTAGGAACTGACCAATCTCAGTTTGCCGATATTTTATGGGGAGCGATTTGAATTCCATCCGGTGTCAAGAAAAATCGCAGAAACTGAATGCTGGATACAACAAACTCACATTAGGCTAAGTTAAGGAAAAGCTGGTTATTGTGAAGTGTCTCCGGGATGGATTTCAGATGATGTAAATAATCAGAAAAGCACTAAAAATCAAAATATCATTAAAATATACTATACAAAACTTATCTAGATAAGGTTTAAGAACCTCATGCATGAGTCTCGTGCATGTAGAGGGAGTGTTGCAGAACCCGAAGGGCATAACCTACCATTCGAACAATCCATTGATTATTTTAAAAGTTGTCTTCCATTCGTCTCTGGGGCGAATGAGGATTTAATGGTACCCACTACTCAAGTCCAATTCAGAGAAAATGGTGGAATCATAGAGCTTGTCTAGGAGGTCATTGATGCGGGGAATGGGAAATTTATACTTAACCGTGATGCGGTTGATAGCTCGGCTATCTAGGCACATTCGCTATTGCCCGTCCTTCTTGGGAACGATTAAGGTAGAAACGGTACACAGGCTCAAGCTCAGCTGGATGAATTACTTTTGCAACAAATCCTGGACTATCTTCTGCAATATGGTATGCTCTCGTGGACTCATCCAATAATGAGGTAAGTTAGGGAGAATGGCACCTGAAATGAGCTCAATTTGGTGCTGGAGGTTCCACAGAGGAGGCAGCATTGGGGGTAACTTTGGTGCAATCACATCAGCAAATGATTTAACTAATCGTTGCACGTCTGGGTCGTGGGTTGGATTGGTTTGAATGGTAGGCTCATCAATGACTAGCGCCAGTAATGGAACCTTCACATCTTTCAGGAGCAAAAGAGCATGTTCAAAAATGATATCAACATACACAAGATTGCTAGGCAGATAGGTTTGAGTCTGACCAGCTGATAGGAGTTTAATTTTCTTTCCCTTTCACTTTATAGTATAGGTGTTGGTTCCCCCATCATGGATTGCCCCACTGTCATATTGCCAAGGTAGTCCAAGGATCAAATGGCACACATCCATCTCAAGGACGTCACATGTAACATGGTACAAGTCTTACCAATAGTAAACATGACCTTGCATGATTCAAACACAAGAAAATCCATTCCCTTGTTTACCCAACTGATTTTCAAAAGGATTCAGACTTTTAATTGTCTTAATTTGTAGAGCTTGAATGGCCGCTCTTGAGATGATATTCTTGGTACACCCACTATCAATCATCAAGTCACGTACCTTGCTATTAATGGTGCACTTGGTATGAAATAGGTTATGCCATTGAGTCTCTACGGGTTTCCTCGAGGCTAATAGCAATTTCTCTAGGACACAAATGACAGGATCTCCTTCATCAACTGGTACTTCTTCCACATTCTCTTTCGTTTCATCCAACGTCCCGGATGGATCGATTTCTTCCTCATATTCAGCCAACTGAGCTTGATGGCAGTTTGGGCACTCATTAGACTTGTGTCCAGGTTGTAGACAACGAAAGCACTTAATGGTGGAAGGTTTGGCATAAGGGTTGTCTCGGGTAGGTACTTTGGTTCTGGCCTGTACCCTGACTTCAGCAGGATTATTACTTGCCTGAAGAGGAGAAGAGGGTGTAGGTTTAGACAACGGTGCTGCTGCCTTGGGTGTTCCCGAACTCCCTTTATGGAGCTGTCGTCAAATAGCATTCGACCTATATGGTCTTTGCAATTGAGCTTCCGCCTTCAATGCAAAGTTCACTTCCTGGGACAATGACCAAATAGAACTGAGATCCAACTTGTCTTGGAGATTATCTTTCAAGCCTCCTAGATATCGTGCCACCAATTGATTTTTAGACTCCGCTAGATTGTAGCGTGAACTAATTCAGTAAAATTCCTCTGTGTATTCGTTAACGGAACGTTGCCCTTGTCGGCAATGCTGATACTGGAGGTATAATAGCTGTTCAAAATTTGTAGGTAAGAAGTGTCGCCTCATTAGCTGGTTCATACAGTTCCAACTGCAAACAGTACCTTTGCCTTCCAGTTGTCTACTCTGGATCAATTGCATCCACCATGCGTTGGCTCCTTCTTTGAGCCGGCATGCCACGTACTTGATTTGTTTATCTAGATTAACTTCCATATACTCGAAGAAATTTTCCACCGTCACTTCCCAATCTAAATAATCTTTAATGTGAAGTCTACCATCCAAAAAAGGAATATCTAGTTTGATGCGGGCACCTTCTGGTTCGTATCTCTGAAGGCGATGCCGCCATCCCCTCTCGATCCACGGTGTCGGGCAACCTCATCTGTGCCCGAAAGATTGTGTCTTGAACGGTCTTCTACATCCGAATCTAAACTTTCGGGGAGTATAGGTGTAACCCTTCTCTATGCTGAACCTGGGTGTGTCGGCGCTCTCTATTCCGGTAAGGTTGCCGGAGCTAAAGGGCAAACCATTGGATTGGTAGCTTCCCTTATTTGCCTCATGCCCTCATCTCGTCAAGCATTTCATCTGCGAAGCGAGCAAAAGTATTTATAAGCTCATCCAATTGCTTGGACATTTGTTGGTGTGTTTCCCATAACGCCTCCAAACTCCGATCGCCGTCGAGTCGGGATGACTGCTTCCTTCTGCCATAACAGTGAATACCCTAGCTCTAATACCAAAAAGTGGTGCAGCTGCTATCGGAAGGAAGGAACCAGGAACAAAAAACACAGCAATGGAACAGTAAGTTCTATTAAGGAGGTAAAATATTCTGGTCTTCTGCCTTCTTCTCACAACCATATATCATATGCTAACATAATATTAGAAATTACTTAATTAAGATAAGCAAACTATAACTAAAGGATTGTACTAAGCATAACAGAAAGGTAAATTAGCAGAAGGATGCGGTAGTGGACGTTTGAGCCATGGTCAAATGTCCGCTGGAGCACAATAATAAGGGTGAGGGCCACATCAATTGACTTCTATAATTTACAAGTCGTCAGATTGAATTTGAATAGTAACAGATTTATAGCAGATGCCAATTTAAACATTGAATCATGTTTATCAGAAAATGTAAGGATGTAGAGCTCAGATATACAAATCAGCACATTCCCATTCAAATTACCACCTGACCCTTTTCTTTTGTAAAAGCAAAATTTTCCTAAATATGCTTCCAATCAATAATAGTCAAAGCAATGAAATAATACAGCGATTATTCACCAAAGTAATGTTGCAACTGAATATAAAGCAACCTTTGTTTTAAAATCAACAGATGGAAAATGGAATAGATTTATATCCAACAAGATTATCATAAAAAATCATCACAAGAATACCAATTTCAATGAAATCCCCCTTTCCCCATTCCCTCAATGACTGATACATGATCGTTGAGTATTTAGGTTAAGAGGAAAAAACAACAATATTTTGATCTGCAGCATCATCAAGATTCAATCACTGACGCAAATAAAACATAGAAAGGTAAATGCTAATCAGTGAATACTACGACCACATGATAGCTCAGAAAATAGAGGGTCTGTAGTCATGTAGTTTAGAGAGAAGAAAGCCTGCGATCATCTAGTTAATGAGATAGAAACTTGTGTACAACCAATTTGGGGAGGAGATAACCTGTACAAGCTGAAACTTAGCTCCAATCTTACGCACAAAATCGCTTGCTTGGTCGCTTCCTCTCCTTTCCAATCAGTTGGGAATGAACAGCCCAAAGAATCACACGCTCCAGACCTCTCGTCTGCGCCTCCCGCTCTCTCTCGGTCTCGTCCGAAGGCAAAACGAAGGGCATGAAAGTTATTTCCGATCTTACCGCTCAAAAGAGCTCAAATCGACGGCTAGCTCCAGCTTCAGTCCAATCGTAACAGCTTGAAATTTTTTTTTAGGCGAGCAAGATGAAATTCGATTAATCTCGCATTAATGAGATCAAGATTGTATTGTGAAGGAAACTGGTTGTAGAATCCTTAGGTAAGCTCGAATCGACCCATTTAGGCTACCTAATAGGGTCTAGCGGGCTAAGTCGGGAGTAGACATCATGTCAGTAGGTGCTCATCTAGGGGTGCAACTGAGTCAAACAGACTTGTGAGCTGGCTTGAGCTCGACTCCTTAATAAGCTCACGAGTCCAGCTTATCGGATTTCGAGCTCGAGCACAATTTCATGCTCGTTGGATTATCTAGCTCGAGTTCGCTCCTCATGATGCTCGGCTTGATTACTCATTGAGCAACTCGAGTGCATAATCACGACGCGGGTTCGAACACAGAAGGTGGAATCGAGGAGTGGGCACGGACTCGGGCTCGGACACAAAAGGTTAAAGCAAAAATTGGAATTGCAAGGGCGGGCCTCGAAGGTGAAATCAGAGCTCAAACTACGAAATTGAGCAGCTTGATGAGCTCCTTTTCAATGGCATGAGCCGAGCTCAAGTTAAGCCTGATTCGAGCTCAACTCGACTCATTTGCACCCCTATAAAGGGCCCTACGGGCTTCTACTCTAAAGTAGAAAGCCCTATGTTCTAGGAAAATCCTAGAAAAAATAATGTCGATCGTGAGGTCGTTATTTATACAAGGGGTCTTTTTTTACATAAAAAAATAAAAAAATTGACTACTTAAAATTGAAAAACTACAATCAACTATTAATAGATCCAATGCTTAGATTCGAGAGCTTATTTAAACATTAATAGAGATAAAAAAAATTAATATTTTTTATTTGATGTTATTAATTATAAAATTTGTAAGTTTATTAATTTATCTTGAAATTTTTAGAGCCATCAACACTCATCCCAAGCTAGGGGTGTCAATTCAAGTCAATGGATCAGGTTCGGGTTGAACCCGACGTGACCCGGTCGTAAACAGGTGGATACTAACCCACCCATTTTTACAAACTGGTCAGGTTTGTCAACCCAGACCCGACCCTTGCGGGTTACCGGTTTTACCCGACCCAAACCCCTAATACAAGTGAGGAATGAGGATCGCAAATTGAAGTGGAAGTAGGTATGAGGCCATGCGGGCGAGGCGGAGCCAACCAACCAATCGCAGGCGAGGCCAGCGACCGGCCAACCAACCAATCGCGACCAATGATGCAGGCGAGGCCAACGACCGACCAATCGTGGCAAGGCTGCGCAAATGGCTTGTCGAAGTCGAACTCGTCAGTGGGGACGGGATGGGCGGATGGGTTTAGGTTAGCGGCTTAGCGCCTCAGCGAGTCAGTGGGAACGGGATGGGCTGACGAGACGGGATGGCTGAAGGCCTGAAGAGATGTTGCGACGAGATTAGGCTTGGAACTGGCGCGGCGCAAGGCAGCCAGTCACGTTCCCGGGTCAATCCGGGTTGACTTCAGGTTGTCGGGTCAACCCTAAGCCGACCCATTTTTCAAACGGGTCAAAAATCCTAATCCAAACCTGACCCGTTTGCTATGCAGCAAAAGTCCCATCCCAATGACAAAAAATGGAGGTTCTACTGAAGAACTGGTGACAATCAAAGGCGTTCTTCTCGGTGACTATTTCACTGTGAGGGAAACAAGCGCATTCTTCTTTATTTTAGCTATTAGAATCCACTTATGATTGTTGAATCTTAGAGAAAGAAGATTACAGGGAAGAAGAAAGAAGACGAGCAGTTTCTTGTTCTGAGAAACAGAGAAAGCTTTATTATTATTTTCATATTGATTACAGAGTAGGATAATCATATATATAGACATATGTAAAACAATATGCTGACGTGTAAGATTCCTATTGGATTACAGAATTATGGTTATTTATTTTGCTGTACTGATATCCCCCCGCAAGCTAACGATTCTTGTTGAATTGTTAGTTTGTCCCACAAAGTTTTGAATCGTGCCGTTGAAAGAGGCTTGGTTAGAATATCCGCAATTTGATCTACGGTGCTAATTGGTAGCAATCTGATATTGTTGTTTTGAATGTTGTCGCGAATGAAGCGATGATCAATTTCAATGTGCTTGGTTCTGGCATGAAACACCGGATTGTGTGCGAGAGCGATTGCGGATGTGTTATCACAGTGTAAGTGAGTTGGTTCCGATGGCTTAATTCCAAAGTCAGATAGTAGCCGCTGTAGCCAAAGGATGTCAGCAGTGGCAGCTGCTAGTGCCCAATATTCGGACTCCGTTGAAGATCGAGATACAGTTTTCTGTTTCTTGACCGTCCAAGAGAGCAAGTTTTCGCCTAGAAATGTACAGTATCCCGAAGTAGATTTGCGAGTAATCGGATCGCCCGCCCAGTATGCGTCAGAGAACGTCCGAAGATGAAGACTGGATTTTGTAATGGGTAGACCAAATGTTATCGTTCCCTTGATGTACCGAAGTAGCCTCTTGAGAAGATAAAAGTGCTGAGAATCGGGATCGTGCATATGCTGAGAGAGGATGTTGACCGCGTAGGCTATGTCCGGTCTTGTTATCGTCAGGTACTGTAGTGCACCGATGATTCGACGGTAGACATTCGGATCCAAGAGTTCCTTGTCCTGCAGTATTGGAGAGGGAAGTTTGGTAGAAGACGGGTTTGCTAATGGATTGCAATATAGAAGTTGAACTTATTGAAGGATAGACTGAGCATAGGAAGATTGTGACAAGAAATACTTAGCTGGTTCGGTATGGATGTGGATGCCCAAAAAATGATTAGCCTGTCCCAGGTTCTTCATATGGAATCTGGAGTGAAGATTATGAACCAGATTTGCTATAGCAGCTTCTTGGTTCCCGGTGATAAGAATATCGTCGACGTATACTAGCAGGTAGATCTGAATTTTGTCTTGAATGAATGTGAGAAGCGAGGGATCTGCTTTATTGTGGCGGAACCCGATGCTGAGAAGATGATCGGTGAAGGTGGTGTACCATTGCCTTGGTGCCTGTTTGAGGCCGTAAATTGCTTTGCGAAGGCAGCATACGTAATTACGATGGATTGTATCTTCAAATCCAGGTGGTTGCTTCATAAACACGGTTTCATGTAGTGTGCAGTGTAGAAATGTGTTAGCCACATCCAATTGCTGAATTTTCCAGCCATTGTGAAGAGCCACCGTGAACATTAGTCGGATTGTGGGAAGCTTCGCGACCGGGCTGAAAGTTTCTTCGTAGTCCAGACCGTGTTCTTGCCGATTGCCCTGAGCGACCAACCTTGCCTTGAATCTTGCTACCGTGCCATCAGCATTATATTTCTTTTTGAATGTCCACTTGCATCCCAGAACAGATGCAGCTGGAGGTGGTGGAAGTAGATCCCACGTGCCCTGTTTTTGTAGAGCAAGAAACTCATCCGCCATTGCTTGTCGCCATTCTTGGTATTTACTGGCTTCAGAGAAGTTTTGTGGTTTTGTTGCGTCCTGAGCCGATGTCACTGAGGTAAACAGATTTAGTTTGCAGATTGGTTTTAGAGATCCCGTTTTCCTTCTTATGACCATAGGGTGACGAGATGGTTGATCCAAGTCAGATGTGGTTGAGACCGTTGAAGGAGCCGTTGGTTGAGTATCGTTGTTTGGTGATCTAGGCTGCAAAGAGTGGTGCGACGAGTTATCTGTATTTGATAGAGGTCTGAGTTGATGTGCAGAATGTAAGTCCTGATGAATCACAGATGTGGGTAGAAGCATTGAAGCTGGGATATCCTGAGATGAAGTAATGCAGACTGAATTAGTTTTATGAAAAGGAAACGAATTTTTGATAAATTTAACATGACGGGAGACAGTGATCATGTTCGTGTCTTTGTGAAGACATTTGTATCCTTTTTGATTTGCTGCATATCCCATGAAGACACATGAAGTTGAATTTGGATTCAATTTGGTTCGGGAATGGGGAGGAAGTAACGGGAAGCATTCACAGCCGAATGTCCTGAAAGTAGAGTAGTCCGGTTTAGTATTAAGCATGAGTGTAATAGGAGCTTTATTTGCGGTGTTAGTGGACGGAAGGCAGTTAATAAGATGAACTGCTGTTGTCACAGCATCAGGCCAAAATGACTGAGGAACCGATGCTGTCTGGAGAAGAGTTCTCGCCGTATCCAAAATATGCCGCTGCTTGCGTTCAGCGACTCCATTTTGCTCAGGAGTGTATGGGCATGATGTCTGATGCTGAATGCCGAGGGCTTGGAGATGCTGTTGAAATGTAGTATTGACGAACTCGCCTCCTCCATCGGTTCTAATTGTTTTGAGTTTACAACCTGTCTGTCTTTCAATAAATGTAATAAAGTTAATGAGAGTTTGTGTGACATCAGATTTATTTATTAGCGGAAACAACCAGCAAAATCTAGAGTAGTCATCTACACAAAGAAGGTAATATCTAAATTGTTGATGCGAGAGAACGGGGGAGGGACCCCATACATCAGAGTGAATGAGATCTAAAGGATTGCTAGACCGATTTACAGAGTTGTCAAAAGACAACTTGTGACTCTTACAGACATGACACGGTATACATGGAGTGTAATTTCGTGGTATATGCAGAGACGGATTAGCTGAGGCGATCATCTGAATGACACGGTTATGCGGATGTCCCAATCTCGCATGCCAGTTGATGAATTGTCGTTGCGAAGCCGACATTGCTTGAAACGGAGCAGACGCATTCTTGATTGTTAGCGGATACAACCCTTTCTTACAGGGCCCTTGGAGGATGACCTTGTGAGTCTGTAAATCCTTAAAAATGAAACCATCATGTGAGAATGTTATAGATATTTGATTAGCTGTGACAAGATTTGAAATAGACAAGAGATTATGAGAAATTGAGGGAATATGTAGTAAATTTGATAGAAACAACTTACGATCCGGGGTTGGAAGGATACCGGTTCCCGAATGAGCAATCGGTATATTTCTTCCATCCCCAACAGATACGTGATCTGAGCCGTTGTACACGGATGCTTGATCAAGATTCTCAGGGCGATTCGTCATGTGTGTCGATGCCCCAGAATCAAGATACCATTCAGTGGATGAGGTATCCGCTGTGGCTAGAAGCGCATTGGCATTGTCAGACGGCTGTTTTGGAGTAACGTAGTTCGCATTGTGACGATGCCAGCATATATCGGCTGTGTGTCCTCTTTTGGTGCAGATTTGACATTGAAGAGAGGATCTTGGTGCTGGTTTGTTGGTCACATTGGCAGACTGTGTACTGCGACCCCAGCCGCGACGATTTCTTCCCCTATTCGCATATAGCGCAGTAGTATGATCTGGTTGAATGGCAAGACGCTGGAGATCAGCTTGGATGTGTATCTCTTCGCTAATTAGGAGAGCGTATAGATTCTCCAGGGTCATATTAGACTGCATTGTTCTGATTGTCGTTTTGAACGATTGATAGGCCGGAGGTAGTCCATTTAGGATATATAAGATGATGTCTTCAGTATCAATCGTGGCGCCAGCCGAGGCTATGTTGTCGACCAGCTTCTTGATTTCAGACAGGTATGTTTGCATTGACTGGTTCTTCATTGAAATATTGTGTAACTCATTCTTGAGTTGAATGACTTTCGAGCGACAAGAGGATTGAAACCGTACTTGAAGCGCATGCCAGATTTCGTGTGTTGTCTCAAAATGCATCACATAGGGTAGAATTGGTGCTGAAATAGTTGAACAGAGCGATGCCGCCAAGTTTTGGTCGGTAATTAGCGAACTGTTGACGTCTGTATACTCAGATTCTTGACTTCTTGTAGCGCCGGCGTCGGAGGCCGGAGGATCCAAGAATCTGACAAAGCCATTTGCCTTGAAGACTTTGAGGATTTGGTTTCGCCAGATTGGATATGTTTCCAGTGAGAGTTGATGCGGAACCAACGTTTTGAGATTTGAGACGAAAAATTTGAGCGATGGGTATATCTGTGAGGAATCGGTATTTGCACCTGAGCTGCCGGAGACGGCAGAAGACACAGAAGCAGCGGAGGCCATTGGTTGATGTCCAGAATATCAACCTGCTACTGATACCATGTTGAATCTTAGAGAAAGAAGATTACAAGGAAGAAGAAAGAAGACAAGCAGTTTCTTGTTCTGAGAAACAGAGAAAGCTTTATTATTATTTTCATATTGATTACAGAGTAGGATAATCATATATATAGACATATGTAAAACAATATGCTGACGTGTAAGATTCCTATTGGATTACAGAATTATGGTTATTTATTTTGTTGTACTGATAATGATTACCTCAGATCAAGCTTTTTATTATGGATTTCTTCTTGTGCTACATTTGAGATATCAAGATTAATCTTCTTCAATCGGCACTTTTTTTTAATTTTTATTTTTTTGATCGTCTTCAATCGGCACTTGCTCTTGCAAATAACCGGTGTTTCACGCCGGCACCAAATATATTGAAATCGATTATCACTTCATCAGTGATTGCATTAAAGCTCAACACGCTACAGTTCATCATATCTTATCCCAGGATCAACCGACAGATATCTTCACCAAGCCATTATTCTACGCAAGATTTCAACAATTAGGGACCAAGTTAACAATTCATGATTTGTATTAGCATACAAATCATATAGCTACATGTGACAGTGCTGCTCCACTATCCTACATCATAACAAACTTCTGTACTATAACAATCTCAGCCTTTACCGCCACTCACTAAGAACCGCGGGATTAACCTGAGAATAATATATATTGTAATACTGACTATTGCAGGAAAGAGATTACTGTAGCTTCCTTCTTCTTCTCTGTTTCTCTCTCTTTTGCCTTTCAGTGTTTCTGTGCATGTCTCAGAGCTTATCAGTTATTGCCAACTCATCGCTTTGCCTAAAAGAGATGTTCAATCTACTTGAGAAGTGTCTTCATAGAAAAATGAAAGTTTGCCAATAATTTCTCGGTAATAACATCATCAATCACAGCTAATTGCTTAGACATGGAGTCCTGGCTACTATGTTTATGTATCACTTAGAATTTGTCCTTTTTCTTTATGCTGAGTATATATGTGAAAAGATTGGAGTAACTTTAGTGGCAAATAAGATTACGAAGAATTGCATTTGATGGCTTGGTCTTATGAAATATCGGTCTGTTGATGACCCAATTAACAGAGTAGATGATACATTAGATTGTTTAGAAAGTATTAGAAATGACCAATTTTATCGGATTTAACTGAGAATTTGACTTATAATAGGACAACATAGAGAAAAAAAATTTATATAACCGACTCCACGTAGTAAAATGAAGACTTGATTTTATTATTATTATTGTTTCCTTTAATTTCTCTCAGGTTGTTGTTCTTAACATAGAATTTGTCCCTGTTGCTTAAAATTACAGGAGCTGCTATTATAAATATGGGACAAATGGTATTATTGCTCGCTGGAAAAAAACTTGCAATGATTGCTTGCTTTGGACGCTTATTCTTGTGGTAGAGACGAAAGAAAAGCGACATGAAGGACTCTATGATTATCAAGTGGATGAAATGCTCCCGAGGAATGACGCAGATGCAGCTTAGTATGCTTCTTAGAGTAGAAAATGAAGTAAGCTGGCAATAATTGGAATTGGAAAGCAACTTCTCTTTTGGGAGAGAAACATTTAAGTTTTTCGGAAGGAGCACTTCAAAGGGATTAATTATTCTGTGGGTGTCAAACGTCATATGAAAATCAATCAAAATGTGTCACGTCATCTCTTCGCTCGATACCGCTGTTTGGTACAGCTTGGTACATGCCTCGTTACCTCTAACGTTGCTTATTCTGATTGGTCACCGAACGACGTTCTCGTTCGACCTCCGTACAAAATAATTTCTCCTTCAAAAGAGCCCTGCTATGGTATATATTATATCCTCTCCCTGTTCACATGGACTTTGAATAATGGAAGGGTTGGCAGAGAGTTTTTTCTCATCAGTTAAGGTTTGATTTGGGATATTTTTTTTCTATTTAAAAAAGTTTAATTCAAAAATTATTTTATATAGCAATAAAAAAGCTGTCAAAGCTAAAAAATTACAATTGTTTGCTCATTAAAACCCCAAGAAAAAATTAATTTATTTGATATCAAATAAAAAATGTTATTTTTAATGTATCAAATATATTTTATTTCATATCAAATTATTGATAAAAAATAAAATAAAAAAGGATTCAGGTAGCTGAACTCATATAATGGGATAAAAGCTTGTTGTTGTTATTCTAGTATCAAAATATTGATAAAATAAAATAAAAATAAAAATGATATATATTTGTTCCTATGTTCTTTAGTAATCTTTACATGTTAAGTAGGATATATTAAATATATAAAAAGGCAGATATTAAATTTTTATGGACAAATAATAGGCATTGCTATGCAGTCCTTTGAGAAAACTTTTACCCACATTTTTCTCTTATTATGTAGTTCTTCTTCAGAAGACATATAAAGGGTTACATAATTCTTTAGAAGACATGAATGTTTTTATCCAATTTATTTATAGAATTATTATTAGAATTTATTTGTTTGTTTGCAGTAAGTAAATATATTATTTAAAATTTGATTAAATTTTGTTCCATTATTCATTTGGTCAAATATTATTGCATTATTCATGTTGGATTATGTAGAGCTAACTAGTCTAACCCAAAATAAAATAAAAAAAACTAAGCACATTGGATATTGTTGGCCCTCGGTGAATTAGAATTGTATAGGCACTTTCCATCATTGCCAAATCAATAGCTATTTACCAAATTTACTTCATTTAATAATAACCTCTTGGATTTTTAAAGCTAGGGGCATGTAAATCCTCCTTCATAGGAATTTTTATATGGTCCGGTGTCCTGACATAGCTCTACGTTCGGACGCCAGTAAAATGGTACCACGTGCTCTTACTCTTTACCGTGCGGCCCGACGCCTAGGCCTGAACCGGACCCGGAATTGCTATGTATTGGCTGATTTGTGCAGACCAGGGTATTGCTAGGTATTGCTCGGCAATAATGAGAAATATCATTCTGCCAAGACCAATACCTAGCAATATCGAGCAATACCCTGGTTTTGCTAGGTATTGGTCTTGATAGAGCTGTATTTCTCATTTTTGTCAAGCAATACCTAGCAATACCCGAACGTAACAAAACCGGATTCCGGTCCGAGTCCGATCGTCGAGTCGCGCGGTAAAGCGTAAGAGCACGTGACGCGACATGTTATTGGCCTCCATATGTAGAGCTACGTCAGGTGCACAGACGTAATAATTATTCCCTTCCTAGGGACATAAGCTCCTATTAGTATTTACCAATTACTTTTATGAACGTGCAAAGGCAATTTTATTGAGAGAAGTTAAGCCAAGTTATGTATTATAATTATTTTAAAAGTTTATCGTATATTAATTTAGCTTATTGAGTCAAATCATTTGAATGTAGTGGCAACATGTTAATATAACATTAGACATTTTAAGTAAAAAATGTTGTGGCTATTGATATATTTAATAGGTTAACATGTCAATAAAACATATCAAGTAGAAATATTAACACATCAAAAAATGTTATCATAAAGTATAATTAGAATATCAATGAGATTAATCTGATTATACCAAAAGTGTGTTGATCTGAGTCCATCCAAATAAGCCTAAATTAAGCACTAAAAAATATAGTTAGAATCTTCATGAGACAATATGAGAGACTAAATGACCTCTAAAATTTTAATTCTTTAAGTCAAAATGATGGTTTTGATGAGTCAAATCAAATGAGTCTAAGACTATTAAATTTTGAGTTTACTAAGACATCACATATTTATGAAATATTAAATGATCAAAGGAGATCAACCTTAATTATCCAATGGAGTGTCATAATGACAAAAATATCTAGAATGCTCCCTCTAACAAAAATTAAAAAATAGAAACTAATTCTACACATCATGGGGGTCAATAAAGAATCTCATTAGCAACAATTATAGTGCTCTACTTTTGAGCAACTAATCCGATCATCGAATAATATCGACACTTGCCATCACCTCCTCTAAACGCAAGCTATTTGAATAGTGCCAATGCTTGTTATATACATATAATGAGGTCCTCGTCAATCAATGTTGAGGTCCCCATTGACCAACATCGAGGACCTCATCAACCAACATCAAAGTTTATCGTCCACTCATGATGTGATGCCACAGAATCTAATTTAGAAGAATTATTTTTTTAACTTTTAATAAACAATACCATAGCTATCTAACTTCATTTATAAAATATAAACAACAAAAATAATTCTAGAATTCAAAATATTTATATGGACATATGTAATTATTTTTCAAAAAAAAATCATAGACATTACTCAAGACCTATATGATCATACTACTACTCATCTATCATGAGTACAAAAGAATAATTAAAACAAAAATAAACATAACATGAGGAATCTTGGTATGATTTATCTCACGCATCTGATCCTCTGTCTTAACCTGAAAATATTTAACCATATATAATTGGCTAAAAAGCCTAGTAGGTCACTAAAGCCTACAGCTGAACGCAACATAATGTAATGGAGCAATATGTATGTTAGTAATCAAATCTAACATTTATATGATCATTGGGCAATACAGTAGAGAAATAAGTAAACGAGTATATGTGTCAAATCACTAAAGCAATTGTCATATTAATACTATAATTCGTATATGAATTGTATAAAGCATCAAATAAAATATTGAAAAAGACTGTCAAAATCATATAAATTTAATAAAATTATATAAAAAATAATTGTATATATGTATCACATGCTCAGAAATATCATATCAATATTAACTCAGTTGTAATATCCGTTGCATATGCTTAATATATATCTCGTGATCAACATATTAATAATAGTAGAATAGTGGTAACATCAGCGTCATGGGTGGAAGCAATAGTTAAGTCATATAATCACAATGATTCAGTAGCATGCATTCTAGTAATAGTTATATTAAATAAGTAAATGTTCTGGCTGCAATGATGTTCTTCTAGTATTAATTTTAGTATTAGTATTCCGTTGGCTCAGGTAAATAGAGACGACACTCTTTACATGTCGGCATAGTAATAACTTCTTATAACTCCCAATCATTATCACATGAATCATTCAAGAATAATACCAAATCATAATATTTAAAGAAAAGACTGTCGGCCCACCATCATGTACATATCAGTTAGTCTTCAGCCAACATCATTGAATAACCATTCTTTACTTATTTTTCATACATCACTATCACATCATTTCAATAGTAATAGCAACCAATTATTACTCAATCACATATTCACATTTATTTTTGATACATTACAATATAAAGTATAAATATGCTTAATTTAAAAACTGTCAAAATATCTTAATGGTAGGCCAAAAAAATCCTAGTAAGCAAAAATTCATATTTTTAAAAATTTATTAAATTATCAAGAATTGTATAAAATAACATTTTGAAGCTATCATTAAATTAAATCACTATTTTTATGTGAAAATAAATTTCTAAATTGACAAAAACTACTACATTTTTAAATCACATAGAAAAAAAAATTCAAATAAGTACACAAAACGTTCATAATCTCAAGTTTTATAACATCTAAAAAGTCATGAGATGAATGTTTTACTAACATAAACCTATCCTTGCTTTCGATAATGAAAATATAAATTTGATCAGAAAAATATCAAAAATATAAAATTATTAAAATAAAATATAGGGTAAAGGTTCCTTATAGTGAGACAAGCAAATCTTCTAACAAGCTCGATGGACAAAAATCGCTCTATGGTCTTTAAAACCTAAATTTCTTTTTCTCTCAGTTCGCTTTTCTCTCTAAATTTTCATTTCTTTTTGTGGCTTAGGAAAACGAAAACCAAATGAGGCAAATGTGATTTTAATGATAGTGGCTTAAGATATTATAATAAAATATTAATATAATTATATAATTTAATCAATTTTCTTTATAAAATCCACATAAATTCTTTTGGAGCTTAAAAAATTATAGAAAAATATTCATATAATAGAACATTTTATTTAAATAATTTTAGTGAAATAGATTTGCAAAATAGATATAAGACGATCCCAAAATTCTCTCTTGTACAAAAAATTTCACCACTGCCCAAAAATTATGGAAAAAAAATTGTGTAATTAAAATACTATAATATCAATGATATGGCAAAAATAGTTTGTGATTTGAACTTATATTGACTCCAGATAAAAATATATTTTAGGTCAAAATACAGACTATTACACATGAGAAGGCCCATCCGTTGACTAACATTGATGCTCGTCTATAAACAATGATCGTTACCATCACCTATAGTCAATGATTAATCGATGTTTGACACCATATATGCTTCCTAATTATCCTATCTTTCATCATATAAGGAGAAGGAAAAAATTAGATTGCCTAACATTTGATGATCAACGACAACCATCACTCGACATCTAATATTTCTTATCAATTGTCACTAGATGCATACCAAGAATTCACACATGATGTCCACTAGTTAGCATCTAATGCTCCCGTTTTAGATTATTGACATCCTATCTTCTAAGAAGAACATCAAGTCATCGTAAACTGTTGATATAAATCCAGCATTCCCGTTAATTTTTATTCGACATTTGTAATATTTAATGCCTATCAATCATGAACATTTGATGTTTGCTTTTTTATTCACTAGCCACTATCTCCCAACATTTGACATCCAGACTTGGTCATTGTCACATGCACTCTAATTTCCAACTTTTATCATATGCATACATTGATACATTTAATTTCGACCTTTCAAGTCATCAATCTCCTCACTTATAGGAAAAAGAACATAACAGTCCATTTACTATTGCTAACTTCAAATGTTCTTTATTGATCATAACACAACACTTGCCAATAATTGATACTTAATAACTATTCATCATAGACATCCAATTAGGGGTGTAAGTGAGCCGAGCCGAGCCAACTCGTGAGCCGGATCGAACTTGACTCGTTAACGAGCTCGCTATTAGTGTATAGAGATAATAATTAAATAAATAATTATCTACTGCTTATGTGGTGTTGCTTATGTGGCATTAGTCTATTGGCTATTAGATTTTCTAGTGCCTATATAATAACTTGTAATCTTCTGTTACAGTTCACTGAAAATGAAATACAACTTCTTCTTCTTCTTATTTCGACTCTCTTCTTGATCCAAGATCACTGTTCTTGTTTCTACATGGTATCAAGAGCTAGGCAAGAAGAATTGGTTTCGAAATGAGTTCTGCTACTTCAGATCCAGGAGAAAAATCGGAGATGGAGGAAATGGAAGACTCGACAATTCCATCTGCACTGAAGTTCGTCGTATCGAACTTGAAGACGATCGTCTCCATTCAGCTAGATGCCGACAACTATCCCGTATGGAAAGCACAAATTCCAAAAAATTTCGTGCAAACGGGTTTGATCGGTTTCTTTCCTCTTCTCCGGTCACGATTCCATCTCAATCTGAAGGAACTTCTACTCAAGCTCGTTAGCAAAATCAATGGCTCCTCGTGGATCAAAATCTTGCCGCTGCCCTCTGTTCCACAATCTCGTCTACCATTTTACCTTACGTCGTTCATCTCGAATCTACGGCTGCAATTTGGTCTATGCTTGAAACAAGATTTCAATCCACAAATAGATAAAAAGTTATCCAGCTCAAGAATTCCCTTCACAACATATCACTCAAGAATCAATCCATCAGCCAATATCTATTTGAGATCAAGAAAATTGTTGATCAAATTTCGGCATCTGGTGCTACGGTGGATCATGAAGATATCATCCTGTACATTCTCAACGGTCTTCCACCGGCGTACGAGTCGTTCAAGACATCGATTCGTACGATGTTAATGCCCATCTCTCTGGATCAGCTTTATCCCCTGCTTCTCAGCGAAGAAGTAAATATTGCTTCTGACGCTGCTCGTGCTGTCTCTTTTCCGGATTCTCATTCGGCGTTATTCGCTACTCGCGGCAGAGGCAGGAGGTCTCGGGGCAGAACATCGACGAACAATGCAACGACGTCTCGCACCTCTACCAATTCTCAGGTGATATGTCAAATATGTGAAAAGAAGGGTCATCTGGCTTCCAGTTGCTGGCACCGAGCGAATCTTGACTATGTTCCTAAACAACATCACTCGCAACCCAGAGCATTGGCGGCAAACTCCGACACCTCTTACTCAGAGTGGTTTCTTGACTCGGGTGTGCTACCAATCATCTCACCAACTCACTGGACAACTTGTCCATTGCCACACCGTATCAAGGAACCGATACATTAACCATAGGTGATGGGAGATCGGTGAACATTGCTAACCCCGGCAATGGACTCTTACCGACTCCCAACCGTAAGATACTTCTATCTCATATCTTTCATACACCATTTTTACAATTTAATTTACTTTCTATCTCTCAACTTACTCAAGAAAACAATATTTCTATTACTTTTAATCCCACTAGTTTTTTGATTAAGGATATGAAGACAAACCAAGTCCTGCTTTAAGGCCCTTGTGAAAATGGGTTATATCCAATAAAGCATCAGCATTCATCTACTTCTGGAGCTGGACTCACAGTTGTCTCCAAGAATTCAATCAAATGGCACCATAGATTAGGTCATCCCAATGCAAGGGTGATGAAAAATATTTCTCAGTGTAATCCGCTATTAAAAATAAACACTGACAATATTACTTGCTTACCGTGTAAACAATCCAAATGTCATAAAATAGTTTTTGAAAATTCTAATAACCGTAGCAATGCTCCGTTATCACTTATTCACTCTGATGTGTGGGGACCTGCTCCGGTCACTTCCAATCAAGGGTACCGGTATTATGTGCTTTTCGTGGATGATTTTTCCAGATTTTCTTGGATATTTCCTATGAAAGAAAAATCTGAAGTATTTGAAATCTTTGTTCATTTTAAAACTAAAATTGAAAAGAACACAATGCATACCATTAAAACTTTCAGGTCTGACGGTGGTACAGAGTTCGTCAACCATAAGTTCAATCAATTCTTGGACAAACATGGTATAGCTCGGCAGCTGTCTTGTCCTTGTACCCTGGAACAGAATGGGGTAGCCAAACGTAAGCACCGGCATTTGATTGAAACAATAAGATCTCTTCTACAAACAGCATCGATCTCGTTCCAATACTGTCCAGATGCTGTTCTTACAGCAACCTATTTAATTAATCGGTTACCTTCTTCTACTACTTCTCATGTCACTCCTTTTGAATTATTCTTTAATTACAAACCCACGTAAAGTCATGTAAGAGTTTTTGGCTGTGCATGTTTTCCATTATCTCTGAAACATCATGTTCATAAATTACAACCAAAAGCACCTGTATGCGTTTTTCTTGGTTATTCTGATGTTTACAAAGGATATAAATGTTTGGATATTTCAAACCATAAAATCACATTCTCTCGGCATATTTCATTTGACGAAAATTTATTTCTGTTTCATAAACCGTTGCTGACTACTAATGACAACGGCTGTGTTAATTTACCTACTAATCTGAATTTGTTGCTTCCGCTATCGATTCCTCAAGCAAGTCTGCTTGAGCCTCCAACTAATATTGCTTGCAAGGATTTGTGTTACAGGACTTCTCCATCCTCTACACGGGTGCAATCTCCTGATCCATCACCTGTGCCAGCAACAGCAAAGCAATCCATTCACCCTATGGTTACAAGAAAACAGACTGGTCATCTAAAACCCACAACCCGTTTAAATTTGCTTCATTCGGTCACTTTAACTCCAGAACTAGATACACCTACTTCGTTTGCTCAAGCCTGCAAATTACCAGAATGGAGAAATGCGATGGCTCAAGAATTTTTAGCACTACAACGTCAGGGTACGTGGAGTCTTGTAGAACCAAAACCTGAATACTCTGTTGTTGGCTGCAAGTGGACATATCGAACAAAAGTTCGTGCAGATGGATCGATTGAGAAATACAAAGCAAGGCTTGTAGCACTTGGAAACCATCAAGAGTTTGGACTGGATTATAATTAGACGTTTAGTCCGGTGGCCAAACTCCCAACCATACGCATTCTCTTGGTTGTCGCTCTTTACAACAACTGGACGGTAGATCAATTGGATGTTGCAAATGCGTTTCTTCACGGTACCTTAACCGAAGAAGTTTTTATGAGGCAGCCTCGCGGGTTTGAAGACTCTATGTATCCTGATCATGTCTGTAAACTTCACAAGGCCATCTATGGTCTAAAACAAGCACCGCGCCAATGGTATAACATGTTTACTTCGTTCTTAATCTCGATTGGATTCTCTCACAGTAAATCGGATCCCTCTCTTCTTACTCTTAGAAATCAGCAAACTACTATTTTCTTACTTGTTTATGTTGACGATATATTGATTACAGGGAATGACAATGTTGCAATTAATTCAGTGATTAATCAACTCAGCATTCGTTTCTCCATGAAGCATCTCGGACCGGTTCATGACTTCCTTGGCATCAAAATTACTAAAACCAAGGACACCTATTTCTTATCTCAGCGGCAGTATGCTAAATCCATACTTCAGCAAATGAATCTTGTTGGCTGCAAACCGCTCGCCAATCCCACCTGCACCAAATTCCCGCCCTCATACTCTTCGGATTCATCACTAGATCCTCAGCTCTACCGACGCTCCACAGGATCGTTACAGTACTTAACACTCACGCGTCCAGACATTGCGTATAGTGTAAATCAACTGTCTCAGCACATGCATGACCCTCAACCGCAACATTTTTTCATGCTCAAACGCCTACTACGCTATATTCAAGGTACGCTTGCATTTGGAATTCCTATTACTAAAACTAATCTACATCTTAAATCATTTTCAGAAGCTGATTGGGCCGGAGATCCGGATACGAGAAGATCAACGTCCGGTTATTGCTCATTCCTTGGAGACACCATTATTTCCTGGACGGTCAAGAAACAGCATACAGTTGCTCGCTCCTCCACTGAATCAGAGTATCGAGCGCTAGCTGCCCTTACAACGGACATTATTTGGCTTCGGAGACTACTTTCTGAATTCGGGATTGATCAAACGGAGCCTACGGAAATTTTTTGTGATAACACGTCGGCAATCGCTTTAGCTAACAATCCTGTCTTCCATGCCCGAACAAAACACATCGAAATTGATCAGAAATATGTCCGGGAACATCTTCAGCAAAACAATATTCGACTTCTTCCTATCAGCACTGTTGATCAAACAGCGGATATCTTTACTAAAGCTCTATCAACACCAAGATTTCTTACACTAAGGAACAAGCTAACTGTCTCTGCCGACCCTTTAGCTTGCGGGGAGATATTAAGTGTATAGAGATAATAATTAAATAAATAATTATCTACTGCTTATGTGGTGTTGCTTATGTGGCATTAGTCTATTGGCTATTAGATTTTCTAGTGCCTATATAATAACTTGTAATCTTCTGTTACAGTTCACTGAAAATGAAATACAACTTCTTCTTCTTCTTATTTCGACTCTCTTCTTGATCCAAGATCACTGTTCTTGTTTCTACACTCGCGAGCCGAGCTTATCGAGCTTCGAGCTCGAGCTTGACTCGACTTGAAAGCTTATCAAGCTACTCGATATATATATATATATATATATATATATATATATATATATATATATATATATATATTAATATTATTTTTTTTTATAATATTTGAAAGCTTATTTTATAAAAAAACCTATCCACAGCTACAGTTTTTCAAACGAGCTCGATCTTGAGCTCGAGCTTTCGATTCGAGCTCGAGCTTGATATTTTCTAAACGAGTCGAGCTCGAGCCCACTTATCGAGCTCGATCTCGAGCTCGAGCTCATTAAGGATTAAACGAGCCAGGCTTGATAAGGCAAATACTCGACTCGACTCGACTCGTTTACACCCCTACATCCAATGTCCATCTTTTTAATAACTGAGTCACCGTTCTAATAAGAAGAGTGATAGAGATGACCGTGAACCATCAACTATTGACAATTCCAGCATTTCTAAAGCCCTGACTTCCACCTAAAAATATATCTTTTATATTACATGCCTTATTTCATATTTTATTTATATTATATTATATATTTCTTTAGTTTTGAGAATTTTTTATTATTATTTAAGGTATAGGTTTTCTTAATTCAATTTTAAATTAAAAATTTGTAATTTCTCCTAATGTGCAGCTAGTAAATTAATTATATGCATGAATTTTTTTTTTGCTCAATATTAAAATACAAAATTTTATTTATCATCTCAAATAATTCTAGCACAATATAATTGACCCTGACCTCTTGGTCTCCTAAACTAAATCTTTAACAGCTCGCAGGTTTAACCCACATGGGCGGCATAAACAGTTCGCGTAAACGTAATCTTATTGCGTCATAAATACAAAATATTTACAAGCGGTTAGCTAATTCTAATTCTTTTTTTTTTTTGGGAAGAACCGGGGCAAAGCCCATTTTATTAAGATAAATAAGGTACAATAAAACAAGACTTACAGGAAAGCAAAGACAATTCTAAGACAAATGATCAACTCAAGCAAAAGCCTCACAAAGAGCAAAATAAAACAAAGACATAAACACTACAGATCAAAAAACACTAATAAAACAGAAGCTACACAGCAAGAACAGCAAAGTAATCAAGCAGCATCGGGTGATCACCCGCTCCAGCCAGACAGAGGAAAGACCAAAACTTCAGTAGAATTGAAATTTTTCAAGAAGATGTTGATAATGCTTCCAGGTACAAGTCTTGACCCGAATAGCATTTTTTATAGAAATGATAATGTACTCCAAAGTATTCCATTTGTTATCAAATTTGCGATTATTTCTTTCTCTCCAAAGATGATACACAGTGCAGCCAATAGTAAGCCAGCAGAAATTCTTTTCCCATTTGGACATAAGCAGCTGGTTATCCATGTAATCAAATACCTGAATCAAATTCGGTCTAAATAAGAAAGAGTTTAATTCAGGAATTAGCTTGTTAATGACATTAAAAGTAAAATCACAGTTAAAGAAAAGATGGTTGTGATCTTCCTGGGCATTGTTGCAAAAACAGCAAACCGGATTGACCTGGATAAATTTTTTGATTAACAAATCAGCCACTTTCAGTTTCTGCAAAATGGCCATCCAAGTAAGAATAGAATATCTAAGAGAGTAAGATTTATACCACACATACTTGTGCCAGTTAACCTCCTCTAAATGCGCATAATAAGAATTCAAAAAATTTTTAAAATTCGGGTTTAAAGAGCCGTCCCAAGCCAAAGTCGGTTGCTCTTTAATCTCAATGGCACAAATAACCTGTTTCATATTAGCGGGAATAAAGTCTGGGAGAGCCCAAACCTTTTCCCTAATACAACAATTAATAGATAACCCCGAACACCTTTGATTTATCTGAATAAATTCAGATAAAGTCTTCCCCTTTATCCAAGGATCCCAGCATAATGAAAAATTCGAAGTAGGATTAATATTGAAAGAAAGATGATTCCTAATTTTAAATGCAGTGGAACAAATACTTTTCCAGAATTTAGAGGCTTTGGCAACCGGAGGCTTCCATGGTGAATAGTATTTGCTTTTGAACCAAGAATAAATCAAACTATCCTGAGTAAGCAAATTCCAAATGAAAGTGCATTGATAGCTATAATAACATGCATCAATAGAAACAATACCTAAACCACCATTTTGCTTGGGGAGAACCGTATTCTCCCAAGAAATCATATGCACTTTCTTACCTTTAATGTTCCCATGGTAAAGAAATTTAGAACACAGCTTGCTGATAGTCTTACAAATACCTTTAGGTATAATAGACTCTTTGATCCAATAGGCAAGAGTATTTGAAATAGTGAATTTAAGAAACTGAACTCTACCAGCTAAAGAAAGAAATCTCACCTTCCAGCCTTCAAGAAGAGAAATAATTTTATCTAAGAGCACTTGGAAATGATTAGCTTTCAGCCTTTCTGGAGATATCGGAATCCCCAGATAGGTAAAGAAACTACTCCTCTGCGTAATTCTCATAATGCTACAAAATTGATCAGTCTCAGCAGTATTAATAATTTTGAGCATTCGAATCCAGGTAGAATCTGGATTAAATGAGATCCGTCTATTATTTCCTTTTCTCCCCTCTTTATTGATTCTCAAATCATCCATGACACTGTCACTGTTGGTAATCATCCGCCTGTTTTAATTTCTGTTATTTATGCTGCTAATAACGTGTATGATAGGAATATTTTATGGGATCAGTTGAATAATCTGGTGCCGGATCCCTCTATGGCCTGGATTATCATGGGTGATTTTAATTGCTATAGATCTGAGGATGAGAAGGCCGGTGGACAGAGTACACAGAATAGTCAGTTGGGTGAGCTTAACAAAGTTATTTTTGACTGTGGTCTTCTTGATTTAGCATCAGTTGGTCTTTTCTATACTTGGTATAATCAAAGACTTGAGTCTCCTATTCATATTAAATTAGATAGGATGCTTACTAACAATGCTATGCTTGATAGGTTTCATGATGCTTATTATAAAGTTCTTCCTACACACAGCTCTGATCATTCCCCGTTAATTTTAAATGTTTCTAATTGTGATAAAAACCCGTCTAGATTCATGTTTAAAAATTTTTGGGTTAACATGGAAGGGTTCTGGGAGACTGTTTTAAATGTTTTTGATCAGCATTTTAACTGTAGTTCTATTGCTGCTTTTTATAAATCGTTGCAGATTCTTAAAACGTCTCTTAAGAGTAAAAATTGGTCATCTTCTTGCTACCTGTTAGATGCTATGAATGATTTGAAGTATAAGCAACAACAATATATTGTGGACTTGCAGCAGGATCCGTTGAACATGAATTTAAATTTACGTTATAAACAATCCTGTGACAATCTGAATTCTCTTAATAGAGCTTGGTCCTCTTGGTTGTACCAAAGAGCAAAGACTAAATGGCTCAGGAATGGGGAGAATGATCTTGGTTTTTTATTTGCTCATATTAGATCTAGAAACAATATTAACGTCATCAAAGAGATCACCACTTCTGAGGGTAAGTTTGATAACAAGGCCAGTATTGCTGATGCTATTATTAATCATTTTAAAAAGGTTTTTAACTCTCCCAGACCTCTTAATGAGAATGGTTTCAATATTCCTGTTGGTAACATTATTCCCTCTAATTTGGTTGACTCCTTAACTTTGCCGTTTACTGATTTAGATATTAAAAATGTGGTGTTTAACGGGTCCTCTTCCTCTGCGCCTGGTCCTGATGGCTATTCGTTTGATTTTTATAAGAAATCTTGGCATATCATTGGGCATAAGTTATGCAAAGCTATTAAAAGTTTTTTCACTTCTTGTCACCTTCCCAAAGGGGTGAAAGCTTCGGCTATTACTCTAATTCCTAAAAAACCGCATGCTTCTAATATTAATGACTACAGGCCTATTTCGTTATGCAATGTTTTTTATAAAATTATTGCGAAGCTTTTGGCTAATCGTTTGAAGTTGGTCTTACCTTTTATTATTCACGAGAGCCAAGCTGGGTTCATTAATAATAGGTGCACTACTGATAACATTCTGCTTGCTTCTGAAATTCTTAGAGAATTTAATTTTAATAGCAATCTTTTTTGTGCTAAGCTTGATATTAAGAAAGCCTTTGATACTGTTTCTCGTAAATTTCTATTGAATAGGATGAGGAGTAAGGGTTTTCCTGATATTTTTATTAATTGGATTAATTGCTGTATTTCTAATGTGCATTTTTCTATTTGCCTAAATGGGTCCTTGGAGGGGTTTTTTAACTCCTCCTCTGGATTGAGACAAGGGTGTCCTTTATCTCCCCTTCTGTTCTGTATTGTTATGGATGCTCTTTCTTGCAGTCTCTCGACGAATTTTTTGGGGAATAATAATCCTATTTTTAATATTAATGGCAAGAATTTTAATCACCTTATGTACGTTGATGATCTTCTGGTTTTTGGGATGGCCAAAGTTCAAAATGCTACTAACCTTATGAATATTCTGACGGATTTTGCGGATTCTTCCGGTCTTAACATCAATCCCACTAATAGCTAATTCTAATTCTAATCAGAGGTTAAAACTAACCACCCATATTAACAAACCATTTATTCGGGTGCGACATGTTTATAGTTATCATTTATCACGAAAGTTGCCAAACTGCAAGTGGACTACTGGAAAGCGAAGTGAACTGATCATTGAGAACCTGTGGTGAGTGAGCGGCCAACTAATCACGGTTAGCTGAAGAGGGTTAAGACACTGACGGCTATTTAACCTGTGTATGGCGAGCCCTTCTTCCTCCCCATTACTCGATCTTCGATCTCCGATCTGGGTGGTTTCAACTGCGAATCTCGAAGGAATCAATAGTAAGATAACGATCTTAACTTTCCGATCTCGACTCCTTCTTCAAAGTTGTATCGAATTTGAACTGATACTTTTGATTTATGGTTTCAATTGTAGATCTCGGCGGGGTTTTGCTTAGGTCTGGCGATCCGGCGGCGATGGGGATTTCAAGCCTGCCGACCCCATCGGAGGGGATGCTCACTTTGCTTCTGGTCAACACCGCGCTCACGATCTCGATCTTGAAAGAGATTTTCCGATCTGTGCTTCACCTATTCCGTCTGTCGCTGGATGGGGCGGATGGAACGCCGGACCTGTCAACTGCGGCCTTGGAGGAGTTGAGTTTGACGGAGAAGTTTCGGAGCAGGGTAAAGCCGGTGACATTCGGATCGGCAATCGGCCGCCGGCGGACAGCAGAATGGCACGCCGATTGCCGGGTTTGCCTGGTTCGGTTCGATTCGAACTCTGTGGTGAACAGGTTGCCTTGCGGGCATCTGTTCCACAAGAGCTGCGTTGAGAGGTGGCTGGATTACCGAAAGGACACTTGTCCACTCTGCCGTTCGCACCTTCTTCCCGACGATGTTCTCGCGGGCGGAGGAGGCAGCGGTGTAGAAGTTTTTCGGGTGTGGTGAAGTGGGCCTTGCACTTGCGGAGGCATCATGGGTGGTAGGTTCTCCTTGTTGTTTATGTTCTGGTGCGCTGTTATGTTTGGTTTATGTGTCTTGTACAGACGAAGGGTATGGTGTGATGACGCTACCAAGTTATCCCTCGCTCTTCTTCATCTTCCACCGCTACTTCTACTCTTCTTCTTCTTCATCTTTTGCGATGTGTATACTAGAAATCTAGAAGAAATCCAACCGGTTTGTGTTACTGTACAGATTATTAACCCTTTCCTCCTAGTAATTTTATGTTTTGAGCCTGAATTTTAAAGTTTTGGAAATTGTTGGCTGCTTGGATTACTGTGAATCGTCTCTGTTTCATTCCTCATTGGTTTTGCTGGGGGAAGATTGAAAGTTTCAACTTGAATCGATACTAATTTCATAAGATCAAAAACCAGTTTATTAATTTCTCAATTTTCAATCCAATCTGGAACTTCTTCTCAAGTTCATTATTTAGGTATAAGCGATTCAATTGGTTTAAATTCCTTTGGGTCTCAACCCAAAAAAATCTATATGATAACGCATGCTTGATTTAATGTATGAATAAATTATTAGCTTTTTACGAGTGATTTCTTCTTCTTTTCGAGAGGCATGGGATCAATCCCTTCATTGAAGTTCTATCTTTTATTGCAGTTTCAAATCAATTTTATCCCAAATCTGTTCTGCTCAAGTCAAATTAGCAGCTTAAAATTAAATTTGTTTGGAGAAAATCAAAGATAGTTCACTTGAATCGGATGATTCAACTTCTACAATTAAATCATGGCGCAAGAGCTGAAAACTAGATTTGATGTTAAGGACGGTCTTCAGCGAAGAAGAAAATGATCAAGGAACTATTTGAGATAATTTTCATACTGATTTATTTTAATATCTCAATCACAATTTTGGTCGGCTATTAATTGTTTCCTGTTGTCAAAAGATTTTTGTGCTAAAAAGCTTTTCTTGCAATAAATTTTCAATCATCTTTTTTAAGGAATTATAGACTCTAAGGGCTTCTTCAATCAAAAAACCTATTTTCCACAGCAAAATTTAAAATATAGTAATATTCATTATCAATGGAACTCCATTTCTAACATTAAAAAGATTATTCTGTGTAAATTTTTTCTCATCTCAGTGTTATATTCTTATATTTATTAATTTTTCAAATTAGACCATCTTATAAATTTTTTCAAAAAAATAAATATTATTCAATAAATTATTTTGAAATGCAAATATGTACTTAACAAAATAAAATATTTATTAAATAAAATGAAAATTATGTTATAACTCATAAATAGAAATGAAAAAAAAAATACATGCAACGGGACGTTAAAATTAGTATGAAGCTCTCACAAATGATCAATCAATATATTTTAAAATGTGATATGAGCATCCATCATCATTGTTTATATCGATTTTACAGTTAGATCAACTGAAAGTGTTGCTTGCGCAAGATAAAAAAAAGTTCAAATCAGATTGAAAGTTTTGATCATGTGTAGAGCACTACTAATAATTTTAAAAAATTTCAAGAGAAGGACGAGCTTCAGGTATGCCTCATAAGAGTTAAAACATCTTACCCTTGGATACACTAGACAACCATATCCTAGATTGTTTGCATTCTCTCTAAATTTAGATAAGACAAATACATTGCTGGCGGCGCTTTATCTGAACGACCAATTGAGGTAAGGAAACAAAATTAAAAAGAAAAATTAATGATCAAATTTCAACCTTCATCAACACTCTCGAAGATGAAAATAAAAAATTTATTGAGCAATTAAAAAAGACAAATACATGGAGATAATACCACTTAGAGCTCCAAAATAAGAATTATGCCTTCAAAGAAAGGAAGGAAAAAAAAAACAAAAACAAAGTCTTATTGCAAAACTTGAGTTCCATATATGATTCCAATGTTTATGTATTTGTCCAAGCTGAACAAGAATGAATTTTACAAAAGAGGATTGAACAACAATGAGATCAACAACCATTTCGTGTATGCAACTCATTTGGACAATATTTCAATAATTTTGAAGGATCTTAGAAAGGTCTTCCAGATTATTGGATTATCAGTATTAGTTACTTTAATTTCATTTATCATTAACTACATTTTGTTGTCACTACTAGTTATGTATTTTTATTTTCGTTTATCATTTTGTTATTATATTGTATAAGTAATATGTATTTTTTTTATTATTCAATATCCTTTAAATTTATATGCGGATTTTATTTTAATTTATAAATTAACATTCTATTAATTATGCTATTGCATTTTAAATTATTTAAAATGAGCAACCTAATTTAAATAAATTAATCATATAAAAAAATAAACATATTAAAATTAGAAAATCTATAACATAAGTTAACTAATATATTTGGTCTTAAAATGTTAAAATTTAATAATTTTAGGATAATTTTCTAATTAACAAATTAAAATAAAAGGGTTTCTGAATAAGCATCGCATTGTTCACAGCTGAGATAAAGCGCAAAAACGTGTTTCCATTTGGCTTTGGGGTGGACACTCGTTGGAGCAATAAAGAAACGAATGACGTTTAGTTGGAGATGCCCTAAGACTTCAATTGGGACAATTTATTATTTTCTTATTGTTTTGTTTTTCAAATCACAACCACAATTTCAATTTAATCACTATTTTTTAGCGCTCTCAAAAAAATTTTGTACTACAAAACTATTTTCTATAAAAGTTTTAAAATTTTACTTTTTTTATAGCAGTTTAACAAAATAGCAAGAAAGCAATCCCATATGAAATTTAAGGTTTTATTTGAGATAATTCTTTTCTTATTTTTGTATTAAGAAAGCAACCAACAAAAAATGATGAATATATGTTTATATATATACAAAAGCTATTTTTTGAAAATAGATTTAAATGTTTTGTTGAAAAAATAATTTTAAAAACATAAATAGAAAAATATAAATTGTCTCAAATGAAACCAAAACTGTCTTGAAAAGTAGTTTCTAAAAGCTAGCCATTATTGTCAATCATTTCATTTAATAGGGAAAATATTATTTGTTTCTCTTAAACATTTTGTTGGAAGGATTTATGGGAACTAATTTTTGTTATTATGGCTAAGTGAATGATTAAGCGATGCCTACTTAACCAAACATCTTTGTGGAGTTTACCCTCTGATATCCTTTTATTTTTTGGTGCAAATCAAATTAGAATATATTAATTAAATATTTAACAAAGGATTTGAGTTCTTTTTAATTTTTTATAATTGTTTTTATTTGATATTATTCATATTTTAATATAAAATAAATTATACTTGATATCTTCAAAGTAAATTATTTTTTTTTTAAAATATTAAAAATTTGATTTATATGACGGTTAGGCAATAATGGCCAATCAATGCTAATAATTATTTTTAAAATATTCAAAATAATTTATAGTTGTTTTGGATAATTTAAAACAATTAAAAATATATCAAATAAATATATTTTAAAAAAATAATTATAAATGGGCATTAATGTAAATAATTTATTCTTTAGTATTGTTTTTTTATTTATATTTGAATGTTTGTTTATTATTTATATTTTATCTTCCCATCTTAACATAACTTATATTAAAAATATATTGGCAATTTGGATATAGATGCTTAGGATGCACTAAATCCAGATGAACATGTAAGGGTTGGTATTATTTAGGCTCAATTCATTAATTAATGATGGATACAAATGGATTTTTGTTCTTTGTGTTTGGCTTGAAGAAAGCTCCTCAGCCAATAAGATCCTATTACAAATTAAACTTCAGTAATTAAGTGTTGTAGAGATGATGATGCTCAGGTGGATCAGTGGTTTTTCTCTTGGAGACAAAATATGAAATGAGTATATACGTGAAAAGGTTGGAGTAGTTCCAATGGCATATAAGATTAGAGAGAGTCGCCTTAGATGTTTTAGTTATATAAAAATGTCGGTCTTCTAATGATCCAATTATAAGAGTAATATATTAAGAAAGATAGAGGTAAAACTAAAAAGATTTGGATTAGAAAGTATTAGAAATGATTTTTTTTATTAGATTTAAATGAGAATTTGACTCTTAATAGAACACAATGGAGAAAGAATATTCATGTAGCTGACCCACGTTGTGGGATAAAGGCTTGATATTGTTATTGTTGTACAAATTTAATTTTAGTATAGTAGTTAAAGGGTTTAAATAATTTGTTTCAAGGAAAAGTTTATTCAAATTCATTTAATGTAATCCATTATTTTTTGACAGGATGAGTGCTCAAACTCAGCTCATTAGAATCCACTAATTTTCTCGATTAGTGAGCTACGAGTTCAAGTATAATTTATATTATTTTTTATCATAAATTAATTCAAATTCACTTTACCAACTAGTTCACGAGCTTTTCGTGAGTAACCCAAATAATAATGAGTCATTTTGAGAAAATATCAAATATTAATGAACATAAATTGTGATGAATGGGCTAAAGTAAAGTTTCATTGTACTTTAAACTCTAAGTGGATGCAACATGAACATATTTGCTTAGGATTGGTGCAACTAACACAAAATTTGTTGGATCTGATTGATCAATAAATTTTCATTGGTGCAATCCCATCAATCAACTATTGGGCAATAGTGCTTCTATGATAGGCAAAAAGCGAGAAAATTTTAGTTGAGTGTAGGCATTTATGATTTTTTTAAGATTTTGCCTTTATTATTGTGATGATAGTAAATAATTTAGCACAAATATAGCAAACGCAACAATAAAGTATATGAAAACATTTGTTTTGATTTTTTTGCTTTGTTAGTGGAGGGCTATTTTATAATGTGGAAGGTCATAAGTGAATAGATTGCATCTTTAAGATAGAATCAACATTGTACATTCAATATTGTAGGAGTCAAGTTAGTTAAATCGCCTCATCTTTATGAATTAGTTTAAATTTGTTGGATCTAAATTTATTTTTGGACAACATTAAAATCTTACTAATTAGAATGTCTAAGATATATATAAGAGGAAAAAAAAAAAGAGAGAATATGGAGTTAGAAGCTATGAGATTTTATTGGACTGCAAGAACGTATGAAGCTTGATTAAATGATTGCATGTACAAGGCTCTCCCTCTAGTCCCCTAGTCATTTGATTGGGTCGATGTACAATGCTATGAAAAAAAAAAATCTATTTGAGCAATACAAGTAAAATTACATAGTAATGCTTAAGAAATTCTTGTTGTGAAATAAAAGAATTCACCTCATTTATAGCCAATAATACATAGAGAATTAATGTTGAGTTTAGTTTTGAGTCTACCCTAGGGCTGAGTGTGCTTGATTTCATTGTTTTGGCCGACTTAATGGTGGTGGTTAGTTCATTATGTTTCTAATGACTTCAATGAGTTGATCTTTTGACTTGTCTAACTTCATTAATATGGTTCAAATGCTATTTGGGTGCACATTCAACTCATGAATTTCTTTCTCTCTTTAAAGTTACTTGCAAATAAACAAGTGAATAAAAGTTATTCTTAAAAAGAAATTACATAATTTGTAACTTATTGCTTTGATTTTATTTGTTTGTACATGTGATTATGATGGAGATTTTATAAACATGAGCTAAGGGAGGGTCGACTTTGTGAAGATTTTCTTTCTTGTTTATTCACCTTCTCTATTCTACAATTTGTTTTACTATTACTGAGTTGGAGCATCCTTTTAACCTTTGAATCGAGAAATCTCCTAATATAAATCTTCTTTGTATTCTAATGAACAAGAAAAAGAAAAGAAGAAGGTTTAGTGGCAGGTGTTAGGACAAGAGAATTTTCTTAATGCAAATTTATCTCAAAAGGAGGAAAAGTTGACTTGGAACAATCTATTGCTATGAATGAAGGAAAGCAAAATAACATTAATTTAACTGAATACAACAATGTTGTGATACATTTACCTGGCTAAGCTTTTAGGTAAAACCTAAGTGGAGATCAGCTTAGAAGTGAAGTAAGCTCTATGAGCGACTATTGTCTCTTATTAATTGAATTCTTTGCAATGTCTCATCAATGAAATCATAGATAACATGCTTGTAGAGTATTCTTCCTCCAAAACCTTCTATTGATCAACCAAAAGTTATAATCCATGATTCCAAACTTGTGATTTTGATAATAATAAGCATTGTTAATTAAATTTTTATGTCTCCTACTATTAAATATTGCGTATATGATTTTGTGTGTACTAACATTTTATGTACATCATACACCATGCACGATGAATTAGGGCACAAGTTTAGGTAGTATATAATGACAAAGAATATGTAATATTTATTTCTTTTATTCTTATATTTCTTTAGTCATAGTCCTATAAAATGTATATGTTATATTGGCGACCTTGCACACGCATAGGAGAGTGAGAAAATAATTTTTACATTTTTGAACTACTCATAATATACAATCAAAATTGTGTTGTATGATCATATACTTTTGAAATGACATAAAAGGCTATTTTTTTAATTAATTTTCTTCAAACCGATCATGATGCACGATCAAGATTGCACTGTACAATCTGTTCAAAATAAAAACTCTAGACGCCAATCAAAATTAAGTAAGTTTAAATATTTTAATTTTTGAACTAATCATACTAAACGACCATGTTCTTACAGTGTGATATTTTAAAACTTGCTCAATTAAACTCCATGATTATTTAATCAAATTAAGGGTTAATTAATATAGGCGATCATATTATATAATCTTCAAATCATATTGTACGAAGAATGTTCATCCCGACAATCGTCTTGGACAAACCCATGTTTTTTTTTGTCTAATTGTATCATACGATGTCAATCATCAAGACGATGGGCATTGATAATTTTCAGTGGTCCTAGCAGTCATCATATACGATCATATAAAAATTAAACTAATCGTATTATATGATTAAGTATATAGATTTTGAACAGTTCATCGTGGGACTATTCCATCGTGCTATATGGGATCTGATTTTTGAACTAACCGTACTAAACGATCATCGATTGTAATATATGAACAGTTATAACATAATTGAAATTTTAGGGTTTTTGGACCCCTTTGTATTTAAGGTCTCTTAATAGACTTTTGGAAAGTCTTTGGTTATTGAGTTTTCTAAGAGGGAGCTGTGAGAGATCTAAGAGAGTTTGGAGAAGGAGAAGGAGAGGTTGTGCGTAAGGGAGAAGTAGTATGAGGAGATTTCACATGATTGCTCTAGCAAACTTCTGTCTTGATTCCTCTGAGTGTCTTTCTTGTTTTCTTGGGTGGCTATGGGAAGAAGAACTTCAAGTTTGAAGATCTTTAATGTTCTCTACCTTCACCATGAGGGTGAAAAAGGATTCAGGTTCTCTGCCTTCAATAGGTGGGTGAAAAAAGATTATGATAGTCTATCGCACTGGATTGGTGGTACATATTTTATAAAGGCTTCTCCACCTTGTTGTGGCGGCTATAGGAGAGACACTAAAAGTTTAGTGCAATACCTAGATAGGAGAACTTCGGGGAGTGGATGTAGATCATTATTTGACTGATCAACTATAAAATTTTAATGAGTTCATTCTGACTTTTATTCTCTGCATTTTATTTTTCTGAGATTTATTTTTTTGAAAATTACATATTGGAAACATTTGTGTTTGATCTTATATTGATTTGAGTAACATATCATCACCATTGTTATAATTTTTGTTTTGTTGATTTGCTCCTGCATCGGGTGATAACATTATTTATTTTAAGTTATTGAAAAATCTTTAAAAAAAATTATTTTGTGTTAAATTTTTTTAAACAACCAATTCACCTCCATCTTGGTGTGCCTATAGATAGTTTAATGAGGCTTAACATCATCTTTTTAACTTTTACCAAAGTCTGAGAGTCGTCTAGCTGTAGATATTACTTCTCTTAGAAATTATTCTAAGAAGGTTCAAGCAAATTGAGGAGAAAAAAAAAATATGCTCCTAAGGTAGTTGGTGTAAGGACCACTACAACAATGATCAGAGAACCCATTATGACCTAAGCTGGATCTAAAAAGTTGATATGTTCATTCTGTATCTCTGTGAATGTTTTAGTTTATATTATCGGTATTTGATTGAGTCCTAAGGGTCATGAGTGTAAAAATCACATGTGTTTGAAAAAATTCTTTAAGAGCTCTGTGATGTTTTCTTCTTGGCATTGAAACACTGTCTTATCTATTTTTGGGTACAAAAGTGGGTTCTTTGGGAGTGTTGTGACATTAAGGTTGGAGCATTTTGCTGTTGGGCTCTGAGTGCAACGATGTTGTATTCTCTATATTCTAGTTTGTTTAGTATCTCTAGGAGAATAATGGGGCTTTATATGGGCATTGTGATGCCAAGCTCTTTGTATTCTAAATAAAAATAGAATTCATTGAGAGCACTGAGGCGCTGGCCCTTTTGGTGCAACAACACTATAACAAAAAATTTTATAAATATCAAAATCTAGTAAAATTTTCATTACTATTTCATTTCTTCCATTGGATTCTCCATAGAGAAATGGAGGAATTCCATAGAGAAAAAATCTATTTTGGAGGTCTTCGAGCTCTTTGCTTTTGGTTGGCCAATTGAAAAAAGTTATTTGAATCAAGGTAGATTATATTTACCCTATATCTATTTTTAATTATATAGAGTTTTATGCAAATTGTGGGTTTTAACGGTTCAAAATTCAGAATATTTTGATATCTAGGAAACTAAAGCTAAGAAAATTATAGTGGAGTGTAGGACATGCATAATTTTTTTTAACATCTTGCCTTTATTATTATAATGATAGTAAAAAAATTATCAAAAAATATTAACAAAGCATTAGTAAAGTATATGAAAAATGTTTGTTTTACTTTGTTAGTGGAGGGCTATTTTATAATATAGAAAGTTACGAGTGACTATATAGCATCTCTAAGAATCAATGTTGTACGAATCACGTTACTTTTTTTTTTCTTTTTTTATGTTAATTAAATCATTTAATATTTATGGATTAGGTTTGACTTGTTGGATTGAAATTTTAATTTTGGGCAACATCAAAATCTTACTAACAAGAATGATTAAGAAATAAGAGAAAACAAGAGAGAGTAAAGAATCTAGAGTGAGAATCCTTAGTATTTTACTTAATTGCTAGAAAGTACAAGACTTGAGAAAATGATTGTATGCATAAATCACATCTTCTATCCCCCTCTGCCACTAATAAAAAAATTATATTTGAGCAATGCAAGTAAAATTATATAGTAATGCTGAATAAATGCTTTCAGTGAAACAAAAGAGATCACTTCACTTCTAGCCAATAATTCATAGAGAATTAGTGTTGAGAAACTTTTTTAGTCTACTTACAAAAAAACTAGAAAATAAAAAATATTCTAAAAAGCTATTACATAGTTTATGACTTATTGCTTTGATTTGACTTATTCATCAGTATCATGCAGATTTATAAATATGAGCTAAGGTAGGTTTGGCTTTATGAAGATTTTTTTCTTGGTCATTCACCTTCTTTTGCTCTCTTATATATAGTTGAGTTGGAGCATACTTTTGACTTTAAAGTTGAGAAGCCTCCTAATAAGCATCTTCTTTCTCCCATTGATATCATCAGAAAACTAACTTGATCGGGCATGAATCTCGAGGCAAAATCAAGTTGCAGACTTCAAAAATTAAATCCAGGACCATCTGAACTCTAATTTCAGCAAACTTATAGTTAAACTGAACGTCTCGGAAATACGAACCCAACGACACAAAATTCGACCGAATTTGAGCTCAAATAGGTCCAAATCAAAGACCCGCAGCACATTTGGAAGGTTCAAACCATAATTTAAATTACCAAACAGTTTTCAAATGTGACATGCTTATAATCAAATTAAGAGGCTTGATGAGATGAATCCAACAAGCCCAAGATTGTCGAATTATGATATCATTAAGATATTTAAATCTCCAATAAATGATCCACAATCAAGGGATTCAACATCAGCTGTCCATTCAAACTACTCCAAATTTATTCTTGATCTTTCTCCTATTTACTAATCACGTCACTCTCTGAAAACTATAAATAGACATCCCATTTCTCATTGATGGGAGTCCAAGCAAGAAAAGAAAGAAAAGAAGGAAGAGAATGAAGAGAGTTCTCTTGCCACCAGACCACTCCTCGACCACCCCGGACTTCAGCCCAGCAACCGACTATCGTCAAATTTCCGCTCAGCCACCAACTAACACCAGATTTCTGCCCTACCACCAATTGACGCTGTATTTCTGTCCTACCACCAACTGACGACGGATTTCTGTCTAGCCACTAACTGATGACGGAATTCTGCCCAGCCACCAACTGGCGCTGGATTTCTACCCGGCCGCCAACTAACCCTAAGCTTCCACCCAGCCATCAATTGATACTAGCTATCTGCATGGCCACCAACTAGCGTAGGATTTCTACCTCCATCACAACATAACGGTCTTTACGACCTTCATCGCCTGCCGACTACGATCTTTTCGACCTCTGTCGCCCGTCAGACAACGATCCTTCAGATCTCCCTCACCCAAAGATGGTCTTTCAGACCTTAGTCGCCCACCAACTATGGTCCTACCAACCAAACTAACATATCAATACTGATTCTTTCAATTTCTACCATGTAATGCATTCTATTTTATGTATATTTGTTACATCAAGCCAATGCCTTCCCTTCAATGAAGGGCATCATTTGTAATCAATTACAAACACTAGTAGATTCATTCAAATTTGGCTAGGCATCGTGGTTTTTACCTTTTTTAGGGCTTTCCACGTAAAAACTCTGGTGCCTCTTATGAACGCTAAACCTTCTCTTTTATCTGATTGCGAGCTGGATTTTCATACAAAACTAAGACACTAAAATTTATATTTCTCTACCGCCGCGAATATTCTAGTACACAGCACTAATAATGAACAAGAAAAAGAAAAGATGAAGATTAAGCTGTAAGTGTCGGAGCAAGATAATTTTCTTAATCCAATGTTCTATCAGAAAGAGGAAAAGTTGAGCTAGAATAATCTATTACGATAAATGAAGGTAAGCAAGATAACATTTATTTAATTGAATCCAACGATGTTGTAATAACATTTACTACATAGGTAAGTTTTTAAGGTGCAACTAAGTACAGATCAGCTTAGAAGTGAAGTAAGCTCTAAGAATGATTATTGTCTCCCCTTCATCGACTTCTTCTTGTGTTAAAAACTTGCAACGCCTCATTGATCAACTCATAGATAGCAGGCTTTCAAGAGAATTGCCCCGACCAAAATGTTCTATTGATCAGACAAATTTGTTAATTTTCTAGCGGCTTTTCTAGCAAATTTTTGAAAAAATCATATATTTGTAATTTAAAAAGAAAAATTAACTATTTAAAATAAACTAATAATATGAACTAATTTAAATTAATGGATTCGACCTGTTTGGAAAAATGGGTTGGGTTCGGGTTGACAGGAAAACCCGAAATCAACCCGGTTTTCTACCCATTTGGAAAAACGTGTTCGTCCGTCTACCTCACTCTAGAGGACTCGAGTGTCGTACTGCTGTCATGCCCGTGATCAGCTATCCACACTAGTCATGTCCGTGATCCACTGTGCCGCCTGTTGCCGACCACACAAGGCCGCCATTCTGCCTGCTGCTGTCGACATGAGCCCGCCGTCCTGCCATTCTGCCTGCTGCCGTCGACGCAAGCCTACCTGTTGTCATCAACACGAGACTGCCGTTTTGCTGTTCCACCTGCTACCATCGACACGAGCTCATCGTCCTATCATTTTATCTGTTGTTGTCGACGTGAGCCACTATTTCTCTTGTTGTCATCGTCGCGAGCCCACCTGCTGCCATCGACGCAAGCCCCACCATCCCACCTATTTCCATTGACGCGAGCCCATGTTTACAAAATCGTGTCGGGTTGGGTCAACCCGATAACCCGTCGGGTCAGATCTGGGTTCGTATTTTGGACCTATTTATAAAATCGGGTAGGGTTCGGATCAACCAAGTTAAACCCGAGTCAGTTTCAGGTTCGATCCGAACCCAACTCGAAACCCGATTTTGACAGCCCTATCTCCAATGTGAAGACCATCTCGGCCATTCTCCGTGGCCTCTCCGGCCTTGAAATGTAGCCTCATTCATTTCCATAAGATCATGTTATCTTCATCCTCATAAGAAGGATTGTCTTGTCCATCCTCAATTCCACCATAAACTTTTTAACTTTTTTTATTTCGCCATCTACTAGTTGTTTACATATGTTACATGAAAAAGGATTATATCCATATTCACTATACTTCCATCAACAAGAAAATTATCAAAATCCCTACTTTTATTTGTATTCATATTACCTTGCAAGGAAGGACTGCCATTTTTAACTCATGCATGTATATTACTAATGAAAAATATTTTAATTGAATCAGGCCTAAAAATATCATATCCTCTCTCTCTCTCTTACATACATAATTGTATGTGAGTCATCATTCAAAGTTAAGAAATCAAGACCTCTCTCTCTCTCTATCAACTACTTTTCTATACAATAATTTCAATTATTTCTATACATAAAAATAATACCTTATCTAAAATACATTATGATGATTTGTAATAAAAAAGAGACCTAATAATGTATGAATCTCTGATATTTATTTTGGGTGCAATGAACCTACAGTTAGTCTTTTTCAAGCCACGATGAGCGGGTGATAGCACATGTGATCTTCACATGCCAAGAAGCTTGCCACACGTGTCTTCAGAAGCATCCAGAGAGCCGACGTTGCCACCGTCACATCCTCATCAAGCCCCTCCTCCCACTAAATTCCAATGCCATCGTGTCAATCACTTTCCCTTTATCAAAAATTTTCCCTTCTCTTAAATTTTTTTTAAATTATTTATTTTCAAGTCATTTTCCATTCTTTATCGTTATATGTAAATGAAAAGAGAGGGGACCCCAATATTTTTAGAAATTATTTAATGTGGACCTAAAGTTATATTGGAATTTGTGTAGGGGTGTCAATTTCGTGTCATGGGTCGGGTTCGGGTCGAACCCGAAACTTACCCTGCACTATTCGGGTCAACCCGAATCTGACCCGTTTTTGAAAACGGATAAGTTTTTCTGACCCAAACCCGACCCGCTTCGAGTCCGAGTCAACCCGATACAACCCAAATTACCCGTTTCCAACAAAAATGCTAGTTTTCGGATCAAAAACGGATCTATCTCCTCTTTTTCGGGTAAAAACGAGTATATTTCCTCTTTTTCGGGCCAAAAATCGGGTCAATCTTAAGTTGCGGGGTCAAAATCAGGTTTTCGAGTAAAAAACGGGCCAATTTCGAGTCAAAGGGTTAACACAAACCCGACCCGATTTTTGAAACGGGTCAAAATGTTGAACCCGAACCCGACCCGTTTCGAGTTTGGGTTGACCCTAACCCGAAATTTTCAGGTCGGGTTCGAGTCAGGTTTTCGGGCGTGTCAAATATTGACACCCCTAAATATGTGACTATATACGGTGTGTATATATTTTGGACAAACTTTTGTACATAATATATACATATTATTTATACTCATAGTCGAGATGTAGAATTACGTCGGAACTCCACACATAATAATTTTCTCAATTTTGATTGCTGAGTTTGAAGTGTTATGCATTATTTCGTCTCGTCACATCAATGGATCATTTTTCTAAGCCAATAAAAAGTGACATAAAATATTATGCAATTCAACTAAAGTTGCAACGGCTTAATCATAGAAATTTTTTGAGTTTAAATATAATAATTTACCTATTTTACTTCAAATAAATATAATATAAGAAATTAATCAAAATGTATACTATATTTATTATAAAAATAAATTCAATAATTTTTAATTCTCATTATGATACAAAATTTAATTTGAGCTAATTATCAATCATAAGTTCACTCATTTGAATATAAAAGAATGTTTAATAAATCCTCTAATAATTGGACAATCATTAGTGGCGGAGATAAAAAAAGTTTTCAATTTTGATAAAATTAATTATTTTAAAAGTAATAATAAAAGTTTTTAAGAGATATTTATAATCTTAAATTCTTAAAATTGGGATGTGACATAAATTAAATATGTTTTTTGAAAATTTATCTTACATAAGGCATCTTAAAATTTTGGAGGGGAGGAACACATACCTCTTTCAACGGGAGATTATTAGGTGCAGAGTGCGGAAGGGGAGAACCGTCCGCACAAGCCTTATTCCGCGCTAGGTATCAGCACTCGGTACCGATGGGTACCGCTGGGTATCGCTAGGTATCCATATTTGTGCGGACGGTGCACACTCCGCACCTAATAATTTTTCTCTTTCAACACTCCCTTAAATTTACCCTTGACAATCTCATATATTATAATATTACATTAATAAATATATATATATAATAATAATAATATCTTAAATTTTTCAAAGAGACATGGACCCCTTTAGGACCTCCTTAAATTCTCCTTTGACAATCTCATTGGTTATATCTTTTTTGACCTTAGTCAAGAAAGAAATAATGCATGCAAGAATAAAACATTCTATATGTATTCGATATAACAATCAAATGATGGCTATAATTTCTCAAAAAAATTATGAGGGTTCGTCAGGTCCAATTACTTTTATCTCATATCAAATTAAGTTATCGCATGTTCGGCCCTACATCGCATATTGATAGCTTTTAAGTTTTTTTTGTTTTTTTTTTTTTATATTGATAGGTTTTAGGTTGATTGATATGAAATAGACTCGAGTCAACTCATAATATATTTTGATTGAGTCGAATTCAAATGAACTTAATTTGCTTTTTTTTTAAGTTCAATTCATACAGTTGGGTTTCATTTGAAACAATTTTTTTGCTATTTTTTTAAAAAATTTTTGTATGAAAACTTCTCGTTAAAAAAAAATTGTACTAAAAAATTATTTTAGAAATCAATAAAAAAACTTTCTCAAAAGAAACCTCAAGCTTGACTCAAAAGCTGACCCTTTTCCTAATCATTTACATTGAATTGAATGGCTAAAGACTCTGTATCTCCAATTATCAGAACAATAAAAGATCGAGGAACACATGGGCGGATCGACCACATGCTGAGGGTGGGCAAATGCCCACCCTCAAAAAATTTTTTTTTAATATTTAGAGAGGAAATTTTGAAATATTTTGGGCATTTATCCCCCTCAAAAAAATTTTTTTTGCCTTACTTATATCAATACTAAGCATCTTTACCTATCCCAAGAAAAAAATTTTTTTTTGCCCACCCTAAAAAAAGAAGATGAATCCGTCCCTGGAGGAACATAATTCTATCTAAACATGCATCTTATCATTATTTTTTTTTTCTTTTGCGTGTGGAACTACTCTTTGTTTGCATGCCTTGGGCAATGCACATCTATTAGAGTAATGTAATATTATGTCATCTTATTTTGAGTAAAAAGTATTCTATCTGATGCTCTTTCTCACACTAATATTAGTAAGTAAAATTATGTTTAGGGGCGGTTCGGTTTGATGTAACGTGGCTATAAAGTATTCTTTTTTTTTTTTAATTATTTTTTTAAAGGCGCAACACAAAAAAGAATACTTTTGAAAAATATTGGTGTTTTAATGGATGAAAAAGAAATGTAATGTAAAGTATTCCAAATATAGTGTAAAACATTCTAGAAAACTTTTTAGAAAAAAAGCAAAATTGTCCGATTTTGAGCCACAACCGATTTTACCACAACGAAGCTAATTTATTGCCACCTATCGACCATCACCACTGACCACCGCTGTCATTGGCATCGCTGTCCACCACTGCCCAACACCGCCAACTACCACCATCATTGGTGACCCATTGCCGCTGCTAATCTTGTCCTTGTTCACGATTGCTTTTATCAGTCATAGATCACAACTATCTTTAGACTTTGCGCTACATTCATTTTACTTTGTGTTAAAAAAAAGTAATATCTCGTTCATTCCTTGTATCCAAATAAATAACAGCTTAAATAAGGACTTGACTTATATTCGACACGCTAACTATATTCGACATGCTAACTATAAATTTAAGATTTATTTGAGACAACTGCAATATTTTATGAAAGTGATTTCAAAGTTGCGAGGAAAATAACATTGATTTTCATACAGATAAAGACTTGTAATAAGGTACAATTTAACAAATTTTTTAATAAAAAAAAGGCGTTTGTCTCAATTAAATACCTCGTCTTACATCATAGCTTTCGTATCACTAAGCACAAAGGCCCTAATTAAGCAGCCAATTAAATTACTGTTTTTCAACAACCAATACAACAATGATAATTACCTTCAGCCTTATTTAAAATCAGGACGATTTTGACGGAATCCATTGCAGCCAATTACAGCGTAATGCACAGCTAAAATGGGGACCTGCATGTACAAATTTATATATAGTAATTTTGAAGAAGAATGATTCTGAGAGTAATAAAATTGATTCAGGTTTGGTTTGAAACGGCTTTTTTACTGTTTTTTAAAATATTTTTTTAGTAAAAAATATTTATTTAGGATAACCTTCTTACTGTTTCTTACAACAATTTTTTTTGTACAAAAATTAAAATTTTTATATTAAAAAACAGTTTTAAGAAACAATAAAAATATCATCCCAACTGAAGCCAAAAATTTTTGTCTTTTTCCTTCTCAACCAGAATGAGCAGACAGAACTAGTGCTATTTTAAGACAATTGGATAAGCTTTTTTTGCAAGTGAAAGGTAATATTCCAGATTTAGAACGCCCAATGGGAATGTATGGATGAATTATTCTGTGTGGAAACCGGATGGGGAGAACCGTCTGATTTGTCTATGTGAATAGTAAAAGCGCAGCTAACAACTTTTTCATTGTTCATGCTGTGCTTTTACTGTCGTAGAGATAAAACCGAATGATTCTTCTCGTCCGGTGTCCACAGAAAATAATCTCTGGAATGTACGAGGCTATGCCAAGCAGAATAAGGCTGCAGCTTTTAGCAGCTTCTTGTATGGAAGACTGGATCATAATAATAAGCTTCACCAAATTTTACAAATCATCCTTTCACCCGCTTCCTGGAGGACCCCCCCCCCCCCCCCCCCCTAGTTTTTTGAGAGACATACCTTATTTTATTCTCAAAATTGTAGAAAAGAGAGCAAAATAGATTAACAAGATGTAGGGGTGTCAATTCGGGTCAGCGGGTCGGGTTCGGGTCGAACCCGAGTTGACCCGGCTCTAAACGGGTCAACTCGAACCCTACCCGTTTTTGTAAACGGGTCATCTTTTTCAACCTGGACCTGACCCACGCAGGTTGTTGGGTTGACACGACCCGACCCGGAAATAAATCTCAAACGCTGGGTTTCCGATCGCTACTCCCGGCGGTGCAACGGCATCGGCGGAGCAGCGGCAGCACGCGACGCCAAGCTAGTCACGTGATGCTTCGGACCTCGGGCTTGGGTTTGGCCGTTCGGGACGCGCACCGCGTACGCACGAGACTGGCCACTTCGGGACTCCCACGGACTTGACAGCTGACGCTTCGGGCAGAGGGGCAAGGCACTCGATGCTTCGGGCAGGGTGGGCAGTAGACCAGGGCAGAGAATTTTCAGGTCAATTTCGGGTTGCTGGGTCAACCCGAACCCGAGCCGTTTTTTTGAAACGGGTCAGTTTATTGAACCCGAATCCGACCCATTTCACAAACATGTCGACCCGAACCCGAATTTTTTCGAGTCAGGTTCTAATCGGATTTCTGGTCGTGTCAAAAATTGACACCCCTAACTAGATGTAACTAGATATAAAATAATCTAAGATTTTTGGTTAAACATGAAAGGAGGAATGAAAAAAGGATGATAGATTAAAAAAAAAAAGAAAAAAAGAAAAATGATTGAGATACTTTGGAAAAGTAACATGCAAGGAATATAAGATGATAGAGAATTGATTGAACTAGTTTGGAGATCAAAAGCAGGTAGAAGGACCAATACAGCAAGAAGATAAGGTCGGCAAAAGGATAGCCATATCTTTTAGATAAATTCACAGTGCTTAGTGAACGTACTTCCAAGAAGGGTCAGCATGAGTTCATCAATAATTTAGATAAGGATAGAGTTGCTCCTGCTTAAGAATGAAGGAGCTTCTCCAAATCAACATGAAGTGTGTCATAGTCGGCCAGGTGAATCCATGTTATTATGAACATGTTGAAATTTTTGTCGGTTATGTAGCTCATTTTGATCTGTTGAAATTCATCTGACCAATCTTCGTTATCTTATAATCGTTCAACTATCTTTAAAGCACATATACAAAAATAAATGTAAATAAATTTAATTGACATGAGGATAAAAATTGTGATAGGATGTTACATTTCATATCTGCTTAAAAAGTCAAATAATTGTCAGAGGGTGTCATAAAAGAGAAATTATTCTGTGAAGAGGCCGAACACAGCTCTACATCTGGAGGCAAATCAGTGTTGATATTATCTATCTCATTACTTATTTAAGAGATTTTGATGATAACAAACATATGCTTGGATGCTCTAATTTGTGTGCTAAGTATTTCAGGTGTAATGATGTGCATTGTAATTGTTTATGGGATTTACATTGCACAACTCAAGATCAATCAAATGTTGAGATTAAGATGGACCAAGATGGATAATTTGAAGTCTTTTACATTATCATAGGAGTTTGTTAGTGGTTCACCAACATTACTTGCATGATTTAATTTGCTCACAATCTAAATATCTTTTGATTATATATTAATCTTGATATAAAAATCTATAAGATTTCTTTAATAAATAAATTTTATAATCATCATTGAATGATTAATTATTATCAAATATGGAAAGTTATCTAATTAGGGAAATCAAAGGTAATAAGCTTATATGACAAGACTTTTATTATGTAGTTATTTTAAACTGATTTATTTCATATCTATTAATTAAGGTATGATTAATTTTATATATATTACATAATATTATTATATTAATATTTAATATATTCTTTAATATTTAAAAATATGCATGAGTTTTTATTTTACTGACTATGATAATATGATGTCAAAAACGTGGTCTAATTTTTATTGCATTCGATTGTATGGATTATGTAGATGTAAATTGATATATTATAAGACTCATTTAGATTTCATTTGAATGTATAATGAATTTCTAAACATTATCTGTTTTAAATAAAAGCTACTACTAGCCGTTTTAGCCCTATTTTGGATGCATATGATGACTTTTTGACCTTCCTATGTGGCTAGCCATTTTCTAGCCATTTGAATCTCATATATAATTAATATAAATGAATTTTAATGGAAAATAATATTATTAGTTGATAGAAAATATATTAGATTAATATTTTTATTCAAATATGCCTTTACTTACCCTTTCTCTTTAAATACCTCTCATCTTCTTCATGAAAGGTTTGCTCAAATAAGAAAATCTTCGGCAATTTTTCCATTCTTCCTTTCCTCTTCACATGCTAAATCTTGAGTGGAGAAGCCTTGATTTTATTCCAAGAGCTTTTTTCATTTGTGAGATCAAAATCATTGTTGGAAAGCATAAACACACAAAACCGAGGAATCTCTCTTGAGTTCTTGAGTTTGCTTTCCATCTCTAAATCCTTACTTGTTGTTCTTTTAGCTTTCACCATATATTTCTTTCTTGAAAATATTTATTTTATGGTGAAATCTTTGTTAGAAAATTTTTATTAAAGTTTTCTATATCACACCTTTTAAATCCATAAAGTTTAGCAAAGCAAATATTTTACTTCTTTAAGGTGACATAAATATACATCTATTATCAAATTCATTTTACTTTATTGGAAGAGTTAAAGTTTAAATCAGCAAAACTATATTTTTATCTAAAATATTATTCTTATTTTAAACAAAATATAAATCTATCTTAAAGTGAGCATGTTTAATATTCCATTTGCAAGTAGTGAGGTAATTAAAGTTAATTTGTAAGATCACCTCAAATATTGTGGATATTTTATTGTAAGATTATTTGAGCTTGTTTTATTTACATCAAATTGTATTTTTTATTTTCTTTATCTAAGTCATTTGGCTTAGAGAAGTTTTAATTGTAATTAGATTGGGTTGTACTCGCCCGTATAGGAGAGTACTTATGTTGTAAAGCTTCTTTGATTTCAAGAAGTGAGGTTTGCAAAGCAAACCTGAGATTAGTGAATTCTAGCCTGAGAGTTGGCTAGCGTGGACGTAGGTCGGATTAGAATCCGGGCCGAACCACGTAAAATATTGTGCCTCTTATTTTCATTCCTTACATTTATTTTTCTGTCTTTTTTTTTATAAGAATTATTGTGTGATTACTTACTCTTTTCAAAATTGCTTTAAAATCATTTTAATTTTCTTCTTTTAATAAAAATTTTAAAAATCCCAATTCACCCCCCCCCCCCCCCCCGTCTTGGGTTGCGATAGTCATCCAACAATCAGGTGCAGCAACATCAACGGTAACGTGCGAAGGGGTGACGTGGCACTTTCTGATTGGTCTTCAGGCGGCGTTCGACGTCCGCACAGAATAATAATCATCATAAAATGTACAATTTTGACATACATATAACATTTTGAGTTTAAATTTATAGTTCATGAGGTTTGTGAAGATTACTTGAGCGATAAACAATTCTTCCCAGCTTTTTTGTTTAATTTAAAATCCAAGCAATGTATTGTCTTTGATCTCAGAATAGTTCAAAACTAGCGAGTTCAGTTGTTTAGGCTCGATTTGAACTTAACTCGGTATTTGAATTAGCAGCAAATCTAAGTATTATTCTTTTTCTTTTTTAGGAAAACTAGGAGCAAACATACCCTTTTTCATTCCAAAAATGAAAGGTTACAAGAGAAGAATAATAGATTTGTAAGAAAAAACAAAAAAAAATTACAAACCTAAACTAACCAACAAACTCCTTAAAAGAAGAAAAAATAAAAAGAACAAAGATTACAACCAAGATAATCCACATTAAGCCGGTCCAAACTGCACCAAAAATAGAGAAGCCAAGAGGAGGATCCTCCAGATCAAAAATTAGCTCCCATAATAATCTCCAAAACAAGAGGCTAGAAAAGATCAGACGAACAGAGCCACAAAACAATCAGCAAGCGAAACCCAACCTACCAAGATGTTACAGGATCACCAACATCAAACATTAAAAGATCACCCAAACAACCAAACAACTGCACAACAGTAAGCAACCAAAAACACCAATCCGGAATCCAGTCGACAAGCAACTTCAGGAGTAAACGAAAACCAATCATCGAGGATACCAACCAACCGCCAACCCAGCACAGAACAAATCAAAAGAGGAATAAGCAAACAACAAGGAATGCCTTCAAACACAAGAAGAACAACTATCCACCAGCCCAAAAAACCTGTAAACAAAACCAACCAACAGACCAAAGGAAGAAGGAAAAAGAAATACCACACAGGAGCAACCTAATACCAAAAATAGAAAATAACCCAAACTCAAAGGAGAACCAACAAATAGGCCCTAAAACTAAAAAGAAAGATAAAAGAAGAAAAAAACCTCAAACCAGACCCAATATCAAAGACTCAGAAATATGAAAAACCTTCAACCAACTCCACAAACCCAAACCCCTTTGGTTGCTAGATCATACCATCTAGAAAGAGCTTGGTTGCCAATCCAACCATCTAAAAGAAAACACAAAAGCTGCCCAAACATCATGGTCCAACCAAAAGAAAAATAAAAATAAAAACCACCATGAAGGAAAACTACATTAAACAATAAGATACTGGATAAAGGGAAAAGCAACTCAATTTAAAACTTTAGCACGAACAACAAACCTCATAATTTATCCTCCCAAATAGAATCCTAAAAAAAATAGAAAACCTTACAAATAGAATCCTCATAACTAAATTTATTTTTCATCTTTCTGCAATTTCTTTCCTTCTATATGCAATAAAGGGAGTAGCAAGTGTATAGCTGAAACAGGCATTTAGCATCATCAGACCAATTCGAGTTCCAAATGAATTCAAGAATTTGCATTAAATTTGGTCTAAGTAAAAAAGAAATTTAGCCCAGACATAAAATTTGATATGACACTGAAAGAAAAATCACATTCAAAGAATAAATGACAATGGCATTCAATCCCTTTATCACAAAGGATATAGTTTAAAGGCACATTAATATTCCTTTTGGCTAAAAGATCATCTATTTTCAAACCATTTAACATAGCCATCCAAGCAAAATAAGAGAATCTCAAAGCATACCTTTTATGCTAAATATAAAAATATCAATGTACTATAGAAAAATTCTTATAAAAAGCATTATAAAAATTATTAAAAGCAAGATACTTAACTTTATCCCTTGATATATGAGATAATAGCTGATTTTGAATAGGAATGCTCGAAATAGTCAAAGAAATATCTTTCAGAATAGGCATAGGAATTTCCCAATTATCATTATTAATCCACTCTCAACAGATCGAGCATTATGCAAACTATCCTCAATTAAAAAAAGGACTTCATGAAGAGTTTTCTCGTTAAACCAAGGACCCCAATACATAGATAAGGACAATTAGTAGCAATATTAAATGAAATATTTTCTCTAATATCCCTAGCAATACAACAGAGATCTTTCCAAAATTTTGAATCCTTTTGAGAGCAAGGCTTCCAACAAATGATATATTTAAATTTAACCCAAATAGCTGAAGGACCCAAATTATTAATAATAAGTCATATAAGGGAACAATCAAAAGCAATGCTTAAAGCATTCAGATCTGGAATCCCTAAGCCACGAATTCCTTCCATGCTATCATATGAATTATTCTGATAGCAGCTTTACCATAAAATTAAAAATTAGAAAAAGTTTCTTGGTAAATTTGAAACAAGATTTTGGCAATGAAAGCCCTCTAATCCAATTTGAAATAATATTTGAAATAGTGAAGTTAATATATTGAACCCTTCCAGCAAAAGATAAAATCATAGCTTTCTAACCAACAAAAAGAGCAATAATTTTGTTAAGCAAAGGTTGAAAGTCTGAAATTAAAAGCCTTTTGCAAGAAATAGGCAAACCTAATTATTTCAATCAATTCTGAGCAATATTCATACCCAAAATCTAACTAATATCATTGTTAATGATACAACCTTTTAAAAAAAATGATTGAGGTTTTACCTTGATTTACCTTTAACAGATAAACCTTATAGAAATAATCAAGAATATCCTTTAACTTTTCATTATTCAAAATAAAATCTTTACCAAAAATAAGAGTATCATCTGCATATAATAAATGAGATATAGAATGCTCCCCAAAATTTATACCGTCAAAATTAACAACTTAAGACTTATCCTCAAGAAGATTAGAAATGGCCTCCATAATAATGCAAAAAAGATAAAGAGAAAGAGGACAACCTTGATGATGCCTACCAAAAGAATTAAAGAATCCATTAAGAGATCCATTAAACATAATAGAGAAGAAAGTATCATCAATATAACCTTTAATCCAAGAAATAAAGACTTGAGTAAAACATTTCTAAGCCATTCTATTAAAAAGAAAATCTCTCGAAAAGTGTCAAAAGCTTTGTGAATATTCAATTTGGAGCAAAAAAGTCATTCTATATTCTGATTGTTAAAACCTTTTAATAATTCATCAGCAAAGATAATATTATCAATAGAGATCCCCTTTTTAATAAACCCAAATTGGCTATTATAAATAATAAATGGCATAATAGCCTTCATTATAATAGCCAAAATCCTTGCAATCATTTTATAAAAAATATACATAAAGAAATAGGCCTAAAGTTTGAGATTTGAGAAACATTAGCATTCCTAAGAATGAGAGTATTGGTTGTAGCTTTAGCCTGCCCAAGATAAATATCCAGTTTTAAAGAAATATAAAATAGCATTGCAAAAACTAGGCCCAAAAACATCCAAATTTTTTTTAAAGAAATCAAATTTAAAATCATCCAGACGAGATGTAGAAGAAGAAGAACCAGAAAAAACTACTTTTCTAATTTCCTAATTAGAAAGTGGATCCACTAAAGAAGCCAAACTAACATCAGGAATTTTCTTTCCTACTGGGATGGAAAAAGAAGAAGAGAAAATGTCACGACCCAACCCAACCGGGACGGATCCCGCTCGCATCGGGTCGTGCCCAAACTCAAACTGATTGAACTGATTCCAGGATCTGGCTTTGGAATTTGTTTCTGAACTTTCTTCCAAACATTTACACACAGAAACAGACACACAGAGCTACTATAAACATCAAAATGCAGTGGAACAGATCATCTAACTTTTTCTTCCTCAAAAAGAATCATATACAAATACAGCTCATGCCTTTCAGATATAAAGAAAAACAGAACAGAAAAGCCATGACTATACAAAAATCAAAAGTACAAAATACCTATAACAGATCAGACTCTGAACTCCTACTCCAAGACTTCCTTCCCTCTCCTAGAACCTGAAAACCACGCAGAAAATAAGGATGAGCTACAATTGCTCAGCAAGACATCAAACCTCCAATCAAAATCCTCAGAATCCACATCAAACACATCAGAAAAAAATCCGTACAAAACTCAGATCAACAGAATCGTATATCGAATCAGAACAGAACAAAAATCACAGAAATCATAATTCCAGAAATTGAATTAGAACAGAATCATACAGATCAGATCAAATCAGAACATAATCGAATCATATCCAAATCATACGGAAATCAGAAATCATATAAATTCAGAACATATCAAAAGTCAGAACAGATTTCCTAACTCTGACAGAATCTCAACGGATTCTGGCCCCTTATACCTCCCTTCCCAGACACTGACAAAATCTATCAAATTCTAGCCCCTTATGCCTCCCTTTGTGCTAATGGCATCAGAACAGATGTGCTTATAGCACCAGAACAGAACTTATCATCGGATCCGGAACAGAACTTGTTTTCAGATTTCAGAGCTCATTTCAGATTTTCCTGACACAGACAGGATCTCACAGGATCCTGACCCCTTATAACTCCCTTTTCATAGCACACAATCATATCATGTCATTTCAGAACAAATCCGGATAATTTCAGAAATCATACAAAAATCCAGCGGCATAACGGCAGTATACGGAATTTACACAAAAATTCCTAAATTCACAAATTACCAAATTAGTATAGAATATTCACAACAACATTGCAAGACTTTTATTCTACTGCCCAGACAATTTTAGACTTTATCAGAAATTAAAGTCAAAATAAAACACCGCCGAATCAAAACTATCCGGTCAAAATTCTCCAAAAAATAATTAAAACGTGCAAACTCGGCACCTTAGAAACATACCAAAAGTTACGCGGTAAAAACTGAACCAATCGGAAAATACGGACAAAATTCGCTAACGAAAACGAAATCCGGACAGAAAAATTGTTCAAACTTCACCGTTCTGAAAATTGAGAAAGGCGGAATGTGCCTTACCTTGCGTACACCAATTTCTTGAACTGTCTCGACGGACGAAAATTGACCGGAGTCGCCCAAAAATTACTTTTCCTTCTTTTTCCTTCATTTTTCTCTCTCCTGGGCTTTTCTCTCTCTTCAAAATATCTCAATTCCTTATATATCCAGACTGATCGTCCTGGACGATCGCACTTCGTCCCGGGACGATTTGGCTCTGGACGAATTTCGTTCAGACGAAATTAATTAACGTCCCTGGACGACTTGGGCTCTGTAAGATTTTCGTCCAGACGAGATTAAATATCGTCCCTAGACGATTGGGCTCTGGAGAATTTTCGTCCAGACGAACTGTTCAGGATCCAAATTTCCAGCACAACCTGTACCGATCATCCTGGGACGATCCAACTTCATCCCGGACTATCCTGGAGCAAAAAATGATCTTTACAATCTCCCCAACTTCAGAAAAATGTCGTACTCGACATTGCCAATCCAAAACTCAGTCAGAAAAGATACAGATATGCTTGCCTCATATCGGACTCCTTCTCCCAAGTTGCTTCCCGTGCTGTTCGGTGCTTCCACTGAATTTTAACCAAAGGAATTTGTTTACTTCTCAACTTACGAACATCGTAAGCTAGAATCAACTCGGGTTCTTCTTTATATCTCAGATTCACCTGAATCTCAACATCATCAGCAGACACTTTCTTTCCAGAGTCAGATATCCACTTTCTCAAAGTAGATACGTGGAACACATTATGAACATCGGACATCTGATCAGATAACAACAGCCGATAAGCAGATTTACCAATCCTTTCAAGGATTTCAAAAGGTCCAACATACCTTGGACTGAGCTTACTCACTCTGCCAAATTCACTCACACCCTTCATCGGACTGACTTTGACATACACAAAGTCACCAACTTGAAATTCAACGAACCTGTGCTTTTGATCGTAATATTTCTGTTGTCGATCTTGTGCAGCTTTCAACCTTTCTTTAATCAAATTGACTTTCTTAACAGTTTCATCTACAAAAGTGGCACCCATCTACTGTCTATCTCCAACCTCAGTCAGAGTCAGAGGAGTTCTACACTTCCGGCCATACAAAGCTTCATATGGTGTCATACCAATACTGGACTGAAAACTGTTATTGTAAGCAAACTCTATCAGAGGAATATGACCTTCCCAGCTTCCTCCAAAATCTAAAACACATAGCCTCAGCAGATCTTCCAGTACCTGAATAGTCCTTTCAGACTGTCCGTCAGTCTGCGGATGAAATGCCGTACTGAAATGCAACTTCGTACCCAATCCTTGCTGAATACCCTTCCATAGTCTGGAAGTAAACTGTCAATCTTGATCAGAAACAATCACCTTAGGCACACCGTGTAATCTGACAATCTCTTTCACATATACCTGTGCCAATCGATCCACCGGATTGGTCTGCCTGATTGGAAGAAAATGAGCAGACTTCGTCAATCGATCCACAATCACCCAAATGGCATCGTGCCCTTGCCTTGATCGAGGAAAACCCATAGCAAAATCCATCGTTACCTCCTCCCACTTCCACTCAGGGATAGGCAACGACTGCAAAAGTCCTCCTGGTTACTGATGCTCTGCCTTCACCAACTGACAGGCCTCGCATCTAGCAACAAAATCTACTACATCTTTTTTCATTTCTGGCTACCATAACAAACTCTTCATATCTCCGTACATCTTGCCACTTCCCAGATGAACAGTATAGCTTGAATGATGAGATTCATACAGAATCTTTTTCCTCAGATCTCCAAACACAGGAATCCACAACCTGTTCTTGCAGAAAATAGTATCAGAATAAGAAACTCGGAGTTCCGGCTTCTTACCAGATTCAATCTGAGCAATCAATGTCAAATAATCAGAATCTAACTTCTGGGCTTCTTGAATCCTGTCTTCCAATGAAGACTGAATGTTCAACTGAGTCAAAACTCCAGAATCCAAACTACTGGAGGAAATCACCTTCAACTGCAAACGTTCCATATCACGAATTAGAAAATCATCAGAAGTGAGCTGAATACCTGATAATCTAGAAGATTTCCTGCTCAGAGCATCGGCTACCACATTAGCCTTACCAGGCTGATACTGAATCGTCAGATCGTAGTCCTTGATCAACTCAAGCCACCTTCTTTGCCTCAAATTCAGATCCTTATAAGTGAAAATGTACTTCAAACTCTTTTGATCCGTGAAGATCTCACATCTGATACTATACAAATAGTGACGCCAAATCTTCAAAGCAAAAATAACTGCAGCTAATTCCAAATCATGTGTCGGGTAATTCTTCTCATGTGGTTTTAAACTGTCTCGAGGCATAAACAATTACCTGACCATACTGATTGAGCACACATCCCAAACCTTTCAGTGAAGCATCACTGAACACTTGAAATCCTTCCGTATCTGACGGTAGTGCTAACACTGGAGCTGAAGTCAGACAATCCTTCAATCTCTGAAAACTAGCCTCACACTCCGGTGTCCAAACAAAAACTACTAACTTCTGAGTCAGTCTCGTCAGAGGCGTAGCAATCTGAGAAAATCCTTTCACAAACTTCCTGTAATATCCAGCCATGCCTAAGAAACTACGTACCTCAAATACCGTAGTAGGCCTTGGCCAATCCGCAACAGCCTGAATCTTTTGGGGATTAATAGAAATACCTTCACCGCTAACTACATGCCCCAGAAATGAAATGCTTTTCAGCCAGAATTCACACTTGGAGAACTTAGCATACAACTGATGCCGTCTTAGAGTCTCCAACACCATGCTCAAATGTCTGGCATGATCATTCTCAGAAGCAGAATATACCAGAATATCGTCGATGAAGACAATCACAAACTGATCTAGATATTCCCTGAACACTCTGTTCATCAGATCCATAAAAATAGCAGGTGCATTGGTTACCCCAAAAGACATAACCAAGAACTCGTAGTGTCCGTACCGAGTACTGAAAGCTGTCTTCAACACATCTGCTTCCTTCACCTTCACCTGATAATATCCAGATCTCAAATCAATCTTCGAAAACACAGAAGAACCAGAAAGCTGGTCAAACAAGTCATCAATCCGTGGTAAGGGATACTTGTTCTTGATCGTGACTTTATTCAAATCTCTGTAGTCAACACACATATGGAGTGTTCCGTCCTTCTTCTTCACAAACAAAATAGGTGCTCCCCAAGGAGAAACACTAGGACTAACAAATCCCTATCCATCAACTCCTGAAGCTAAACTTTTAACTCAGAAAGTTCTTTCGGTGCCATCCTGTACGGAGCTTTTGATATCGAAGCTGTACCCGGAAAAATATCAATAGAGAACTCCACATCTCTATCCGGAGGTAAACCAACCAACTCCTCAGGAAATACATCTGCAAACTCTCGTACCACTGGGATATCAGAAACAGAACCCACATCCAGGTTCATATCCCGTACCGAAGCCAAAAATATCGGACAACCCTTCTTCCACATTCTTCTCACTTCCAATACAGAAATCAAAAAAGAGAGAACACCTCGTAAGCCTTGGAATACACATCTCTCTCCTGACATAAGCAAGCTCACTTACTTCTTCAAACAGTGAATCTGAGCCTCATACAGACTCAGCCAATCCATGCCCAAAATCACATCGTACGAAGAAATCGGCAATAAAATCAAACTCGATTTCCACTTCTTGCCAGCAATATCAATCTCATAAAAACAAAACTTTCGGGCAATCAAATTACTTTCAGCCGGCAAAATCACAGAAAGAGAAACCGGTAGCAAAATCGAATCCAGATGCAAAGCATCAAAATAACGCATGAAAAGAAACAAGTGACTGACTCCAGAATCAAATAAAACACAACAGGGCTGATCAGAAATATAAATCGAACCTGTCACCACATTCGGAGCATGTCGAGCCTCCTGCTGACTCAAACTGTACACTCGTGGCTGAACTGGAGCTGGAGCTTAAGCTACAAAACTACTAGGCTCCCTCTGACTGGCAGTAGGTGGTCTCCGTGGCACAGAACTTGAACCACCACCTCTACCAGAAAATCCCTCAGTCACAGGGCGTGGAGGAACAGTCCTCGGTCTTCCTGCTGAACCGGCAGGTCTAACAAAGCTCTCGGATTGGAACTCAGATCGTCGATCAAATCCAGCCTGTGGACACTCTACAATCCGATGTCCTGGCTGACTACATCTGAAGCACTGGCCAAAATGTCATCATCCACAACTCTGGCACACAGGTGCCCCACTAACAAATCCAGAGCTGGTCGTACTGGTCGTAGCAGTACCAGCAAATCCTGACTGTCCACTCCTCCTGGAGTCTCCAGAACCAGAAATAAATCTCCTCTTGCCAAAGGAACTACTCGAATCACCCCCAAACCTCTTCCTACTCGCAGTCCACCGCTGCTGAGTAGCCATCAGATCGTTCTCTATCAGACGAGCTCTCTCCACAAGCTCAAAAAAATCAGAAATATGAAATGGTACCAGGGGCTGTCTCAGACTGTCTCGTAATCCCCTCAGAAATCGATAGCACTTCTCAGTAGAAGTACTCACCAGCTGCGGAGCATATCGAGCTAAGGCAGTAAACTCTGCCTCATACTGCATCACCGTCCTGCTCCCCTAAACCAGCCTCAGAAAACTCTCCTGCATCTACTGTCGTGCAGAAGGGGGAACAAACCAAGATCGGAATACCTCAGAAAATTCTTCCCAAGAAATCAGAGAGTTTAATCTGCCCTGAAACTTTGCTTCCTGCTGGCCTACCCACCAGTGCTCTGCTTCCCCATCTAATAGAAAAACTGCCAAAGGTATTTTCCTGTCTGATGGACACTGCATGCCGTCAAAAGTCTTCTCTAACCTCCTCAGCTGCTTTGGCTCAACAACGCCCTCAAACCTCGGTGGTTTCAATCTCAGAAACATCTAAATATGTCTATCAATATCCTCAGATCGAACAGTAGAGGCTCTACTGTGAGTCTCGTTCATCATCTGAGCAACCAATGTAGCAAACTGGGAAAATGTATCTGCACCAACCACTGGGGCTGTACTACCCACTGGTGCTGCCTAACTGGTACTCTGACCGTTTGTCATATCAGGGTCTGGCAGGAAATCCATACAGAAAATCCAGAAAACTAATCACAAAAACAACACAATAAAAATCCGAACAAACCAAAACTACCCCAGACAGACTCAGATCACTTCCTATAGCTCTGTCTTACAATCCTACAATCCAAATTCCAAAACCATTGCTCTGATACCACTAAAGTTTGTCACGACCCAACCTGACCGGGACGGATCCTGCTCGCATCGGGTCGTGCCCAAACTCAAACTGACTGAACTGATTCCAGGATCTGGCTTTGGAATTTATTTCAGAACTTTCTTCCAAATATTTACACACAGAAACAGACACACAGAGCTATTATAAACATCAAAATGCAGCGGAACAGATCATCTAACTTTTTCTTCCTAAAAAAGAATCATATACAAATACAGCTCATGGCTTTCAGACATAAAGAAAAATAGAACAGAAAAGCCATGACTGTACAAAAATCAAAAGTACAAAATATCTATAACAGATCAGACTCTGAACTCCTACTCCAAGACTTCCTTCCCTCTCCCAGAACATGAAAACCACGTAGAAAATAAGGATGAGCTACAACAGCTCAGCAAGACATCAAACCTCCAATCAAAATCCTCAGAATCAACATCAAACACATTAGACAAAAATCCGCACAGAACTCAGATCAATAGAATCATATAATCGAATCAGAATAGAACAAAGATCACAGAAATCATAATTCCAGAAATTGAATCAGAACAGAATAATACAGATCAGATCAAATCAGAACAGAATCAAATCATATCCAAATCGTACAGAAATCAAAAATCATATAAATTCAAAACATATCAAAAGTCAGAACAGATTCCCTGACTCTGACAGAATCTCAATGGATTCTGGCCCCTTATACCTCCCTTCCCAGACACTAACAGAATCTCTCGGATTCTGGCCCCTTATGCCTCCCTTTGTGCTCATGGCACCAGAAATGATGTGCTTATAGCACCAGAACAGAACTTATCATCGGATCCGGAACAGAACTTATTTTCAGATTTCAGAGCTCATTTCAGATTTCCCTGACACAGACAGGATCTCACAGGATCACCCCTTATAACTCCCTTTTCATAGCACACAATCATATCATGTCATTTCAGAACAAATCCGGATAATTTCAGAAATCGTACAAAAATCCAGCGGCATAACGGCAGTATACGGAATTTACACAAAAATTCTTAAATTCACAAATTACCAAATTAGCATAGAATATTCACAACAACATTGTAAGACTTTTATTCTACTGCCCAGACAATTTTAGACTTCATCAGAAATTACAGTCAAAATAAAACACCGCCGAATCAAAACTATCCGGTCAAAATTCTCCAGAAAATAATTAAAATGTGCGCACTCGGCACCTCAGAAACATACCAAAAGTTACGCGGTAAAAACTGAACCAATCGAAAAATACGGACGAAATTCGCTAACGAAAACGAAATCCGGACAGAAAAATCGTTCAAACTTCACCGTTCTGAAAATTAAGAAAGGCGGAATGTGCCTTACCTTGCGTACACCAATTTCTTGAACTGTCTCGACGGATGATGAAAACGGACCGGAGTCGCCCAAAAATTACTTTTCCTTCTTTTTCCTTCATTTTTCTCTCTCCTGGGCTTTTCTCTCTTTTAAAATATCTCAATTCCTTATATATCCAGACTGATCGTCCTGGATGATCGCACTTCGTCCCGGGACGATTTGGCTCTGACGAATTTCGTTCAGACGAAATTAATTACCGTCCCTGGACGACTTGGGCTCTGTATGATTTTCGTCCAGACGAGATTAAATATCGTCCCTGGACGATTGGGCTCTGGAGAATTTTCATCCAGATGATTCAAATTTCGTCCAGACGAACTGTTCAGGATCCAAATTTCCAACACAACCTGTACCGATCGTCCTGGGACGATCCAACTTCGTCCCGGACTATCCTGGAGCAAAAAAATGATCTTTACAATCTCCTCAACTTCAGAAAAATGTCGTCCTCGACATTGCCAATCCAAAACTCAGTCAGAAAAGATACGGATATGCTTGCCTCATGTCGGACTCCTTCTCCCAAGTTGCTTCCCGTGCTGTTCGGTGCTTCCACTGAACTTTAACCATAGGAATTTGTTTACTTCTCAACTTACGAACATCGTAAGCTAGAATCAACTCGGGTTCTTCTTTATATCTCAGATTCATCTGAATCTCAACCTCATCAGCAGACACTTTCTTTCTAGAGTCAGATATCCACTTTCTCAAAGTAGATACGTGGAACACATTATGAACATCAGACATCTGATAAGATAACAACAGCGATACGATAAGCAGATTTACCAATCCTTTCAAGGATTTCAAAAGGTCCAACATACCTTGGACTGAGCTTACTCACTATGCCAAATTCGCTCACACCCTTCATCGGACTAACTTTGACATACACAAAGTCACCAATTTGAAATTCAACGAACCTGTGCTTTTGATCGTAATATTTCTGCTGTCGATCTTATGCAGCTTTCAACCTTTCTTTAATCAAATTGACTTTCTTAACAGTTTCATCTACAAAAGTGGCACCCATCTCGTGTCTATCTCCAACCTATGTTAGAGTCAGAGGAGTTCTACACTTCCGGCCATACAGAGCTTCATAAGGTGCCATATCAAAACTGGACTGAAAACTGTTATTGTAAGCAAACTCTATCAGAGGAATATGATCTTCCCAGCTTCCTCCAAAATCTAAAACACATAGCCTCAGCAGATCTTCCAGTACCTGAATAGTCCTTTCAGACTGTCCGTCAGTCTGCGGATGAAATGCCGTACTGAAATGCAACTTCGAACCAAATCCTTGCTGAATACCCTTCTACAGTCTGGAAGTAAACCGTCCATCTCGATCAGAAACAATCACCTTAGGCACACCGTGTAATCTGATAATCTCTTTCACACACACCTGTGCCAATCGATCCACCAGATTGGTCTGCCTGATTGGAAGAAAATGAGCAGACTTCTTCAATCGATCCACAATCACCCAAATGGCATCGTGCCCTTGCCTTGATCGAGGAAAACCCATAGCAAAATCCATCATTACCTCCTCCCACTTCCACTCAGGGATAGGCAACAACTGCAAAAGTCCTCCTGGTCGCTGATGCTCTGCCTTCACCAACTGACAGGTCTCGCATCTAGCAACAAAATCTGCTACATCTTTTTTCATTCCTGGCCACAGAACAAACTCTTCATATCTCCGTACATCTTGCCACTTTTCGGATGAACAGTGTAGCTTGAATGATGAGATTCATACAGAATCTCTTTCCTCAGATCTCCAAACACAGGAATCCACAACCTATTCTTGCAGAAAATAGTACCAGAATAAGAAACTCGGAGTTCAGGCTTCTTACCAGATTCAATCTGAGCAATCAATGTCGAATAATCAGAATCTAACTTCTGGGCTTCTTGAATCCTGTCTTCCAAAGAAGACTGAATGCTCAACTGAGTCAAAACTCCAGAATCCAAACTACTGGAGGAAATCAACTTCAACTGCAAACGTTCCATATCACGAATTAGAAAATCATCAGAAGTGAGCTGAATACCTGATAATCCAGAAGATTTCCTGCTCAGAGCATTGGCTACCACATTAGCCTTACCATGCTGATACTGAATCGTCAGATCGTAGTCCTTGATCAACTCAAGCCACTTCTTTGCCTCAAATTCAAATCCTTCTGAGTGAAAATATACTTCAAACTCTTATGATCCGTGAAGATCTCACATCTGATACTATACAAATAGTGACGCCAAATCTTCAAAGCAAAAATAACTGCAGCTAATTTCAAATCATGTGTCGGGTAATTATTCTCATGTGATTTTAACTTTCTCGAGGCATAAGCAATTACCTGATCATGCTGATGCAGCACATATCCCAAACCTTTCAGTGAAGCATCACTGAACACTTAAAATCCTTCCGTACCTGACGGTAGTGCTAACACTAGCGCTGAAGTCAGACAATCCTTCAATCTTTGAAAACTAGTCTCACACTCCGATGTCCAAACAAAAACTACTAACTTCTGAGTCAGTCTCGTCAGAGGCGTAACAATCTGAGAAAATCTTTTCACAAACTTCCTGTAATATCCAGCCATGCCTAAAAAACTACGTACCTCAAATACCGTAGTAGGCCTTGGCCAATCCGCAACAGCCTGAAATCTTCTGGGGATCAACAGAAATACCTTCACCGCTAACTACATGCCCAGAAATGAAATGCTCTTCAGCCAGAATTTCACACTTGGAGAACTTAGCATATAACTGATGCCGTCATGACTTGAGATAATGATTGTATGCATAATTTCACATCTTCTAGCCTCGCCTCTAATAAAAAAATGATATTTGAGCAATGCAAGTTAAAAATTATATAGTAATGCTGAATAAATGCTTTCTGTGGAAACAAAGAGTATCACTTCCTTCTTGCCAATAATTCAATAGAGATTATGGTGACGAACTTGTTTAGTACTATTACAAAACTAGAAAATAAAAAATATTCTAAAAAGGCTATTACATAGTTTATGACTTATTGCTTTGATTTACTTATTCATCAGTATCATGCAGTGGGGGGAATTTATAAATATGAGCTTATGGGAGGTTTGGCTGTATGAAGATTTTTTTTCTTGGTCATTCACCTTCTTTTGACTCTCTTATTTTAGTTGAGTTGGAGCATATCTTTGTCTTAAGGTGAGAAGCCTTCCAATAAGCATCTTCTTTCTCCCCATTGATATAATCAGAAAACTAACTTGATCGGGCATGAATCGCGAGCAAAAATCAAGTTGGCAGGCTTAAAAATTAAATCCTGGACCATCTAACTCTATTTTCAGATTACTTATAGTTAAACTGAACGTTCGGAAATACGTACCAACGACACTAAAATTCGACGAATTTGAGTCAAATAGGTCCTTATAAGACACGCAGCACATTGGAATGGGTCTAAATACCATATATTTAATTTACCTAACAGTTTTCAATGTGAATTGCTTTTTATCAAATTTAGAGGACTTGATGTGAGAATATCCTACTAGCCCAAGTTTGCGAACTTTTGCATATCATTAGATTTTTGAACTCTACAATAATATGATCCACATTCATGGGATTCAACTTCGGCTTGTCACATGCAAATACTCCCTTTGTTCTCCTTGTTTATTTCTCCTATTTGATAATCTCGTAACTCTCTGGAAAAAACTATAAATAGAAATCCATTTCTCATTGAGGGAGTCCTAGCAAGATATGATAGAAAAAAAGAAGGAAGAGTATTGAAGAGAGTTCTCTTGCAACCAGACCATCCTCGACCACCCCGGACTTCAGCCTCTACCGTCTATCGTCTATTTTGCGACTCAGCCACACCATCTAACACAGATTTCTGCACATACACACATAATGGACGCTGTTGCTGTCCTACAACATCTGGAGACGGATTTCGGTCTAGCCATTTGATGTCGGAATTCTGACCTGCCACCATAATGGCGCGGAGTTTCTTTCCCCGGCCGCCAACGTTCCTATGGTACACCAGCCATTCAACTGTTACTGCTATCATGCATGGGGCCACAACTAGCGTTAGGATTTCTACCTCCATCACAACCATAAACGGTCTTACGTCCTTCATCGCCTGTCGACTACGATCTTTACGACCTTTGTCGGCCCGTAGACAACGATCCTTCAGATCTCCCTCACCCAAAAGATGGGCTTTCAGACCTTAGTCGCCACCAACTATGGTCTCGCCAACCAAACTAATATCATATACTGATTCTTTCACAATTTCTACCATGTTATGCATTCTATTTTTGTATATTTGTAACATCAAGCCAATGCCTTCCCTATCAATGAAGGGCCTCATTTGTAATCAATTACAAAACTAGTAGATTCATTCAAATTTGGCATAGGCATCGTGGTTTGTTACCTTGTTAGGGCTTTCCACTGTAAAACTTGGTGCCTTTATGATCGCTATAAACTTCTCTTTTATCTGATTGCGAGCTGGATTTTCATTAAAACTAAAGACACTAAATTTATATTTCTCTTACCGCCGCGTATATTATAGTTACACATGCATAATAATGAACAAGGAAAAAGAAAAGATGAAGATTATGCTGTAAGTGTCGGATGCAATGATAAATTTTCTTAATCCATTGTTCTATCAGAAGAAGAGGATAAAGCTGAGCCTAGAAATAATCTATTACGTTAAATGGAAGGAAACTAAGGATAACATTTATTTAACTGAATCCAACGATGGTCTGTAATATATTCATTTACGATCTAGGTAAGTTTTTTATAGGTGCAACTAAGTGCAGATCAGCTTAGAAGTGTAAAGTAAGCTCTCAAGATTGATTTAAATTTGTCTCCCCTTACATCGACGTCTTCTTGTGTTTTAAAACTTGCAAACGGCCTCATTGTTCAAACTCTTAGATTGACAAGCTTTCAAGAGAATTGCCCGACCAAAATGTTCTATGGATCAGGACAAATTTGTTAATTTTCTAGCGGCTTTTTCTAGCAATTTTGAAAATATCATATATTGTATATTTAAAAGAAAAAAATTATTCTAGTTAACTATTTATAAATAAACTTATAATTGAACTAATTGAAATTAATGGATTCGAACTAGGTTGGTAAATGGGGTTGGGTTTCGGGGTGACAGGGAAACAAAATCAACACCGGTTTTCTACCCGTTTTGGAAAACGTGTCCGTTTCCCGTTACCTCCACTTGTAGACGGACTAGAGTGTCGTACTGCTGTTCTTTGCCCGTGATAAGCTATCAACGTATAGTTGTTCCGTGATCCATTGTGCGCCTGTTGCGACACACACAATGGCCGCCATTATGCCTGTGCTTCGACATGAGCCCGCGTTCTGCCATTCTGCCTGCTGCCGTCGATGCAATGCTACCTGTGTCATTTCAACACGAGACTGCCGTTTGCTGTTCCACCTGCTACATCGACACGAGCCCATCGTCCTATCATTTCGTCTGTTGTTGTCGACGTCGAGCCACTATTTTCTCTTGTTGCGTTCGTCTGCGAGCTCACCGGCTGTCCATCGACGCAAAGTCCCACACATCCACCTGGCTTCCATTGATGTGAGCCCATGTTTACATAATCGTGTCGGTGTTGGGTCAACCGATAACTTGTCGGGGGTAGATCTGGGTTCGTATTTTGGTCCTATTTTTAAAATCGGTAGGGGTTCCGATAACCAAGTTAAACCCGAGTCAGTTTCGGGTTCGATCTGAACCAAACTCGAAACCGATTTGGACAGCACTATCTCAATGTGAAAGTCATCTCGGCATTCATCCGTGGCTCTCCGGCCTTGAAATGTAGCCTCATTCATTTCATATGATCATGTTATCTTCATCATCATCAAGAAGGATTGTCTCGTTCCTATCTCAATTCGCACCATAAACTTTTTAAACTTTTTTTATTTCTCATCTTTCTAGGGAGTTTACATTTGGTACATGAAAAAGGTATATATCCATATTCACTATACCTTCCTCAAAAGGAAAATTTTCATATACTCCATACTTTTATGTGATATTCATATTACCGTGCAAGGAAGGACTGCCATTTTTAATCTCATGCATGTTTATTTCTAATGAAAAATATTTAATTGAAATTAGCGTCTAAAAATATCATATCTCATATTCCCCTCTTCTCTCTCCTATCTTACATACATAATTGTAGGTGTGTCATTCCATTCAAAGTAAGAAATCAAGATCTCTCTCTCTCTCATCAACTACTTTTCTATACAATAATTTCAATTATTTCTATACAATAAAAATATTACTTTTCTAAATTCATTTGATGATTTGTCTAAAAAAGAGACCTAATAATGTATGGAATCTCTGATATTTATTTTGTGGTGCTAATCGAATCTATCGTTAGTCTTTTTCTATGCCCACGATGTGCGGGTGATAGCACATGTTGATTTCACATGCCAAGAAGCTTGCCACTCGTGTCTTCAGAAGCATCAGGAGCACGACGTTGCCACCAGTCACTCCTCTTCAAGACCTCCTCCCGCTTAAATTCCAATGCCATCGTGTCAAATCACTTTCCCTTTATCGCAAAAATTTTCCCTTCTCTTAAATTTTTTTAAAATTATTTTATTTTCAAGTCATTTTCCTTTCTTTATCGTTATATAGTAAATGAAAAGAGAGGGGACCCCAATATTTTTAGAAATATTATTTTATGTGGACCCTAATGTTATTTGGAATTTGTGTAGGGGTGTCAAATTTCGGGTCATGGGTAGGGTTGGGGTTCGAACCGTAACTTTACACTGCATGCACTATTCGGGTTCAACCCGAATCTGTCCCGTGTTTATAACCGGGTAAGTTGTTCTGACACGATCCGTCACGCTTCGAGTCCGAGTAACCCGACACAACCCAAATTACCCGTTTCCAACCAAAAAATGTAGTTTTCGGATCAAAAATGGGGTCTATTCCTCTTTTTCGGGTTATAAAAACGGAGTTATATTTCCTCTTTTTCGGGGTGAAAAATGGGTCAAAAATCGGGTAATTAAAGTTGCGGGGTCAAAATCAGGTTTTCTCGCGGTAAAAAACGGTGTCAATTTTGTGTAAAGGTTAAACAACGAACCCGGACCCGAGTTTTGTACAAGGGTCAAAATGTTGAATCACTGAACCGACCCGTTTCGAGTTTGGGTGGTCCCTAACCCGATATTTTCGGATTCGGGGTCGTGTCAGGTTTTTCGGGCGTGTCAAATACTTGGTCAACCCCTAAATATGTGACTATATACGGTGTGGTATATATATTAGGGGACAACTTTGGCACATTAATTATATAATTTTATTTATACATCACAAGGTCGAGATGTAGAATTACGGTCGGAACTCCAAATACATTAATTTGTCTCAATTTTGAGTTGCCTGAGTGGGAAGTGGGTTAGCTTAATTTCGTCTCGTCACTTCAATGGGATCAGTGTTCTAAGCACTATAAAAAGTGATCATAAAATATTGGATGCAATTCAACTATATTGCAAACGGCTTAATCATAGTAAATTTTTGAAGTTAAATATTAATAATTTTCCGATTTACTTCAAATAAAGATAATATATGAATTTAATCAAAATGTGAACTATTTTTATTATGACAAATATCAACAATTCATAACTTCTATCATCTACTTTATGATATCAACGAAAATTTAATTGAAGGCTAATTATCAATAATAATTCAATATCAATTGATGATAAAAGAATTTTTAATAAACTTAATAATGGGACAATCATTATGGCGGAGATATAAAAAGTTTTTCATATTTGTTAAAATTATATTTTAAACAGTAATAATAAGAAGTTTTTTAAGAGATATCTTAATATCGAATGCTTAAAATTGGGATGGTGACTTAGAATAGAATAGAGTTTTTTGAATAATTTATATCGTTAATAAAGGCATCTTAAAATTTGGTGGCAGGGGGGAACACATACCTCTTTCAAACGGGAGAATTATAGGTGCAGGGCAGGACGGGAGATACCCACGTCGCACCAAGTCTCAGTGCACGCGACATAAGGTACACACTCGTACTGATGGGTACCGGCTGCTGGTACATCTCTGCTGGATATCCAGCAATTCTGTGCGGCTCACGACGTTGACACAATCCGCATCCTAAAATGTTTCTCTTTCAAAACACACCTAAAATTACCCTGACATATTCTATATATTACAATATCCTTATAAATCAGTATATATATATTTATGATTCCATAATATAATATATATGTATATTAATATATAATATATCATTATATATGGATAAATATCCAAATCTCAAAGATAAGACATTGACCCCATTTTAAGGACCTCCTTAAATTCTCCCTATTGAAACAATCCTCATTGGTTATATCTTTTTTGACCTTAAGGCAAGAAGAATTTATGAACATGCAGAATAAAACATTCTAATTATGTAATTCGTATCACACATACCCACTCATGCATGACGAGCTATAATATCTCACCAACCACAAATTAAATGGAGGGTTGAAGCAATGTACAGGCTCACCAATTACTTTCTTATCTACATACTCGCATAAATTAAGTTCCTATCGCATGTCGGACCCTCTACAACGACATATTGATAGCTTTATAAGTTTTTTGGTGGTTGGTTTTTTTAATTATTATTGATAGCTATTTAGGTTGAAGGGATATGGAATTAGACTCGAGTTCACTCATAATATATTGGTTGATTGAGCGAATTCAAAGGAACGACTTAATTTGCTGTTTTTTTAGTTCCAATTCAACACAGAAAAAGTCTGGTTTCATTTGAACAATTTTGGTTTGCTATTTGTTTAAAAAATTTGTATGAAACTTTTGTTCAAAAAAAATATGGTAAGAAAAAATTATTTTAGAAATCAATAAAAAAACTTTCTCAAACAAACCTCAAGCTTGACATCAAAAGTCTGACCCCTTTTCTAATCATTACATTGAATTGAAATGGCTAAAACTCTGTAATCTCCAAGTATCAGAACTATAAAAGATCGAGGAACACAGGCGGGTTGCAACCACATGCTGGGTGGGCAATATGCCCACACCTCAAAAATATTTTTTTTAATATTTAGACGGGAATTTTTGAAATATTTGGTGGGCTTTTATCTCCCCCTCAAAAAAATTTTTTTTTGCTTAACTTAATCATATACTATGAATCTTTACCTATTCCCGCCCATAAAAAAATTTTTTTTTGCCACCCTAAAATAAAAGAAGATTGAATCCGTCCCTGGAGGAACATATTCTTATCTAAATTGCATTGTATCATATTTTTTTTTTCTTTTGCGTGTGGAACTACCTTTGTTTGCATGCCTTGGGCATGCCACATCTTTTAGTGTATTGTAATATTATGTCATCTTTATTTGTAGTAAAAAGTTTCTATCTGATGCTTATTTCTCACACTAATATTGAGTAAGTAAAATTATGTTAGGGCGGTTCGCGTTTGATGTACGTGGCTATAAGTATGTCTTTTTTTTTAAATTTTTTTTTAAGGGCGCAACATCAACAAAGAAAGAATACTGTTGTGAAAAATATTGTGTTTTTAGAGAGATGGTGAAAAAGAAATGTAATGTAAAGTATTCCAATATCATAGTGTAAAACATTCTAGAAAACAACTTGTTAGAAAAAAAGCAATAATGTTCCCGGATTTGGAGCCACACCGATTTTACCATCATGAAGCTAATTTATTGCCACCACGCACCATCCCTATGCCACCGCTGTCTTGGCATCGTTGTCCACTTTCACTGCCGACAACTTCCGCAACTATGCCACTTCACACTCAGTTGGTGACGAACCCCCCCCATTGCCGCTCGCTAATCTTGTTCCTTGTTCGACGATTGCTTTTATACAGCCATAGATCACAACTGATCTTTAGAATTTACGCTACATTCATTTTATTTGTGTTAAAAAAGTACCCCCCCCCCCCCCCCCCCCCCCCCTAATATCGTTCATTCCTTGTTATTCCCAAAATAAATAACAGTCTAAATAAGGACTTGACTTAATCGACATCGCTAACTATATCGAATTGTACGTATATTAAGAGTTATTGAGATAACCTGTAATATTTTATGAAAGTGGTTATTCAAAGTTGCAGAAAATAAACTATTGACTTTCATACGAGATCAATGATCTTGTAATAGAGTACGTTTACAATTTAACAATATTTTTTAATAAAAAAGGGCTTTGTCTCAATTAAAATACGCGCATAACCGATACTTAACCATCAGGCTTTCGTACACGTAAGCACAAAGGCCCTAATAAGCAGCCCAATTAAATTTACTGACTACTTCTTCAAAAACACTAATACAACAATGATTAATTACTTCGACAGCCTTATTTTAAAATCAGACGATCGATTGTGACGGACTCCTCCTATGCAGCTCAATTACAGCGTAATGCACAGCTCCCAACAACAATGGGGAGCTAAGACAACCAAATATTATATACAAGTGGAATAGTTGATGACAACAATCTAATATACAGTCATGTTCTGACGAGTATCAACATCATCTGGGTGACTATCATCGGTGTCGTGTTGTTTCCGACACGGCTTATAATTCATTATGGCTATTTCTTTCAAAATCTTTGTTTTGTAAAATCAAATCTTTATCTCTACGAGATAAACCATTCATTACTGATCTCTTTTTTTTTACAATCTAGCTACATTTTTTTGTAGCCAAAATTAATAATTACTATACTATTATAAAAAGCGCTTTGTGAATTAGAACATATAATAAATATCATCTCCAAACTGAAGCCAAAAATTTTTGTCTTTTTCCTTCTCAAACCAGACATGAGCAGACAGACTAGTGCTATTTTAAGACAAGTGGATAAGCTCTTTTTTTGCAGTGAAAGTAATTCACAGATTTAGACGCCCAATGGGAATGGATGGAGAATTATTCTGTGTGGAAACCGAGGGGGAACCGTCTGATTGTCGATGTGAATAGAAAAGCGCAGCTAACAACTTTTCATTGTTCATGCTGTGCTGTTACTGTCGTAGAGATTGAAAACCGAATGATTCTTCTCGTCCGGTGTCCACAGAAAATTATCGCTGGAAGTACGAGGCATATGGCCAAGCAGAATATAGGCGCAGCTTTTTAGCAGGCTTTTGTAGAAGACTGATCATATAATAAGCTTCACCAAATTGTTACAATTCATGCCTTATTCAACCCGCTTCCTGGAGGACACCTCCCCCCCCCCCCCTCCCCCCAGTTTTGAGAGTACCAAATACTTATTTTATTCTCAAAATTTAAGAAAGAGAGCATAAATAGATTAAACTAGATGTAGGTGTCAATTCAGGGTCATCGTGCGAGTTCGGGTTCGGGCGAACGGTTGAGACAGGCTCTAAAACGGTCAACTGAATCCCTTCCCGTTTTTGTAACGGGCTTCTTTTTCACAACCGGGAACCGACCCACGCAGGTTGTTGGGTTTTGACACGAAACTCCGACCGGAATATAATAATCTCCAACGACTTAGGGTTCGCGATGGGGGGGCTGGGTTCTAGGCCGATCGTACTTTGCTAGATGCACGCCACGGAAGAGCAGCAGACCTATCAGCACCACAGCCGTAGTCAGATGAAATACCGACCCATCGTTACTCATTACTATAGGGTTCAGGCCGGAGTCGGCAGCGTCGCATGAGATAGCGTGCCACAGTCTCGGCATTCAGGCGGGTGAGGGGGACGCGTGGGCGGGGAGGAGTCGGATGGTGGGACAGGGGGGAGGCAGGTGGCGAGAATAGGGTCAATTGGGGCGGGGTAACCGGACGATAGGTTTTGAGATAAAGGGCAGTTGATTCGGAACTCGATTGATTTACTACAGGGTGACGAGACCTGAGAGTGTGAGGTCGGGGCGTTGCTCGGGGAGATGTTTCGGTCAGAGGTAAAATGGAACTGAAGTAGTGGGGGGGGTAAGCTAGATAAACAATTGTGGTAGTGAAGACATGGCGAGAGGTAGCAAACATGAACATAAGGAGTAGAGTAATAAAGAAAAGAAGAGGAAAAGATTAGATTTTTGTAAAAGTATAATAGCAAATTGATTAAATGATATAAAATGATTTAAATTTGAAATGATAAAAGAGAAGGACCAAAAGCATGTAGATAAGGGTCATGCAAAAATTAAGCCTATATCTAATTAATAGGAAAAAAAATTTACATCGCATTTATATCAAATGAAAGTACGTTAGAAGAAAATTACAAAGCTTAATAATGACAAATAGATTCATCAAACAAATTTCAGATAGATATCGCGACTAGCAGCAAAACCAAACTCTAGATTTACATCCTGCGTACCCAGACTGCAGAGTGCCTTCTTCCTATTTGAACGTCCAACACCGCCAATGCATAGCGACAGTGAACCATGTATAGAACAGATTGTCGCTATTCAGTGATGCCATTAATTTGAATCTATTGAAATATGCGATCTGACCATCGTGCTTATAAGTCCATGGGGGACTTGGCTTTGAGGCGTATACAAAAGAGTATAGTAATAGAGGAGCTTTCCAGGACTTGACATCCGGAGGTTCGGCAATAAGTGGAGGACTTCATATCTTGCATTAGGTGCTAACAAGTGGCAGAGGATATTTTCATGAAGCGGGTCTAGAGACATTATTGCTGGTCACGACACGCAGAGCGGTCTGAACACAGCGGCTACATTCTGTATGCAATCCGAGTGTGATTACTATCTCAGTACTCATTTATTTGTATAACAAACATAGCGTTGTCGATCGCTTGGGCACGAATTTTGTGCATCGTAGTCAGCAAGGTTGCGATTGATCGTTGTCCTTCTGGTCAAAATTGTATCAGGTTGGGTCACCTACGGCATAACTAATGATCAATATCAAATTTTTGGATTAACTAAAGGAGGATGAAAAAAGGATGATAATTTAATAAAAAAGAAATGAAGTCTTTTGATAATAACGGATGCAAAAGGATATATGTTATGAGATTCGACGAATCTATTTTGGAGATTTAATTCATGAAGGACTCCAAATCGCAATAGATAATCTTTGGCATAAGGATACTATCTTGATATAGATAAATCACAGATCTTCTTTAATACTAGATAGACAGATGGTCTCTCATAATCATCACGATGGTAAGAATGATCTATCCGCTCTTTAAATATGAAAGTTATGACTTGGCACCAAATCAAAGGATGAAGCTTAGTCATAGACACCCAGGATCTGTATATTATAAAGTTTAATTTTGGTATGTACTCATTTGTTTCAGTTGAATATTCACTTGCAGGTACCATTCGTTAGCTTATAATTGTTCAACCCACCCCATCACACCCCGGCCCCACACAATATATAGAATATGTAAATTAATATATGATCAATTTATTGACATGTGGGTAAAAATAGTGATAGGTATGTTACATTCATTCTGCTTAAATGAGTCAAATAAAGTGTTCTAAAGAAATTTTATTCATTGTTGTAAGGCGATATAAGTAGACTGAAATCTGGAGGAATAGTTATGATATTATCTATCTCATTACTTAATGTATAATGAATTTGAGAAACATAACGTAATATAGCAAGCTACTATACTGTTTTAGCGCTATTTTAGGAGTGCCTATGATTGCTTTTGATCGTATGGGATTACTATGACAATAAATCCGTTCATAGATGACAAGGTATTGTGAAGTCTTCGGTATAGGATTTTAGGTTACATATCAATTGATGATATTTCCATTTAAACTTGTGTATATAACTCATTATAGTAAGAATCTATAAATTCTTGTATAAATAATTTTATTATATTCAGCTTAATACTTACCCAATTTCTATTAAATACTAGTTTCTCACTTTGAATCATAAGGTATAATGATAGCTACTATATGTAGTATTGTAAATGAGTTATCATTCAAGGTAATTAGATATATTTCTTCATAATTCTCATATCACTATAATTAAATCTTGATGAGTAGTCTTGTATATTTAAAATTGCATGTGCTTTTTTATTTGTTATGATCATATAATATTGTTGTAAAACGCATAAACGACATCAACGATCTTCTATGGCATTGCTTGTAGGATTTGTCAACTCTAAACCTTACTTGGGTTCTTTTAAGTTACCATTTAATTTGCATTGAATAATATATTTTAACATTACGTGTCTTTGTTAGTAAATAGCAACCATTTAGCGTTTTGATGATAGATGCTTTGTCCTCGAGGGTACTTAGCCAGAATCACATATTGATTAATAATGAATTAGAAAAAATAGTGGAGAATTAATTTTATTCTATAACCTTTTACTTACTTTTTAATACGCTCTTTTCTGAGTTGCAATATGAAAATCTTCTTCGCAATTTCATTTTCCCCGCTTCAATTAAACTTGATGGAGCCTGTTATTCCCAGACTGTATTGGTGGACAATCTTTAAACTTTACAATTACGGAAATTCCGAGTTCGTTTCGTTCAGCTCAAAGTATTGTTCTTATCTCAATATTGCGTTCCTAATTTTTTATTGAAATTATGGTGAAATTTTTAGTATATTCATACGTGTCTAAAGTTAACAGCAATTTACTCTAAGGGCTAATACACTATAATCATTGTATTATGAAGTTAAATTGAATACCTAATTTATTAAATATTATTCTTATTTTAAACAAATTATAAATCTATCTTAAAGTGAGCATGTTTAAGAATTCCATTTGCAAGTAAGTGAGGTTAATTAAAGTTAATTTGTAAAGATCACCTCAAATATTTGTGAATATTTTATTGTAAGATTAGTTGAGCTTGTTTTAGTTACATCAAAGTGTATTTTTTTTAATTTTCTTTATCTAAGTCATATTGGCTTAGAGAAGTTTAAATTGTACATTGATTTGGGTTTGTACGTCCGCCCGTATGAGAGAGACTTTGTTGTAAAGCTTCTTGATTTCTAGAGAGTGAGGGTTTTGACAAAGCGAAACTGAGATTAGTGAATTCTAGCACTGAGAGTTGGCTAGCGTGGACGTTAAGGTCGATTGAATCGGCCGAACCACGTAAAATATTGTGCACTTATTTTTCATTCCTTATCATTTATTTGTTCCGGTCTTTTTTTTTTAAGAATTATTGTTGTGATTACTTACTCTTTTCAAAATTGCTTTAAAATCATTTTAATTTTCTTCTTTATAATTTTAAAAATCCCAATTCACCCCCCTCCCCCCCCCCCCCCGTCTGTGGGTTGCGATAGTCCATCCAACAATCAGGTGCAGGCAACATCAAACGGTACCGTGCGAGGGGTGACGGGGCACACTGTTCTGATTGGTTTCATGGCGGCGTTCGACGTCCGCATCAGCTAAGATTAATCATCATAAAATGGACCAATTTTGACATACTATATAACATTTGTTGAGTTTAAATTTATAGTTCAGTAGGTTTTGAAGATTACTTGAGCGAATGAAACAATTCTTCCCAGCTTTTTTGTTGTAATTTAAAATCCACATGTATTGTCTTTGATCCGAATAGTTTCATACTAGCGATGTTCAGTTGTTTTGGGTCGATTGTAACTTAACTCGGTATGGAAATTAGCAGAAAATCTAAAGTATTAATCTTTTGTCTTTTTTAGAAAAATAGGAGCACACAAAATACCTCGCTTTTCATTCCAAAAATGTAAGGATACAACAAGTAAGAATAATAGTTTTAGTAAGAAAAAACAGAAAAAAAGATATACAACCTAAAGTGCGTAACACAACAACTCCTTAAAAGAAGAAAAAATATAAAAGAAGCAATAGATTAAGAACCAAGATAATCCACTTTTAGCCGTTCCAAACTGCTACCAATAAATAGAGAGAGCAAGAGGAGATCTCCAGATCAAAAATTAGCTCCCCATAATAATCTCCCAAACAAGGCTAGAAAGAGACGACTAAAAGCACAAAACAATCAGCAAGCGAAAACCATACCTACCAAGTGTTACACAGGATTCACAACAACATACATTAACATTATAAAGATACACCCAAACAACAAACAACTGCACACAGTTAAGCAACCAAAAACAACCAATCCGGAATCCAGGCGGGGGGTGGTGACAAGACAACTTCGGGGAGTAACACTAAACCAATCATCGAGGATACCAACCAACCGCACAACCAGCTACAAAACAGAATCAAAAGAGGAATAATGCAAACAACTTGGAATTGCTGCAAACACAAGAAGAACTACTATCCAGACCAGCCCAAAAAACCAGGTAAACAAAACACAACCAACAGAACCAAAGGAAGAGGAAAAGAAATACCACCGAGGCAACCTATAGTACCTAAAATAGAAATGAACCCAAAACTCAAACAGGCGAACCAACCATATTAGGCCCTAAAAGAACTAAAAAGAAAGATAAAAGAAGATAAAAACCTCAAAACCAGACCCAATATACAAAGACTCAGAAATTATGAAAAACCTACAAACACTCCACAAACCAAAGCCTTTGGTTGCTTGAGTCATAAACCATCTAGAGAGAGAGCTTGGAGTTGCCCATCCAACACATCTAAAAAGAAAACACAAGAAAAGCTGGCCAAACATCATTGGCTCCAACAAAGAAAATAAAAATAAAAACTCACCATGAAGAAAAACTACATTAAAACAATAAGATAAGGATATAGGGAAAATGCAACTCATTTAAAAACTTTAGCACGAACAACAAAACCTACATAATTTATCCTCCCAAATAGATCCTAAAAAATAATAGAAAACCTTACAAATAGATATCCTCATTAACTAATTTATTTTTCATTCTTTCTTGCAATTTCTTTCCTTCTATATGCTAGAAATGGGGTAGTCAGTGTTTACCTAAACAGGCATTAGATAGCACAGTCCAATTCGTAGTTCCAAATGAATCAGAATTGCTGCATTAAATTTGGTCTAAGTAAAAAAGAAATTTAGCCCAGACATAAATTTGGATTGCATGACAGACTGATTAAAAATCACATTCAAGAATAGAATAGGACAATGGCATTTCGAATCCCTTATGTACAAAGGATATAGTTTATAAGGCACACTTATATATTCATTTTTGGCTAAAGATTTATTATTTTCAAGACCTATTAACTAGCCATTCCAAGCAAAATAAGAGATCTCCAATAGCATACCTTTTATGCTAAATATAAAAATATCAATGTAACTAAGAAAAATTCTATTAAAAGCATTTAAAATAGTTATTCAATAAGCAGTGAGATCGAACGTGTGTAATTCATCCCTTGATATATGAGATAATGCTGGAGTTGAATAAGGAATGCTCGAAATAGTCCAAGAAAATATCTTTCAGAATAGGCATAGGAATTTTCCCAATTATCATTATTATATCCACTGCTCAACAGATCGGCATTATGCATACTATCCTCAATTAGAAAAAAGCGATTCATGAGTAGTTTTTCTCCGTTAAACCAAGGACCCCAATACATAGATAGTGGACAATTAGTAGCTAATATTAATTGAAATATGGTTCTTACATATCCCTAGCAATACAAAGGATCTTTCACAAATTTGAATCCTTTTGAGAGCAAGGCTTTCCAACAAAATGATAATATTTTAAATTAAACCCAAATAGCTGAAGGACCCAAATTATTAATAATAAGTCCATATAAGGGAAACATCAAAGCAATGCTTTAATAGCATTTCAGATTCTGGAAATCCCTACTAGCCACGATTCCTTCCATGCTTTCATAGATAGATTATTCTGACACTTGTAACCATAAAATTAAAATTAGGAAAATTATCTTGGTAAATTTGAACAAGTATTTGGTCAATGAAAGCCTCTCTAATCCTCAATTTTGAGAATATAATATGAATTATAGTGAAGTTATATATTGAACCCTTCCCGCAAAGATTAAATCAACTTTCTAACCAACAAAAGAGCAAATAATTTTGGTTAAGCAAAGTTGAAGTCTGAAATTCAAATGCCTTTTTGCAAGAAATAGGCAAACCTATTATATTTCAATCAATCTCAGTGCAATATTCCATACCCAAAATGCTAAAATATCATTGTTAAGGTACACACTTTTAAAAAAAAATGATTGATGGTTTTACCTTGAGTGAAACTTTTTTTAACCAGATAAACCTTATGAAATAATCTCAAGAATACCTTTAAACTTTTCATTATTCAAATAAAATCTTACCAAAGAATAAGAGTATATCGATCTCGCATATAATGAAATGAGATATAGAATGCTCCTCCAAAATTTATAACCGTCAAAATTAACAACTTAAGAACTTAATCCTCAAGAGATTAGAAAATGGCCTCCTAAAGTAATGCAAAAAAGATAATGAGAAGAGGACAACCTGATGATGGCCTACCAAAAGAATTAAGAAATCAATTAAGATATCCATTAAACATAATAGAGAAGAAAGTATCATCAATACTTTAACCTTTAAAATCCAAGAAATAAAGACTGAGTGAAAACCATTTCTAAGCCTTTATAAAAAGAAATCTCGCGAAATGTGTCAAAAGCTTTTGTGAATATTCAATTTGGAGCAAAAAATAAGTCATTCTACTATTCGATTGTTTTAAAAACCTTTTAAATAATTCATCAGTCAAAGATAATATTATACAATAGAGAGATCCCCTTTTTAATAAAACCCAAATTGGCTATTTATAAATAATAAATGCATTAATAGCTTCATCTTATAATAGCCAAAATCCTGCATCATTTTATAAAAATATACATAAAGAAGTAGGGCCTAAGAGTTTGAGATTTGAGAAACATTAGCAGTTCCTAAGAATGAGAGTATTGGTTGTAGCTTTAGCCTGCCCAAGATAAATATCCAGTTTTAAAGAAATAAAAATAGAATGCATGCAAAACTAGCCACAAGAAACTCCAAATTTTTTTTAAAGAAATCAAATTTAAATCATCCCAACGTAGAGTGGATGAGAGAGAAGAACCAGAAAAACTACTTTTTCTAATTTCCTAATTGAAGGGGATCTCCACTCTAAAGAAGGCCACACTAACATCAGGAATTTTCTTTCCTATGGGATGAAGCAAAAAGAAGGAAGAGAAAATGTCAACACACCAACCCATACCGGGCGGACTCCGCTCGCATCCACGGGTCGTGCCCAAACTCAAACTGATTGAACTGATTCCAGGGATCTGGCGTTTGGAATTTGTTTCTGATACTTTCTTCCAAACATTTACACACAGAAACAACACCAGAAGCTATCTATAAACATCAACGAATGTCAGTGGAACAGATCATCTAACTTTGTCTGCTCCTCTAAAGAATCATTATACAAATTACAGGCTCATGCCTTTCAGATATAAAGAATAACAGAACAGAAAAGCAATGACTATACAAAATCAATAAGTACAAAATACTCTATAACAGATCAGACTCTGAAAACTGGCCTACTCCAAGACGTCCTCCTCTCCTAGACGAAAACCACGAGAAAAATTAAGGATGAGCTACACATGCTCAGCAAGACAACTCAAACCTCCAAGCAAATAGCCTCAGGATACCAACATCAAACACATCAGAAAAATCCGTACAAATACTCAGATAAACAGATCGATATCGAATCAGAACAGAACAAAATATTCAAAATATAATTCACAGAAAGTTGACAGTTAGAACACGAATCATACTAGATCAGTATCAATATCAGAACAATCGAAGTCATATCCAAATCATCGAAAATCAGAAATCATATATTATATTTAGAACATATCAAAAGTCAGAACAGATTTCCTTACTCTACAGAATCTCATCAGGATTCTGGCCCCTAATCCTCCCTTCGTCCCAGACACGGCAAAATCTACAAATTCTGAACCAGCTTATGGCTCCCTTTGTGCTAATGGAACATCGAACAGATGTACTATTAGCTCACCAGAACAGAACTTATCAATCGGATCCGGAACAGTAACTTGTTGTTGTCCGAGATTTCAAGCTCATTTCAGATTTTTCCTGACACAGAGCAGGCTCTCACAGGATCCTGACCCTTATACTCCCCTTTTCATACACACAATCATATCATGTCATTCGTAAACAATCCGGAAATGCAGAAATCATGTAAAATCCAAGCTCATAACGGTCAGTATCGGTATTTACACAAAATTCCTAAATTCACAAATTAACCAAATTTGATGTATAGAAATATTCACAACAACATTGCAAGCACTTTTATTTCTTACTGCCCAGACATTTTAGACTTTAACAAACTTAATAGTCAAAATAAACACCGCGAATCAAACTATCCCGGTCAAAATTCTCCAAAAAATATTAAAGACGTGCACAACTGGCACCGTCAGAAAATTCAAAAAGTTACGCGGTAAAGAATGAACATATCAGGAAATTACGGACAAAATTCGCTAAGAAACAGAATCCCGGACAGAAAATTGTTCAACTTCACCGTTCTGAAAATTGAGAAGGCGGATGTGCCTTACTGCGTACACCAATCTTTCATTTGAACTGTCTCGAACGGAACGACGAAAATGACCGAGTCGCCAAAAATGTACTTTTTCCTTCGTGTTCCTTCTTCTTTTTCTTCTCTCTGGGCTTTTCCTCTCTCTTCAAAATATCTCAATTCCTTATATATCCAGATCGATCGTTAGTCCTGACGAGTCGCACTTCGTCCGGGACATTTTGGCTCTGGACGAAATTGTGTTCAGACGGAAATGTAATTAACGTCCCGGACGACTTGGAGGTCTGTAAGTATGTTCGTCCAGACGAGATTACAATATCGTCCTATGACGATTGGGCTCTGGAGATATTTTTGTCCAGATGAACGTGACAGGATCAAAGTTTCCATCATCACCCTGTACGATAGTCCTGGGAACGATCCAACTTCATATCCGGACTATCCTGAGCAAATAATGATCTTTTACAATCTCCCACAACTTCAGAAAAATGTCGTACTCACATTGCCAATTCCAATAACCTCAGTAGAAAAGATACAGATATCTGTGCCTCATGGGACGCCTTCTCCCATTTTGCTTCCCGTGCTGTTCGGTGCTTCACGTGATACTTTTAACAATAGGAATTTGTTTACTTCTCAACTTAGTCGAACATTCGTAAGCTATGAATCACGCGGGTTCTTTCATTATATCTCAGATTCACCTGGAATCCAACATCTATCAGCAGATACACTTTATTTCCGAGTGCAGATATTCCATTGTCTCAAAAGTAGATACGGGACACATTATGAACTCGACATCTGATCAGTTCATAGTACAACAGCCGATAAGCAGATTTACCAATGCGGGGGGCGGTAGGTCAAGGAAGTTTCCAAAGGTCCATACATCCTTGGACTGGAGTTACTCACTCTGCCAAAATTCACTCACAGTAACCCGTCATCGGACTGACACTTTGACATACAAAGTCACCAACTTGAAATCGAACGAACCCTGTGCTTTTGATCGTATTTAATTCTGTTGCTCGATCTTGTGCAGCTTCTTTTCAACCTGTTCTTTAATCAAATGACTGTTCTTAATAGTTTCATCTACAAAAGTGGCTCCCATGCTCTTCTATCATCCAACCTCAGTGCAGAGTCAAGGAGTTCTAACCCCGCTCTTCCTGGCCATACAAAGCTTCATATGGTGTCATTACCAATACTGGACTGAAAACTGTTATGTGTAAGCAAACTCATCAGAGAATATGACTTTCCCCAGCTGTCTCCAAATTCTAAAACTACATAGCCTCAGCAGATCTTCCAGTACTCTGATATGTCCTTCTCAGAGACTGTCCGTCAAGTCTGCCGATGAAATGTCGTACTGGAAATGCATACTTTCGTGACCCAGATTCCCCCTTGCTGAATACCTTCCATAATCTGGAAGTAAACTGTCAACTCGACAAAACATCACCTTAGGCACACGTGTAATCTGACATCTCTTTCCATATACCTGGGCATCGATTCCACCGGATTGTTGCTCGATTGGAAGAAAATGAGCAGACTTCGTCTCAATCGATCCACATCACCCAAATGGCATCGTCTGCCCTTGCTTGATCGAGGAAAACCCATAGCAATAAATCCTTCGGTTACCTCCTCCCACTTCCACTCAGGGATTGGCAACGACTGCAAATCCCTCCTGGGTTATGATCTCTGCCTTCACGTCCTGACAGGCCTTCGATTCTAGCAACAAAATCTGACTAACATTTTTTTCATTTCTGGCTACCAGGAACGAAAATCTTCTTCCTTATCTCGAACATCTTGGCCACTTCCCAGATGACCAGTATAGCTTGGAATATGATGAATTCAACAGAATCTTTTCCCCAGATCTTCAAACACAGGAATCCACAGAACGCTGTTCTTGCAGAAAATAGTCAGCAAATAAGAACTCGAGTTCACGCTTCTTACAATTCAATCTGACAATCAAATGTCAAATTCAAAGCTAAACTTCTGGGCTTCTTGAATCTGTCTTCCAATGAAGGACTGAATGTTCAACTGAGTCAAAAACTCCAGAATCCAAACTATACTTGGAAATCACCTTAATGCAAACGTCCATATCACGAATAGGAAAATCAACAAAGGAGCGGTACCTGATAATGCTAGAAGATTTCCTGCTCGAGTCAGCGGCTACCACATTTAGCCTTACCTGGCTGATACGAATCGTCAGATACGTAGTCCTTGATAACTCAAGCCCTCTTCGTGTGTTGCCTCAAATTCAGACCTTCTAGGTGAAAATGTATCTTGCAACTCTTTTGATCCGTGAGAGACTCACACTGATACTATACAAATATGACGCCAAATTCTTCAAAGCTAAAATAACTGCAGCTAATTCCAAATCATGTGTCGGTTGTATTCTTTCATAGTGTTTTAACTGTCTCGAGGCTAGAACATTGACCTGACATATCTGATTGAGCACAACATCCCAAACCTTTCAGGAAGCATCACTGAAGCACTTGAAATCCTTCCGTATCTGACGGTAGTGCTAACCTGGAGCTGAAGTCAGACACTCCTTCAATCTGAAAATAGCCTCACACTCCCGGTGTCCAAACCAAAAACTACGTAACTTCTGAGTCTGTCTCGTCAGAGGCCGTTTCAATGAGGAAATTCCTGTTTCACAACTCTCCTGGAATATCCCTGCCATGCCTAAGAATCTACGTACCTCAATATCCGTAGTTAGGCTTGGCAACCCGCAACAGCCTGAATCTTTTGGGGTATTAATAGAAATATACCTTCACCGCTAAACTACATGCCCAACGAAATGAAATTGCTTTTCAGCCAAATTCACACTTGGAGAACATTAGCATACAACTGATGCCTGAGTTTGAGTCTCCAACTACCATGCGCAAATGTCTGGCATATGCATTCCCAGATAGCAGAATATACAGAGAATATCGTCGATGAAGACATCACCACAAACTGATGCTTAGATATCCCTGAACACGCGTTCATCAGTATCCTTAAAAATAGCAGGTGCATTTGGGTACCCCAAAAGAGCATAACCAAGAACTGAGTGTCCGTACCGAGTATGAAAGCTTGTCTCAAAATCACAATCTGCTTCCTTCACACCTTCTCTGATAATTCCAACAAGATCTCAAATCAATCTTCGTAAACAACAGAAGAAACCAGAAAGCCTGGTCAAACAAAAGTCGTCAATCGTGGTAAGGGATACTTGTTCTGATCGTGACTTTTATTCAATATCTGTAGTCACACACATTGGAGTGTTCGTCCTTCTTCTTCCAAACCAAAGTAGGGCTGGTCTAGCCCAAGGAGAAACATAGGGACCTAACAAATCCCTATCCAGTCTACCTCCTGAAGCTAAACTTTAACGCAAAAGTTCTGTCCTTCGGTGCCATCCTGTACGGAGCGTTTGATTATCGAAGCTGTAACCGAATATAATATCAATAGTAAGAACTCCCACATCTCTATCCGCCGAGGTTAAACCAACCACGCCTCAGGAAAACATCTGCAAACTCTCGTACACCTGGATATCAGAAACAGAACCCCATCGGTCATTATCCCGTACCCCGAGCCAAAATATATCGACAACCCTTCTATCACATTCACTACTTCCAAATAAGAAATCAAAATGAGAGAATCCTCGTAATGCCTTGGAATCACTACTCTCCACTGAGCATAAGCAAGCTTCACTGGAGCTTCTTCAAACAGTGAATCTGCGCCTCATACAGACAGCACCAATCCTATGCCCAAAATCACATCGTACGAAGAAATCGGCAATAAAATCAAACTCGATTTTCCTCTCTTTGCCGCACAATCATCTAATTCACAAATACACAGACTTCTCGGGCAATCAAATTACTTTCCGCCGACCCCCCCCCCAAAATCACAGAAAGAGAAACCGTAGCAAAATCGAGTATCCAGATGCAAGCATCAAACTAACGCACGAAAAGAAACGAGATGACTGTCGTTCCAGAATCAAAAAAACACAACAGGGCTGATCAGAAATATAAAACCCCCCCAACATGCCACCACATTCGAGCATGTCGAGCCCTCCTGCTGAATCTCAACTGTTACACTCGGGCTGAACTGGAGCTGGAGCTGAACTAACAAAAACTACTAGCTTCCCTTGAACTGGCAGAGGTGGTCCCGTGGCCACAGATCTTGAACCCCACCTCTACCAGAAAATCCCTCAGTCACGGGAGGAGTGGAGGAACATCCTCGGTCTTCCTGCTTGAACCGGCGGTCTACAAAGCTCTCGGATTGGAACTCAGCATAGTCGATCAAATCCAGCCTGTGGGACACTTCTACATCCGATGTCCTGGCTGACTACATCTGAGAAGCACGACTGGCCAAAATGTCATCACCACAACTCTGGCACACAGGGCCCCACTAAAAATCATGAGCCTGGTACGTACTGGTTTAGCAGTACCAGCAATCCTTCTGGTCCCACTCCTGCCTGGAGTCCCAGAACAGAAATAATCTCTCTCTGCCAAGGAACTATCTCGTATCACCCCCAAACCTCTTCCTCCTCTCTGGTCCACCGCTGCTGAGTAGCCATCCGAGCGTTCTCGATCAGACGAGCTATCTCCACAAGCTCAGAAAAAATCAGAAATATGAATGGATACACAGGGGCTGTCTCAGAATGTCTCGAATCCCCTCTCAGAAATGATACAACGTCGTTCTCAGTAGAAGTACACACCTAGACGCGGAGCATATCGAGCTAGGCAGAAACTCTGCCTCTACTGCATCACCAGTCCTGCTCCCCTAAAACCGCTCAGAAAACTCTCTGCATCTGGCTGTACGTGCAAAGGGGGGACAAACCAAGATCGAATCCTCAGAAAAATTTCTTCCCAAGAAATCAGAGAGTTTTATCTGCCCTGAAACTTTTGCTTCCTGCTGGGCCTACCACCAGTGCTCTGCTTCCCGCATCTAATAGAAAAACTGCCACAAGGTATTTTCCTGTCCTGAGGGACACTGCATAGCGCGTCAAAAGTCTTCTCTAAACCTCCCAGTGCTATATGGCGCAACAGCCCCATGCAAACCTCGTGGGTTTCAATCTCAAACATTAAATATGTCTATCAATATCCCTCAGATCGAACATAGAGGCTCTACTGGGAGTCCGTTCATCATAGGCAGACAACAGTGTAGCAAATGGGAAAATGTATCTGCACCAACCACTGGGGTGCTGACTATACCCCACTGGTGCTGCCTAACTAGTACTCTGACACTTGTCATCTCAGGTCCTGGCAGGAATCCATTACAGAAAATCCAGAAAGAAACTAATCACAAAAACAACACAATAAAACTCGAACAAACAAAAACTACCCCCCGACAGACTGCAGTCATTCCAATAGCTCTGTCTTACAACCTACAATTCACAAATTCCAAAAACCATTGGTCTGATACCACTAAAAGTTTGTCACGACCAAACCTGACTGGACGGTCCGCTCGCATCGGCGTGCCCAAACTCAAACTGAACGAGAACTGATTTCCAGGAATCTGGCTTTGGAATTTATTTCAGAACTTTCTTCCAAATATTCAACACAGAAACAGCACATAAGAGCATTATAAACATCAAAATGCAGCGGAAACAGATCATCTAACTAATTTGTCTTTCCTAAAAAGAATCATATACAAATACGCTCATGCTTTCAGAACATAAAGAAAATAGAAGCAGAAAAGCCATGACTGTACCAAAAATCAAAAGTACAATAACTATCTACACAGATCAGACCTGAACTCCTACCTCCACAGCCGTCCTTCCCTCTCCCAGAACTGAAAACCAACGTAAGAAAATAAGGATGAGCTAAACACTCAGGCAAGACATCAAACCCCAATCTAAACGCTCGAGAATCACAATCAACATCATTAACAAAAATCCGCACAGAACTCAATCAATAGAATCATATATCGAATCAAATAGAAACAAAGATCACAGAAATCATAATTCCAGAAATTGAATCAGACAGAATATAAAGATCAGATCAAATCAGAACAGAATAAATCATATCCAAATCGGTCAGAAATCAAAATCATAATAAATTCAAAAACTTCAAACAAAAGTCAGATACAGATTCCCTGACTCTGACTGAATTCATCGGTTCTGGCCCTTAGACCTACCTTCCCTCCCAGGACACTAACAGAATCTCTCGCGATTCTGGCCCCTATGCCTCCCTTTGTGCTCAGTGCACCAGAAATGATGTGCTATTCGCACCAGAACAGACTTATCTGCTCGGATCGGAACAGATACTTAATTTTCAGATTTAGAGCTGCATTTCAGTTTCTCTGTACACAGACAGGATTAACAGATCCTGACCCCTTATAACTCCTTCCCTTTCATAGCACACCAATCATATCATGTCATTTCAGAAACAAATCCGGATAATTTCAAGAAATCGTAGACATAAAATCCAGCGGCCATACACGCAGTATAACGGAATTTACACAAAAATTTCTTAAATTCACAAATTACCAAATTGCATAGAATATTCACAACAACATTGCTAAGACTTTTTTCTGACTTGCCCAGACAATTTTAGACTTCTTCAGGAAAAATACAGTCATAATAAAACACGCCGAGCAAAAATATACGGTCAAAATTCTCCATTAAAATAATTTAAATGTCGCACTCGAGCACCTCGAATAAACATCAAAGTTACGCCCGTATTAAAAACTGAACCAATCGAAAATACGGACGAAATTCGTAAAAGAAAAGGAAATACGGACAGAAAAGCGTTCAACTTCACCGTTCTGAAAATTAGAAAGGCGGAATGTGTCTTTACCTTTGCGTACACCAATTTCTAGAACTGTCTCGGACGGAATGAAAAACGGACCGGGAGTCGCCCAAAATTAACTTTTTCTTCTTTTTTCTTCATTTTCTCTCTCCTGGGGTTTTCTCTCTCATTTAAAAATATCGCAATTCCTTATATATCCAGACTTGATCGCTCCTGGATGATCGCACTTGTACCGGGAAGATTTGGCTCTTGACGTATTTTGTTCAGACGAAATTATTACCGTCCCCTGGACGTACTTGGGCTCTGTAAGATTTTCGTCCAGACGAGATTAAATATCGTCCCTAACAGTGTGATATTTTAAAACTTGCTCAATTAAACTCCATGATTATTTAATCAAATTAAGGGTTAATTAATATAGGCGATCATATTATATAATCTTCAAATCATACTGTACGAAGAATGTTCATCTCGACAATCGTCTTGGACAAACCCATGTTTTTTTTTTTTGTCTAATTGTATCATACGATGTCAATCATCAAGACGATGGGCATTGATAATTTTCAGTGGTCCTAGCAGTCATCATATACGATCATATAAAAATTAAACTAATCGTATATATATGATTAAGTATATAGATTTTGAACAGTTCATCGTGGGACTATTCCATCGTGCTATATGGGATCTGATTTTTGAACTAACCGTACTAAACGATCATCGATTGTAATATGAACAGTTATAACATAATTGAAATTTTAGGGTTTTGGACCCCTTTGTATTTAAGGTCTCTTAATAGACTTTTGGAAAGTCTTTGGTTATTGAGTTTTCTAAGAGGAGCTGTGAGAGATCTAAGAGAGTTTGGAGAAGGAGAAGGAGAGGTTGTGCGTAAGGGAGAAGTAGTATGAGGAGATTTCACATGATTGCTCTAGCAAACTTCTGTCTTGATTCCTCTGAGTGTCTTTCTTGTTTTCTTGGTGGCTATGGGAAGAAGAACTTCAAGTTTGAAGATCTTTAATGTTCTCTACCTTCACCATGAGGGTGAAAAAGGATTCAGGTTCTCTGCCTTCAATAGGTGGGTGAAAAAAGATTATGATAGTCTATCGCACTGGATTGGTGGTACATATTTTATAAAGGCTTCTCCACCTTGTTGTGGCGGCTATAGGAGAGACACTAAAAGTTTAGTGCAATACCTAGATAGGAGAACTTCGGGGAGTGGATGTAGATCATTATTTGACTGATCAACTATAAAATTTTAATGAGTTCATTCTGACTTTTATTCTCTGCATTTTATTTTTCTGAGATTTTTTTTTGAAAATTACATATTGGAAACATTTGTGTTTGATCTTATATTGATTTGAGTAACATATCATCACCATTGTTATAATTTTTGTTTTGTTGATTTGCTCCTGCATCGGGTGATGATAACATTATTTATTTTAAGTTATTGAAAAATCTTTAAAAAAAATTATTTTGTGTTAAATTTTTTAAACAACCAATTCACCTCCATCTTGGTGTGCCTATAGATAGTTTAATGAGGCTTAACATCATCTTTTTAACTTTTACCAAAGTCTGAGAGTCGTCTAGCTGTAGATATTACTTCTCTTAGAAATTATTCTAAGAAGGTTCAAGCAAATTGAGGAGAAAAAAAAAATATGCTCCTAAGGTAGTTGGTGTAAGGACCACTACAACAATGATCAGAGAACCATTATGACCTAAGCTGGATCTAAAAAGTTGATATGTTCATTCTGTATCTCTGTGAATGTTTTAGTTTATATTATCGGTATTTGATTGAGTCCTAAGGGTCATGAGTGTAAAAATCACATGTGTTTGAAAAAATTCTTTAAGAGCTCTGTGATGTTTTCTTCTTGGCATTGAAACACTGTCTTATCTATTTTTGGGTACAAAAGTGGGTTCTTTGGGAGTGTTGTGACATTAAGGTTGGAGCATTGTGCTGTTGGGCTCTGAGTGCAACGATGTTGTATTCTCTATATTCTAGTTTGTTTAGTATCTCTAGGAGAATAATGGGGCTTTATATGGGCATTGTGATGCCAAGCTCTTTGTATTCTAAATAAAAATAGAATTCATTGAGAGCACTGAGGCGCTGGCCCTTTTGGTGCAACAACACTATAACAAAAATTTTATAAATATCAAAATCTAGTAAAATTTTCATTACTATTTCATTTCTTCCATTGGATTCTCCATAGAGAAATGGAGGAATTCCATAGAGAAAAAATCTATTTTGGAGGTCTTCGAGCTCTTTGCTTTTGGTTGGCCAATTGAAAAAAGTTATTTGAATCAAGGTAGATTATATTACCCTATATCTATTTTTAATTATATAGAGTTTTATGCAAATTGTGGGTTTTAACGGTTCAAAATTCAGAATATTTTGATATCTAGGAAACTAAAGCTAAGAAAATTTAGTAGTGAGTGTAGGACATGCATAATTTTTTTTAACATCTTGCCTTTATTATTATAATGATAGTAAAAAAATTATCAAAAAATATTAACAAAGCATTAGTAAAGTATATGAAAAATGTTTGTTTTACTTTGTTAGTGGAGGGCTATTTTATAATATAGAAAGTTACGAGTGACTATATAGCATCTCTAAGAATCAATGTTGTACGAATCACGTTACTTTTTTTTTCTTTTTTTATGTTAATTAAATCATTTAATATTTATGGATTAGGTTTGACTTGTTGGATTGAAATTTTAATTTTGGGCAACATCAAAATCTTACGAACAAGAATGATTAAGAGAAAACAAGAGAGAGTAAAGAATCTAGAGTGAGAATCCTTAGTATTTTACTTAATTGCTAGAAAGTACAAGACTTGAGAAAATGATTGTATGCATAAATCACATCTTCTATCCCCCTCTGCCACTAATAAAAAAATTATATTTGAGCAATGCAAGTAAAATTATATAGTAATGCTGAATAAATGCTTTCAGTGAAACAAAAGAGATCACTTCACTTCTAGCCAATAATTCATAGAGAATTAGTGTTGAGAAACTTTTTTAGTCTACTTACAAAACTAGAAAATAAAAAATATTCTAAAAAGCTATTACATAGTTTATGACTTATTGCTTTGATTTGACTTATTCATCAGTATCATGCAGATTTATAAATATGAGCTAAGGTAGGTTTGGCTTTATGAAGATTTTTTTTCTTGGTCATTCACCTTCTTTTGCTCTCTTATATATAGTTGAGTTGGAGCATACTTTTGACTTTAAAGTTGAGAAGCCTCCTAATAAGCATCTTCTTTCTCCCATTGATATCATCAGAAAACTAACTTGATCGGGCATGAATCTCGAGGCAAAATCAAGTTGCAGACTTCAAAAATTAAATCCAGGACCATCTGAACTCTAATTTCAGCAAACTTATAGTTAAACTGAACGTCTCGGAAATACGAACCCAACGACACAAAATTCGACCGAATTTGAGCTCAAATAGGTCCAAATCAAAGACCCGCAGCACATTTGGAAGGTTCAAACCATAATTTAAATTACCAAACAGTTTTCAAATGTGACATGCTTATAATCAAATTAAGAGGCTTGATGAGATGAATCCAACAAGCCCAAGATTGTCGAATTATGATATCATTAAGATATTTAAATCTCCAATAAATGATCCACAATCAAGGGATTCAACATCAGCTGTCCATTCAAACTACTCCCAATTTACTCTTGATCTTTCTCCTATTTACTAATCACGTCACTCTCTGAAAACTATAAATAGACATCCCATTTCTCATTGATGGGAGTCCAAGCAAGAAAAGAAAGAAAAGAAGGAAGAGAATGAAGAGAGTTCTCTTGCCACCAGACCACTCCTCGACCACCCCGGACTTCAGCCCAGCAACCGACTATCGTCAAATTTTCGCTCAGCCACCAACTAACACCAGATTTCTGCCCTACACACCAATTGACGCTGTATTTCTGTCCTACCACCAACTGACGACGGATTTCTGTCTAGCCACTAACTGATGACGGAATTCTGCCCAGCCACCAACTGGCGCTGGATTTCTACCCGGCCGCCAACTAACCCTAAGCTTCCACCCAGCCATCAACTGATACTAGCTATCTGCATGGCCACCAACTAGCGTAGGATTTCTACCTCCATCACAACATAACGGTCTTTACGACCTTCATCGCCTGTCGACTACGATCTTTTCGACCTCTGTCGCCCGTCAGACAACGATCCTTCAGATCTCCCTCACCCAAAGATGGTCTTTCAGACCTTAGTCGCCCACCAACTATGGTCCTGCCAACCAAACTAACATATCAATACTGATTCTTTCAATTTCTACCATGTAATGCATTCTATTTTATGTATATTTGTTACATCAAGCCAATGCCTTCCCTTCAATGAAGGGCATCATTTGTAATCAATTACAAACACTAGTAGATTCATTCAAATTTGGCTAGGCATCGTGGTTTTTACCTTTTTTAGGGCTTTCCACGTAAAAACTCTGGTGCCTCTTATGAACGCTAAACCTTCTCTTTTATCTGATTGCGAGCTGGATTTTCATACAAAACTAAGACACTAAAATTTATATTTCTCTACCGCCGCGAATATTCTAGTACACAGCACTAATAATGAACAAGAAAAAGAAAAGATGAAATTAAGCTGTAAGTGTCGGAGCAAGATAATTTTCTTAATCCAATGTTCTATCAGAAAGAGGAAAAGCTGAGCTAGAATAATCTATTACGATAAATGAAGGCAAGCAAGATAACATTTATTTAACTGAATCCAACGATGTTGTAATAACATTTACTACATAGGTAAGTTTTTAAGGTGCAACTAAGTGCAGATCAGCTTAGAAGTGAAGTAAGCTCTAAGAATGATTATTGTCTCCCCTTCATCGACTTCTTCTTGTGTTAAAAACTTGCAACGCCTCATTGATCAACTCATAGATAGCATGCTTTCAAGAGAATTGCCCCGACCAAAATGTTCTATTGATCAGACAAATTTGTTAATTTTCTAGCGGCTTTTCTAGCAAATTTTTGAAAAAATCATATATTTGTAATTTAAAAAGAAAAATTAACTAGTTAACTATTTAAAATAAACTAATAATATGAACTAATTTAAATTAATGGATTCGACCTGTTTGGAAAAATGGGTTGGGTTCGGGTTGACAGGGAAACCCAAAATCAACCCGGTTTTCTACCCGTTTGGAAAAACGTGTCCGTCCCGTCTACCTCACTGTAGAGGACTCGAGTGTCGTACTGCTGTCATGCCCGTGATCAGCTATCCACGCTAGTCACGTCCGTGATCCATTGTGCCGCCTGTTGCCGACCACACAAGGCCGCCATTATGCCTGCTGCTTTCGACATGAGCCCGCCGTTCTGCCATTCTGCCTGCTGCCGTCGATGCAAGCCTACCTGTTGTCATCAACACGAGACTGCCGTTTTGCTGTTCCACCTGCTACCATCGACACGAGCCCATCGTCCTATCATTTCGTCTGTTGTTGTCGACGTGAGCCACTATTTCTCTTGTTGTCGTCGTCGCGAGCTCACCTGCTGCCATCGACGCAAGCCCCACCATCCCACCTGCTTCCATTGATGTGAGCCCATGTTTACAAAATCGTGTCGGGTTGGGTCAACCCGATAACTTGTCGGGTCAGATCTGGGTTCGTATTTTGGACCTATTTATAAAATCGGGTAGGGTTCGGATCAACCAAGTTAAACCCGAGTCAGTTTCGGGTTCGATCCGAACCAAACTCGAAACCCGATTTTGACAGCCCTATCTCCAATGTGAAGACCATCTCGGCCATTCTCCGTGGCCTCTCCGGCCTTGAAATGTAGCCTCATTCATTTCCATAAGATCATGTTATCTTCATCCTCATAAGAAGGATTGTCTCGTCCATCCTCAATTCCACCATAAACTTTTTAACTTTTTTTATTTCGCCATCTACTAGTTGTTTACATATGTTACATGAAAAAGGATTATATCCATATTCACTATACTTCCATCAACAAGAAAATTATCAAAATCCCTACTTTTATTTGTATTCATATTACCTTGCAAGGAAGGACTGCCATTTTTAACTCATGCATGTATATTACTAATGAAAAATATTTTAATTGAATTAGGTCTAAAAATATCATATCTCATATCCCCTCTCTCTCTCTCTCTCTTACATACATAATTGTATGTGAGTCATCATTCAAAGTTAAGAAATCAAGATCTCTCTCTCTCTATCAACTACTTTTCTATACAATAATTTCAATTATTTCTATACATAAAAATAATACCTTATCTAAAATACATTATGATGATTTGTCATAAAAAAGAGACCTAATAATGTATGAATCTCTGATATTTATTTTGGGTGCAATGAACCTACAGTTAGTCTTTTTCAAGCCACGATGAGCGGGTGATAGCACATGTGATCTTCACATGCCAAGAAGCTTGCCACACGTGTCTTCAGAAGCATCCAGAGAGCCGACGTTGCCACCGTCACATCCTCATCAAGCCCCTCCTCCCGCTAAATTCCAATGCCATCGTGTCAATCACTTTCCCTTTATCAAAAATTTTCCCTTCTCTTAAATTTTTTTTAAATTATTTATTTTCAAGTCATTTTCCATTCTTTATCGTTATATGTAAATGAAAAGAGAGGGGACCCCAATATTTTTAGAAATTATTTAATGTGGACCTAAAGTTATATTGGAATTTGTGTAGGGGTGTCAATTTCGGGTCATGGGTCGGGTTCGGGTCGAACCCGAAACTTACCCTGCACTATTCGGGTCAACCCGAATCTGACCCGTTTTTGAAAACGGGTAAGTTTTTCTGACCCGAATCCGACCCGCTTCGAGTCCGAGTCAACCCGACACAACCCAAATTACCCGTTTCCAACAAAAATGCTAGTTTTCGGATCAAAAATGGGTCTATCTCCTCTTTTTCGGGTAAAAACGAGTATATTTCCTCTTTTTCGGGTGAAAAATGGGTCAAAATCGGGTCAATCTTAAGTTGCGGGGTCAAAATCAGGTTTTCGGGTAAAAAACGGGTCAATTTTGAGTCAAAGGGTTAACACGAACCCGACCCGAGTTTTGAAACGGGTCAAAATGTTGAACACGAACCCGACCCGTTTCGAGTTTGGGTTGACCCTAACCCGAAATTTTCGGATCGGGTTCGAGTCAGGTTTTCGGGCGTGTCAAATATTGACACCCCTAAATATGTGACTATATACGGTGTGTATATATTATGGACAAACTTTTGCACATAATATATACATATTATTTATACTCACAGTCGAGATGTAGAATTACGTCGGAACTCCACACATAATAATTTTCTCAATTTTGATTGCTGAGTTTGAAGTGTTATGCATTATTTCGTCTCGTCACATCAATGGATCGTTTTTCTAAGCCAATAAAAAGTGACATAAAATATTATGCAATTCAACTAAAGTTGCAACGGCTTAATCATAGAAATTTTTTGAGTTAAAATATAATAATTTACCTATTTTACTTCAAATAAATATAATATATGAAATTAATCAAAATGTGCACTATTTTTATTATAAAAATAAATTCAATATTTTTAATACTCATTATGATACAAAATTTAATTTGAGCTAATTATCAATCATAAGTTCACTCATTTGAATATAAAAGAATGTTTAATAAATCCTCTAATAATTGGACAATCATTAGTGGCGGAGATAAAAAAAGTTTTCAATTTTGATAAAATTAATTATTTTAAAAGTAATAATAAAAGTTTTTAAGAGATATCTATAATCTTAAATTCTTAAAATTGGGATGTGACATAAATTAAATATGTTTTTTGAAAATTTATCTTATATAAGGCATCTTAAAATTTTGGAGGGGAGGAACACATACCTCTTTCAATGGGAGATTATTAGGTGCAGAGTGCGGACGGGGAGAACCGTCCGCACAAGTCTTATTCCGCGCTAGGTATCAGCACTCGATACCGATGGGTACCGCTGGGTACCGCTAGGTATCCATATTTGTGCGGACGGTGCACACTCCGCACCTAATAATTTTTCTCTTTCAACACTCCCTTAAATTTACCCTTGACAATCATATATTATAATATTACATATATATATATATATATATATAATATATATATATATATATAATATATATATATATATATATAATATATATATAATAATATCTTTTTTCAAAGAGACATGGACCCCTTTAGGACCTCCTTAAATTCTCCTTTGACAATCTCATTGGTTATATCTTTTTTGACCTTAGTCAAGAAAGAAATAATGCATGCAAGAATAAAACATTCTATATGTATTCGATATAACAATCAAATGATGGCTATAATTTCTCAAAAAAATTATGAGGGTTCGTCAGGTCCAATTACTTTTATCTCATATCAAATTAAGTTATCGCATGTTCGGCCCTACATCGCATATTGATAGCTTTTAGGTTTTTTTTTTTTTTTTTATATTGATAGCTTTTAGGTTGATTGATATGAAATAGACTCGAGTCAACTCATAATATATTTTGATTGAGTCGAATTCAAATGAACTTAATTTGCTTTTTTTTTAGTTCAATTCATACAGTTGGGTTTCATTTGAAACAATTTTTTTGCTATTTTTTTTAAAAACTTTTGTATGAAAACTTTTCGTTCAAAAAAAATTGTGCTAAAAAATTATTTTAGAAATCAATAAAAAAACTTTCTCAAACGAAACCTCAAGCTTGACTCAAAAGCTGACCCTTTTCCTAATCATTTACATTGAATTGAATGGCTAAAGACTCTGTATCTCCAATTATCAGAACAATAAAAGATCGAGGAACACATGGTCGGATCGACCACATGCTTAGGGTGGGCAAATGCCCACCCTCAAAAATTTTTTTTTAAATATTTAGAGAGGAAATTTTGAAATATTTTGGGCATTTTTCCCCCTCAAAAAAATTTTTTTTGCCTTACTTATATCAATACTAAGCATCTTTACCTATCCCCAAAAAAAATTTTTTTTTGCCCACCCTAAAAAAAGAAGATGAATCCGTCCCTGGAGGAACATAATTCTATCTAAACATGCATCTTATCATTATTTTTTTTTTCTTTTGCGTGTGGAACTACTCTTTGTTTGCATGCCTTGGGCAATGCACATCTATTAGAGTAATGTAATATTATGTCATCTTATTTTGAGTAAAAAGTATTCTATCTGATGCTCTTTCTCACACTAATATTAGTAAGTAAAATTATGTTTAGGGGCGGTTCGGTTTGATGTAACGTGGCTATAAAGTATTCTTTTTTTTTAATTATTTTTTTAAGGGCGCAACACAAAAAGAATACTTTTGAAAAATATTGGTGTTTTAATGGATGAAAAAGAAATGTAATGTAAAGTATTCCAAATATAGTGTAAAACATTCTAGAAAACTTTTTAGAAAAAAAGCAAAATTGTCCGATTTTGAGCCACAACCGATTTTACCACAATGAAGCTAATTTATTGCCACCAGCCGACCATCACCAGTGGCCACCGCTGTCATTGGCATCGTTGTCCACCACTGCCTGACACCGCAACTACTGCCAGTCACCACCATCATTGGTGACCCATTGCCGCTCCTAATCTTGTCCTTGTTCACGATTGCTTTTATCAGCCATAGATCACAACTATCTTTAGATTTTACGCTACATTCATTTTACTTTGTGTTAAAAAGTAATATCGTTCATTCCTTTTATACAAATCCAAATAAATAACAGCTTAAATAAGGACTTATAATCGACACGCTAACTATAAATTTAAGATTTATTAGAGATAACTGTAATATTTTATGAAAGTGATTTCAAAGTTGCGAAGAAAATAACATTGATTTTCATACAGATAAAGACTTGAAATAAGGTACAATTTAACAATTTTTTTAATAAAAAAAGGCATTTGTCTCAATTAAATACCTCGTCTTACATCATAGCTTTCGTATCAGTAAGCACAAAGGCCCTAAGCAGCCAATTAAATTTCTCTTTTTCAACAACCAATACAACAATGATAATTACCTTCAGCCTTATTTAAAATCAGGACGATTTTGACGGAATCCATTGCAGCCAATTACAGCGTAATGCACAGCTAAAATGGAGGAGCTGCATGTACAAATTTATATATAGTAATTTTGAAGAAGAATGATTCTGAGAGTAATAAAATTGATTCAGGTTTGGTTTGGAACGGCTTTTTTACTGTTTTTTAAAATATTTTTTTAGTAAAAAATATTTATTTAGGATAACCTTCTTACTGTTTCTTACAACAATTTTTTTTGTACAAAAATTAAAATTTTTATATTAAAAAACAGTTTTAAGAAACAATAAAAATATCATCCCAACTGAAGCCAAAAATTTTTGTCTTTTTCCTTCTCAACCAGAATGAGCAGACAGAACTAGTGCTATTTTAAGACAATTGGATAAGCTTTTTTTGCAAGTGAAAGGTAATATTCCAGATTTAGAACGCCCAATGGGAATGTATGGATGAATTATTCTGTGTGGAAACCGGATGGGGAGAACCGTCTGATTTGTCTATGTGAATAGTAAAAGCGCAGCTAACAACTTTTTCATTGTTCATGCTGTGCTTTTACTGTCGTAGAGATAAAACCGAATGATTCTTCTCGTCCGGTGTCCACAGAAAATAATCTCTGGAATGTACGAGGCTATGCCAAGCAGAATAAGGCTGCAGCTTTTAGCAGCTTCTTGTATGGAAGACTGGATCATAATAATAAGCTTCACCAAATTTTACAAATCATCCTTTCACCCGCTTCCTGGAGGACCCCCCCCCCCCCCCCCCCTAGTTTTTTGAGAGACATACCTTATTTTATTCTCAAAATTGTAGAAAAGAGAGCAAAATAGATTAACAAGATGTAGGGGTGTCAATTCGGGTCAGCGGGTCGGGTTCGGGTCGAACCCGAGTTGACCCGGCTCTAAACGGGTCAACTCGAACCCTACCCGTTTTTGTAAACGGGTCATCTTTTTCAACCTGGACCTGACCCACGCAGGTTGTTGGGTTGACACGACCCGACCCGGAAATAAATCTCAAACGCTGGGTTTCCGATCGCTACTCCCGGCGGTGCAACGGCATCGGCGGAGCAGCGGCAGCACGCGACGCCAAGCTAGTCACGTGATGCTTCGGACCTCGGGCTTGGGTTTGGCCGTTCGGGACGCGCACCGCGTACGCACGAGACTGGCCACTTCGGGACTCCCACGGACTTGACAGCTGACGCTTCGGGCAGAGGGGCAAGGCACTCGATGCTTCGGGCAGGGTGGGCAGTAGACCAGGGCAGAGAATTTTCAGGTCAATTTCGGGTTGCTGGGTCAACCCGAACCCGAGCCGTTTTTTGAAACGGGTCAGTTTATTGAACCCGAATCCGACCCATTTCACAAACATGTCGACCCGAACCCGAATTTTTTCGAGTCAGGTTCTAATCGGATTTCTGGTCGTGTCAAAAATTGACACCCCTAACTAGATGTAACTAGATATAAAATAATCTAAGATTTTTGGTTAAACATGAAAGGAGGAATGAAAAAAGGATGATAGATTAAAAAAAAAAGAAAAAAAGAAAAATGATTGAGATACTTTGGAAAAGTAACATGCAAGGAATATAAGATGATAGAGAATTGATTGAACTAGTTTGGAGATCAAAAGAGGTAGAAGGACCAATACAGCAAGAAGATAAGGTCGGCAAAAGGATAGCCATATCTTTTAGATAAATTCACAGTGCTTAGTGAACGTACTTCCAAGAAGGGTCAGCATGAGTTCATCAATAATTTAGATAAGGATAGAGTTGCTCCTGCTTAAGAATGAAGGAGCTTCTCCAAATCAACATGAAGTGTGTCATAGTCGGCCAGGTGAATCCATGTTATTATGAACATGTTGAAATTTTTGTCGGTTATGTAGCTCATTTTGATCTGTTGAAATTCATCTGACCAATCTTCGTTATCTTATAATCGTTCAACTATCTTTAAAGCACATATACAAAAATAAATGTAAATAAATTTAATTGACATGAGGATAAAAATTGTGATAGGATGTTACATTTCATATCTGCTTAAAAAGTCAAATAATTGTCAGAGGGTGTCATAAAAGAGAAATTATTCTGTGAAGAGGCCGAACACAGCTCTACATCTGGAGGCAAATCAGTGTTGATATTATCTATCTCATTACTTATTTAAGAGATTTTGATGATAACAAACATATGCTTGGATGCTCTAATTTGTGTGCTAAGTATTTCAGGTGTAATGATGTGCATTGTAATTGTTTATGGGATTTACATTGCACAACTCAAGATCAATCAAATGTTGAGATTAAGATGGACCAAGATGGATAATTTGAAGTCTTTTACATTATCATAGGAGTTTGTTAGTGGTTCACCAACATTACTTGCATGATTTAATTTGCTCACAATCTAAATATCTTTTGATTATATATTAATCTTGATATAAAAATCTATAAGATTTCTTTAATAAATAAATTTTATAATCATCATTGAATGATTAATTATTATCAAATATGGAAAGTTATCTAATTAGGGAAATCAAAGGTAATAAGCTTATATGACAAGACTTTTATTATGTAGTTATTTTAAACTGATTTATTTCATATCTATTAATTAAGGTATGATTAATTTTATATATATTACATAATATTATTATATTAATATTTAATATATTCTTTAATATTTAAAAATATGCATGAGTTTTTATTTTACTGACTATGATAATATGATGTCAAAAACGTGGTCTAATTTTTATTGCATTCGATTGTATGGATTATGTAGATGTAAATTGATATATTATAAGACTCATTTAGATTTCATTTGAATGTATAATGAATTTCTAAACATTATCTGTTTTAAATAAAAGCTACTACTAGCCGTTTTAGCCCTATTTTGGATGCATATGATGACTTTTTGACCTTCCTATGTGGCTAGCCATTTTCTAGCCATTTGAATCTCATATATAATTAATATAAATGAATTTTAATGGAATATAACATTATTAGTTGATAGAAAATATATTAGATTAATATTTTTATTCAAATATGCCTTTACTTACCCTTTCTCTTTAAATACCTCTCATCTTCTTCATGAAAGGTTTGCTCAAATAAGAAAATCTTCGGCAATTTTTCCATTCTTCCTTTCCTCTTCACATGCTAAATCTTGAGTGGAGAAGCCTTGATTTTATTCCAAGAGCTTTTTTCATTTGTGAGATCAAAATCATTGTTGGAAAGCATAAACACACAAAACCGAGGAATCTCTCTTGAGTTCTTGAGTTTGCTTTCCATCTCTAAATCCTTACTTGTTGTTCTTTTAGCTTTCACCATATATTTCTTTCTTGAAAATATTTATTTTATGGTGAAATCTTTGTTAGAAAATTTTTATTAAAGTTTTCTATATCACACCTTTTAAATCCATAAAGTTTAGCAAAGCAAATATTTTACTTCTTTAAGGTGACATAAATATACATCTATTATCAAATTCATTTTACTTTATTGGAAGAGTTAAAGTTTAAATCAGCAAAACTATATTTTTATCTAAAATATTATTCTTATTTTAAACAAAATATAAATCTATCTTAAAGTGAGCATGTTTAATATTCCATTTGCAAGTAGTGAGGTAATTAAAGTTAATTTGTAAGATCACCTCAAATATTGTGGATATTTTATTGTAAGATTATTTGAGCTTGTTTTATTTACATCAAATTGTATTTTTTATTTTCTTTATCTAAGTCATTTGGCTTAGAGAAGTTTTAATTGTAATTAGATTGGGTTGTACTCGCCCGTATAGGAGAGTACTTATGTTGTAAAGCTTCTTTGATTTCAAGAAGTGAGGTTTGCAAAGCAAACCTGAGATTAGTGAATTCTAGCCTGAGAGTTGGCTAGCGTGGACGTAGGTCGGATTAGAATCCGGGCCGAACCACGTAAAATATTGTGCCTCTTATTTTCATTCCTTACATTTATTTTTCTGTCTTTTTTTTTATAAGAATTATTGTGTGATTACTTACTCTTTTCAAAATTGCTTTAAAATCATTTTAATTTTCTTCTTTTAATAAAAATTTTAAAAATCCCAATTCACCCCCCCCCCCCCCCCCCCGTCTTGGGTTGCGATAGTCATCCAACAATCAGGTGCAGCAACATCAGCGGTAACGTGCGAAGGGGTGACGTGGCACTTTCTGATTGGTCTTCAGGCGGCGTTCGACGTCCGCACAGAATAATTAATCATCATAAAATGTACAATTTTGACATACATATAACATTTTGAGTTTAAATTTATAGTTCATGAGGTTTGTGAAGATTACTTGAGCGATAAACAATTCTTCCCAGCTTTTTTGTTTAATTTAAAATCCAAGCAATGTATTGTCTTTGATCTCAGAATAGTTCAAAACTAGCGAGTTCAGTTGTTTAGGCTCGATTTGAACTTAACTCGGTATTTGAATTAGCAGCAAATCTAAGTATTATTCTTTTTCTTTTTTAGGAAAATTAGGAGCAAACATACCCTTTTTCATTCCAAAAATGAAAGGTTACAAGAGAAGAATAATAGATTTGTAAGAAAAAACAAAAAAAAATTACAAACCTAAACTAACCAACAAACTCCTTAAAAGAAGAAAAATAAAAAGAACAAAGATTACAACCAAGATAATCCACATTAAGCCGGTCCAAACTGCACCAAAAATAGAGAAGCCAAGAGGAGGATCCTCCAGATCAAAAATTAGCTCCCATAATAATCTCCAAAACAAGAGGCTAGAAAAGATCAGACGAACAGAGCCACAAAACAATCAGCAAGCGAAACCAACCTACCAAGATGTTACAGGATCACCAACATCAAACATTAAAAGATCACCCAAACAACCAAACAACTGCACAACAGTAAGCAACCAAAAACACCAATCCGGAATCCAGTCGACAAGCAACTTCAGGAGTAAACCAAAACCAATCATCGAGGATACCAACCAACCGCCAACCCAGCACAAAACAAATCAAAAGAGGAATAAGCAAACAACAAGGAATGCCTTCAAACACAAGAAGAACAACTATCCACCAGCCCAAAAAACCTGTAAACAAAACCAACCAACAGAACCAAAGGAAGAAGGAAAAAGAAATACCACACAGGAGCAACCTAATACCAAAAATAGAAAATAACCCAAACTCAAAGGAGAACCAACAAATAGGCCCTAAAACTAAAAAGAAAGATAAAAGAAGAAAAAAACCTCAAACCAGACCCAATATCAAAGACTCAGAAATATGAAAAACCTTCAACCAACTCCACAAACCCAAACCCCTTTGGTTGCTAGATCATACCATCTAGAAAGAGCTTGGTTGCCAATCCAACCATCTAAAAGAAAACACAAAAGCTGCCCAAACATCATGGTCCAACCAAAAGAAAAATAAAAATAAAAACCACCATGAAGGAAAACTACATTAAACAATAAGATACTGGATAAAGGGAAAAGCAACTCAATTTAAAACTTTAGCACGAACAACAAACCTCATAATTTATCCTCCCAAATAGAATCCTAAAAAAAATAGAAAACCTTACAAATAGAATCCTCATAACTAAATTTATTTTTCATCTTTCTGCAATTTCTTTCCTTCTATATGCAATAAAGGGAGTAGCAAGTGTATAGCTGAAACAGGCATTTAGCATCATCAGACCAATTCGAGTTCCAAATGAATTCAAGAATTTGCATTAAATTTGGTCTAAGTAAAAAAGAAATTTAGCCCAGACATAAAATTTGATATGACACTGAAAGAAAAATCACATTCAAAGAATAAATGACAATGGCATTCAATCCCTTTATCACAAAGGATATAGTTTAAAGGCACATTAATATTCCTTTTGGCTAAAAGATCATCTATTTTCAAACCATTTAACATAGCCATCCAAGCAAAATAAGAGAATCTCAAAGCATACCTTTTATGCTAAATATAAAAATATCAATGTACTATAGAAAAATTCTTATAAAAAGCATTATAAAAATTATTAAAAGCAAGATACTTAACTTTATCCCTTGATATATGAGATAATAGCTGATTTTGAATAGGAATGCTCGAAATAGTCAAAGAAATATCTTTCAGAATAGGCATAGGAATTTCCCAATTATCATTATTAATCCACTCTCAACAGATCGAGCATTATGCAAACTATCCTCAATTAAAAAAAGGACTTCATGAAGAGTTTTCTCGTTAAACCAAGGACCCCAATACATAGATAAGGACAATTAGTAGCAATATTAAATGAAATATTTTCTCTAATATCCCTAGCAATACAACAGAGATCTTTCCAAAATTTTGAATCCTTTTGAGAGCAAGGCTTCCAACAAATGATATATTTAAATTTAACCCAAATAGCTGAAGGACCCAAATTATTAATAATAAGTCATATAAGGGAACAATCAAAAGCAATGCTTAAAGCATTCAGATCTGGAATCCCTAAGCCACGAATTCCTTCCATGCTATCATATGAATTATTCTGATAGCAGCTTTACCATAAAATTAAAAATTAGAAAAAGTTTCTTGGTAAATTTGAAACAAGATTTTGGCAATGAAAGCCCTCTAATCCAATTTGAAATAATATTTGAAATAGTGAAGTTAATATATTGAACCCTTCCAGCAAAAGATAAAATCATAGCTTTCTAACCAACAAAAAGAGCAATAATTTTGTTAAGCAAAGGTTGAAAGTCTGAAATTAAAAGCCTTTTGCAAGAAATAGGCAAACCTAATTATTTCAATCAATTCTGAGCAATATTCATACCCAAAATCTAACTAATATCATTGTTAATGATACAACCTTTTAAAAAAAATGATTGAGGTTTTACCTTGATTTACCTTTAACAGATAAACCTTATAGAAATAATCAAGAATATCCTTTAACTTTTCATTATTCAAAATAAAATCTTTACCAAAAATAAGAGTATCATCTGCATATAATAAATGAGATATAGAATGCTCCCCAAAATTTATACCGTCAAAATTAACAACTTAAGACTTATCCTCAAGAAGATTAGAAATGGCCTCCATAATAATGCAAAAAAGATAAAGAGAAAGAGGACAACCTTGATGATGCCTACCAAAAGAATTAAAGAATCCATTAAGAGATCCATTAAACATAATAGAGAAGAAAGTATCATCAATATAACCTTTAATCCAAGAAATAAAGACTTGAGTAAAACATTTCTAAGCCATTCTATTAAAAAGAAAATCTCTCGAAAAGTGTCAAAAGCTTTGTGAATATTCAATTTGGAGCAAAAAAGTCATTCTATATTCTGATTGTTAAAACCTTTTAATAATTCATCAGCAAAGATAATATTATCAATAGAGATCCCCTTTTTAATAAACCCAAATTGGCTATTATAAATAATAAATGGCATAATAGCCTTCATTATAATAGCCAAAATCCTTGCAATCATTTTATAAAAAATATACATAAAGAAATAGGCCTAAAGTTTGAGATTTGAGAAACATTAGCATTCCTAAGAATGAGAGTATTGGTTGTAGCTTTAGCCTGCCCAAGATAAATATCCAGTTTTAAAGAAATATAAAATAGCATTGCAAAAACTAGGCCCAAAAACATCCAAATTTTTTTTAAAGAAATCAAATTTAAAATCATCCAGACGAGATGTAGAAGAAGAAGAACCAGAAAAAACTACTTTTCTAATTTCCTAATTAGAAAGTGGATCCACTAAAGAAGCCAAACTAACATCAGGAATTTTCTTTCCTACTGGGATGGAAAAAGAAGAAGAGAAAATGTCACGACCCAACCCAACCGGGACGGATCCCGCTCGCATCGGGTCGTGCCCAAACTCAAACTGATTGAACTGATTCCAGGATCTGGCTTTGGAATTTGTTTCTGAACTTTCTTCCAAACATTTACACACAGAAACAGACACACAGAGCTACTATAAACATCAAAATGCAGTGGAACAGATCATCTAACTTTTTCTTCCTCAAAAAGAATCATATACAAATACAGCTCATGCCTTTCAGATATAAAGAAAAACAGAACAGAAAAGCCATGACTATACAAAAATCAAAAGTACAAAATACCTATAACAGATCAGACTCTGAACTCCTACTCCAAGACTTCCTTCCCTCTCCTAGAACCTGAAAACCACGCAGAAAATAAGGATGAGCTACAATTGCTCAGCAAGACATCAAACCTCCAATCAAAATCCTCAGAATCCACATCAAACACATCAGAAAAAAATCCGTACAAAACTCAGATCAACAGAATCGTATATCGAATCAGAACAGAACAAAAATCACAGAAATCATAATTCCAGAAATTGAATTAGAACAGAATCATACAGATCAGATCAAATCAGAACATAATCGAATCATATCCAAATCATACGGAAATCAGAAATCATATAAATTCAGAACATATCAAAAGTCAGAACAGATTTCCTAACTCTGACAGAATCTCAACGGATTCTGGCCCCTTATACCTCCCTTCCCAGACACTGACAAAATCTATCAAATTCTAGCCCCTTATGCCTCCCTTTGTGCTAATGGCATCAGAACAGATGTGCTTATAGCACCAGAACAGAACTTATCATCGGATCCGGAACAGAACTTGTTTTCAGATTTCAGAGCTCATTTCAGATTTTCCTGACACAGACAGGATCTCACAGGATCCTGACCCCTTATAACTCCCTTTTCATAGCACACAATCATATCATGTCATTTCAGAACAAATCCGGATAATTTCAGAAATCATACAAAAATCCAGCGGCATAACGGCAGTATACGGAATTTACACAAAAATTCCTAAATTCACAAATTACCAAATTAGTATAGAATATTCACAACAACATTGCAAGACTTTTATTCTACTGCCCAGACAATTTTAGACTTTATCAGAAATTAAAGTCAAAATAAAACACCGCCGAATCAAAACTATCCGGTCAAAATTCTCCAAAAAATAATTAAAACGTGCAAACTCGGCACCTTAGAAACATACCAAAAGTTACGCGGTAAAAACTGAACCAATCGGAAAATACGGACAAAATTCGCTAACGAAAACGAAATCCGGACAGAAAAATTGTTCAAACTTCACCGTTCTGAAAATTGAGAAAGGCGGAATGTGCCTTACCTTGCGTACACCAATTTCTTGAACTGTCTCGACGGACGAAAATTGACCGGAGTCGCCCAAAAATTACTTTTCCTTCTTTTTCCTTCATTTTTCTCTCTCCTGGGCTTTTCTCTCTCTTCAAAATATCTCAATTCCTTATATATCCAGACTGATCGTCCTGGACGATCGCACTTCGTCCCGGGACGATTTGGCTCTGGACGAATTTCGTTCAGACGAAATTAATTAACGTCCCTGGACGACTTGGGCTCTGTAAGATTTTCGTCCAGACGAGATTAAATATCGTCCCTAGACGATTGGGCTCTGGAGAATTTTCGTCCAGACGAACTGTTCAGGATCCAAATTTCCAGCACAACCTGTACCGATCATCCTGGGACGATCCAACTTCATCCCGGACTATCCTGGAGCAAAAAATGATCTTTACAATCTCCCCAACTTCAGAAAAATGTCGTACTCGACATTGCCAATCCAAAACTCAGTCAGAAAAGATACAGATATGCTTGCCTCATATCGGACTCCTTCTCCCAAGTTGCTTCCCGTGCTGTTCGGTGCTTCCACTGAATTTTAACCAAAGGAATTTGTTTACTTCTCAACTTACGAACATCGTAAGCTAGAATCAACTCGGGTTCTTCTTTATATCTCAGATTCACCTGAATCTCAACATCATCAGCAGACACTTTCTTTCCAGAGTCAGATATCCACTTTCTCAAAGTAGATACGTGGAACACATTATGAACATCGGACATCTGATCAGATAACAACAGCCGATAAGCAGATTTACCAATCCTTTCAAGGATTTCAAAAGGTCCAACATACCTTGGACTGAGCTTACTCACTCTGCCAAATTCACTCACACCCTTCATCGGACTGACTTTGACATACACAAAGTCACCAACTTGAAATTCAACGAACCTGTGCTTTTGATCGTAATATTTCTGTTGTCGATCTTGTGCAGCTTTCAACCTTTCTTTAATCAAATTGACTTTCTTAACAGTTTCATCTACAAAAGTGGCACCCATCTCCTGTCTATCTCCAACCTCAGTCAGAGTCAGAGGAGTTCTACACTTCCGGCCATACAAAGCTTCATAAGGTGTCATACCAATACTGGACTGAAAACTGTTATTGTAAGCAAACTCTATCAGAGGAATATGACCTTCCCAGCTTCCTCCAAAATCTAAAACACATAGCCTCAGCAGATCTTCCAGTACCTGAATAGTCCTTTCAGACTGTCCGTCAGTCTGCGGATGAAATGCCGTACTGAAATGCAACTTCGTACCCAATCCTTGCTGAATACCCTTCCATAGTCTGGAAGTAAACTGTCAATCTCGATCAGAAACAATCACCTTAGGCACACCGTGTAATCTGACAATCTCTTTCACATATACCTGTGCCAATCGATCCACCGGATTGGTCTGCCTGATTGGAAGAAAATGAGCAGACTTCGTCAATCGATCCACAATCACCCAAATGGCATCGTGCCCTTGCCTTGATCGAGGAAAACCCATAGCAAAATCCATCGTTACCTCCTCCCACTTCCACTCAGGGATAGGCAACGACTGCAAAAGTCCTCCTGGTTACTGATGCTCTGCCTTCACCAACTGACAGGCCTCGCATTTAGCAACAAAATCTGCTACATCTTTTTTCATTTCTGGCTACCAGAACAAACTCTTCATATATCCGTACATCTTGCCACTTCCCAGATGAACAGTATAGCTTGAATGATGAGATTCATACAGAATCTTTTTCCTCAGATCTCCAAACACAGGAATCCACAACCTGTTCTTGCAGAAAATAGTATCAGAATAAGAAACTCGGAGTTCCGGCTTCTTACCAGATTCAATCTGAGCAATCAATGTCAAATAATCAGAATCTAACTTCTGGGCTTCTTGAATCCTGTCTTCCAATGAAGACTGAATGTTCAACTGAGTCAAAACTCCAGAATCCAAACTACTGGAGGAAATCACCTTCAACTGCAAACGTTCCATATCACGAATTAGAAAATCATCAGAAGTGAGCTGAATACCTGATAATCTAGAAGATTTCCTGCTCAGAGCATCGGCTACCACATTAGCCTTACCAGGCTGATACTGAATCGTCAGATCGTAGTCCTTGATCAACTCAAGCCACCTTCTTTGCCTCAAATTCAGATCCTTATAAGTGAAAATGTACTTCAAACTCTTTTGATCCGTGAAGATCTCACATCTGATACTATACAAATAGTGACGCCAAATCTTCAAAGCAAAAATAACTGCAGCTAATTCCAAATCATGTGTCGGGTAATTCTTCTCATGTGGTTTTAACTGTCTCGAGGCATAAACAATTACCTGACCATACTGATTGAGCACACATCCCAAACCTTTCAGTGAAGCATCACTGAACACTTGAAATCCTTCCGTATCTGACGGTAGTGCTAACACTGGAGCTGAAGTCAGACAATCCTTCAATCTCTGAAAACTAGCCTCACACTCCGGTGTCCAAACAAAAACTACTAACTTCTGAGTCAGTCTCGTCAGAGGCGTAGCAATCTGAGAAAATCCTTTCACAAACTTCCTGTAATATCCAGCCATGCCTAAGAAACTACGTACCTCAAATACCGTAGTAGGCCTTGGCCAATCCGCAACAGCCTGAATCTTTTGGGGATTAATAGAAATACCTTCACCGCTAACTACATGCCCCAGAAATGAAATGCTTTTCAGCCAGAATTCACACTTGGAGAACTTAGCATACAACTGATGCCGTCTTAGAGTCTCCAACACCATGCTCAAATGTCTGGCATGATCATTCTCAGAAGCAGAATATACCAGAATATCGTCGATGAAGACAATCACAAACTGATCTAGATATTCCCTGAACACTCTGTTCATCAGATCCATAAAAATAGCAGGTGCATTGGTTACCCCAAAAGACATAACCAAGAACTCGTAGTGTCCGTACCGAGTACTGAAAGCTGTCTTCAACACATCTGCTTCCTTCACCTTCACCTGATAATATCCAGATCTCAAATCAATCTTCGAAAACACAGAAGAACCAGAAAGCTGGTCAAACAAGTCATCAATCCGTGGTAAGGGATACTTGTTCTTGATCGTGACTTTATTCAAATCTCTGTAGTCAACACACATACGGAGTGTTCCGTCCTTCTTCTTCACAAACAAAGTAGGTGCTCCCCAAGGAGAAACACTAGGACTAACAAATCCCTATCCATCAACTCCTGAAGCTAAACTTTCAACTCAAAAAGTTCTTTCGGTGCCATCCTGTACGGAGCTTTTGATATCGAAGCTGTACCCGGAAAAATATCAATAGAGAACTCCACATCTCTATCCGGAGGTAAACCAACCAACTCCTCAGGAAATACATCTGCAAACTCTCGTACCACTGGGATATCAGAAACAGAACCCACATCCAGGTTCATATCCCGTACCGAAGCCAAAAATATCGGACAACCCTTCTTCCACATTCTTCTCACTTCCAATACAGAAATCAAAAAGAGAGAACACCTCGTAAGCCTTGGAATACACATCTCTCTCCTGACATAAGCAAGCTCACTTACTTCTTCAAACAGTGAATCTGAGCCTCATACAGACTCAGCCAATCCATGCCCAAAATCACATCGTACGAAGAAATCGGCAATAAAATCAAACTCGATTTCCACTTCTTGCCAGCAATATCAATCTCATAAAAACAAAACTTTCGGGCAATCAAATTACTTTCAGCCGGCAAAATCACAGAAAGAGAAACCGGTAGCAAAATCGAATCCAGATGCAAAGCATCAAAATAACGCATGAAAAGAAACAAGTGACTGACTCCAGAATCAAATAAAACACAACAGGGCTGATCAGAAATATAAATCGAACCTGTCACCACATTCGGAGCATGTCGAGCCTCCTGCTGACTCAAACTGTACACTCGTGGCTGAACTGGAGCTGGAGCTTAAGCTACAAAACTACTAGGCTCCCTCTGACTGGCAGTAGGTGGTCTCCGTGGCACAGAACTTGAACCACCACCTCTACCAGAAAATCCCTCAGTCACAGGGCGTGGAGGAACAGTCCTCGGTCTTCCTGCTGAACCGGCAGGTCTAACAAAGCTCTCGGATTGGAACTCAGATCGTCGATCAAATCCAGCCTGTGGACACTCTACAATCCGATGTCCTGGCTGACTACATCTGAAGCACTGGCCAAAATGTCATCATCCACAACTCTGGCACACAGGTGCCCCACTAACAAATCCAGAGCTGGTCGTACTGGTCGTAGCAGTACCAGCAAATCCTGACTGTCCACTCCTCCTGGAGTCTCCAGAACCAGAAATAAATCTCCTCTTGCCAAAGGAACTACTCGAATCACCCCCAAACCTCTTCCTACTCGCAGTCCACCGCTGCTGAGTAGCCATCAGATCGTTCTCTATCAGACGAGCTCTCTCCACAAGCTCAAAAAAATCAGAAATATGAAATGGTACCAGGGGCTGTCTCAGACTGTCTCGTAATCCCCTCAGAAATCGATAGCACTTCTCAGTAGAAGTACTCACCAGCTGCGGAGCATATCGAGCTAAGGCAGTAAACTCTGCCTCATACTGCATCACCGTCCTGCTCCCCTAAACCAGCCTCAGAAAACTCTCCTGCATCTACTGTCGTGCAGAAGGGGGAACAAACCAAGATCGGAATACCTCAGAAAATTCTTCCCAAGAAATCAGAGAGTTTAATCTGCCCTGAAACTTTGCTTCCTGCTGGCCTACCCACCAGTGCTCTGCTTCCCCATCTAATAGAAAAACTGCCAAAGGTATTTTCCTGTCTGATGGACACTGCATGCCGTCAAAAGTCTTCTCTAACCTCCTCAGCTGCTTTGGCTCAACAACGCCCTCAAACCTCGGTGGTTTCAATCTCAGAAACATCTAAATATGTCTATCAATATCCTCAGATCGAACAGTAGAGGCTCTACTGTGAGTCTCGTTCATCATCTGAGCAACCAATGTAGCAAACTGGGAAAATGTATCTGCACCAACCACTGGGGCTGTACTACCCACTGGTGCTGCCTAACTGGTACTCTGACCGTTTGTCATATCAGGGTCTGGCAGGAAATCCATACAGAAAATCCAGAAAACTAATCACAAAAACAACACAATAAAAATCCGAACAAACCAAAACTACCCCAGACAGACTCAGATCACTTCCTATAGCTCTGTCTTACAATCCTACAATCCAAATTCCAAAACCATTGCTCTGATACCACTAAAGTTTGTCACGACCCAACCTGACCGGGACGGATCCTGCTCGCATCGGGTCGTGCCCAAACTCAAACTGACTGAACTGATTCCAGGATCTGGCTTTGGAATTTATTTCAGAACTTTCTTCCAAATATTTACACACAGAAACAGACACACAGAGCTATTATAAACATCAAAATGCAGCGGAACAGATCATCTAACTTTTTCTTCCTAAAAAAGAATCATATACAAATACAGCTCATGGCTTTCAGACATAAAGAAAAATAGAACAGAAAAGCCATGACTGTACAAAAATCAAAAGTACAAAATATCTATAACAGATCAGACTCTGAACTCCTACTCCAAGACTTCCTTCCCTCTCCCAGAACATGAAAACCACGTAGAAAATAAGGATGAGCTACAACAGCTCAGCAAGACATCAAACCTCCAATCAAAATCCTCAGAATCAACATCAAACACATTAGACAAAAATCCGCACAGAACTCAGATCAATAGAATCATATATCGAATCAGAATAGAACAAAGATCACAGAAATCATAATTCCAGAAATTGAATCAGAACAGAATAATACAGATCAGATCAAATCAGAACAGAATCAAATCATATCCAAATCGTACAGAAATCAAAAATCATATAAATTCAAAACATATCAAAAGTCAGAACAGATTCCCTGACTCTGACAGAATCTCAACGGATTCTGGCCCCTTATACCTCCCTTCCCAGACACTAACAGAATCTCTCTGATTCTGGCCCCTTATGCCTCCCTTTGTGCTCATGGCACCAGAAATGATGTGCTTATAGCACCAGAACAGAACTTATCATCGGATCTGGAACAGAACTTATTTTCAGATTTCAGAGCTCATTTCAGATTTCTCTGACACAGACAGGATTTCACAGGATCCTGACCCCTTATAACTCCCTTTTCATAGCACACAATCATATCATGTCATTTCAGAACAAATCCGGATAATTTCAGAAATCGTACAAAAATCCAGCGGCATAACAGCAGTATACGGAATTTACACAAAAATTCTTAAATTCACAAATTACCAAATTAGCATAGAATATTCACAACAACATTGTAAGACTTTTATTCTACTGCCCAGACAATTTTAGACTTCATCAGAAATTACAGTCAAAATAAAACACCGCCGAATCAAAACTATCCGGTCAAAATTCTCCAGAAAATAATTAAAATGTGCGCACTCGGCACCTCAGAAACATACCAAAAGTTACGCGGTAAAAACTGAACCAATCGAAAAATACGGACGAAATTCGCTAACGAAAACGAAATCCGGACAGAAAAATCGTTCAAACTTCACCGTTCTGAAAATTAAGAAAGGCGGAATGTGCCTTACCTTGCGTACACCAATTTCTTGAACTGTCTCGACGGATGAAAACGGACCGGAGTCGCCCAAAAATTACTTTTCCTTCTTTTTCCTTCATTTTTCTCTCTCCTGGGCTTTTCTCTCTCTTTAAAATATCTCAATTCCTTATATATCCAGACTGATCGTCCTGGATGATCGCACTTCGTCCCGGGACGATTTGGCTCTGGACGAATTTCGTTCAGACGAAATTAATTACCGTCCCTGGACGACTTGGGCTCTGTATGATTTTCGTCCAGACGAGATTAAATATCGTCCCTGGACGATTGGGCTCTGGAGAATTTTCATCCAGATGATTCAAATTTCGTCCAGACGAACTGTTCAGGATCCAAATTTCCAACACAACCTGTACCGATCGTCCTGGGACGATCCAACTTCGTCCCGGACTATCCTGGAGCAAAAAATGATCTTTACAATCTCCTCAACTTCAGAAAAATGTCGTCCTCGACATTGCCAATCCAAAACTCAGTCAGAAGACACGGATATGCTTGCCTCATGTCGGACTCCTTCTCCCAAGTTGCTTCCCGTGCTGTTCGGTGCTTCCACTGAACTTTAACCATAGGAATTTGTTTACTTCTCAACTTACGAACATCGTAAGCTAGAATCAACTCGGGTTCTTCTTTATATCTCAGATTCATCTGAATCTCAACCTCATCAGCAGACACTTTCTTTCCAGAGTCAGATATCCACTTTCTCAAAGTAGATACGTGGAACACATTATGAACATCAGACATCTGATCAGATAACAACAGCCGATAAGCAGATTTACCAATCCTTTCACGGATTTCAAAAGGTCCAACATACCTTGGACTGAGCTTACTCACTTTGCCAAATTCGCTCACACCCTTCATCGGACTAACTTTGACATACACAAAGTCACCAATTTGAAATTCAACGAACCTGTGCTTTTGATCGTAATATTTCTGCTGTCGATCTTATGCAGCTTTCAACCTTTCTTTAATCAAATTGACTTTCTTAACAGTTTCATCTACAAAAGTGGCACCCATCTCGTGTCTATCTCCAACCTATGTTAGAGTCAGAGGAGTTCTACACTTCCGGCCATACAGAGCTTCATAAGGTGCCATATCAAAACTGGACTGAAAACTGTTATTGTAAGCAAACTCTATCAGAGGAATATGATCTTCCCAGCTTCCTCCAAAATCTAAAACACATAGCCTCAGCAGATCTTCCAGTACCTGAATAGTCCTTTCAGACTGTCCGTCAGTCTGCGGATGAAATGCCGTACTGAAATGCAACTTCGAACCAAATCCTTGCTGAATACCCTTCTACAGTCTGGAAGTAAACCGTCCATCTCGATCAGAAACAATCACCTTAGGCACACCGTGTAATCTGATAATCTCTTTCACACACACCTGTGCCAATCGATCCACCAGATTGGTCTGCCTGATTGGAAGAAAATGAGCAGACTTCTTCAATCGATCCACAATCACCCAAATGGCATCGTGCCCTTGCCTTGATCGAGGAAAACCCATAGCAAAATCCATCATTACCTCCTCCCACTTCCACTCAGGGATAGGCAACAACTGCAAAAGTCCTCCTGGTCGCTGATGCTCTGCCTTCACCAACTGACAGGTCTCGCATCTAGCAACAAAATCTGCTACATCTTTTTTCATTCCTGGCCACCAGAACAAACTCTTCATATCTCCGTACATCTTGCCACTTTTCGGATGAACAGTGTAGCTTGAATGATGAGATTCATACAGAATCTCTTTCCTCAGATCTCCAAACACAGGAATCCACAACCTATTCTTGCAGAAAATAGTACCAGAATAAGAAACTCGGAGTTCAGGCTTCTTACCAGATTCAATCTGAGCAATCAATGTCGAATAATCAGAATCTAACTTCTGGGCTTCTTGAATCCTGTCTTCCAAAGAAGACTGAATGCTCAACTGAGTCAAAACTCCAGAATCCAAACTACTGGAGGAAATCAACTTCAACTGCAAACGTTCCATATCACGAATTAGAAAATCATCAGAAGTGAGCTGAATACCTGATAATCCAGAAGATTTCCTGCTCAGAGCATTGGCTACCACATTAGCCTTACCATGCTGATACTGAATCGTCAGATCGTAGTCCTTGATCAACTCAAGCCACCTTCTTTGCCTCAAATTCAAATCCTTCTGAGTGAAAATATACTTCAAACTCTTATGATCCGTGAAGATCTCACATCTGATACTATACAAATAGTGACGCCAAATCTTCAAAGCAAAAATAACTGCAGCTAATTTCAAATCATGTGTCGGGTAATTATTCTCATGTGATTTTAACTTTCTCGAGGCATAAGCAATTACCTGATCATGCTGATGCAGCACATATCCCAAACCTTTCAGTGAAGCATCACTGAACACTTAAAATCCTTCCGTACCTGACGGTAGTGCTAACACTAGCGCTGAAGTCAGACAATCCTTCAATCTTTGAAAACTAGTCTCACACTCCGATGTCCAAACAAAAACTACTAACTTCTGAGTCAGTCTCGTCAGAGGCGTAACAATCTGAGAAAATCTTTTCACAAACTTCCTGTAATATCCAGCCATGCCTAAAAAACTACGTACCTCAAATACCGTAGTAGGCCTTGGCCAATCCGCAACAGCCTGAATCTTCTGGGGATCAACAGAAATACCTTCACCGCTAACTACATGCCCCAGAAATGAAATGCTCTTCAGCCAGAATTCACACTTGGAGAACTTAGCATATAACTGATGCCGTCTCAGAGTCTCCAACACCATGCTCAAATGTCTAGCATGATCATTCTCAGAAGCAGAATACACCAGAATATCGTCGATGAAGACAATCACAAACTGATCTAGATATTTCCTGAACACTCTGTTCATCAGATCCATAAAAATAGCAGGTGCATTGGTTACCCCAAAAGACATAACCAAAAACTCGTAGTGTCCGTACCTAGTACTGAAAGCTGTCTTCAACACATCTGCTTCCTTCACCTGATAATATCCAGATCTCAAATCAATCTTCGAAAACACAGAAGAACCAGAAAGCTGGTCAAACAAGTCATCAATCCGTGGTAAGGGATACTTGTTCTTGATCGTGACTTTATTCAAATCTCTGTAGTCAACACACATACGGAGTGTTCCGTCTTTCTTCTTCACAAACAAAATAGGTGCTCCCCAAGGAGAAATACTAGGACTAACAAATCCTCTATCCATCAACTCCTGAAGCTGAACTTTCAACTCAGAAAGTTCTTTCGGTGCCATCCTGTACGGAGCTTTTGATATCGAAGCTGTACCCGAAAAATTATCAATAGAGAACTCCACATCTCTATCCGGAGATAAACCAACCAACTCCTCAGGAAATACATCTGCAAACTCTCGTACCACTGGGATATCAGAAACAGAACCCACATCCAGGTTCATATCCCGTACCGAAGCCAAAAATACCGGACAACCCTTCTTTCACATTCTTCTCACTTCCAATACAGAAATCAGACAAGAGAGAACACCTCGTAAGCCTTGGAATACACATCTCTCTCCTGACATAAGCAAGCTCACTTGCTTCTTCAAATAGTCAATCTGAGCCTCATACAGACTCAGCCAATCCATGCCCAAAATCACATCGTACGAAGAAATCGGAACCAAAATCAAACTCGATTTCCACTTCTTGCCAGCAATATCAATCTCACAAAAATAAACCTTTCGGGCAATCAAATTACTTCCAGCCGGCAAAATCACAGAAAGAGAAACCGGTAGCAAAATCGAATCCAGATGCAAAGCATCAAAACAACGCTCGGAAAGAAACGAGTGACTGGCTCCAGAATCAAATAAAATACGACAGGGCTGATCAGAAATATAAATCGTACCTGTCACCACATCCGGAGCATCTCGAGCCTCCTGCTGACTCAGACTGTACACTCGTGGCTGAACTGGAGCTGGAGCTGAAGCTACAGAACTACTAGGCTCCCTCTGACTAGCAGTAGGTGGTCTCCGTGGCACAGAACTTGAACCACCACCTCTATCAGAAAATCCCTCAATCACAGGGCGTGGAGGAACAGTCCTCGGTCTTCCTACTGAACCGGTAGGTCTAACAAAGCTCTCGGATCGGAACTTAGATCGTCGATCAAATCCAGCCTGTGGACACTCTGCAATCCGATGTCCTGGCTGACCACATCAGAAGCACTGACCAATCATCCTGTAGCACTGGCCAAAATGTCGTCGTCCACAACTCTGGCACACAGGTGCCTCACTAACAAATCCAGAGCTGCTCGTACTGGTTGTAGCAGTACCTGCAAATCCTGACTGTCCACTCCTCCTGGAGTCTCCAGAACCAGAAATAAATCTCCTCTTGCCAGAGGAACATCTGCTCAAATCACCCCCAAACCTCTTCCTACTCGTAGTCCACCGCTGCTGAGTAGCCATCAGATCGTTCTCTATCTGACGAGCTCTCTCCACAAGCTCAGAAAAATCAGAAATATGAAATGGTACCAGGGGGCTGTCTCAGACTGTCTCGTAATCCCCTCAGAAATCGATAGCACTTCTCAGTAGAAGTACTCACCAGCTGCGGAGCATATCGGGCTAAGGCAGTAAACTCTGCCTCGTACTACATCACCGTCCTGCTCCCCTAAACCAGCCTCAGAAAACTCTCCTGCATCTGCTGTCGTGCAGAAGGGGGAACAAACCAAGATTGGAATACCTCAGAAAATTCTTCCCAAGAAATCAGAGAGTTTAATCTGCCCTGAAACTTTGCTTCCTGCTGGCCTACCCACCAGTGCTCTGCTTCCTCATCTAACAGAAAAACTGCCAAAGGTACTTTCCTGTCTGACGGACACTGCATGCCGTCAAAAGTCTTCCATAACCTCCTCAGCCACTCCTCAGCTGCTTTGGGCTCAACAGCGCCCTCAAACCTTGGTGGTTTCAATCTTAGAAACATCTAAAGATGTCTATCAATATCCTCAGATCGAACAGTAGAGGCTCTACTGTGAGTCTCGCTCATCATCTGAGCAACCAATGTAGCAAATTGAGAAAGTGTATCTACACCAATCACTGGGGCTGTACTACCCACTGGTGCTGCCTGACTGGCACTATGACCGTCTGTCATATCAGGGTCTGGCAGATCCATACAGAAAATCTAGAAAATCCAGAAAACTAATCACAAAAACAACACAATAAAAATCCGAACAAACCAAAACTACCCCAGACATACTCACATCACTTCCTATAGCTCTGTCTTATAATCCTACAATCCAAATTCCAAAATTATTTCTCTGATACCACTAAAGTTTGTCACGACCCAACCCGACCGGGACGGATCCCGCTCGCATCGGGTCGTGCCCAAACTCAAACTGATTGAACTGATTCTAGGATCTGGCTTTAGAATTTATTTCAGAACTTTCTTCCAAATATTTACACACAGAAATAGACACACAGAGCTACTATAAACATCAAAATGCAGCGGAACAGATCATCTAACTTTTTCTTCCTCAAAAAGAATCATATACAAATACAGCTCATGGCTTTCAGACATAAAAAAAAATAGAACAGAAAAGCCATGACTGTATAAAAATCAAAAGTACAAAATACCTATAACAGATCAGACTCTGAACTCCTACTCCAAGACTTCCTTCCCTCTCCCAGAACCTGAAAACCACGCAGAAAATAAGGATGAGCTACAACAGCTCAGCAAGACATCAAACCTCCAATCAAAATCATCAGAATCCACATCAAACACATCAGACAAAAATCCGTACAGAACTCAGATCAACAGAATCGTATATCGAATCAGAATAGAATAAAAATCACAGAAATCATAATTCCAGAAATTGAATCAGAACAGAATCATACATATCAGATCAAATCAGAACAGAATCGAATCATATCCAAATTGTACAGAAATCAGAAATCATATAAATTCAGAACATATCAAAAGTCAGAACAGATTCCCTGACTCTGACAGAATCTCAATGGATTCTGGCCCCTTATACCTCCCTTCCCAGACACTGACAGAATCTCTCGAATTCTGGCCCCTTATGCCTCCCTCTGTGCTCATGGCACCAGAACAGATGTGCTTATAGCACCAGAACAGAACTTATCATCGGATCCGGAACAGAACTTGTTTTCAGATTTCAGAGCTCATTTCAGATTTCCCTGACACAGACAGGATCTCACAAGATCCCCATATAACTCCCTTTTCATAGCACACAATCATATCATGTCATTTCAGAACAAATCCGGACAATTTTAGAAATCGTACAAAAATCCAGCGACATAACGGCAGTATACGGAATTTACACAAAAATTCCTAAATTCACAAATTACCAAATTAGCATAGAATATTCACAACAACATTGCAAGACTTTTATTCTACTGCCCAGATAATTTTAGACTTCATCAGAAATTACAGTCAAAATAAAATACCGCCGAATCAAAACTATCCGGTCAAAATTCCCCAGAAAATAATTAAAACGTGCGCACTCGGCACCTCAGAAACATACCAAAAGTTACACGATAAAAACTGAACCAATCGGAAAATACGGACGAAATTCGCTAACGAAAACGAAATCCGGACAGAAAAATCGTTCAAACTTCACCGTTCTGAAAATTGAGAAAGGTGGAATGTGTCTTACCTTGCGTACACCAATTTCTTGAACTGTCTCGACCGACGAAAACGGACCGGAGTCGCCCAAAAATCACTTTTCCTTCTTTTTCCTTTGTTTTTCTCTCTCCTGGGCTTTTCTCTCTCTTCAAAATTTCTCAATTGCTTATATATCCAGACTGATCGTCCTGGACGATCGCACTTCGTCCCGGGACGATTTGGCTCTGGACAAATTTCGTTCAGATGAAATTAATTACCGTCCCTGGACGACTTGGGCTCTGTAAGATTTTCGTCCAGACGAGATTAAATATCATCCCTGGACGATTGGGCTCTGGAGAATTTTCGTCCAGACGATCCAAATTTTGTCCAGACGAACTGTTCAGGATCCAAATTTCCAGCACAATCTGTACCGATCGTCCTGAGATGATCCAACTTTGTCCCGGACGATCCTGGAGCAAAAAATGTTCTTTACAGAAAACTAGCTTAGAAGCATTAAATAAAATCTTATATTGATTAACAAAAGCCTCAGCCGTTTCTTTGGGATCAGAAATCACAACATTATAAGAGTAAATGACCTTAATTTATTTTTACTTTGTTTATATCGAATTTTAGAATAAAGAATATCCAAGTCATCCTCTCCATTTGATAAACATTTTGCTTTAGCTTTTTGAAATATCAAAGAAGACCATAAAGACATATTAAAATTTAGCAAACCATTAACATTCTTAAGGGCCAAATTAAGATCATGATATAATTGATTAGCTTGAAGGTTCTTTCATAATCCTTCATGTTGCTTTTGAAGAGAATCAATGTTGTTAGAAACAACATTAAGCCTAAAACGACTTTTCATTAGATTATTAAGAGAATGCAATTTACAATAAAAATCATGAACATGATTACCAATAGGAGCTTTAGCAAAAGAATCAATTAGAAAATCCCAAAACTTAGGCCTTTAACACCAATAATTCTTAAAAATAAATCTCTTATTAACATAAGTCAAACTATTATTACAAAAAACCAAAGGAGAATGATCAAAGCACATAAGATTATCCACATCATAAAACGAATCAGGAAAAATATTCAACCAATTGCAATTAACTTTTTTTTTTTAGAAGAAACCAATTGCAATTAACTAAAACTCGATCTAATTTAATATGAATAGGGGAATATACTTGCTGATTATACTAGGTAAGAAAATACTCAATAGAAGATAGATCATGTAAACAAGAATTTAAAATAAATTTGATAAAATCCCATAATTTAGCATTATTAACTAAAGTACCATCACAATTTTCATTAGCAAATCTACAACAATTAAAATCCCCTAAAATAATTCAAGGGGAAGAATATTTTTTGCTAAATTAAGAAGATCTTGCCAAAGGGATACTATATCCACACCAAAATTAGCAGCATAAATCATAGTAGTAAAAATAGAAAGAAAAGGATCTAAAACAATCAAACCTTGAATAAATTGATTAGAAGAAATAATGAAATTAAAACTAATATGAGAAGCAACCCATTTCAACCAAATTTTATCAGGAAAAGAGCAAGAAAAATTATGGCAATTGCCTTCTTGAAGAAAAATCCATTGTTTAGCATCAAACCAGTGATCAATAACCTGATCCAAATTAACATTTGCTTCAAGAATACAAAAAAGCTCAATATTATATTTGTTAACAAATTTCTTGCAAGCAAACACCCTATCCAAGTTATAAAAACCTCTAAAATTTCAAGAAGTAATATTAGGCATTAACATGAAAATTCATAAGAGGATTTTGATGCCTTTTTAGTATTTTTTTGATCTAGTAGATTATTTGAAAGCTAAAGAAACCTTAGAAACAGGTTGCTCTTTAGCAATATCATCAATAATATTCTTTCGAGTGCTTACAAAAGCATCTTTAACATTACCAGCTTGAGATCCAGCTAAATGATTCTTTATCCCTTGTAAAACCTTGAACTTATTAGCCAAATTAGCATCCTTCAAAAGGACAACATTACTAAGAATATCCAATATCAAATTAGAGTTATCTAATAAATCAGAAGAAGGATCTTCTAAAGGAGATTTGAGCTTTGGCAGAGCTTCTTTCATTCTAGAAAAAATAGTATATAACTTGTCTATAATAATATTTTCAGGAATAGAAATAGACTCTTTGTAATTATGCTTGTTAGAAGATAAAATAACTTGTCAAGAATCTATCACATCCGTAGAAACCAAAAAATGAACAATAGAATTCGAATAAAATATTGAATCAAAATGAATATTCAGATCAGATTACATAGATAGAGGCTTAGGAAGTTGAGAAGATTTAGAAGGATGATAAGTCATCTTCTAAATATTTCTAGCCTTGCTTCTCCCTCTATCATTTTTTTCTATATAAAATTTTCTTTATCCTTTAGCTCTTGCAGTTTAGACAGACCTAATCTTAAAAATACCTTTAATTCTTGACATCTTGAATGAGCAATGCTCACTTCTCATAAACCTTCTCAGTTGTCATTTCCTGAATGACAACCTCATAATTGAAGTAGATTACCTGAAGGAAGAAGGGAGAGTGGTTGGCATTCGCAGTTGAGGAGGTTTGATGGCCTCTCCTAAATATCCAGAGCAATGGCAATGGAAGAATAAGTTATCGACAAAGGCGAAGGAGAGCTTGGGCTGTGAAGTCACGAAAATGGTGCAGGTACGATGGTTGTGGTGAGGGCCTTTACTTTCTCTCTGTGAAATTATGAGCTTAGGAAAATAGAAGAGTGAAAATAGCGAGCGCATGAAACAAAAGGGAGTGGACGTGTGCTTCCCAAACAGAGGAGATATATAGGAGAAAGTTGATGTTGAATTCGACTTAGATACACAGTAAATGAGCTATTTGAGGAATTAAAAATACTTCAAAATTTTATATTACTTTTACTTTACAACAAACTAAATATAAAAAATCTCATAATTATTACATTTTATTCACTTTATATGCATGATAATTAGAATTACAAATCATGTGTATTAATGTAGAGCATTTTAGTTATAGTATTTCCCAAGACTATTATATTTAGTTTGTTACATGTTTCTAGAAATGTTTTTGCATTTATATATACAAGTTATAGGAGAATGGAAAATTTGAATGAATATTTTTGGATTATAACATTAATTACTCTTTTTTTGTTCTTCTCTTAAGAGATGTGTCTTGTGATGATTCTTTATTGATCTCCCCACATCACATATGAACATAGACATCCAAACAACTTAGCAAACAAGGAAATTAGATAGCATAAAGCTAGTGCTTGATAAATCGATGGCTCCTTACCGCAAAATAAACATAAAATATCAAGTTTATGTTTAGGTTTCATCAAGAGAAAAGATAAACAACGGGACTCATGTCATACCAACCATGACGATGAAGCTATCAATCTTTAAACTTCGTTATTTTCAATGCAAACCAAAAATAATAATAATCTAGTTCTGATGAACATAGTATTGACTTTATAGTAAAAACTAATAATAAGAACATTGAGGATATGGGTGTCAAAATAGGTGGATCAGTTGGGTTTGACTCCGACTCGAAATTGATCCGACTTGAATTTTGTCAACTAGAACCTAACCATTAAAAAAAAGGTCAAAAACACCAATCCACCATCATTAGTGGACATATTTCATCACTAATTGTAACATTACATACAATATCAATATAATCATCTTAAAAATGTGCAAATAATATATTTGATGCAACAAAGAGGTGTATATAGGAAAGAATACACAGAAAAAAGATCAAATGCATTAAAACATGGATTAATTCAATGTGTATATATGCACTCAACTAAGTTCATTTTTCAATGGTAAATTCTTAAAAATTCCTAGAGGAAATCTCTCTACTCTTAGATGACCGTTTTCTTATCCTCTTCTTTGAATTCTCTCTCTCTCTCTCTCTCTCTCTCTCTCTCTCTCTATATATATATATATATATATATATATATGATTAAATGCTGAGTTAACTACAAGTTTCAACCTAATATTTTTATATAAATCATACGTATGAAAAATGGGCTAAAACAATAGGATATGGTGCATGTAGGGCCAATATGTTATAGAAAATCCCAAGTGGGAAACAAAAGATTCATATTTTATAGAATTTCAAGAGTTTCACTGATAGCTAGTAAACAACATAATGGTGACTAAGGCATGTTGATCAGTACATAGACAAACAAATTCTTAAAGAAAAATAATCCAAATGATTTAAAGATAAAGATCATTTATATATGTGGAATTCAATCAGAAGGATAGAATTTAAAATTTGATGTTTCCTTGAAGGAAATAATCACACTACTAAAATATGTTATTTCTTGCATAACTTTTTTGTATTTGTTTTGAAGCCACTGGTAATAGAATGCAACAACAACAATTTAAACAGTTATTATATTTTCTATGGTGACGGTAATAAACATGATAAAAGAGACTTGCAGTTGTGATAACCTCTTACATTTTTTGTTGGTGCCCTTTTTTTTTGGGGGTAAATTTGGGGTAAAGCCCTTGTATTTAAACCAAAGAGGACGGTTACAGCAGAAAGTCAAAAACCTATAAACCCAAAAGAAAACCAAAGGGTATACACAAACCCACAAAAAACTACAAGAAAAGAAGAACGAAAAGACCCACAGGCGGGCTCAGGTAAAAGGAACCGGTTCAATAAGGCAATACAGCATGAAAACTAAATGCTCAGAGCCCGTAATAATCCATGAGAAAACGGATATGCCCCGGTTGCCAAGAGAGCAGATCCAAACCAAATTGCATGTTGCAGTAAATGCCATACCAATTGCAGAAAACTGAAAATGCCCAGGCCGTCCAGGGGCAAAGGGTCTGAAGAACCAGTTCCTGACATCATTGCCCAGAAAATCCACCTGATCAAAAATGGAGCTACTGAAGGAAGCATTTAGGATATTTAAGTTGCATTCTATCAAAACCCTTCCAGCCTTTCGTCTTAGCAGAGATCGCATAAGAAATCTTGCCAGATGTAATTGTGGTCTTCAAAATTTCCTTCAACTCTTCTAACATTTCTTTCGCGCCAAATGAAGTAAACAGAACAGCAAATAACAAGAAAACAAAAAATTTTTTCTTGCCTTTCAATATGTTGCATATCTTCAAAAAATTTAAAACTTTGAAGCAAAGATGACCTGAAATAGAAACAGACAAGTGGGGGGAGAAGAGCAGATAAAACCTCAAAAGAGAAATCACAGAGAAAAAACATATGGGAGATAGATTCCTCCTCCATCCAGCAAAAGTGGCAAATGCTATTAATCTGAATATTCCTTAATCTCAGAACCTCAGCCGATTTTAACCCATAATTGACAGCCAACCACACATAAGAAGAATATCTATGAGCCGATCTCTTATGCCAAACATACTTAGCCCAATTAACCTTGGGAAATTCAAAAAAGAAGAAATTCTTGAAGGATTTAAAACACGGTTTGCCTTCCCCAATCCATCTGATGATCTAATATCAGGATAGAAGAGATAATTTGAGAGATTCCAGTGTGCATAGAGCTGGGAATGGCCCAATGACCATCCAATATACAGTTTTGAACCGAAAAGAACCCATTAAGATACTGAGACATTAAATCAGAAACAGCCAAGCCATTAATCCAGGGATCCCAAAACATATACAGGTTGCAGTTAAAACTTGAAACCTTAAGTTTAATTTTCTATTTCAGATTGGCAGCAGTGAGACAGATATTTTTCCAGAATTTGGAGGCTTTAGCAGAAGAGGGCTTCCAAGGAGATGAATGGTTTAATCTAAACCAGTCAGCAACCAAGGAGTTAGTAGTGTAAAACCTCCAAATGAAAGTGCAGTTAAAAGCAAAATAAAGAGATTGAATGTCCAGGATGCCCAGCCCCCCAACCTCAGTAGGAAGACAAGTTTTCTTCCAAGCTATGGTATGAAGCTTCTTTCCCGAAATGGATCCATGATAAAGAAACTTAGAGCATAGTTTTTCAGTAGTTTTACAACAGTTTTTTTATAAAATAGCTCCCCTAATCCAATAAGCGATCGTATTAGCAATGGTGAACTTCAAATATTGCACTCTACCTACAAAAGACAAGAACTTGACTTTCCAACCAGCAAGTAGAGTAGAAAGTTTACTCAATAGTGGTTGGAAGTGAGCGGCATTGAGATTTTTGTGGAAATAGGGAGGCCCAAGTAATTGAAGGAGTTGATAGTTAAAGAGAAGCCAAGAAAATTAGAAATAGCATCAGCATTCCCAGTATTAGAGGAGCAAAGGATAGAACACTTATTCTCATTGATGCATAATCCAGAAAAGGCAGCAAAAGAGTGAAGAGTGTCTTTAAGATTTTTAGCATTCTGTAAAGTAGCCTCACCAAAAATCAGGTCGTCATCTGCATATAGCAAGTAACTAAAAACCAATGAATCACAAGTAATGCCTCTGAAATTGCCACTTTCCAGCAAGCAAGAAAAAGCGTCCATAACGACGGTGAAAAGTAAAGTGGATAAAGGGCACCCTTGTCGGCGGCCAGAAGAGGATTTAAAGAAACCCTCCAAGGCCCCATTGATACTGATAGAGAAGGGGATATTCATAATGCAACCCTTAATCCAAGATATAAACTTATCAGGAAAACCTTTCACCTTAAGCCTTTGAATAAGAAACTCACGGGAGACAGTGTCGAATGCTTTTTTAATATCTAACTTGGCACAAAAAAACTTGTTGTACTTTCTAGCATTGAAATTCCTCAGAATTTCAGAGGCCATCAAAATATTGTTAGAAGCAACTCTTTTAGAGATGAAGCCAGCTTGGCTTTTATGAATGATGAAGGGAAAAACCTCTTTAAGCCTATTAGCCAAAAAAGAAGCCTTAGTTTTGCTGGTGCCCTAACTTTCCCTTTCCCAATTCATAATTACCTTTGTACCTCATGCACCAATGTCCATCACCTACCTTGATCCTGCAAAATCCTCACTCTGTCCATACTAGGGGTGTAAGTGAGCCGAGCCGGCTCGCGAGCCAACTCACGAGCCAACTCAAGCTCGACTCTTTTATAGGTTCGCGAGCCGAGCTTATCGAGCTCACGAGTCGAGCTCAAGCTCGAGTTCGAGCTCGTTTGGTAAACGAACTCAAGTTCGAGCTTGAGCCAACTCGGCTCCTGAGCTCGCGAGCCGGCTCGAATAATTATTAAATATAATTATTAAAAAACAAAATGTTATGTAAATCAGGATTTTAACTACGTATTAAACACTTTTTTTTTTGTTATTTCTCAAATCTTGTGTATTTCAAAGTTCTCTCTCTCTCTCTCTCTCTCTCTCTCTCTCTGAGAGACAGCGATGGACGGTGAGTGCTCCAAAGCCAATAAATGATGATGTAAAGTGTTTTAGACAGCTGAATAATAAATCATATTATTATTCATTCGGCTCTCTCTCTCTCTCTCTCTCTCTCATTTTAAAAGGCCGCATTAGGCTCAAAGCCTTGAACTCAGTGAATTAGAAGCGAAATGGACTATGTCGGAGTTTGACGAGCGGCTCGAACTCATTTATAATAGGACGAGTCGAGCTCAACTTTTGAGCTTGACTCGAGTTCGAGCTCGGGCTCAAGCTCGATATTTGACATTTGAGCTCAACTCTAACACCCTCTGGTCCCTAATTCATACCATCTTACCTACTTACCTCCTCCACTCAGCTCAGCTTAGTCTATTAGTTGACAGCTTTGACTATCAATCAAGCTCTTTTTTCTTGGTTAGTTGTTGTTGGTGGCTTAAAATCATTTAATGCTTTAAACAAGAAAAACATCCATCTTAATCCCATTTGTTTATTTTTCTTGGAGTCCAATGAATCCCCTTCTCATCTTTTTTTTCTTAATGCCATAAATTACTCTTTTCGCATCATCAGCAACTACATCCCTTGGGCCTCAACTTTTCTTTCAACACATTCAAATAATATTCCTTACTATTTTCATAAACAACATAGAAAACATATCCTTACAGACGATAATTTTTTTTAGTATAAAGAACAATAAAGTGCGAATGTGAAGGATTATTTTTTCTATTGTTGATCAAATAAAGATTTAAGTATTTATAATTATCCCAACAAAAAAATCCAATTATTTTTTAATCTATGTGGTGGATCATTAAATATTTGTTAAAGACGATTGTCATTTAAATAAAAGTTAAACATGATTCAAAACAATTTCAGTTACTATGGACTTTAAACACTATGGTAGAAGTATTTTGATCAGAAATAAATCTTCAAATATATTTCTCCAAGAAAACAAACTCCTATTTTTTTCTAATTTGTGCTATTATTTGACATATATAGAAAAATTTCCCTAAAATTTTAATAACAGAGTCACAATTATAGTACATTAGTTAAAAGGGTTAGTAAATACATAATTAGTTATCGGCAAAACCACCGGTCAGAGGACACGTATCACGTTCTTGTTGGTAGGAGATTATTTGAGACTGAACCCTAGTGATATTTTCGACTACTAATACAAACAGTTTTGTTGACAATATAAAAAGATTAAAGAAACTCCAAGAAGTACATCCCAATAAATAAGAAGGTTAACTTAAAAAATATATTAAAAAAAAGGAAAATGAAGCAGCATTTAAATTTCAACTAAGATTTTGTTTGAGGCAGTTTTTTTATTGCTTCTTAAAATAATTTTTTAATAAAAAATTAAATTTTTTTAACTAAAAATCTGAGTTAAGAAACAACAAAAAAATCATCCCAAACGAAGCATGAGAAACGCCATAAGAAGCTGGAAGAGTTTCCTTTCCTACAGATTTGTGATCTAAAAGTAGTCCTTGTTACTTCCCTTACACTCTTTATGGTAAGCTGGGGTGGTGATATCCTTTCCATATATTGATTGAGCTTTAAGGTGGTCCACAGCACCTGCATTCATCAAGAAATTCATATTAAATATATGCTTCTACGAGTCATAGTTTTATGTTCTCACTTGCAAAAGTAGAATACTACACAGCTTACTAACCAAGAGATTTTGGGTTCAAAACTTATGATAAAAAAGGAATACTGAATCAGTTAGGCTGTCTGGTTTGAGTAAAATGAGAGAATGAAAAAGATACTAAGATGAAAAGGGTAATATCAAATGAATTGAATTAAAGTTTTAATGGAAAATAATTGGAAATATACTTTACCTTTATTGTTTAGTAAATAAAGACATTTAGTTCATTAAAAGGACATACTTCCTTCAAACCAAACAATAAAAGAACTTTTCCAACTATTTTCTCCTCAGCCAATTAAACAATCCAAGTAAAATCTATTTCAATTCAATTCATTTAAATTATCATTTTGGTTTGAACTTCTTACTTCTCTCATTTCACCCAGGCCAAACAGAGACTTAGGCTTCATTTGTTCTTAAAGCGGCTTCTTAGTATAAAAATTTAAATTTTTGTACTAAGAAATTGTTTTAAGAAGTAATAAGAAAGTCATCCCAAACAAAACCTTAATGTATCTAATGGAGAACCAGTTTCCATAATATTCACCTCATACTGATGCGGGAAATAATGGCAATAAAGTCTCTCAAATAAGTTATACCACGCAGCCAATTTTGACCAGAGATTCTAGAGAAAACTAAGGAGCACCGTATTGATTGTTGTACTCAGATATGATTGCCTGATATTTGTTTTAGAGCTCTTTTGGAGAAATGCAGCATTACTCTACTAGCAATAGGCAGGAATACATGAGAGGGAGGTAAATCATAAGCACGGGTTAATGAAGAACGGATCATGGATATTGATACAATACAAAATTTAGACCACAAAGAAATTTTTAAGGTATTGGCATCCACTAGTTATTTTAGGAGTGGTTAAAAAATAAAGTATGTAAAGCATTAAGTTGAGCTCCAACTAATCCTATAAAGATCCTTGCAAAAGCAAATTTGGCTATAATATAAACATCTAATCTAAAACCAAATATTTGTTCATCATCAATATCATTATCTTTATCCCAACTATGTAGGATTAATGATGCGGTGCAAACCTGCTGGAGCTGCTAATACCTGCTAGGAATTACCAGATGAGTTTCGTTATTACTTGAAGTATTAGCTTTTAATATTATTAGTCATGCTTAGTTAGTTAGTGGGTCTGAGTTCCACTACCCCTTACTACTATATTTAGTTTTTATGCTACATAGCACCTTTTGTTATGCTTTGTCCGATATAGTGTATGGCTGGAAGGATGTATTCCCCTGGGCCGATACTTTTACAGTTAGAAAAAAAGATACAAAGCTTTACCACTGTTACATTGTTGTTTGCAATTCCTCTTGTTCCTCTGTTTCTTGATTCTTGCAGGTGACCTGAAGACTTGGGAAGAGCTTCGGCATCATTCTGGTATCAGAGCAAGGATGGCATAAGGGAGCAACCGGGTGGCCGCCGGTGAAGAACGCAGCCTGGACGGCCTGTGGGCCGAGCATACACGTCTCGTGAAGAGAGCGGATGAACTCGCTGCAGATATGCACCATTTCTTTGGAGAGTTACGTCGGGAGCTGCGGATGATCAATGCCCGTCTCGACCGGAGCCAAGCCGCTCGCCCAGCCGACCAAATGCTTTTGCCGGCGACGAGACGTGGGATCGTGGGAGATAGGAATTATCAACGAAATGCTCGAGCGCTTGAATTGACGGATTCAGAGAGGAGGTGGATCAGGAGCGAGTAGAAGAACATTCAGATTCGGAAGGTGAGATAATTCCTAATCGGAGACGCCGTCATTTATCACACAACAAGCTCGATGCATTCCTCCACTTCAACCATCCAACTTGAATTCTACTAATAATATCCCCGTCTATTTCATCATCACTTTGAACAATAGACCCAAGATATCTAAAATATGTACTCTTATTAATGACTTGATCATCCAAAGTCACAATCCCCCACTAGATTTATTATTACTAAAATTATACTCTATATATTCAGTTTTAAATCTATTCAAATGAAACTCTTTAGACTCTAAGGTTGACCTCCATAATTCAAGTATACCTACAACTCCCTCTCTAGTCTTATCAACAAGAAAAATATCATCAACAAAAAGCATACACCAAGGTACAACCTCTTGCAAATGTTTAGTGAGAACATCCAAGACTAAAGCAAAAAAATATGGGCTTAAGGCTAATCCTTAAGGTTATCAAACTAAAATAGGAAAATAACTGGTCAAACCACCTTGCATTTGAGCACAAGTAATAGCTCCTGCATACATATCCTTAATGTCTTGAATATAAGCATTATTAACCCCTTCTTTTTCTAGAACTCTTCATAGCACTTCTCTTGGAACACATTCAGGCTTTCTCTAAATCAATAAATATCATATGTAGATCCTCCTTATTCTCTCTATACTTCTCCACCAAACCTCTCAATAAATGTATAGCTTCCATAGTAGACCTACCCAGCATGAATACAAATTGATTTTGAGAAACATTGGTATTACGTCGCAACCTATGCTCCATAATTCTTTGTCATAGTTTAAAAGTATGACACATTAACTTAATTCCTCTATAATTTAAACAATCTTGTGCATCACCTTTATTCGTAAAAATAGGAATCAACACACACATTTTTCACTCATCTGGCATCTTTTTAGTCTTCAAAATAATATTAAAAAAGTTTAGTAAGCCAAGAAATTCTTCCATCTTCTAAGCATTTCCACTCCTCTATTACAATATCATCAGGTCAAACAGTTTTTCCACACTTCATTTTCTTTAAAGCCTCTCTAACTTTGATTTTACTAATACGCCGATAAAAATAAAAAACTTTATTTTCATTTAGGGAGCTAAGATCACTAAAGTCAATCGCATTTTCATAATCTTCAATCAAAAGTTTAGCAAATATCTCATTCATCTTGTTGAACATCCTCTTCTAATAAAAACAATTTGCGATCTTCATCCTTAATACACTTCACTTGACTAAATCCTTACTATTGTCTCTTTGTTTGGCTAACTTATACATATATCTTTTGCCCTACGTAGTATAAAATATATTATATAAATCATTAAAAGCTAAAATATTTGCATCGTATATTGCTTTCTTAGACTCCTTACGGACCTCTTTATATCTTTTCCAATTATGAAAACTTTTTATACTCAAACAATTTGTATAACAAATTTTCTTACTTTTTATCTTTTCTTGCACGTCTTTTGTTAATATTCTTAATATCATTAACTACTTTTTCTCACATAACATTAGCTTTCTCATGCATAGATAAAATCTTAAGATCTGGAATCTTACTCTAAAAAATATTATTATTATTATTCTTTAGATGCCCCCATCTAATCCTAGAACAACATTTTACTTTATTATTTATTTTTTGCTCATTCATCTTAAAGTCCACAACTAATAAGCGATATTGGATAAATAAACTTTCACTCAGAATAAATTTATAATCCTTGCAATCTAAACGATCTATTATTTTAATAAGAAAATAATCGATCTTAGTTTTATTATATCCATTCTTATAAGTAATGAGATGTTATTCTCTTTTCTTAAATAAGATCTTAGTACTTACAAAATTATAAGCTAAAAAAAATCTAATATGGTCTTACCATCTTCATTAGTCGTTCCAAACTCATAGCAACCATGAATGCTTTTAAAATCATCCACCACTCTACCAAAATGTCCATTTAAATCTCATCTAATAAATTTTTTTTTTTCAAGAGATATCATTTGTATAAATTCTTTTAAGTCATTTCAAAATTTTAATTTTGAACATATATCCAAACCTATTTGAGGAGCATAAGTACTTATAATATTAAAAATCTTAGCATCAACAATAATCTTTAAAGCTATAATTCTATCTCCAATTCTATTAATTTTTATAACATTTCTATTAAACTCTTATTTATAATCACACATATATCATTTCTAGTACGACTCTTACTAAAATATCATAAATTAAATTTTAAACTATTAATCTCATTAGCCTTTTCTCCAACTCATATAATTTCTTGAATGGATAGAATATTTATCTTCCTGCTAATCATAATATCTATTAATTCAAATAATTTGTCCATAAGGGAACCTATATTCCAATTTCTTATCGTAATTTTAGTTTAATGGACTAGCTTATTTTCCCACATTTGTCCATGAAGTGAGAACCCTTACTTATTTAACATTGCAGCCGTGCGCCGGTGTAGTGACCCTTGCACACTTGCCGCTGTATTCAGGGCATATAATGCGTCACTTCCAGGGAATACCCTAAAATTAAGATAATGTATTAAATGATTCATGTTATGATTATTCGACAAGTTTACGCTGATTGTTGACTACCTAATGTAGTCATCCACTTTTTTAACTCAGGACTTGGGACCTGACAACGACAGTGTTTTGAGAAAAGATTGAATTTGAAGCGTACTTTCAATGAAAAAATATAACATTTCATTTTCTAGTGAGGTAATGGAAATAAATAATATCGTTGAGTGACAGGCAAACAATACTTAGCAACAAATGAGATTTGCAAAATTAAAATTGGTTGGACAAACTAACATGTATTAGCTCAACATAAAATAAAAAATATAAGAAGAAATAAGTAAGGGAACCTACTAAAATCAGGATGAAATAAAAGTAATTTTTAAGGAAAAGATATTTATTAGTCTGATAGTGATTGGTACTTTAATAAATTTAATTCATGAGTAACTAAAACTATAAGTTGTTATAACAACAACAAAATCAAGCCTTTATCCTACTACATAAGGTCAGCTACATGAATCATTTTTCACCATTGTGTCTTGTTAAGGGTCAAATCTTATTTAAATCTAATAGAGAAAGGTCATTTCAAATATTTTCTAACCAAGTCTTTTTAAGTCTATCTCTACCTTTCTTAACAAAAGTTAAATCTAATGCATCTACTCTCCTAACCAGGTCATTGGAAGGCCTCCATTTTATATGACCAAACCATCTAAGACAACTCTCTCAAATCTAATCTTCCACTAGCGCTACTCCAATCTTTTCACGTATATGTTTGTTGCGTATCATGTCAGAGTAAAACCAGTCATCCACTTGAGCATCCTTATCTTTGCAACATTTAATATTATGCTTTTCTTTTAATAGCCAACAATCTGCATCATAAAGCATTGCAGGTCTCACCACCATCTTATAGAATTTTCCCTTAAGTTTGAGGGGTACTTTTCTATCACACAACAAGCCCGATATACATTACTCCACTCCAACCATCCAACTTGAATTCTACTAATAATATCCACATCTATTTCACCATCACTCTAAACAATAGATCCAATATATCTAAAATGTGTACTCTTATTAATGACTTGATCGCCCAAAGTCAAAATTCCCCCACTAGATCTATTACTACTAAAATTACACTATATATTTCGATTTTAGATCTACTCAAACAAAAAACCTTTAGACTCTAAAGTTGACCTCTATAATTCAAATATACCTTCAACTTTTTCTTATTCAAATCAACAAGAAGAATACCATCAGCAAAAAAGCATACACCAACATATAACCCCTTGCAAATGTCTAGTGAGAACATCCATGACTAAAGCAAAAAAGATATGGGCTTAAGGTTGATCCTTGTTATAATCCAACTGAAATAGGAAAATACTTAGTCAAATCACCTCGTGTTTAAACATAAGTAATAGTTCATGCATACATATCCTTAATGATTTAAATAATCATTCTTACCACTTTATTTTCTAACACTATCCTTAGCACTTCTCTTGGAACTTAATCATAGGCTTTCTCTAAATCAATAAATATCATATGTAGATCCTCCTTTTTTATTTTTATTTTTATTCTTTTATTTTTTTTTATATGTAGATCCTCCTTATTCTCTCTATACTTCTCCATCAAACTTCTCAATAAATGTATAACTTCCATAGTAGACCTACCCAACAAGAATACAAATTAATTTTGAGAAATATTAGTATCACGTTACAACCTATGCTTCATAACTCTCTCCCATAGTTTTAAAGTATGATGCATTAACTTAATTACTCTATAATTCGCACAATCTGGTGCATCACCTTTATTCTTTAAAATAAGAATCAACATACTCATTCTCCACTCATTCAGTGTCTTTTTAGTCTTCAAAATGATATTAAAAAGTTTAATAAGGCCAAGAAAGTCTTTCATCTCCTAAGCATTTCCACACCTCTATTGGAATATCATGAGGTCTAATAGCTTTTTCCCACTTCATTTTCTTTAAAGTCTCTCTAACTTCGATTTTACTAATACGCCGATAAAAATTAAAAAAATATATATTTTTATTTAGGGTGCGAAGGTCACTAAATCGATTGTATTCTCATAATCTTCACTAAAAAGTTGAACAAAATATCGCATTCACTTTTGTTGAATATCCTTTTTTAATAAAAGTACCTTTTGATCTTCATCATTAATGCACTTCACTTGAACTAAATCTTCATTACTCCTATCTCGTCATTTGGCTAACTTATACATATATTTTTCTCCCTCAGTATCGAATTTATTATATAAATCATTAAAAGATAAAATCTTTGCATCGCATATTACTTTCTTAAACTCTTTACAAACTCTTTATATCTATCTCAATAATTAGAATTTTACATCTAAACCCAATTTTTAACAAAGCTTCTAATTTTTTATCTTTTTTTGCACATTTTAATTCCACCACCAACTATCTTTATTATTAGAAACTTCTCTTTGATATACCAAGCACATCCATTGCAATATTCTTAATATCAAAAGTTATTTTTCTCCACATAATATTGGCTTCCTTATGCACTGAAAAAATCTTAACAACTAGAATATTACTCTAAAAAATATTTTTGTTAACATTATTTAAATGTCACCATCTAATCCTATAATAATATTTTACTTTATTTTTTATATTATGCCCCTTTATCTTAAAGTTCAAAACTAATAAGTGATGTTAGATACATAAATTTTTGCTCGGAATAACTTTACAATCTTTGAAACAATCTATTTTTCTTATAAGAAAATAATAAATCTGAGTTTTACTATATCAATTCTTAGAAGTAATGAGTTGCTCATCTCTTTTCTTAAATAAGATGTTACAATTACAAAATATAATATATTTTTACCACATTCATTAGTCGCTCCAAATTCATAGCCATCATGAATACTTTTAAAATCTACCTATCTACCAACATGTCTATTTAAATCTCCTTCAATAAAAACTCTTTCTTCAAGTGGTATATTTTATATTAATTCTTCTAAGTCATTCCAAAATTTTAATTTTGAACACTTCCAAACTTATTTGAGGAGCATAGACACTTATAATATTAATAATCTTTAAAGCTATAATTCTATCTCAAATTCTATTAATTTTTATAACATCATCCTTCATAATCTTATCTATAATCACACCTACACCATTTTTAGTATGACTCCAACTAGAATACCATAGTTTAAATTTTAAACTATCAATCTCCTTAGTCTTCTATCCAACCCATTTAATTTCCTGAATGCATAGAATATTTATCTTCCTATGAATCACAATATCTATTAATTTCATTAATTTATCTATAATAGAATCAATATTCCAAGTTTTTATCCTAATTTTAATTTTACGGACTAGCTTCTTTGTCCACATCCATCCATGATGCGAGAACCCTTGCCTAGTTAACACTGCACTCGGGCGCCGATGTAGCAGCCCTTACACACTTCTCATGTATTCATGTCGTACAGCACGTCGTTTCCAAGATGTCCTAGCATTAACATAATATATTAAATGATTCATGTCATGATTATTCGACAAATTTTATGTTGGCTATCAACTAACTAAAACAACCTTCTACTTTTCTCATTCAGAACTTGGGACCTGACAATGACAATGTTTAAAACTGAGTTATTGATGGTCTAAAAAAACCACTCTCTAGATTTAAGTTAGGTTTGGAACTTGAAATAGATAGAAAGATAAGACCACATTACATTCCACACTTATGCATGGTTTTCAACTTACATTAGATATTGAACAAATGTTAATGAGTCCTATGCATTGTTTCGTACAAATAGCTAAATTTCGTCTACTACACATTTTGCATCTAAGGGTAGTAGCACCATATTTTAGGAGGAAGTTAAAGGGAAGTCTTCTGCATTTATATCTAGATCTAAAATGTCTACTAAAGCATTGTCATCAAATTTGTTATTATGCTAATAAATGTCCTAATAGGAATTTGCATACTAATATGAATGATGATGATAATATGCATGAGTTTGATAAGTAGATTAATGATTTTGAGGTTGTTTTAATTGAAAATTCTTTGAATCTTGTGTTGCATCATAACTACACCTAAGATCAAGTTTGATTAGATAAGAACTGCAATCTTTCAAACCCCTCTCAAGCACGAAAAAAGAAAAACTTTGCACGCTCGTTGTAGATAATCAGAGTAATATGAATTTTATGTCTAAGTTTACTTTTGATCGCATGAATTTGAAACCTGAATGACATGATTTAGAAGGCTTAGATAAATAATTTTCTTTTTCCTAAAGGGTTATTTTATATTTTTTCTGTAAGAAATTTTCTAGTTTTCTTTTATTTTTTGGGTCCTTGGTTTCTATTTAAAATCACCTCCTCTGCAGTTTTGCTCAATTATTGAAAAAAGATTTCCCATGTTTTCCTAATTTAGGGGAGAACTCTTGGGGAGATGGAGAGGGCTGGTGGTTTCTAGCATCAAGAGCCCTAACGACGACAGCAAATAAGCTGATGAAACTCTGGGAAACATCTACCCCAACTTTCTAAGGCATCTATAGTAGGTTTCTAGCGTCAAGAAGCCCTCACGACGACAGCAACTAGGCTGATGGAACTCTCAGATTCTTGGCTTATTTACAGCCTGAAATCACGAACGTGATGTAGCTTCAATAATATTAGATCCTTTTTTATGTTACCAAGCTAGCCAACATAGTGTAAAGAAAACAACAAACTTCCAAGTACTACTCACCAACATCCATGCAAGGACCACATGAGGTAGAAAATGAATCTCGTGAAGAGACATTTCATTTCCCACCCTGAAATGTTCCATCTAAATGACACTAAGGAGAAAATAGTAACAAGGCAAGTACTTCCACTAATAGAGCTCAACTCATCAAGTTTTTGGGGTTAGGTCACATCACTTCTATTTGCCATAATAGATAAGTCACTTTGCCTGTTGAAGAATCACCTCCATAAGATTCTAACAAAAAAGTGCCAAAAACAGAAGGCAAGAATTTGTCGTATGTAGATAAATGTGAGTAGGGGTGTCAATTTCAGGTCATGGGTCGAGTTCGGGTCGAACTCGGAATTGACCCTCTTCGGGTTCGGGTTGAACCGAACCCAACCCGTTTTTGGAAACAGATCTGTTTCCCAAACCCGAACCCGGCCCTCTTAGGGTTCGGGTCGACCCGACCCGACCCGCGGACATGGCAACTCCAGCAGCGGCAGGCCGGCAACCGACGATGGGTGGCAACGACAGCCACATATCTCGACGACGCTACAGGCTGCAGCAGGAATAAGGGGAAGCGACGGAATGCGGGCCACACGGCAGCGGGGGAGGCAACGCGACACGGGCCACGCGATAGTAGGGAGGCGACGTGGGGGGGCAGGTGCGGCGCAGCGCGGAGGGTAGACGGGCAGTGGCGGCCAGCTGCGGTCAAGCTAGCAGCAGGTCAATCCAAGCCATTCCCGGGTTTCCAGGTCAACCCAACCCCGACCCGATTTTTGAAATAGGTCGAAAACTCAAACCCGACCCAGTTCGGGTCAACCTGAACACAAAATTTTCGTGTCGGATTCTTGGGTTGTGTCAAACACTAACACCCCTAAATGTGAGTGCTCATTATCTGATGAGTATTAAATTTCATCATCGAGGAAGAATCAAAGTGGCTATGCTGCAACATATTCCACACCTGGTGCACCATTCAAGGGAAGATGTGCAATATAATTATTAATAAAGGACGTCACGAAAACATCATTATAATCAAAGTTGTGAAAATTGGACCGGACATGAAACCCGAAGAATGAGAGAGTTCAAAAGTTTAATAGTTTAACCAGGGTTGAATTGGAGGATTAATTGAATGACATAATAAATATTAAAACTACTTAAATATGATGTAAATGATGTAATAATAATGCAATATTATAAATATGAGATTAAAATAAAAAAAAAAACTCATACACAAATAATATCTTCAATAATTTTAAATTTAAATATTTAAATTTAATTCACATTTAATATAAATTTTGCCACATATACACTTATAAATTTAATATAAACCATTGCTAATTAATATTATAGGTTTAAATATAAATTTACACTTATAGATCAAATACTAAATTCACATTAGAATTTTTACCTATAGATCATTCCTATTAGATCATTTATAATTAATAAATAGATAAAAAAATAATCTTATATAATATATAACTAAATAAATAAAAATTTAAATATTATTAACTAAAAAATATATATTTTATTCATGATATAAAAAAACTAATTAAAAATCTATTTACAAATATTTAGTACATGTGTTATATATTTGGGAACTTTAACTTAATTATTTAGTCCTAAATCATTTGGGAACTTTATCTTAGTAATATTAATATAGTATTTTTTTTATTTCTAGTGCATGTGCTAGGAACCACATTGGGGTGGTGGGGGCATAAAAAGGCCTAATTTTTTGCTTACTTAGCAAATCCTTGTTATATGAATTTAATGTTCCTTTTAAACTAAAATTTTGTTAAATTTAAATTAATTTAGTTAAGCTTAGTATTTTATACTAAATGAGTTGTTAATCGCCAAATGATTCGGCTCATTTGTAGCCTAAATAACAATTTTTAATGGGGTAGCAATTAAACCGATCAATTCTAAGAAGTCGAAACCAATTCGTCGATCAAACTGACGATTTTCACCAATTCTTACTAGTTCATTGGGGAGACGATTACTAAGGTGGACTAAATGAGCCATATGGCTGGTTCGCGGTTGAACCATTAAGTTTGGTCTTTAAAGCACTGCTTTCGACTAAAATTATGGATAATTGAACCTTTCAACAAATGATCACCCAAGATCTTACAACCACTCTTTGTTGTTGAAGGGAAATAAAATCAAAGTGGCAAAACAATGCTTGGTATAGTTTTCTATTAGCCAAAAACTTCAAGTTGAGGTATGGCGCAATGTCATTCCAACAAATACTCATCATTTATTGCTACAGTGATTGTTGAAATACAATGGGTCCATTATTTATGACAGCTATACGAACACATAGGTTGTGACGTGTGGCGAGCGGGTGTTACTTAAGAGATATTTGGTTGCTGAAAAAAGGAACGTTGCGTAAAAGGAATACTTTGGAGTTGTTTGGATAATTATAAAAGGAATACATGACTTTTTTTTTTGTTTGAAGAAAATAATGTCAAAAATGTACTTTTCAACATTTTTGTTCAAGACATGACCCTTTTGCAAAACTTAAACTTGAAGCCAAGTTTCTTTTTTTAAATAATCAAACAAATTGAAGAAAATGCCTATAGGAATGACTTGTCAAAAGATACCTCCAACATATCAAAAACCTTGAACATTGCAGATCTTTTATCCTACTCTGAGCAAGAAACAATTCAAGTAGGACTATAAGCAAACAAGTGCACTTGATAAACAACTTGATATTCATTTATATATACTCTTTAGGTTCGTTTATTTACATAGTTGAACACGCTTGAACAAAATTTTAAAAGCTAATCATATAAATGAACAAGATTGAATACTTACTCACTTGTTTATTTATGTTTATGAACATGATTGTTTACTATTTAACAAGTAGCTCATGAAGAACAAGATAAAATGCCCATTTAAAGATGATTTAATTTTTTATTTAATAATTTGTTCAATATTATTGTATTAGTTTTTCTATAATATATATTTTTTAAGAATTATGAATATTTATATGTATGATAAAAATATCAAATAAATATCTAGATATATAGATTTAAATATTTTCTTATTATAAATTAAACATCATCAAACAATTTAAATTACACTTAATGAACAATCCTAATTTTTATTAAATCTATAAATCCAATTATGCCAAGTGATTAGGAAATATATATTTAAAAATTATTCGCATCAAATATGTAATTAGTTAAGCTTGATTAAAACTCGATTTCGGGTCAAACTCGATAAGAAAACTTATAAACAAATTTCGAACAAGATTTTAAAACTTGGATCATTTTCAAGTTCGGCTCAAACTTGATAAGAAAATAAATGAATGAATTTGAATAATGTAGAACTCGACAAAATTCATTTATAATCCAATGTTCAAGACTTTGAGGATGAGTCTACTTCAATTTGGGGAGAATGACATAGTTTAAAAGGGTTAAGTGTGTAATTTTGTTCTTTGTAATGAACTGATTTTTTCTATTGGGTAGTTTTATAATTGTGTATTTCTAGTGGTTGTTAGGGTGCTTGCAGCAGGTGTCCAACGGCAGAAAGCCCTTATAGAGCAGAAGCTGGATAGGAGAATTTCTGCAGGGTGACAGGAGCCACATCAACTAAGTTCTGGAATTCTTTGGCCTCCTCAACCTTGTTTGATGTACAGGTGCTCCTCAAGCAGTCCTGCAGCCTGCAGTTGCTCAAGCATTTGTTTTCATCAGCAGACTCCAAGCTCCGGCTACCTCCCAACTATCAAGACATTTTGTTGGTTCAAATGTGTCAAACTTACCAGTCAAAAGAAATTAAGCATGTTCAAGAATCTTGAGTAGTTTTTTTCTTGCTCAAGTTCTTGGTACTCTTTTCTCGAAATATCTCTTGCTGTCATTCAACCACATCTACGGCTATATATGTAAGTATTGTGGGTAGAGAATATTGTTATTTCAGTAAGCCAAAGCAAATCCCAACAGGATTTGTGATCTGAGCCAGAAAGCATTAGAAATTATGTTCAGAAAAAAAAAAGTTGGAAGTGTGGTTTAATGTCAGGAGTAGGGTCCAATAATATCTATAAAAACTAATATGTTGCATTGCTTGCTGACATCATTAATTTCGGTTCATTAAGACGGGATATGTTGATCCCTGGAATAAATCCAAGCGCAATAAATTCTTATGCTTGCTTGTTGAGATGTTTGGGTTAGACATAACATTACTGTAAATCTTTAGCAGTAAATAAGCATATATATTTTGCATTCTTATTTCTCCAGCTGATAAATTCTCTCTCAAAAAGCTGTTCTTCACCATCAGCTAATTTTAATTATTAAGGTGTTTAGCTAATTTGAAAGAACAGAAATATTGGCATGGCCTCCTCTTCATTAGTCATTGTCAACTAGAACCATCCAGACAAAATTGGTCAGGAAGAAAGAAAGGAACAATTGTTTGATACCTCAGAAGCTTGATATATACATCGGTAGTTATAGACATAGACGCAGTTAATTGGTTGTAGCAAATAAGTTTATTTACTATTAATCTTGTTAAGCATTAAGTTATAAAAATAGCTTACTAAAACGGATTACTTAGTATTAGTATTCAACAAAAGGCCAAGTAGGAGACTGTTCTCCTGGCTGGCCACAATTTTATTTGATATCAAGAGAGACCTTGTTCTTATTGAAGAATGGATTGAACAATGACTTGCTTTTCATAGATATATGGAAGGAAATGTACAATACCGGTGGGTTACCTCTATTGGATTAACAAGTTGTGCCCTTTTGTTTACAAGAAAAGATTCATTTTACTTAAGGTGATGTGGTTGGGTGATTCAATAATAAATAGACAACGAAAACTACCAATAAATGCATTGAAGCCATACCTCTTATATTTCTTTCCAGACCCACATGAGCATGGATCGTTTCTACCTATCTTTGAGCTTTTGGGCATATTAGATCTAGCAACGTCAAGAGGTGTTGAACCCATCAGTTTTTGCACCTATATAAAATCAAAATTAGCTGCATTGGTTAAAATTAAGGGAGATAGAAATTGGTAAGGAATTTTGTGAACACGGAACGAAAGGGGGTTAGGGGAAGGTGGATATGAATGTATGCATAAGTGAGATACCAAGTGGCCTTTGCGACAACAAAAAAACAAGAGCATGAAAGGGCCTGGAAGGAGGGAAGGGGGAGAAGGAGAGAGAGAGGGAAGGCGGGCAGAAGAAAGAGAGAGAGAGAGAGAGAGATTTGAAGTGCTATATACAATATTCAAAAAGTTGTATTCAATCCTTTTATTTGAATGGTGGTAAGAAACTTGCAATATATTCTAAGTAAAATACAGTATTACATTAACACTTTAAAAAAATGAATAGCATGCATAAGACAACGGCAGAATGTACCAAAAATCAATCTTTATAATGATAGGCACAGAAAACATATTCTTCTAACGAAGTCAAGAACGAGTGATAGCAAGTAAAATATTAAAAAGCAGACGAGATCATTTTGCTAAGATTATCAAGAACTGAACATGATGTAGAACGGGAGACGAGATTTTTCTAATGGTCTTGAAGAGCAAATCGTCCCAAAAATCGGATACAATTCTTTAATGGAAATCTGAAATATCTAAGATTTTCTCACAAAGTGAGAAAATCTGATAGGAATTCCAACAGTTTCCCCACAAAATCTGAGAAGAAATTCAGCAAGTAATAAGCAGAGGAAAGGAGGGAGAATCTCGTGGACAGCTGTGGGGAAAATAACAGCAAATCGGTGTCTTCCAAAGTGCTGGACAGCAATATGTTCAAATCCCAAAAAAAAAAAAAGAAATCTGGACAGATTTTGGCCAGATCCGGTGAAAGGGGAACACAGCGGGATGTAGAGGTTGGGGGGAATTTTATTTGAGGGATTTCTATTCCTAAATCAATGAGTTGATTTGGGAATTAGATTAGGAAGTAATGCTTAGGCAAGATCTGTTAGAAGCAACGTACAGGGATTTCAAATAGTTTCCAAAATACACTAAGGGGAGAATAGGCAATAATTATTATTTCAAGCCAAGGTGGAGGTGAGGTGAGCCGGCAGCAGTAATGGAAATATAGCTTTAATGAAAGCAGTTAAGGCTTCTTAATTGGATTTTAGGAATTATGAGAGTAAATAACCCACCCCAATTTAAATTTGAAATTCAAAAAAAGAATTCATTTAAAACTTTCCAAAATGGAATGGCAAATTAGGAAAGATTTCAAATTTCAAATTAGTGGAATTTGAAATTTTGAAAACCGCCCAAAATTAAATCACCCAAATTAAGTTTGAATTACATCATGAATGATATTCAATACTTTCCTAAAATAGCTTTCTAATCTAGGAAACTGTTTGAAATTCAAAAATTCGAATTTCAAAGAATGAAAATAATTTCCTAAATTATTTAAACTCTTTAGGTAAGCATTAAGGTGACATTGACTCCTCATTCATGGAGACAAACAAGAGTGGCCGGCGGTGGAGGAGCTAATGGGGGAAAATTGTAGGGCTTGGATTGGAGGAGATGTTGGGTGGAGTTTTAGTGGAGGATTGGTATGCGAGAAGATGAATAAAGGTGGTGGAAGGAAGAAGAAGAAAGAAATTCACAAAAGAAAAACCACGAACCCGGCCGTCTCCAAGGTTGGTGGGTGATCCGATTCTCCCTCTCCAAGGGATCTCAAATCACGAGCCCGGACCCATCCTGCGGCTGGTGACAACTTCGATTCCTTCCCATAGGAATCTCACTCTCGTTCTCTCCCAAGAAGAACACAAGTGTGGAAAATAGTTTTTCATATCAATAATTAATCATCTCTTACAATAGCTTAAGACCCTTATTTATAAGCCATAACATGAGAAAAAAATAGAAAATTACAAAATGCCCCTTGGGCCAAAACACTCACATAACCTATCCTAGGGATAAAATAGGAAATACATAAAACAAGAGTTAAAATTTAGAAAATAATACATAAATGAAAATTTAAATAATGGCCGTCGATTTACGACGCCGCCTGTGATAGATGCGCCAAATCTTCGTATTGATGTTCGCATCAGAACATGTTGCCAACAACATAAAACTATTGGAAAAATGAATATTCTATCACAGTATCACTTGAATTCATTGAAGTGCTTTTAAGCATAAAATTCCTTTATAAACAATTCGATGCATGTCATCTTAGAAACCAAATCAAGAGATCTCCGCATCACTCTAATTCAGAAATTGATGAAGGCTTCAACTAGATCCTTAGAAATTTTCTAATTTAGTAATTTATGCTTAAAAATTACTTTAAAAAATATATGCACAAGGGAAGAGTTATATGTTTTAACCGATAATGATCCCTAGAGTATATCATGTGTGTAATGATAGGCTCATAAGTGATTTAATGAGCAAGTCAAATATGATGCCATCTAATAGCTTGCTAAGTGTTCTACCGGTTATTCAAGTATGAGCTAAATCATAATGATGATGACATCACTGGGCATGCTTGTAGCCTTTGCACCTTGAAGTGGAGATCAAGATGAACAATTAAAGAGACAAGTGTGCAAATGCAAACTCCAAAATCATTGGATTAGATTGAGTAGGAATAAACAAAAAAAAACAAGAATAGTGAACGCAAATTAAATTGAATGATATTTAAATATAATTATATTACAAAAATTATTTCATATTTTTGGCAAGTTATTTGACTTGGTTTTGTATTTATTACTCATCAAACAACTGTGTGTGAATTACTCTATTAAAGATATAACTAGTGATCATGTGCTTAAATTTGATAATATAAATTTATATGTTAATTATTAATTAATTAACTATAATTATTATTTTTAATGAAATAATTTAGCTTGATTTCTATTCATTTGGATTCATAGAGTTGTTTAAGTAAATTTTCATATAAAATACTATACACTTATCTTATAAAATCATTAATTTATAATAGATATAAGAACTTTCACTTAGTTGTCAAACAGTCATTGAACGGCTAGTTTTGGAGTCATTTGCATTGATTGTTTTCCTTGTTGCATGACGTACAATTTACATTTTGAGTTGATTTTAATCTTATATATATTCTATAGCTTAAATATCAACTACTCTAATAAAAATCAAAAGAAAATTTGGAGAAAAAATTGCGCATGAAAGTTGTATACACTCAAAGAAGACTTAAAATGTTCTTCCTCTTCAACTCTCCATGAGTAATATTTGCGTAACACCATCATCTATCAATTTCTTATCTACATTTATGTTTTGCTCTTATATATTTGCAATCATTTGTATAGAGATTGAGTTACCTCTAATTATTGGTATAAGCATAGTGGCCTCCAAAATCTTAAAAAACTTTAGAAGAAGACATTCCTAGTGTTTGCTAAGCATTGGCTTACAGAGGTGCACTTTCCATAATTAAGGTGAGGATAATCATTCCCTTTGAACGAAGGTGCATCGATTTTTCCATAGTATGTGGGCAAAGAAGTGGCCATTTCTTCACTAACTTGTAAGTGAAGGAATAATTGGTAGCTGAATTCTAAGCGAGAGGATGCTTAGGTGTGAAGAGGTTGGGCCAAAAAATGTAAATATTATTGTATCCACTTTCTCTATATCAAGATTTATTTTATATTGCACTTTATTATATATGCTTAAATATTATTGTCATACTCTTTATTAGCATTATGTCATTACCACTTGCATCATATCTTTGTAATCAATAAATCTTGTCTTACAGGTGATTTAAGTGTTGAATGCTCACATGCTGATATACAAGAGTAGCATGATTCAAGCTTTATATATTCTATAGCTTAAATATCAAGTGTTGAATGCTCACATGATTCAAGTGTTGACGCGATCATATCAGTTACCTCTAAAATACTACACATGAATCTTTAAAAAGAAAGTAAGGAAGCAAACTATAGGCAATGGCATCTTGGTGGTGCAAGCCAGCATTGCTTTTGATATGAGAAAATGGTAAAAATAATTACTACAAACAGAAGTACCTCACTGAAACTCTTTGGCAATGCTTTTCCTTCCTCCTTTAATTTATCAATCTTCTTTTGTGCATCTTTAGCCCACTTGTATTTTGACAAGATGTGTTCTACTTCGGATATAGTACAATTGCAATGCTTTGTTGCTTCATGTTTATGGCTGGGTTGAAGATTCTACAATTGAAAATAGAATTCCAGAATACAGCTTAGTGGAGTATAAGCATCATAATTGTATAATGGACAAAAGAACAAACAGTAGACATTGATTTTCGAACTGACGACTCACAATATGTCCACCATAGGTGTGACAGACAAAGAATTTATAGTATACATGTAAGAATATAGCATAATAGAAAATAGCAATTCAAGGGGAAAAGAGAAGGAAAAGAGTTTCAATCGCATGTAAGCATGGGCAAGAAATTCTACTTTCTACACGTTATGTATTTAATTTCATGTTCTAATTAGTTCAACATGAAGCTCTTGGGTAAAACAAATTCTAGGAGGGGATTTGAACAGCATTGGGGAAAATCGCTTTTGACAGCTTGTGTTGGATTCAAAGCAGACACTGGCAACAATGAAAACCAAAAAATTATGGGGCTTAATTCTGGAGCTGATTTCCTCACATTTATTACAACTTCTTTTCTTTTTTTTCCTCCAAAATAGACTGACTTAAAATGATTAAGAACGATATAAAAAAGTTAAACAAGTCCTATCCACGCATGCTTGAAAGGACAGCAAACTCAAAGGCTGCGAGAAATTTAAGAATGGCTGCCCGACAAAATACTGTCAGAATCCAAATTTTAACAAAATTCGTTGCACCAAGCCATCATCTCCCATTATATCTCCGAAAAAAGGAGTAGGAACCATGCTAAGACAATCTACGACTAAATTTTGATTGTAATAATGGATGCAGTTTCTTAGTTTGAGCCTTCCCTATCTTTCCTCTTAGGCAAACTTCTTCCATCTGGCACAAACCCAAGTCGATAAGCAGAAAATAGGCATGCCCACGCAATCAGTCAATAACCATTTGAATAATGATGCATGAATTTAGGAAAGGTGGAACATTAGTTCATGCTACGAATCAAATGAAATCAAAAGTGACAAATTATGGAGTGTGGAGAAATATCCAACGCTCCAAATGCGCTTCAGCAAAATGATTGTAATGTACATTCTACCAATAAGTTGCATCCAGAAACCTATGATCAAGCATAATACTCATAACCCTCACATTACATTCCTATAAAGCTGCTTTTTTAAGCCATAATGTGAAAATAAAGAATGGATGACCATCCAAACTAACCTCTCCGGTGGGATCAATGTTCCCAAGGTAGCGGAGAATGGAAGACTGCTTCTTGAAGGCATCGGTCATGGTGGCCTCGCTACACCGACCTACCTCGAACTTTTTCAGCAGTCCCATACCCCGCGCCTTCTCCATCTGATCCGCAAAGTCTGAGAAGGCAATAGTAAAGCTGGCAAGCTTCAATGGAACCAAAACCATAAAACCAGAAGAAAATTCCAAAGAACAACACAAGTTTCGAAGAGAGAAGGGTTAACCAGTAAGGGAGAAGGAGGGGGCCGAGGAGTCGAGGGAGGGCTTTTTCCCGGTGAAAACACCTTTGATCTTGTCCACCCATCCAAGACTTTCCAAACGAGGAGTGGAGGAGATGGATCGAACGAAGCGGGGTTGACAATGAGTGTAGTTTAACAGGCTGCTGAGTGAACGCACGGAACCCATTCGATGCATTGCTTCAGAGATGTTTCGCCATGCTGCTTCTTCCTCCTAGCAACTGTTTGGATTTTGCTGCGGTGTTGGTAGGGTTTTTCTGCAAGTTTTTACCGTGATTGCCTGACCCTCACGGGAAGCGGTGGCCAGAGCGTTGTCAGTAGTCGTTAAAGAAATGCAAATATACAATTTTTTTTTTTTTGGAAAAATATACAATCTAATTAATTATATATTATTATAAAAGAGATATTTATATATATCAAAAAATATTTATATATTTATATATAATTTTTTATATTTATTTATATAATACTTAAAATTTTAAATTTTATATAAAATATTATTCATATTAATTTATTCAAATAAAATATGCCTTTAACCTATATATTTTCTATGATATTATTCAGACAATAAAATGATACATAATAAATAAAATTTTATAAGTTAAATATACAAATACATTATAATTTTGTGATATACATGTAAATATCTCTATCATATAGTAAATTTAAAACTAGGCCTCATATTTTCTAGTAGGGTGCCTAGGGTCTAAATTATAGTAGAAGCTATTAAAAGTGGGGAAATATATTGAATGTTGAAAGGTTGAAGGAGAAGAGGTAACTTATTGAGGAGGTAATATATTCCTCTTTGGAAATGACCAAAATCCTATAACTCCAAATGAGAAGTTGGGATTTTGGGATGAAGACTAGAGGTTATTTTATTAGTGAAATAAATTATGGAGGGTTAGGGTATGATATAAAGAGAAGCTACAGAGCATATGGTGTTGTGATTTGAGATTTGGAAACTTATAGATGTTAGTTTCCCCATATTAAGTCAAGAGCTTCAAAAGGGGTCCATAATTATTGCATTGGATGTTTTAGCTTTGTCAGGCTATTTATTGATGTATGAAGTAGCATACATCATGTTTAAAGGGAGTACGAAATGTTGAGATGAAAAGTTATTGCTTTTCGATCATGTGAAAGGTCATGATAAATCTCAATGTTGTTCTACATAAATTCTCTTAGCCTCTAATGAACTTTGATTTGTAGAGTTAAAATCTATGTTGTCCACAAATTATGGGGCTAGCTTCACAATGTCCTCTCTTTATCATACGAGCATCTTTATTGGGTAGCATGTCCTTACATCTAAGCAATTTGATATGTTAATGGTACTTCATTTACAATGATTGATTCCACATCTAAGAAAGTATAATGTGAAGAAACCTACAACTAAAAAGATTTAGTTCCCGCAAGGGTGTTAGTCTTAAAATTTAGAGGTTGGTTAACTCCTTTGAATGGCTAGTATCCTTAATATTAAAAAATAGATTGATTAGCATATAAGTAGGCAAACCAAGATTAAATGGAACACAAGCTATAACATGTAAATTTCTATATATTATGGTTATATTTCTGCTTGAATTCTTACAAATACATATTCGCCCTCTTTATGTTCTTTGGTATAATGATTATGATTTACTCCATCACCATATATTGAATTTCTATTTTCTATTTGTTCTCTCACATCAATATATTCTGCCTTTAAAATCCTTGCAAATGAAAAAGTTGCATTAAAAAAAAAAAGAATAAGTGATGGAATATTAGCCACATTAATTAGTTTCTTAGAGTTGTGACTATACACTATCTCAAATAGAGTTATCTTTGTGGTTGTTGAGATAGTGTTATTATAGGAAAATTCAAATGTTTATACATGAAAATCTTACTTTTCTACAAAACATTGAAGTAAGTTACTAGTAGTCATATTTTCTCTCTCAGCTTGACCATTAGTTTGAGGGTGGAAAGTAAAGATGAATTTTATTTTTTCGTAAGTAAATTTCATTAGGTCATACGAAGGCATGACATAAAATATAACAAGTCTTGTAAAGAATATGGTAGAAGGTAAACCATGCATTATAATTATTTTATTAAAGAACAACCTTATCACATAAGATGCATTAATAGTTTTGGAACAAGGTGAAAAATAAACCATTTTTTAGAATATCTTCACTACAAAAATTACATTATCATGGCCTCTAATAGTCATGGGTAGCCCTAACAAAAAAACCATAAATAATACACCCAAGGCCTACAAGGTTTTATAATGCAATGTACTTTCCTAATTTTTGTTTAGTGGCATTAGCTTACTTGTAAGTATAACATTGTGCAAATGCTTTCTAAACATACCTATTCATTGAGAGCCAATAAAACCTATTATCCATCATGCCTATAGTTTTATCATTTTTATATGAAGTATGATTCCCACAAAATGCAACTCTGAAATATGGAATTCTCTAAGGAATGACAAATGAATATATAATTGTTTCCGTCTTTATAAGTAGTTATCAATGACTATGAAATAAATCTACATAGAGAAACAATTATCTTAATGCTCAATATAAATAATATGAAAATTAATATAAAGTGGTAGTCTTCCATAAGTCTACTAAATAAAAGGATTTGAAGTTCTAAGGAAGATATCACCAAAATTAATTTAAATAAGGCATTCATTGGCTTATTTTATATCCCTAACTTATGTCATTACAAAAAAAAATCATTTAATAATAATTTAATAACCCAACTTACTTAATAAATCTATATTTAAGATTTCTTTGTGTATCTGAAGTCATGATGATCTAAATTGAGGTTAAATTCCTTGTGTAGTAGATATGGTCTCCAATATTTCAAAGATTCAATGAAAACATAAAATTTTCTATCATATATATAATATATTTTCTTAGCTTCAATCTAACTTTTCATAAAGAAAAGCATTGTGTTGATTTATGGTCTTAAGATGCCTGATATACCCATCATATATGCATCACATGTAACCTTAAATACCTTAGAGAACTACAAACCCTAATGATTTAAGAAGATGACATAAAGAATCTTAATTTGATATAAGGCCTTCTAAGCATTAGTTGACAAAAACTTCTCATTTTTTAAATATTAATGATAGTAGAAACATTACTAAAGTTCATAATAAATCTCATGTATAATGTGGTTATTCCATGAAAGCTCCTAACCTTAGTAAAACTCTTAATGGTTGGCCATTTTAGCATTTATGTAACCTTTGATGGGTTTGATTTTTGGCCTAAGGAAGTTACTATAAATTTCTAACAAGATCACCATTATTTGTATAAGAAATAATTTTGTTATTATTCACATAAAATTTCACTTTGCTATGTGTTTCAAAAAATAATCTCATATTCTCAAATACTTCTTATAAGCGATAAAGATCAAAATATAATTAGTGTATAGTTAAAAAATTTCTATCATATAGGTTAAAAATAATATTTATAAGGATCATAAACATATTATAAGCTTTCTATCATATAAGTTAAAAATAATATTTATAAGGATCATAAACATATTAGATGTTTTGGAAATACCAAATGACATCATAAACACTCGTAAAGTTATATGGGGTCATAAAAGTAGTCTTTCACACATCCTTAATTATCATCCCAATATGATGGTAATTACTTAAAAACCCAATTTTTCAGAGAAGTAATTTGCATTAGAGACTAGATTAAGCAAATCATCATGCTTGGGTATGAGAAATGTATACTTGATGGTTGTTTCATTTGTGTCTCTTCTATCAATATGCATCCTTCATGTATCATCTTTCTTATGAGATATAGAAGAGTAGGAATTGCATAAAATTAAAAGTTTTCTTCAAAAAAAAAAAAAAAGTATAAGGGATTTATCCATCTACTTCTCTAATTTTATATGTTTTATGGGGTTATTGTATAATGGGGGATGTTGGAAAATTATAACCCTATTTTAGTAAATAACATGTTGAATATCTCTCAATGGTAGTAAATCAAAAGTTAGCCCAAAGGAGTAATATCACTAAAATCATATAATATGAGTAATGTTATGATTAATTATGTAATTCTCAACTAACTTAGAAGTAAAGCCTTTCATATGGAGATAGTGAAGGGACGTAAGATTAGAAAACTCACTCCTCATTTAATAACCCTAAAGTTTAAAATAAATTTATCTAAAAATATGAAAATATGATCAAACAAGTGATGTATCGAGGGGTGCAAACGAGTCCAAATGAGCTTGAGTACTAATGAGTTTGAGCTTTGATTGTTTACCGTTTAACTGTCACAAACTCGAGCTTGAAATCAGCTCGATTTCTTTTCTAGCTCGAGTTCGAACTAGACTTGAAATTTTTTTTCCAGCTCGAGCTTGAATAAGATGCTCGAACTCAGCTGTTTTGTAGGCTCATTAGCTCGAAGTGTATTTTTTTTAAAAAAAAATCTTCAATAAATGTGTAAAATAACTGATGATGGTACTAATCTTGATGATCAAAACAATAAAATTAATAACATTTTTGCATTTTTAACACCATTGAAATTTTACGTAAATTAGAAAAGCAAGTGATATGCATTCACTTTAATTTACAAAAAATATTTTCAATAATCTTTAAATCCCAAGCAATCAACACAAATATATCTCCCTAGCTCATTAATAATATAGACCACAATAATATTATGCATTCACTTTGAAGTAAAACCAAATTTAACATTAAAAGAGCACTGAAAGAAAATTACAAAGCAACGTTACATACCACTCAGAAATTTTTTAACAAAGTTCATCATACAAGAATATTATAACAAAGTTTGCAAAGTAATAACAAAGTTTACAAAATATCTCAATAATCTATCTCCAAATGACCAAAAATCTCCATAATGCCTAATTTTTCTGAACTTGAAGAATGGTTTGCCAATGCTAATACCAACAAATGAACCTATGGAGAGAGAGCCAAAATGAATAAATCAAGTTATTTATGAAGTTAATGCAAAGTGAAATTACAAATACACAGTATGATATAAAAGAATAACATAAAGTAGATACAAGTAAAACTATAATATGTAATGCGTACCTAATGATTTCAACATATTTCAGGAGATCCATTTACATTGATGCATTCTTTTTGGACAAAAACAATTACTACATTTCTCAAAGGTTTAAACTCAAACAATTATTAATTGGAAGAACAAATATAAGGATCTTCTACCTTTTAGGATTCTTCTAACTTACATGTAGTGTTATCTCCACATTTTCATCATCCTCTTCCTACGAGTAATTTACATATAATGGTAGCATTAATATTACAAAATAAGAAATTTTGAACATAAAACCTATACAAAATCATTTCCTTCATCCTTCCCTTAAGATTGTAGTGTGAGCAAACCCAATTTGAGCCTCATATGGGAGATTGAACTATCTCAATACCTAACTTGGAACGATATGTGTCAACAACCCTCTCTCCTGCACTAAATATAGATTCAGATGGTACTGTGATAATTGGAATAACAAGGATATCAACAGTCATTCTTGATTAGATGCAATATTTCATCTAGTTGTTCTTCCACCATGCTATAACATCAAAGGGGCATCCTGCATGACAAACTTCATAACAATCTTCAAGATATTTATCTGAACCAAATTTGACAGGCTTCTTATTTATTTTCTATGAAACATAAGCTACAAAATATTGCAAACAACTGTACTTATTCCCACCACCTTCTTCACTACTTCTAGAACTATTACATGTACCAACACCACATGATCTTGTTGCTCTAAATGTGCCATCTATACTGTTTACTTCTTCTTCAAAACATGTTGTGTATTCTTCATATAGCTTAAACAATAAGCTATGTACATATGAGATATTTTGTATGCTTTCATCCCCTTGGTATATCATTGGAAATGCAAATTCTATGACTACAAACTTCATTATTGGGTCCATAATAACACCAAAATCCATTAGCAGATTACACTCACCCCAATACTTGTCAAATTTTGCCTTCATTCTTATTGTCATAACCTTAATTAAACTATCTAAGGAATGAGCCCCATCATCCAATACCTTTTTTATTGTAAAAAATATGCGAAAGGAACAAGTTTGAAGTGGGGTATTCTATTCTTGAAATGATATTTGTTGTCGTATTAAAAAAATCTCAAAACATCACAAACCTTTCATATGTTATCCCACTCCTCTTATGTAGGACAACTAATATAACCAACCTCTCTTTCCATGTACAAAACGAAATCTTCTCTAACTTGAAGTTCCATAGTAAGCATGCTATATGTCGAGTCCCAACTTGTTGGGCTATATATTTTAAGTTTTTTTGTTGGAAGTTGCAACCGCAGCACAACTTTTGAAAACTTTGTCAACCTAACCTCAAAAGAATTTATGAAACTAACTAATTCATGGATTTTATTAACATCTTATTTCACAATTTTGATCATGTCCTTAACCATAAGAATTAGAATTTGTGCACAACAATGCATATGGAAGAGTTTACCTTCAAAAAATAACTTTCTTCTCACACGAAAGTTGTTCTTAAGTAACTTAATTGCCCTGTCATTAGTTGTTGCATCATCAACAAATATAGTAAAATCTTTAATCTCCAATCTCCACTCACTCATTGATTTATAAAAGGCATCAACAATCTCAGATGATATATGCGGTGGAGGCAAGTGCGAGAAGCTTAGCACATGCTTCTGTATTCTCCAATTGGAGTCCACATTGTGTGTTGTAATAGTCATGTACTTCTTTGATTTTTGGACATCCATAGATCATTTGTAAAGCTTAATCTGGTTATGCTCTTTAATGCAGCATGTAACTTCTTCTTATCCTTCTCAAATACCAAGATCACGTCATTATGAGCTATTGTTCTACTATACTTCATAAAATATGATAACATGGACTTCAATACTAAATTAAAGCTAAACTCTTCAACAAAAATAAGGTTTTTCATTTATCAAAATGTAATGGGCAATCATCTCTCTAACTTTAGATTGGCCATACTTGAAATTTGATAAACTTCCACTTTCCTAAGAATTTTAACCTGTACAATTAATGTCTTTAGGTTCAAACAACAAAATCTTTTGATTCCTTATAGCATGCATTCTTGTAGGGCAATGATCTAAGTGCCTCTTATATTATGTTGTAGAACATGTGTTACCTAAACATAATGTTTTCTTTCAATGAGAGCATTCAACTTTCCTTTGACCACCTGAGAGGGTTATTTCATTAAATTCATCCCACATAGTAGATGTTTTCTTCCTTTTTTTATCCACTAGATTCTCAGTTGTGTTTTCATTGATCTATTCATTAGCCTAACTATTATTTTCTTCCAAAATATTGTCACTTTCATTTTTTCCCTGATTGTTTGATTATATTTCTCCAAATTCTAACTTCAAATACTCCCTAATATTATCTACAATAATTGGCTCTGTTGACATCCTATGTGAAAAAAAACCCCAACAAACTACATAATTAAAAAGACATGCAATCAGTAAAACAAGAAAATCTCACTTGAAATATATGAGTACTAATAATCTTCAAGAATAAATAAAAAGATCATGTTTCACAAATCAGATCAAATTAGTCTTATTCACTTATTTGTCCAGGTTTGATAAATAAAAAAACCACATGTTTCACCTATAACAATGTAAGTTTTTTTTTTCTCTTATTTGTCCAACATTCACAACTCAAAATGATATTAATCAAATTAAAATGTTGTCCAACAATAAGACAATACAATAAGCGTCTGAATTCAAGAAATATGAATCTACACTTTACTATAATATTTTTTTCAACTTTTTAGAAAGAATAATTATAGCTCTATTAATGCTTCATGCTAATGAAAATTATTGAAATGATATTGTAATTTATCTCAGAGGCTTGGGAGACTTAAAGACTCAAAGCTTTCATAAGTCAAAGTTTATTACATTATCAACTAATTTTACCCCAAAATATTGCCTCATTCTACCATTAAATGATCCAAAACTCATAAACCATTTTGAAACTTAAAGCTTTAATTCAAAACTCACAAACCCTAAACTCTAAACCAAGCTTAATACCTCAGAAAATTGCCTTTAGCGAAGAAGATAAATTACCCACAATAGCCAAACATATCGCAATTTGTTGATCCCAAACAAATTGTAGCCTTGTTGCTAAAAATATTTGAAACTGTAGGTTAACACCTTAATAAGCTTGCAGAGCTCGTGAAGTTGTTAAAATAGAGGAGAGAAATGACATATCTGAACATGATCTCGCTATCATTGCTCCTCTTTACGCTACGAACCATCTTGCTTCCACCCTCAAATTAGAGCCACTCGATGAGTACTTGAGCCAAACTTTACCTTTCTCGAACTCAAGCTCGAGAATACAATTAATGAGCTCGAATATCTGCTCGAGCTCGAGCTCGAATATCTGCTCGAGCTCGAGCTCGAATATCTGCTCGAGCTAGAGCTCAAATATCTGCTTGAGCACGTGCTCGAAACTCAATAAGCTCAACACGTGATCTCATTAGAGAGCTGAGTTTGAGCCAAATCATGAGCCAGCTTGACTCATTTGCACCCCAAAACGCATTAGCGCTGAAGGTTTTGTGATGCCCAAAAATGCTGCCATAACATTAAAGGCTCTATTCTATGGAAACTCTAGGGGCGACATGCAGTGCTATAGCACTAGGCACTATTTTTTTAAGGATTTTATTCTAATTGAAGTGAGAAATTATACTCTTACTCCTGCATTCAATGGTTTTTTATTTCTAAGGATTTTATTTCTCTAGAATTTGTTAAATATTTTCTCCTTATTTATCGAGCATTAACCATATAACTTTTTGTATCTATGCTGGCCTCATTTTTTTGTGAGGTCAAGAAAATCAAATCAAATTAAATCTCAAATCAAACCAAATTAAAAATCTAATTAAAAACCTAAAATCCAAATTCAATTGTTAAAATCCAAAACCCCTTGGCCAAAACCAATTTCTTGGAAAATTTCAAATCCTTTAAAATCATATTAAATGACATTGGATTTATGATCAGTTAGTTGCATATTAATTAGACATGTCTATAGGGTCAACCATATCAATTTAAAAACATTTCAATCTTTCTAACCCTCAAAACTAAATTCATTTTCTAAGACTGTAAAACCTTTAAATATTTATAGTATGTGCCACTATATATGACATATTGGAGAAAATGACCATGCAATCTCTCTCAAAACCTTTGAACATGTCCATGAACATTGTTATATTGGTTTGAACTCCCTTGGACCTTTAGTTGATTATGGTTGACATAAGTTAACCATGAAACACATAAACCCAAAACTTCCTAAATCAAAATTTTCAATAAACTTCAACATGGATCAATCAAATCAAACCCTCAAACCACTTCAAGTATATTTCAAATTTGATTTGGAGTGCATTGAATATAAATCCATATAATGCTCAAAATTAAATTTGAAAGAATTATTTATTTTATCTTCTTAAATAATCAACCAGAGCTTCCATAAATCATCAAAGTAATAAATCTATATTCAATAAAAGAAACTAACAATCATATACCTCAAAATATTTCACTATATATTCAAAATTAATATATAATAGCCAATAGATCAATATAATTACTATTTTATCCCAAACTCCTAACTACAAAAGAATAATAGAATATAAACAAAATCAATTGAAAACCTAAGGATCCCTATCAACCTCACTCCAACTGGTCATGATCTTTTCCTAACCTAAAATTTTAAATATTAACATAATGAACATAAAAGCCCAACAAGCAATCAAAAATATATCACTACTTTCAATGCAAGACAAAAGAATCAATATATATGTTTAGTTAATTATAGTCAATATCAATCATCACTTAATATGAGCAATAAAAATCTCAAAAATTAATAATAAAACTAATATGATTAATAAAGTTACCCAATAAACCATACTAGTATGTTATGCTATATTTTATCAATATTAATGCCAAAAAAATTTCAGTTCTATCTATCAATATGTTAATGTAAAGTAAGGCAGGATAATCAAGTTGTAATGTGGTATTTTCATATATATATCTTTTATCTATCATAGTTATTAATTGTCAATCTCATCTTATCTTTCATTTATTTCTATTAAACAGTTATTTTCATAGGTGGCTTTCAATAATCAAATAAGAGTTATTGCCCTCTATCTATCAGTGTAATTTAGGTAATCGATTACAAGTTACAACCTGGATTACACAACAAATATTTTATTTAAAGAAAATATCTTTGGCCACCCTCATGCACATGGTATTATATTTTAAGAGCCAACACGTATTCATTATAATTTTAACAGCCAGTCTTCCCTTGTTTACATGCAAATTCTATCTTTTATATGCAATATAAGTCAATATCATATATGAAATACATAAATTTATAAATAAAAAAAAAACTATCAAATTTTTCTATTATATATTTACTTCAAAAAAATCATTACTTTCAATTTAACCTGTAAAAATTCAATATATACCTGTTAAAATAACCAAATTAATGAGATCTATCACATACCAAAAGTTATGCGATAAAAGTTTTACCAATATAAAATTATCCTAATTTTTTTGTAAAAAAAATTGATAAAAAAATACCAAAAATATAAAATTATTGAAATTATAAATAGGGTAATGGTTCCTTATATTGAGAAGGGTAAATTTTCCAATAGGTTTAAATAACAAAGATCGCTCTACAGCCTTCAAAATCTAAGTTCTATTTTCTCTCTTCACACTTTTTTCTCTCAAATTTCCCTCACATACCTCTATTAGCTGAATGGATTAAGGAAAAAATGGATTTTAATAAAGCATTAAAGTGGAATTAGTTTTTTTGAATAATGTAATATAATTATATAATTTAATCATTTTTTAGTTTCAAATTCATATAAATCTTTTTGGAACTTTAAAAATTATAAAAAATATCCATAAAATAATTTATTTTATTCAAAAAATATTGGCAAAATCAATTTATAAAATGGACACCTAACGGTCCCAAAATTCCCACTAGTACCAATAGGTGTCAATTTCTTAAGGATTCACACTAGTACCCAAAAATTATGATAAAATTATTATAATTTAAACACAATATTATATATCTTATGGCAAAGATAATTTTCAAAATTAGTTGATAATGACACCTAAAATTTTTTATTTATTTCAGCTCAAAAATAAACACCATTACAATCTCCCTACCCTAGAAAAATGTCACCTCAAATTTTCTACAAACAAATTAGATCAATAGAAATAAAATCAATTCATAAATCCTTCAAATTAAATTGATACAATTTTAAAAAAAATATTAAAACTAATAAATCAGTTGAAATCCATTCAAAATCTTAAAAATAATGCATGCAATTAATCCTGAGTTCATTCAAAACAATTATACCCCCACATATCATTTAAGCATAATATGCTATATAAATTATTAATCAATTAATTTAAGGATTGAAATTTTTTTTTTTAGTGGATCCTTTAGTCACGTTCTTAACATCTTACTTGATCAAATTGTAAACTCTAGATTATAGTGGTAGTGTTGGTGTAGTAGACTATATAGGTTCTCTTTAACTTTCAATCACTCTTCTTCCATCTGTCTTGATTATAGACCCTTCAATGTATTCACTACATCCCAGGGTCCTCTATTTATACCCTTTCATGGCTTGCTTCCCTCAGAATTTAGATACTATCCTCTATCATTGTAGTGGACAATCAACCATCTAGTATACTTGCAGCCCACATTTAAAATAATATCCATTAATCAAAAACATCATCCACTACGTCTCTTACCACATCAAGTTAGGTGCTAATCTTCTTATGCTCTAAAAATCTACCCCTTTTTTACTACTCTCTCTCCTAGTTATATCATTTTTCATTCACTTCTTGCTCATATTCTATCTAAATAATGGAATAGCCAAGTCATTCTCCACCATCCTCGCTCTTTTAACCAACTCAAAAAACTTTGAATCCTTTGAAATACAAGTGGATGCCTTAATTCATCTTTTAATCCTCTCATAAATATGTAGCATTTTTTGTCAGTAGTATTGACCAGTTGATTTACACACTTGGCTAGTAAACTCCACCTCATACTGCATCACTATCACTTTCCCCTGCTCTAATCTCATGAAAGCCTCCTACATCTATTATTCGGCTGATGAAGGAACAAACCAATCTCTAAAAATAGAAATAAACTCTATCAAGCTGATCTTTATATTAATCTTTCCTTGGAAATTCTCTCATTATTGTCTTATCCACCAACTCTATTCTTCTCCTTCAAATAGGAACACAATAAGTGGTACTTTTTGATTCTCCGGGCATTGCATGCTGTCAATATCTTCTCTATCCTCAACAACTAGTCATATGCTACATGCATGCAAATGTAATATATTTAAGAGCCAATACATTTTCATTATAATGTTAACAATTAGCTTTCTCTTACTTGCATGCAAATGCTATCTTTTTCTATACAATGTAAGTTAATATCATGTATGAAATATAAAAAAATATAAATACAGGAAAATCTATCAAATTTATCTACTATACATTCACTTTAAAAAATCATAACTTTCAATTTAACCAATGAAAATTTAATATATTCTAGTTAAAATGCTCAAAATGATGAGATCTATCACATACCAAAAGTTATGCGGGTCAAATTTTTATCAAAACAAAATTATCCTTATTTTTTTATAAAAAAATATAAATTGATAAAAAAAGTATAAAAAATATAAAATTATTGAAATCAGAAATAGGGTAATAATTCTTTATAATGAGATGGGCAAATTTCCAACAGGTCCGATTGACGAAAATCGCTCTATAGCCTCTAAAATGTAAGTTTTATTTTCTCTCTCTTCACTTTTTCTCTCAAATTTCCCTCACATGTCCCTGTTAGTCGATTGGATTAAGGAAAAATGGATTTTAATAAAGCATTAAAATAGAATTAGATATTTTAACTAAAATAATAATATAATTATTTTTAGTATAAAATTTATAGGAAAAATATTAATAAAATAGATTATTTTATTTAAAAAAATACTTGTAAAATTAATTTGAAAAATAGACATATGACTGTCCTAAAATCTCCACTTATACTGATAGGTGTCAGTTTCTTAATGATTTGCACCAATGCCCAAAAATTACACAAAATTATTATAATTAAAACACAATAATATCTATCTTATGGAAATTGCAATTTTCAAATTTGGCTGATATTGACACCTAAAAAATTTTATTTGTTTAGGTCAAAATATAGACTATTATTATAACCTAAGCCCTAGTCAAACTTGGTTGACCAAGTCAACGATGGTTAACCAAACTAGCCTTAAGCTTAATGAATTTTGATTATTGTGAACAAATAAACCCTTCCAATCACCCAAATTTACTCAAGTGCATACCTTGAATGAACCCAAATCTTGTGTGACTCAATTCATGGTGAGTTAAGCCAACTCACTTAATTTGGTTAAATCCCTCACATACACACTTTAAAAATGAAAATTTCACATTCATGCAACCAAATCCTCCAAAATTCTGTAAATAGCCTATTGAAGTTACCTAGGACCCATCCTAGGTTGCTTGACCAAGTTTGACTAGTCAATGTGATTAATTCCACAAAAATTGCTTAAATAGTAAAAAATTGTCAAATATGATAAATTTTAAAAACCCCTCTACACCAACTCATGTGGCCACATGTGCAAAAAAGCTTTCTAATTATCTTATAATCTATTTTTAAGCTTTAGTTTAATCCAAATTAGCCCCATATGGCCACATATTAACAAAATACTAAAAAGCACTTTTTACATCAATTTGTCATTTCCCTAACCACTCTAATGCCCAAAAGACTATCCTCCAACCACTCCCTACACATGGTAATCATTCAAAGAGTCTCTCTAGTGAACACTAACCCTTGGTTTGAGAAGGAGGGCATAAAATAGGGTAAAAGGAGAGAAAATTGTTATTCCACACTCTTATACTCACAACTCTCAATCCACAATCTCCCAAGCCCTTATTCTTCTCCCTTCAAGCTCCAAACAACTACCCAAGCTTCCCCAACATCTCCTCCATCCTTTCTCTAGCTCCAAAAGTTCACATTTAAGAGGAGAGAGAGAGAGAGAGAGAGAGAGAGAGAGAGAGAGAGGGAGAGAGAGAAAGCGATAATTCTCAACTTTCAATTCAATAAAATTCAAAGCTTTGGGTCTTCAAAGAAGTTGTAGAGGATATCTCGATGAGTCCATGGAGCCCATGATCAAAGGCTTTCAATGAAATAAGCCTTAAACTTCTCTCTAAAAGTGCTTTTTGAAAAGTGCTTTTCAATGAAATCAAACACTTTTCTACTCTTCATCTTAGTGTGGGGAAGTTGTATTTCAAATTTCTTTGAATTTGGATAAGTATTTAAGAATTTATGAGCATTTAAAGTTCTAGTTCAAAATATGAGTGTATTAAATAATTCTAGTTCATGACATTAATGAATTGGATATTTTGTATATTTGTATATTGCCATCTTTTATATTATATGTAAGTGGAAGAAACTTGAAACCCTTAATTCTCATTCAGTAGGATAAAACCTTGCGTCTGTAGTAAATAACACTAGTTTGATTACAATCTAGCAAAACACTTCCTTGTGGGAGAAGCACTCAATCACTCTATTACTTGATCGACATGTATACTTGCATATCTAGTGGGCAATTCATATCTATGCATATTCACATTATACATTCATTCTTCACCAGTGTAACAAAAGCACATCCATGCATGCCCGCATAAGAAGGATTGAACAATGTGCATGTGTACATATTATAGGGAAATAATAAAATGAAAATTAAGAAATAAAATACCCATTGCTAAGAATTTATGGCTTATTTGATTAGTTAGAAGGTGCTATTGTATTCTTAAAATTGACTTAACATCTAGTTACCATTAATTAAAGGTGAAAGAAGATGATGTAGCAAAAATTACATTTCGTACTCATTATAGCCATTATGAGTTCTTGATGATACCATTGGTTATGACAAATACACCATCAATATTCATGGAATTAATTAATTGGATATTTTGTACTTGTTATTGTCATTTGGATCAATTTGAAATTCTTTAATAGATGATATATTGGTGTATTTTAAGTCTAATGATGGCCATGTTTTTCACTTAAGATTAGTTTTGGTGACATTAAGAAAAAATAAACTATATGCAAAGATTTTAAAATACCAATCTTTGATGAAAACATAGCATTTTTTGGGATATTGTCAGTGGAGATGGTATTACAGTTGATCCTCCTAAGGTAAAGATTATATTTGAGAGGCCAAGGCCTATAAGTATATAAGAGACTCATAGTTTTCTTGGTATGGTTGGGTATTTCAAAAGTTTGCAAAGGATTGATTTAGTAGAAAAACATGAAATATCATTGTCATAAATTTAGAAACTTAAAATGTCATATCCTTATTTCTTGGAAATATTTAAAGTTATCATGTTGTGTTATAGTATTATAATTTTTGAAAAATATAAAAATCATCATTCTCATAAATTTGAAAACTTAAAATTTTCATATTATTATTATTATTATATGTTTTTTGGTAATAAATGAGATCAGTGTTGCTGTTGCAATGAATGAGAGAAAGATGAGGGGAATGGTTTTAAATGAGAGGGAGGGAAGAATATACACGTGTAGTCAAAGTGAATTTGAGGCTAAGAGAACTTTTAGGAGATGAGGAGGGATACATGAGCACTTATGTCCCAAGCTCTCCTTAAATAGTTTAGGCCTTTTTCACAAAGTTCTATATAGCCTTAAAAGCATCATGTTTAGCACAATATATTTTAATACATGCATCAAAGAAAAAAATAAGTATCTTCAATGATTTTTTGCAAAGTAATTAAGCAATCCTTTCAAATATTAATACAAGCAAAAAGCATATAAATTTTAAATGATTATCATATATATATAATTTTTAGCTACCATTTCTTAAGCCCAATCCATGAAAAGGCTTTTGTTTGTGGAACACACCCTTTATATTTAAATAATCTCAATAAAATTTTAGGTTATGTTAAGTTCAACAAAAGTTTAGGTTTGGTCTTTTTTATGGGGATAATAACTTAGATAAAAGTAAATTCATATAGAGTTGTCAAATAATATATAAATTTTTAAAATTTTTTAAAATAAACTATTAAATAAGGAAAGTTAAAGCTTGGTGATAGCAATAATAACCCTTATTAAATAAAAATAAATCTTATCCGCTAGGTATCTCTAGAATTTTCAATCTTAAAAAATCAACTCGTGTCATGAATTTTTTTTTTTGCTGGAAGTGACGTGTGCCTTCAAGCTCCTTTGTCTTTATTTCTTTGGAGCTAACCCTTGGCTCTAATATTAGTTGATGCAGGATGTGGTAGGATGGAAGGGAAAAATCCATGATTTTCCCAAATGTAATAATTTGGACTTGGCTCCAACTATTATTTTATGGGAAATTATATATATATATATATATATATATATATATATATATATATATATATATATATATATATATAATGAAGACAAAGAGAATAAAAAGAGAGGAAAAAATTCAAATATATCCTTTTTTTTTTACTTCTAAAATGAAAACTTTAATAAATAACAAGCTTTATTTTATGCTTCTTTCTGCTTTCTATGGTTGATTGGTCATCCCCTTCATGATTGGAAATAATTTATTTATTTTCATTATTGCAGAGCTCACCAAAATATTAAAATACATATACATCTTCACTTTCTAAAAATAGTTTTTTCTTGCTCCAATGATGCTTAAAAAATATATCCTTTTTTTTTAATTTTCATTATGCCACATGTTGATGCTCTCTTTTAATTTTTGAAATCCCTTTACAATATGGATGTCATATTAATTTTTTTTTTGGAAATATTTGAAGTTATTATCTTATGCCTTGATATTCAAAATAGGACTTATGTACATGTTAGAAGACAATCCAAGAGATAAGCATTTGATCTATGTTTTTTAAGAATTTTGAATGAGTCACAAGCCCTAGCATGAAGATTACTATATTTGGTGGGGTAATGCTCGAGGAAAATTCAAATTAAGACATGATCGCCTTCATTATATTTCTTATTGAAACTTTTACAATTTACTACATTTGAATATTTATTATTTTTTAATTGGATTTGTTACTTTACTTATTCATATAGATTATTAAAATTTTATGCAAATATGAATGCAGCGTCTGAAAATGAATTATAGGGAATATCTACCAAATCAATTGGTTTATTTTGGCTATAACCATAAATAACTTCGAAAGGCGTTTTTTGAGTTGTTCTAGAAATATTGCTATTGTAAGCAAACTTATAAGTTAGAAGATGCAAGTTCCAAGTGCCAATATTACACCAACTAAACTCCTTAGCAAATTTCCTAAGTTTGTCAATAACTTTTGTCTGACCATCTATTTTGGGGTGAAATGTAGATGAGAATTTTAATTGTGTTTCAAATAATATTTGTAGTGTTTTTTAAAAAATATAAAATAAATCTAGCATAACAGTCTAAAACTATTATGGATGTTATCCCATATATTCTCATAATTTCTTCGAAGAAAAGTTTAGCTATGTGGGAGGCATCAATAATTTTTTAGAAGAACAAGAATTGTGTCATTTTAAAGAACCATTCAACAATCACAAAAATACTATCATTTTCACTAAGAGTTCTTGGAAAACCTAAAATGAAGTTCATGGAGAAGGTCCTCCCAATGTTGATAAGGGACCAGAAGAGCTGTGTACTTGCCCACTTTTTACTTTATTATTTTGGCAAGTTTTCAAGTGTGACACTAAGCAATAATGCATTCAACATCTCTTTTTATGGAGGGCCAAAAAAAATCTTGATCTATAAGTTTGATGGCTTTATCGTTACCAAAGTATCCCATTATACCCCAAAATGATGTTTAGTTATCAGGAAATCTTGAAGATATAATCTAGGTATGCAAAGTTTATTTACTCGATAAAGATATTTATGTATAAAAAAATGGGCCAATTAGAATAAGAGGTTTATTTAGGTGATCATGATAAAGAAGATGAAAATTAGAGCATGTGGTATGACAAGGAGAAATGATAAGATATACTGCTTATGCTCAATATTACGGCTTGCCTTTACACTACTGCTGCTGTATGCCAGAGCTCTTTAAATCTTACCCGTTTGATCTCTACTCTAATGATCTGAGCCGCACTCCTGCAACTAACCGGTATTATATATTAGCATTACTGTAGCAGAGACGGTAAGAAGGATGATTCTCTATTCAAGGAAATCGGTTTTCATCTTCTTCCTGATTCTTCCATCTATTCTGCTATCTCGTTTTGCTTGTGCTTTTCTCTACTAATCTGCAAGTTCCAGTTATGAACTTCTTCATGGTATCAGAGCTGTAGGTCACTGGTGTAAGCTCCGATGGCTGAGTCGTCAACAACTACGCCGGCAGAGGGTTTCGACTCTTCCTCTACAGCTGCCGAAATCATTATTCCTCCTCAACTAAAGTTTTTCATGTCAAACGTGAAAACTATGGTTACCGTTCAGCTAACTTCTGAGAACCATCTCATATGGAAATCTCAACTCTTAAAACTTTTCACTGCAAATAATTTCGAAGGTCACCTCACGGGAGCCTCTGTTCAGCCGGAAAAATAAATTCTGAACAATAGTGGAATCCGAGTACTCAATCCTCTATACACTACCTGGATGCTCATCGATCAACATTTGGCTTCCGCCATTTACTCCACAGTTTCACCGTCTCTGTTACCCTACATTTTGAATCTCAACTCTACTCATGAGATTTGGGTAACGCTTGATCGTCGTCTCCAGTCGTCTAATCGCTCCAGGCTACTGCAACTTAAGGGTGAACTGCATCAGTTACAACTGGGAGACAAAACCATGTTCCAATATCTCTCTGATATTAAGAACAAAGTTGACGCGATTGTAGCTGCAGGATCCTCTATAGAAGCCGAAGACATTATACACTATACATTAAATGGCTTACCAGCCACTTATATGGGATTTAAAACTGCGATTCGCACTCAACTAAATCCTATTTCACTGGATGATTTTTACTCCCTACTCTGCAGTGAAGAACTACATCTAAATGTTGATAGCAGTCGTGACTCCATTACCACCGCTACATCTGGCTCCAGCTTTGCACTTACCGCAACTAGAGGCTTGTTTCGTGGACGAACTCGTGGTAGAATCCGCGGATCATTCCCTGGACGAGCAGCTCCAGGACGTAACTCAGCTGGTCGATCGTCTCCTAGCACAGGAGGTCCGGGTTCAAACCGAGGAGGAAGACGACCACGGCCTGGTATTGAATGTCAGATTTGTGGGAAATTAGGCCATTCAGCGGTAAACTGCTGGTATCGTCACAAAACCACATACAACAGTGCTCCTCAAGCATACATTACCACAGACAATCCAAACTCTGCAGAATGGTATTTGGACTCTGGAGCAACAGAACATTTAACTGCCAATTCCTCTCAGATTCACCACATTCAACCATACACTGGAGCATCTCATGTGCAAGTTGGGAATGGACAACACCTTCAAATCGCCAATACAGGACAAGGATTGCTACCTACTCCTAATAGTAAGCTTCGTTTGGCCAAAATCTTACATGTCCCACAACTATCTCATAATCTTCTTTCTATACATAAGCTCACTACTGATAATCCTTGCTTTGTTCTCCTTGACTCTAATGGTTTCATCATAAAGGATTCCCGGACCAACAAGACTCTTCTCCACGGACCCAATCATCATGGGCTCTATCCAGTTAATCTTCGCTTCTCAGCTTACCAAGCTAACAATGCCGCTACTATAGCATTGGCTTCACCCACTTACCTATTATCTATGTGGCATTGACGGCTAGGACATCCATCTTCATCAATCCAGAAATTCATACCCGCAGTTTTCTCCAATTGTTCTACCACCGATCGTCTCTTACATTGTAGTGCTTGTGCACGAGCAAAATGTAGTCGTTTACCGTTTTCTTTATCTTCTAGTAAAACAACTCAATGTCTAGAACTCATTCACAACGATGTATGGGGTCCCTCCCCAGTTTCTTCTATGCAATCCTATCGATATTATGTTATCTTTGTTGATGATTTTACTCGATATACTTGGATTTTTCCTCTTCATTTAAAATCTGATGTTTGCTCTGTTTTTCTAATGTTTAAGAAATCTGTTGAAAACCAGTTCCAAAAATCAATTAAATTTCTGCGAACTGATCGTGGTGGCGAGTATGTCAATACTACATTTAAAAACCATCTCACAAACTTTGGCATCTTGCATCAAACTACCTGTGCTTACACTCCACAACAGAATGGCATTTTTGAGAGAAAGCATCGACACATTGTTGAAACTGGTCGAGCCTTACTGCTGGACGCCAATTTACCTCAAAAATTTTGGGTTGATGCCTTAACTACAACAGTCTATTTAATTAACAGACTTCCATCTTCGTCTCTTAATCATAAATCCCCCTACGAATGTCTCTTTCATCGCACACCAGATTACTCCTACCTACGCATTTTTGGCTGTCTTGCCTATCCGTGGCTTCCAACTCAACTCTCACACAAATTATCACCTCGCTCTTGTCCTTGTGTGTTTCTCGGATATGCTGAGCACACCAAAGGTTATCGCTGCTTTGATGTTCAGACCTCCAAACTATACATCTCACATCATGTGCGTTTTCATGAACACATTTTTCCGTTTCATACTAATTGTTCTGTCCAACCCAGCACTCCTAGTCCAATACCAGAATCCATATCAACCCTTCTGCTTGCCTCTCTGAGTCACCCCCCAATCTCATCCACCAATACAAGTCCTATATCACCCAACTCACCAGTGCATCCTTCTCCTGTTGCGGCCAAATCTCCGTCCATTCCCCTGCTATGTCCAACATCTCCTCTACAGGATGCAACCCGAGCTCATCCGATGCTCACCCGTGCTCAGACAGGAAAGCTCAAACCAAAAGCAATATTTGATCTTGCAAATCTTGTTATACCTACAAAACCAACTAGTTTCACACAGGCCTCCAAGTATTTGGTTTGGCGACAAGCTATGAGCAGTGAATTTGAAGCTCTACAAAAATAGGGCACTTGGGAGTTAGTACCTTACAACCCCAATCAAAACATTCTTGGTTGCAAATGGCTCTATAAAACCAAGTATAACTCTGATGGATCTATTTCTCATTACAAAGCATGGCTTGTTGCTCAAGGGTTTAAACAAGAGCATGGTCTTGACTATAATGAAACTTTCAGCCCTGTTGCAAAATTTGCCACCATACGAATCCTTCTTACGGTTGCAGTACAACATAGCTGGCCTATTGTGCAGCTCGACGTGTCGAATGCATTCTTACATGGTGTTCTATCGGAGACTGTTTATATGAAACAACCAGCGGGGTTTGTCGATCCTCAATACCCGCACCATGTTTGCCTGTTACGCAAAGCCATTTATGGTCTTAAGCAGTCACCACGGCAGTGGTTTACCACCTTTTCTGCTTATCTCATCCAATATGGATTTAAGACAAGCACTGCCGACCCTTCTCTACTCTTATTTCATAAAGATACAACTCAACTATACATCTTAGTGTATGTTGATGATATTTTGCTCACAGGCAATTCTCAAACAGCCATTGATCAATTAATTTCTGCTCTTTAGTCTCAGTTCTCCTTCAGAACTCTTGGAAGATTAAATCAATTTCTTGGCCTTCAGGCCACTTATACCGAGAACGGCATTCAGCTTACTCAGACAAGCTATGCACAGGAAATTCTCAGCAAGGCTGCCATGACTGATTGCAAACCCGTGCAAACCCCTTTGCCGTCCAAATTACCGTATGTCACAGAGGACAGTCCTCTTTACTCTCGACCTGATTTTTATCGCCAGCTCGTGGGTTCCCTGCAATATTTGACTATCACTCTCCCTGATCTACAATTTGCTACCAATTATCTGTGTCAACACATGCATCAACCCCACACAATTCATTTTCAGCTGCTCAAACGGGTGTTGCGTTATGTTTAGGGCTCTCTACATCTCGGCTTACCAATCACTAAATCAAATCTCCAACTCACTGCCTTTGCTGATTAAGATTGGGCCACTGATAAATCTGATCGTCGTTCAATTACAGGATATTGTGCTTTCCTTGGCAACACTTTAATATCATGGATGGTCAAGAAACAAACTTCAGTTGCTCGGTCTTCCACCGAGGCTGAGTATAGAGCATTGTCTACAGCGGCTTGTGATCTTATCTGGCTCCGTCGCCTGCTCATGGAGTTTCAGATGCCCTTACATCTCCTACAGCATTATACTGTGACAATGTCTCTGCACTTGCCTTAGCAAATAATCCAATCTTCCATGCTAGAACTAAGCACATTGAAATTGATTTTCATGTTATACGAGACTGCATTCGCTCCCGTCACATTTCAGTGCATCATATCTCCATCGAAGACCAGCCTGCCGATATCTTTACAAAGTCTCTACCTGCTGTGCGTTTTGCTGCTCTTCGACACAAGTTAACACTTTGTCCACCAGTGGTTAACTTGAGGGGGACTGATAAGGAGAAATGATAAGATATATTGCTTACGCTCAATATTACAGCTTGCCTTTACACTACTGCTGCTGTATGCCAGAGCTCTTTAAATCTTACCCGTTTGATCTCTGCTCTAATGATCTGAGCCGCACTCCTGTAACTAACCGGTATTATATATTAGCATTACTGTAGCAGATACGGTAAGAAGGATGATTCTCTATTCAAGGAAATCGATTTTCATCTTCTTCCTGATTCTTCCATCTATTCTGCTATCTCGTTTTGCTTGTGCTTTTCTCTACTAATCTGCAGGTTCCAGTTATGAACTTCTTCATGGTATAGTTTTCTTTTATCCTTGAAAAGTGAGGGATTTGTGATTCTAAAGAAGACATAACAAAAGTGACTCGTGATAAGTCATTAGCAGTTTTATCATACCTGATTTGTGTTTCAAAATAAAAAAAAGTCTTGTAAACATTCAACCCATTTTGCATTACTGTGGTTAAGTTTTCTTTAAGCGTTGATAAACTTAAGGGCATGATGGTCATAATGTAAGATAATTTCATTGTATAATAGTTAATGCCTCTAGTGTTTAAGGGATGGGATAATGACATAAAATTCTCTATCCAAACTAGAAAAGCATTGTTTTGTCTTATTTAATTTTTTTAGTAAAATAAGCAATGCAATAGTTCTATTGACTGAGAACACCACCTCCATCTTGTAAGAGGAATTCAAAATATAAAAGAAAGCATCAACATGTGGGTGAACATACAAAGATAGCTTCAAATTTAGGTTTATATGTCCCAAACATCATTGGAGCAAGAATAATATATTTTTGGAAAGTGAAGATGCATATCTATCTTAATATTTTTGTGAGCCCTACAATATGGAAAGCAAATCAATTATTTTTAATGATGAAGGGGGTGACCAATCAAGTATGGAAAAAGGAAGAAGTGTGAAATAAAGCTTGCTATATATGAAAATTTTCAATTTTGTAAGTCAAATAAGAGGGAATATTTGAATTTATATAGTTTTCATCTATTTCACTCCTCTCCCTCTTCATTATAATGTTATAAATATATATGTAGACATTGTAATTTAAATGTTGAATAAATGAAGATCAAAGTGAATAGACTTTGCTTGCCTTTGTGTTGGGTTAACTTTTAGGTATGACTTGATGGCCCTCCCCTTTCGGATAGCTTGGTGGCTAGTTTCCAATAATATAATAATTGGAGCCACACTACTAATAAATATGGCTTTCACATCACTTTTTTTGACCTACTGCAGTGGTTTAAACACCTGCTAAATTATTTACAGCGGTTTAGGAACCAGTGAAAATCCGCTATATTTGCATTCACTGGAAAGACTTTTGCAGCGATTTTATGAGTGTTGTTGTGGGAAAGCTTTAGCATAACTTTTATAGGTGTTAAAACATCTTCTAAAGGGTAGCACACACACACACACACATACACACACACACACATATATATATATTAATGCCAAACAACAGATTCCTACAACATATAAACAATACAACCCAAAAGCATATGAGTGAACATATCTAACCAAATCTCAAACAACTACAAATTTAAAATAACAAAAATATTTAAAAATTAATTACAAAGGATATACACCAACATTTTAACTTTTTTGGCAGATTTTATTTGTATAAAAAGTTCTAAATATGAACATAACGATTAGAAAGCAATTGTGTTATGAGATTAAAATATCATCAAGATAAAAGTATTATCTAATAATTACAAAAAGTGTCTCAATGCTCCTCCACCATTTCATGTTCCACACAAGCAGCATAAATAGTAATTACTTTAAAGCTCTAAAATGAATGAAATAGTTTATCAAATAAATACGACAGATTATCTCAATGTTGAGTTTGTGGCTATAGGTTAGATTGGCTAAAGATTTGGGACTGCATTTTAGAGAAAAACTACACTCTATTTCTTTGAGACATTGAGACAAACACATCACTACATGAAACTCCAGTTTTTGCGGCAAAAAAAAAAAAAAAGCCACAAAGTAAGTCAAATCTTTCACAGATTTCAATTTGTGGCAGATTCAATTCCAACAATATAAGTCACATCACAAAAGTATTTGCGATGGAAGTGATCCATCGCAAATAATTTATGGCAGATTTACGATGGATTTACGACATAATTATATTGAAGAAAATGACGCCTTCCTTTTTACAAAATGCCGAAATTATGTCACAAATTAAGACAAATTTGCTCAGGGAAATTTGCCGCAATTTGTAGGAAAATGTCATCATAAATTATGGCAGAAATTCCTGTTGTAAATTTGCCACAATTTTATGACGGATTGTTATGTCATTAAATATGATATTCGTTTGTTGTTTCAACAGTTGTGGTGGAATCACAAATGCTCTAGAAACATGTAGCATAAATAAAAAATAGCTACTGCAATCCGTTATTAAGCTTTTCACACTAACAATCTAAGTAGTTTAAAAGTAGTATTTAATAATGCTAATATTTTAAAAAACAATGCTAAAACAAACATAAGAAACACCCTTTTGTACAATCACATTCCAACTTCTTATAAAAAATCACATTCCCTAGAATTCTACAATTTCTACAACATTATTAAAGTATCAATAGTTCTTATGCAACAAAAGAAAAAAATGCATAAAACCCCCTACATAAACAATCTAAGTAGAATATGTATCCTCACTCTCATACTAGGCTGATGGAGGTACATGATTTTTTTTTTTTAATTTTCTCTCTTAATCTCTTAAGTTCATCTAGTATCTTAATGTTAATGTCCACTTGTATTTTTTGAGCATTTTCTAGCTCTGCTGTCAAGTTAGCCACCTATTGGCTTTATAAACTCTCATGATTGTTTGTAGAGTAGCTGCAGGCAGAAGAAAATTGTCCCTTTTACATATAGGTTTGTGAGCCTAATTCATAGACTCATCCTTTTTACATTTCACCTGTTGCCTATGACCAAGTGCGATAATTAGAAATATATGCATAACCCCTAGATGATCCCTCTCCAACTGTAGCCTGGCTCTCTCAAAGCCATGTATACTCATCCTACAAAATATAACATAAGATTAATCATCGTATAATTATCACTTATAATATTTCTATAAGCATTGTAACCTTATATACTTTACATACACCCTCCTTGCTCGCTCATCTACTAATTACTGGTTTTTCTGCCACTTATGAGTGTGACTATGCAACTCAATTGTAGTGGGGTCTTTCTAAGCATATTCTTCTATAATATACTTAAATTAGCATGCATAATGTTAAAATTCTTTCCAATTATCATCTTTGCTCAGTGTGTGGAACTGCGCCTCAGTATGGAGGAAGCTACCCAGGTTAGAAGCTCTATTCTATTTTTTCTGCTCCTTCCTTGCTATATAACCTTGGCTACCTTAAGCACTATTGAGCTTGACCCATACACCCTCTTCAATCCAAAGTGGTAACTCGTTTGTCCTCCTAATGGGTTTGAATATGTCTCGCAGGTGAGTTACTCCGCATTTCTCAAAATTTATTCTAATTCGAGTATCATGTTCAGGCAACCAAAAAAAATCTCATTGTATATACCAGACTAGAAGAAAAATTATTATTTATTAGCTTAATAAAATAATGATAGATGTTAACAATATTGCAACTTACCAACCTCAAACTCCCTAAATCATATGTCGCACACTCCCTTCGAGATTTTCTTCCAAGAGATATATAGAATATCAAACCTGCTTCATATGATATCCCATATCTTATGTGTGGGCTGCTTTGATGGGAAAAACTTGCACAAAATATTATTTCTCAAATATATGTGTTATATAAAACATACACAATTATATACGTGTCACCCTAAATCTGAATCAACATGTACCCTTCTGTAGTCAACACTGTGGTAGTCTGTGTGGAGGGTCCAACTATAATTGGGGTGGAAGGTCCGGCTACAAAGGGCTGAGGGGGTGATAGGTAGTAAAATGGTGGAACATCTAGTGGATAGGGATAAGTACTAGTGACTCCCTAAGAAGATGGTGGGGGGGGGGGGGGGGGGGGGGTAGTACAAGTAAAAGGGAGCCATTTGCAAAGGGTTTGGTGATGGAAAGTGGGGGTTTGGGAAGTAAAATGAAGTACTCAGGCTGGATATGAGTGGCAGTCTGTGAAGAGGAGGTCCCCTCAATACCTCCACCCATACGGGATCATCACCATTATTCTTCTTATGCCTGGAAATATTTGTGATCAACCGCTTAGGGGGGCTCATCACCTTAAAAGCCATATGCAAAAAATAAAAGAAAAAATAGTTATAATTTGTATATTTATGAAAATGTTGGAAATAAGTAAATTAAATGCAGGAAATAATGTTACAATAAGTAGTAACTACTGTGATATAATAAAGAAAGGAACTACTATATGTACTCTAACATCTTGTAAAGAAAATTATTAAGTTATTTGCATTTACCTCCTAACTATTAATTGCTAGGTGATTCACTTCCATTTGACAAGACCACGTCATCACTACTAATATCTTCAATATTTTTCTCAAGTCTAAGTCAACCTTCTCTAACTACAACTCAGTGTCATTAGCTATAATTTGATCATCTACATCATTAGCAGGCTTTTTAATGTTCGATATACACTCCTCTTGATATGTTGTTGGTATTAATGCAACATTCTCAATAACCCCTAAGTTTAGTATTAATAACTATAAGCCAATCTTGCTTATCACGTAGTGTACCTAGATAATTAACAAAGAAGACTTAAGTATCCTGGCTAGCAATGACAAATGAGTCATATTTTTCATATATTCTACCTCACTTTACTTCTATAATTCTATAAAGTGGATGCACACTTCTTCCTTTATTTTGCACTGGATCATACCAATCATAATTAAAAAAATATAAGTTATTCACTTCATCAAGATATTCCAACTATAGTACTTCCTATAATACCTCATAACACTCATAGTCATCACCTGTATGATTGTTCCCTTTCACACATACACCAAAGTTTTCTTTTTTTTCGACCTTCACACCAAGCTTTAGTTTAAAATCTGTTATCGTTGACAAAAAAATTGGCTAACATTTTATTTCTCTCATAGGCCCCTAAGCTAGATTCATTAGTCCTTGCTCTTATAAATATTTGGCTTCATTATGGACCTGATTAGTGCAGAAAGTGTAGCTATATTATTATCATTTTCAATAAGATAGTTAATTATGATATATAAGGTTGAAGTGACTTATCTAAATACATACCATTTCTTTGAATCAATTTAGAAATTCCGATTCCACTCTCTTTCGTGCTTAAATAGTGATATTGTAGTCATACTATTTATAAAATTTTTGGAAAAGTTTTGAATTTATGGTCTCTATATATGAGTCTACAAAATGTACAAAATTTTAACTTAAATATACTTGAGATATGGCTCAACTTTAGTACAATTAAGCAATGTGTACAATATGGCAACTCTCATCTCCTTATCTGCTAAATAGCATGCAATACAAGCACCTAAAATCTCACTGCGTTTATTGAATACTCATATGTTACTGGTAGACTAATGTATATCTGGATTACCCTAATTTTAAAGTACAATATTCCTTAATTATTGTAACTCTGTGTTAAAATAGTATGAGAAAAATTGAGTAGTCTCATACATCAAGTATATTTCACATATTAATCCTTTGGGATGTGCTTTATTTTTTATAGTCTTCTTAAGTTTATTTAAATACCTAAATTATATATGATTATGAATTAATAACTTATTAATAATATTTGATATATTATATTTGCATAAAATTACCTCTCAAAAGGTTACATCCACAGATATTGAACATGTCCACTAACTTTAGTCTCATTTGATAAATTCACAGGTACATGCTCCATGGAGTCAAAAAATCTTGGAGAAAATATCTTCTCAAGCTTGCACAAAATTAAAGGAAGATATAGACCAAAGCTTCTTCATTCTATCTTAATAAGCATAAGTCCTTGAAGAAGATAATTAGTTTGGTCAAGGGATTCAAGATTGATTCTAGAAGAGAGCTGAAAGCAATGGGCTACAGACATTCCATAAAGATGTGACAATCATGACTTTTCAATCCAAATAATCTACCATATCTTATATCAACTTATCAACTTAGGTTGGAAGCATATCCATCAGGGTAGCTTTAGGCTCTATACCCATTCAGAAACTGCTCATCGCCACACTAAGTGAAGGTGAATTGAGCTTTTGGCTTTAGTAGTTTTATATTTTTATCTTCCTTTAACTTAAGTGTTTTCCTCCTACAAATATCTTTCAAGTCCATCCTAACTTTTACAACATATTTAGATTTTCCCTTGATGTTCATCACTCTATTGAACACATTGTCAAAAATATTATTCTTTATATACATCACAATTAAATTATGTTTGATCAAGTTTTCTCTTCAATATAGCTATGTCAAGCAAATACTCTTCTTTGTCCAATTATGAGTAACTCTATACAGAATTTTGTAAACAACTAATGATAAAGAATTAATTATCGTGGGTATGAAATTTACTCTTTAAAATATTTTCTTACTGCTTAACTTTAGTGGAGGTTGTGTCATCTACATTTTTTGAGAAAGTATACTTCTTTCGCCTAAATGGATGATTTGCAGGACACAACGATAGTCAAACCAAGTGTTTTCCATATGATATGGACAATCTACCTTGTCTGTAATGCTTCAACTAGAAAGTATATCGTATGCTAGAAAGTGACCACTTATTCAAAGTAACACCACCCTCAATATAAAATTTTATTTGGTGGATATATCATATGTAGCAACTCTTTCATTCCACAATAATTATAAGTCATTGATTAAAGGTTGCTAGAACACATCCACCTTTACCTTCAGATTGTGTGGGCTTATAATGATAAGTGTCAGAAATATGAAGAGTGTAGTCATATATAACTCTATAGGAAGATTATAGGAGTGAGTATCATAAGCCGCATGAGTAAGATGAGACAAATTGGATAAATGAAGTAAAACCATCTACACATAAACCTAATCTTATATTTCTTAATTTTATGATAAAAGTAGGATACATTTAAATTGTTTCCAATCTTCTATTTCTCACAAATGTGTTGGAACACCTACTTATAAGACGTGTTCCTTATGTCATCTCAAATGTGCAGCAGAACTCATAAATGCATATAAACATTATAATATGGGAATGATGGATAAGTATAATAATCGACCTTTTGTTACCTTTTTTGCTTCCTTGTTTTCCAAGAACTTAGTTTAAATCTTGGGGCTTTATAAGGATGACAAGCAATCTCTAACAAAATATCCCTATAGTAGAATGCATCCGTTAACACAATAATATCTTTTTATAGCTGTCAAACAAAGTTTGGAAACAAATTTTTTAATCCATTATAAATATGTTAGCATAATATTATCTGTCAGGTTGGTCTCCTTAAGTAGGCCAATGAATTGATTAAATCATTCTCTGGGTACATTCTATAATTATGTCTTTATACTTAATATCTTCACAATAATAGATAATTCTAAGTGAGTAGTGCACCCATTCCAAATTATTTGTTGCGCAAGGTGCGATAAATCATAGAAGTTTCAGCCTCCTTATTTGGGGACTCTTATGTATATTATTGAAATTGTGGTATACTTGCATCATAAACTAAGTCCTCAAATGTCCTAACTCTGTCTTCCTCAACTATGTTGAAACCTGTAGATGGGCCGTATTGAAAGTCGAAATGAGGCTCATACTCATGATGTGAAGTCTAATACCAATATTATAGCATGAATCCTCTATGATATAGATCAACAGTAATATCATATATTGTGAGGTAGGATTGATTTTTTTTCTTTGAATAAGGACAAAAAAATCTTCCCTCTAATATAAAGGAAAGTGATTGACATCCTACTTGAATGAAATAATTCACTTCATTAAAAAATCTATCTATTAATGTCTTGCGTCCAAGTAACAATTGGTTATACATCTAACTTCTATAGTTTTGAATATCCATAACACACTCAGGCTATAAATTCTTACAACCCAATAATGAGAATTTTATCAATTAAACAAATAAAAATATTACTTCACATGCAAGAAGATCCCTCATCTTTGCAACACTTAACTTAATATTATACATCTTTTTAAATGGACAACAATCTGCCCCATAAAGCAGTGTAGGTCTCACCAAATCTTATAGAATTTTTGCTTAAGTTTGAGGGAGACGTTTTATCAGACAACAAGCCCAATATATTCCTCCACTTGAACCATACAAAATGAATATATATGTGACAAAACCATCTAAGGAGACTCTCTCTAATCTTATCTTCCACTAGAGCTAGTCCAACCTTTTCACGTATATGCTCATTTTGTTTCCTATATGTAAGAGTAAAGTCACTCATCCACCTAAGCATCCTCATCTCTGCAACACTTAACTTAACATTATGCTTTTTTTGAATGGCCAACATCTGCACAAAAAAGAAGTGTAGGTCTCACCACTTATAGAATTTTTTCTTAAGTTTGAGGGAGAATTTTTGCAAGTTTTCAGTGTGACCCTAAGCAATAATGCATTCAACATCTCTTTTTATGGAGGGCAAAAAAAATCTTGATCTAAAAAGTTTGATGGCTTTATCGTTACCAAAGTATCCCCATTATACCCCAAAATGATGTTTAGAGTTATCAGAAATCTTGAAGATAAATCTAGGTATGCAAAGTTTATTTACTCGATAAAGATATTTATGTATAAAAAAATGGGCCAATTAGAATAAGAGGTTTAATTAGGTGATCATGATAAAGAAGAATGAAAATTAGAGCATGTGGTATGATAAGGAGAAATGATAAGATATACTGCTTCATGCTCCATTTTATACGGCTTGCCTTTACACTACTGCTTGTTGTATGCCAGAGCTCATTAAATCTTAACCCGTTATGATCTCTACTCTAATGATCTGAGCCGCACTCCTGTAACAAACCGGTATTATATATTAGCATTAAAAGAACGTAGCAGAGACGGTAAGAAGGATGAATTTCTCTATCAAGGAAATCGTTTCATCTTCTTCCTGATTCTTCCATCTATTCTGCTATCATCGTTTTGCTTGTGCTTTTCTCTACAAATCTGCAAGTTCCAGTTATGATACTTCTTCATGGTATCAGAGGCTGTAGTCACTTGGTGTAAGCTCTGATGGCTGAGTCGTCAACAACTACGGCTCCGGCAGAGGGTTTCGACTCTTCCTCTACACATGCCGAAATCATTATTCCTCACTCAACTAAAGTTTTTCATGTCAAACGTGAAAACTATGGTTACCGTTCAGCTAACTTCTGAGAACCATCTCATATTGAAATCTCAACCCTTAAAACTTTTCACTGGCAAATAATTTCGAAGGTCACCTCACGGAGCCTCTGTTCAGCCGAAAAATAAATTCTGAACAATAGTGGAATCCGAGTACTCAATCCTCTATACACTACCTGATGTCTCATCGATCAACATTGGCTTCCGCCATTTACTCCACAGTTTCAACCGTCTCTCGTTACCCTACATTTTGAATCTCAACTCTACTCATGAGATATGGGTAACGCTTGATCGTCGTCTCTCCAGTCGTCTAATCGCTCCAGGCTACTGCAACTTAAGGTGAACTGCATCAGTTACAACTGGGAGACAAAACCATGTTCCAATATCTCCCTCTGATATTAAGAAACAAAGTTGACGCGATTGTAGCTGAGCTGCAGGATCCTCTATGAACCGAAGACATTATACACTATACATTAAATGGCTTACCAGCCACTTATAATGGGATTTTAAAACTGCGATTCGCACTCAACTAAATCCTATTCCCTGGATGATTTTTTACTCCCTACTCTCTGGCAGTGAAGAACTACATCTAATGCTGATAGCATCGTGACTTCCATTACCACCGCTACAGCTGGCTCCAGCTTTGCACTTACGCAACTAGAGGCTTGTTTCGTGGACGAACTCGTGGTAGAATCCGCGATCATTCCTGGACGAGCAGCTCCAGGACGTAACTTCAAGCTGGTCGATACGTCTCCTAGCACAGGAGGTCCGGTTCAAACCGAGGGAGGAAGACGACCATTGGGCCTGGTATTGAATGTCATATTTGTGGAAAATTAGGCCATTCAGCGGTAAAAACTCTGCTGGTATCGTCACAAAACCACATACAACAGTGCTCCTCAAGCATCAATTAACCACAGACAATCCAAACTCTGCAGAATGGTATTTGGACTCTTGGAGCAACAGAACATTTAACTGCCAATTCCTCTCAGATTCACCACATTCAACCATACACTGAAGCATCTCAAGTGCAAGTTGGGAATGGACAACACCTTCAAATCGCCAATACAGGACAAGGATTGCTACCTACTCCTAATTAAGCTTCGTTTGGGCAAAATCTTACATGTCCCCACAACTATCTCTCAAAATCTTCTTTCTATACATAAGCTCCACAACTGATAATCCTTGCTTTGTTCTCTCTTTGACTCTAAAGGTTTCATCATAAAGGATTCCCGGACCAACAAGACTCTTCTCCACCGGACCCAATCATCATGGCTCTATCCAGTTTAATCTTCGCTTCTCAGCTTACCAAGCTAACAATGCCGCTGACATAAGCATTGGCTTCACCCACTACCTATTTATCTATGTGGCATTGACGCTAGGACATCCATCTTCTCATCAATCCAGAAATACATACCCGCAGTTTTCTCCCAATAGTTCCTACCACCGATCGTCTCTTACATTGTAGTGCTGTGCACGAGCAAAATGTAGTCGTTTACCGCGTTTTCTTTATCTTCAGTAAAACAACTCAATGTCTAGAACTCATTCACAACGATATATGGGGTCCCACACCAGTTTTCTTCTATGCAATCCAATCGATATTATGTTTATCTTTGTTGATGATTTTACTCGATATACTTGGATTTTTCCTCTTCAATTAAAATCTGATGTTTGCTCTGTTTTTCTAATGTTTAAGAAATCTGTTGAAAACCAGTTCCACAAATCAATTAAATTTCTGCGAACTGATCGTGGTGCGAGGTATGTCAATACTACATTTAAAAACCACTCACAAACTTTGCATCTTGCATCAAACTACCTGTGCTTAAACTCCACAACAGAATGGCATTTTTGAGAGAAAGCATCGACACATTGTTGAAACTGGTCCAGCCTTACTGCTGGACGCCAAATTTACCTCAAAAATTTTGGTTGATGCCTTAACTACAACAGTCTATTTAATTAACAGACTTCCATCTTCTCTTTAAATCATAATTCCCCCTACGAATGTCTCTTTTCATCGCACACCAGATTACTCCTACCTACGCATTTTTGGCTGTCTTGCCTATCCGTGCTTCTCCAACTCAACTCTCACACAAATTATCACCTCGCTCTTGTCCTGTGTGTTTCTCTGGATATGCCTGAGCACACCAAAGGTTAACCGCTGCTTTGATGTTCAGACCTCCAAACTATACATCTCACATCATGTGCGTTTTCATGAACACATTTTTCCGTTTCATACTAATTGTTCTGTCCAACCCAGCACTCCTAGTCCAATACCAGAATCCATATCAACCCTTCTCGCTTGCCTCTCTGAGTCACCCCCCAAACTCATCCACCAATACAAGTCCTAATCACACCAACTCACCAGGCATTCCTTCTCCTGTTGCGGCCGAATCTCCGTCCATTCCCCTGTTACGTCCAACATCTCCTCTACAGGATGCAACCCGACTCATCCGATGCTCACATGTGACCTAGCTCAGACAGGAAAAGCTCAAACCAAAAGCAATATTTGATCTTGCAAATCTTGTTATACCTACAAAACCACTAGTTTCACACAAGGCCTCCAAGTATTTGGTTTGGCGACAAGCCTAGAGCAGTGAATTTGAAGCTCTACAAAAAATAGGGCACTTGGGAGTTAGTACCTTACACCCCAATCAAAACATCTTGGTTTGCAAATGGCTCTATAAAACCAAGTATAACTCTGATGGATCTATTTTTCATTACAAAGCATGACTTGTTGCTCTAAGGTTTAAACAAGAGCATTGGTCTTGACTATAATGAAACTTTCATTCAGCCTTGTTGCAAAATTTGCCACCATACGAATCCTTCTTACGGTTTCAGTACAGCATAGCTGGCCTATTGTGCCGCTCGACGTGTCGAATGCATTCTTACATGGTGTTCTAATCGGAACTGTTATATGAAACAACCAGCGGGTTTTTGTCGATCCTCAATACCCGCAACCATGTTTGCCTGTTACGCAAAGCCAATTTATGGTCTTAAGCAGTCACCACGGCAGTGGTTTAACCACCTTTTCCTGCTTATCCATCCAATATGGATTTAAGACAAGCACTGCCGACCCTTCTCTACTCTTATTTCATAAAGATACAACTCAACTATACCATTCTTAGTGATGTTGATGATATTTTGCTCACAGGCAATTCTCAAACAGCCATTGATCAATTAATTTCTGCTCTTTAGTCTCAGTTCTCCTTCAGAACTCTTGGAAGATTAAATCAATTTCTTGGCATTCAGGCCACTTATACCGAGAACGGCATTCAGCTAACTCAGACAAGCTATGCACAGGAAATTCGACAACAAGGCTGCCCATGACTGATTGCAAACCCGTGCAAACCCCTTTGCCGTCCAAATTACCGTATGTCACAGAGGACATCCTCTTTACTCTCGACCTGATTTTATCGCCAGCTCGTGGTTCCCTGCAATATTTTGACTATCACTTCCCCTGATCTACAATTTGCTACCAATTATCTTGTCAACACATTTAATCAACCCCACACCAATTCTTTTTCAGCTGCTCAAACGGGTGTTGCGTATGTTTAGGGCTCTCTACATCTCGGCTTCTACCAATCACTAAATCAAATCTCCAACTCACTCCGCCTTTGCTGATTAAGATTGGGCCACTGATAAATCTGATCGCGTTCAATTACAGATATTGTGCTTTCCTTGGCAACACATTAATATCATGGGGATGGTCAAGAAACAAACTTCAGTTGCCGCTCGGTCTTCCACCGAGGCTGAGTATAGAGCATTGTCTACAGCGGCTTGTGATCTTATCTGGCTCCGTCGCCTGCTCATGGATTTTCAGGTGCCCTTACATCTCCTAACAGCATTATACTGTTGACGAATGTCTCTGGCACTTGCCTTAGCAAATAATCCAATCTTCCATGCTAGAACTAAGCACATTGAAATTGATTTTCATTTTAACGAGACTGCTCTTCGCTCCCTCACACATTTCGTGCATCATATCTCCATCGAAGACCAGCCTGCCGATATCTTTACAAATCTCTACCTGCTGTGCGTTTTGCTGCTCTTCGACACAAGTTAAGCACATTTGTCCACCAGTGGTTAACTTGAGGGGGACTGATAAGGAGAAAGATAAGATATACTGCTTATGCTCAATATTACAGCTTGCCTTTACACTACTGCTCGCTGTATGCCAGAGCTCTTTAAATCTTACCCGTTTGATCTCTGCTCTAATGATCTGAGCCGCACTCCTGTAACTAACCGGTATTATATATTAGCATTTCTGTAGCAGAGACTGGTAAGAAGGATGATTCTCTATTCAAGGAAATCGATTTTCATCTTCTTCCTGATTCTTCCATCTATCTGCTACTCTCGTTTTGCTTGTGCTTTTCTCTACTAATCCTGCAGGTTACCAGTTATGAACTTCTTCATGTTAATTTTCTTTATATCCTTGAAAAGATGATGGATTTGTGATTCTAAAGAAGACATAACAAAAGTGAACTCGTGATAAGTCATTAGCAGTTTTATCATACCTGATTTGTGTTCAAAATAAAAAAAAAAATCTTGTAAACATTCAACCCCATTTTGCATTACTGTGGGTTAAGTTTCCTTTAGGCGTTTGATAAACTTAAGGCATGATGGTCATAATGTAAGATAATTACATTGTATAATTAGTTAATGCCTCTAGTGTTTAAGGGATGGGATAATTGACTATAAAATTCTCTATCCAAACTAGAAAAGCATTGTTTTGTCTTATTAAATTTTTTTAGTAAAATAAGCGAATGCAATAGTTTCTAATTGACTGAGAACACCACCTCCATCCTTGTAAGAGGAATTCAAAATATAAAAGAAAGCATCAACATGTGGGTGACCATACAAAGATAGCTTCAAATTTAGGTGTTATTATGTCCCAAAACATCATTGAGCAAGAATAATATATTTTAGGAAAGTGAAGATGCATATACTATCTTAAAATAATTTTTTGTGAGCCCTACAATATGGAAAGCAAATCAATTATTATTAATGATGAAGGGGTTGACCAATCAAGTATGGAAAAAGGAAGAAGTGTGAAATAAAGCTTGCTATATATGAAAATTTTCAATTTTGTAAGTCAAATAAGAGGGAATATAGAATTTAATCAATAGTTTTTCATCATTTCACTCTCCTCTCCCTCTTCATTATAATGTTATAAATATATATGTAGCATTGTAATATTAAATGTTGAATAAATGAAGATCAAAGTGAATAGACTTTGCTTGCCTTTGTGTGGGTTAAACTTTTTAGGATGACTTGATGGCCCTCACCCTTTCGGATAGCTTGTGGCTATTTTCCAATATATAAAATTGGAGCCACACTACTAATAAATAGGCTTTCCACAATCACTTTTTTTGACCTACTGAGTGGTTTAAACAACCTGCTAAATTAATTTACAGCGTTTTAGAACCAGTGAAAATCCGCTATAATTGCATTCACTGAAAGACTTTTGCAGCGATTTTAATGAGTGTTGTTGTGGGAAAGCTTAGCATAACATTATTATAGGTGTTAAAACATCTTCCTAAAGGGTAGCTACACACACACACACACACACACACACACCACACACACACACTCTCGGATATAATAATAATATATATATAAATATATAAAAATATATATAAAATATATATATAATGCAAACAACAGATTCCTACAACATAATACAATACAAGACCCAAAGCATAAGTGAACATATCTAACCAAAATCTCAACAACTACAAATTAAAAAATAACAAAAATATTTAAAAATTAATTCAAGGATATACACCAACATTTTAACTTTTTTGGCAGATTTTATTTGTATAAAAAGTATTCTAAATATTAACAAAAACGATAGAAGCAATTGTAGTTTATGAGAATAAAATATCATCAAGATAAAAAAAGTATTATCTAATAATTTACAAAAAGTTCTCAATGCTCCTCCACCCATTTCTGTTCCCACAAAGCACATAAATAGTAATAACTTACAAGCTCTAATTGAATGAAATATATTTATCAAATAAATACGACAGATCTACTCAATGTTGGTTTGTGGCTATAGTGTAGATTGCTAAAGATTTGGGACTAGCCATTTTGGAGAAAAACTACACTCTATTTCTTGAGACCATTGAGACAACACATCACACATGAAAGTCAGTTTTTTGCAAAAAAAAAAAAAAAAAAAAAAAACAAAAACACCACAAAGTAAGTCAAATCTTTCACAGATTTTCAATTGTGGCAGATTCAATTCCAACAATATAAGTCGACATCCACAAAATATTTGCGATGAAGTGATCCATTACGCAAATAATTTATGCAGATCATTACGATGGATTTACGACATAATTATATTGACAGAAATGACGCCATCCTTTTTTACAAAAATGGCCGAAATATAGTACACACATTAAGACAAATTTGCATCATTGAAATTATTTTTGCCGTCAATTAGTAGGAAAATGTTCATCATAAATTATGGCAGAAATACCTGTTTGTCAATTTGCCACAATTTATGAGACGGATTGTTATATCATTAAAATAAGATATTCGATTGTTGTTGTCAACAGTTGTGGGGAATCACAAATGCCCTAGAAACATGTAGCATAAATTAAACAAATAACTGCAAATCCGTTATTATTAGCTTTTCACCTAACAATCTAAGTTAGTTTACAAGTAGTATTTAATAATGCTAATAATTAAACAAACAATGCTAAAACAAACATAAAAACACCCTTTTGTACAATCTCAACAATTCCAACTCTTATAAAAAATGACATTCCCTAGAATTCATACAATTTTCTACAACAATTATTAAAGTAATCAATAGTTCTTAATGCAACAAAAGAAAAAAAATCATAAAACCCCCTACAAAACAATCTAAGTAGAATAGAATCCTCACTCTCATACCTAGGCTGATTGGAGGTACAGGAATTTTTTTTTTAATTTTCTCTCTTAATCTCTTAAGTTTCATCTAAGTATCTTAATGTTAAATGTTCCACTTGTATTTTTTTTGAGCAATTTCTAGCTTCGGTCTGTACAATTAGCCACCTATTGGCTTTATAAACCTCATGAATTGTTTGTAGAGTAGCTGCAGGCTAGAAGAAAATTTGTCCCTTGTTACATATAGTTTGTGAGCCTTAATTTCCTAGACTCATCCTTTCTACATTTCACCTGTTGCCTATGACCAAGCGCGATAATTAGAAATATATGCATAACCCCTAGAATGATTCCCTCTCCAACTGTAGCCGGGCTTCTCTCAAAGCCATGTTATACTCCATTCCCTGATCAAAATATATTACATAAGAATTAATCATCGTATAATAATCACTTATAATATTTCTATCATAACTTGTAACCTTTATATACTTTACATACACCCTCTGCTCGCTCATCATCTACTAATTACTGGTTTTTTTTCTGCCACTTATGAGTTTGACTATTGCAACATCAATTGTAAGTGGTGGGTCTTTCTTCTAAGCAATATTCTCTTTAATATACTTAAATTAGCATGCATAATGTTTAAAATTCTTCCAATTATCATACTTTGCTCAGTGTGTGGAAACTGCGCCTCAGTCAATGGAGGAAGCTACCCAGTTAGAAGCTCTATTCTATTTTTTCTGGCTCCTTCCTTGCTATAATAACCTTGGCTACCTATAAGCACTATTAGCTTGAACCCATAACTACCCCTCTTCAATCCAAAAGTGGTCACTCGTTTGTCCTCCGCTAATGGTTGAATATGTCTCGCAGGTGAGTTTACCATCGCATTTCTCAATAATTTATTCTAATTCGAGTATCATTTTCAGCAACCAAAAAAAAATCTCATTGTATATACCGACTTAGAAGAAAAAATTATTATGTATTAGCTTAATAAAATAATGATAGATGTTAACAATATTGCAACAACCAATCCTCAAACTCCCAAATCCATATGTCCACACATCCCTTCGAGATTTCGTTCCAAGAATATATATAGAATATCAAACCTGCTCCATATGATATCCCATATCTTATGTGGTGAGCTCTTTGAGGAAAAACTTGCACAAAATTTATTTCTCAAATATATGTGATATATAAAACATACACAATTATATACGTGTCACCCTAAATCTGAATCAACATGTACCCTTCTGCAAGTCAACATCTATGGTAGTCTTGTGGAGGTTCCAACTATAATTGGGGTGGAAGTCCGCTACAAGGCTTCGGGGGGTGATAGGTAGAAAAATGGTGGAACATCCAAGTGGATAGGGATAAGTTACTATTGACTGTACCCTAAGAAGATGTGGGGGGGGGGGAGGAGGTAGTTCAAGTAAAAGGGGACCATTTGCAAAGGGTTTGGTGAATGGAAAGTGGGGGGTATTGGGAGTAAAAATAAGTACTCCTTTCCTTAGGCTGGAATAGATGGCAGATCTGTGAAGATGGATGGTCCCCTCAATACCTCCACCTCAAACTGGATCATCACCATTATTCTTCTATATGCCTGAAATATTTGTGGATCAACCGCTTAGGGGGGGCTCTTCAGCCGTAAAAGCCATAATGCAAAAAATAAAAGAAAAAATAGTTATAATTTTGTATATTTATGAAAATGGTTGGAAATAAGTAAATAAATGCAGAAATAATGTTACAATAAGTAGTAATACTGTGATATAATAAAGAAAGGAAACTATATAATGTACTCTAACATCTTGTAAAGAAAATTATTAAGTATTATGCATTTACCCTCCTAACTATTAAATGCTAGGTGATTCACTTCCAATTGACAAGAACCACGTCATCACTACTAATAATCTCAATATTTTTTCTCAAGTCTAAAGTCAACCTTCTCTAACTACAACTCAGTGTCATTAGCTATAATTACATCAACAATACAGCATGAGCAGGCTTTTAATGTTCGATATCACTCCTCTTTGATTAGTTAATGGTATTAATGCAACATTCTCAATAACCCCATAGGTTTAGTATTAAATAACTATAAGCCAATCTTGCCTATCACACGTAGTGTACCTAGATAATTAACAAAGAAGACTTAATATCCTGGCTAGCAATGACAAATGATTCAAAATTTATTCATATATTTCTAACCTCCACTTTTACTTCCTATAATTCTATAAAGTGGATGGCACACTTCATCTTTATTTTGCACTGGTATCATACCAATACATAAATTAAAAAAATATAAGTTTATTCACTACTTCATCAAGATTATTCCAACTATAGTAACTTCCCAATAATACCTCAAACACCCATAGTCATCACCTGTATGATTGTTCCCCTTCAACACATACCACCAAAGTTTACTTTTTTTTTTGTTTCGACCTTCACACCAAGGCTTTAGTTTTAAAATCTGTTATTCGTTGACAAAAAAAATTTGGCTAAACATTTTATTTCCTCTCAATAGGCCCTAAGCTAGATCTCATTAGTCCATTTGCTCTTATAAATATTAGCTTTCCATTATGGACCTGATTAGTGCGAAAAGTGAGTATATAATTATCATTTTCAAATAAGATAGTTAATTAATGACGTAATATAAGGTAGAAGTGACTTATCTAAATACATACCGTTTGCTTTAGAATCAAATTTAGAAATTCCCGTTCCACTCTCTTTCTGCTTAAATAGTGATAACTGAAGTTCATACTAATTATAAAACATTTTGGAAAAGGTTTTGAATTATATGTCTCTATCATAGAGTCTACAAAAAGAACAAAATTTTAACTTAAATATACTTGAGATTATGGCTCAACTTTATACAATTAAGCAATGTTACAATATGGCAACTCTCATCTCCTTATCTGCTAAATAGCATGCAATACACAGCACCTAACATCTCACTGGCTTTATTTGGAATACTCAATGTTAATGTAGACCTAATTATATTCTGGATTATCCCTAATTTTTAAAGTACAATTATATCTTAATTATTTGTACCTTCGGTGTTAAAATAGTATGAGAAAATTGAGTAGTCTTCATAACACAGTATATATCACATAATAATCCTTTGGATGTGCTATTATTTTTTACAGTCTTCTAAGTTTTATTTAAATACTAAATTATAAAGATTATGATTAATAACTTAATAAATAATTGATATATTATATTTGCAAGAAAATTACCTCTCAAAAGGTAAACCACGAGAATTGAACATAGTCACTAACTTTAGTCTATATGATAAATTCCACAGGTACAGTGCTCCATGGCGTCAAAAAAACTTGGAGAAAATATCTTCTCAAGCTTGCAAAAATATAAAGGAAGATATAGACCAAGCTTCTTCATATTCTATCTTACTAAGCATAAGTCCTTGAAGAAGAAAAATAGTTGGCAAAGGGAACAAGATTGAATTATATTTGAGAGGCCAAGGCCTATAAGTATATAAGAGACTCATAGTTTTCTTGGTATGGTTGGGTATTTCAAAAGTTGCAAAGGATTGATTTAGTAGAAAAACATGAAATATCATTGTCATAAATTTAGAAACTTAAAATGTCAAATCCTTATTTCTTGGAAATATTAAAGTTATCATGTTGTGTTATAGTATTATAATTTTTGAAAAATATAAAAATCATCATTCTCATAAATTTGAAAACTTAAAGTTTTCATATTATTATTATTATTATTATATGATTTTTGGTAATAAATGAGATCAGTGTTGCTGTTGCAATGAATGAGAGAAAGATGAGGGGAATGGTTTTAAATGAGAGGGAGGGAAGAATATACAGGTGTAGTCAAAGTGAATTTGAGGCTAAGAGAACTTTTAGGAGATGAGGAGGGATACATGAGCACTTATGTCCCAAGCTCTCCTTAAATAGTTTAGGCCTTTTTCACAAAGTTCTATATAGCCTTAAAAGCATCATGTTTAGCACAATATATTTTAATACATGCATCAAAGAAAAAAATAAGTATCTTCAATGATTTTTTGCAAAGTAATTAAGCAATCCTTTCAAAAATTAATACAAGCAAAAAGCATATAAATTTTAAATGATTATCATATTTATAATTTTTAGGCTACCATTTCTTAAGCCCAATCCATGAAAAAGGCTTTTGTTTGTGGAACACACCCTTTATATTTAAATAATCTCAATAAAATTTTAGGTTATGTTAAGTTCAACAAAAGTTTAGGTTTGGTCTTTTTTATTGGGATAATAACTTAGAAAAAAGTAAATTCTTTATAGAGTGTCAAATAATATATAAATTTTTAAAATTTTTTAAAATAAACTATTAAATAAGGAAAGTTAAAGCTTGTGATAGCAATAATAACCCTTATTAAATAAAAATAAATCTTATCCGCTAGGTATCTCTAGAATTTTCAATCTTAAAAAATCAACTCGTGTCATGAATTTTTTTTTTTTTTTGGAAGTGACGTGTCCTTCAAGCTCCTTTGTCTTTATTTCTTTGGAGCTAACCCTTGGCTCTAATATTAGTTGATGCAGGATGTTGGTAGGATGGAAGGGAAAAACCCATGATTTTCCCAAATGTAATAATTTGACTTGGCTCCAACTATTATTTTATGGGAAATTATATATATATATATATATATATATTATATATATTACTTATATTATATATATATATATATATATAATGAAGACAAAGAGAATAAAAAGAGAGGAAAAAATTCAAATATATCCTTTTTTTTTTTACTTCTAAAATGAAAACTTTAATAAATAACAAGCTTTAATTTATGCTCTTTCTGCTTTCTATGGTTGATTGGTCATCCCCTTCATGATTGGAAATAATTTATTTATTTTCATTATTGCAGAGCTCACCAAAAAATTAAAAATACATATACATCTTCACTTTTCTAAAAATAGTTTTTTCTTGCTCCAATGATGCTTAAAAAATATATCCTTTTTTTTTTATTTTCATTATGCCACATGTTGATGCTCTCTTTTAATTTTTGAAATCCCTTTACAATATGGATGTCATATTAATTTTTTTTTGGAAATATTTGAAGTTATTATCTTATGCCTTGATATTCAAAATAGGACTTATGTACATGTTAGAAGACAATCCAAGAGATAAGCATTTGATCTATGTTTTTTAAGAATTTTGAATGAGTCACAAGCCCTAGCATGAAGATTACTATATTTGGTGGGGTAATGCTCGAGGAAAATTCAAATTAAGACATGATCGCCTTCATTATATTTCTTATTGAAACTTTTACAATTTACTACATTTGAATATTTATTATTTTTTAATTGGATTTGTTACTTTACTTATTCATATAGATTATTAAAATTTTATGCAAATAATAATGCAGCGTCTGAAAATGAATTATAGGGAATATCTACCAAATCAATTGGTTTATTTTTGGCTATAACCATAAATAACTTCGAAAGGCGTTTTTTGAGTTGTTCTAGAAATATTGCTATTGTAAGCAAACTTATAAGTTAGAAGATGCAAGTTCCAAGTGCCAATATTACACCAACTAAACTCCTTAGCAAATTTCCTAAGTTTGTCAATAACTTTTGTCTGACCATCTATTTTGGGGTGAAATGTAGATGAGAATTTTAATTGTGTTTCAAATAATATTTGTAGTGTTTTTTTAAAAAATATAAAATAAATCTAGCATAACAGTCTAAAACTATTATGGATGTTATCCCATATATCTCTCATAATTTCTTCGAAGAAAAGTTTAGCTATGTGGGAGGCATCAATAATTTTTTAGAAGAACAAGAATTGTGTCATTTTAAAGAACCATTCAACAATCACAAAAATACTATCATTTTCACTAAGAGTTCTTGGAAAACCTAAAATGAAGTTCATGGAGAAGGTCCTCTCAATGTTGATAAGGGACCAGAAGAGCTGTGTACTTGCCCACTTTTTACTTTATTATTTTGGCAAGTTTTCAAGTGTGACACTAAGCAATAATGCATTCAACATCTCTTTTTATGGAGGGCCAAAAAAAATCTTGATCTATAAGTTTGATGGCTTTATCGTTACCAAAGTATCCCATTAAACCCCAAAATGATGTTTAGTTATCAGAAATCTTGAAGATATAATCTAGGTATGCAAAGTTTATTTACTCGATAAAGATATTTATGTATAAAAAAATGGGCCAATTAGAATAAGAGGTTTATTTAGGTGATCATGATAAAGAAGATGAAAATTAGAGCATGTGGTATGATAAGAGAAATGATAAGATATACTGCTTATGCTGCAAAATATAACGGCTTGTTGCCTTTACACTACTGCTGTTGTATGCCAGAGCTCTTTAAATCTTACCCGTTGATCTCTACTCTAATGATCTGAGCCGCACTCCTGTAACTAACCGGTATTATATATTAGCATTACTGTAGCAGAGACGTAAGAGGGAAGTGATGATCTCTATTCAAGGAAATCGGTTTCATCTTCTTCCTGATTCTTCCATCTATTCTGCTATCTCGTTTTGCTTGTGCTTTTCTCTACTAATCTGCAAGTTCCAGTTATGAACTTCTTCATGGTATCAGAGCTGTAGGTCACTGGTGTAAGCTCTGATGGCTGAGTCGTCAACAACTACGCCGGCAGAGGGTTTCGACTCTTCCTCTACAGCTGCCGAAATCATTATTCCTCCTCAACTAAAGTTTTTCATGTCAAACGTGAAAACTATGGTTACCGTTCAGCTAACTTCTGAGAACCATCTCATATGGAAATCTCAACTCTTAAAACTTTTCACTGCAAATAATTTCGAAGGTCACCTCACGGGAGCCTCTGTTCAGCCGGAAAAAAAAAATTCTGAACAATAGTGGAATCCGAGTACTCAATCCTCTATACACTACCTGGATGCTCATCGATCAACATTTGGCTTCCGCCATTTACTCCACAGTTTTCACCGTCTCTGTTACCCTACATTTTGAATCTCAACTCTACTCATGAGATTTGGGTAACGCTTGATCGTCGTCTCCCAGTCGTCTAATCGCTCCAGGCTACTGCAACTTAAGGTGAACTGCATCAGTTACAACTGGGAGACAAAACCATGTTCCAATATCTCTCTGATATTAAGAAACAAAGTTGACGCGATTGTAGCTGCAGGATCCTCTATAGAAGCCGAAGACATTATACACTATACATTAAATGGCTTACCAGCCACTTATATGGGATTTAAAACTGCGATTCGCACTCAACTAAATCCTATTTCACTGGATGATTTTTACTCCCTACTCTGCAGTGAAGAACTACATCTAAATGCTGATAGCAGTCGTGACTCCATTACCACCGCTACATCTGGCTCCAGCTTTGCACTTACCGCAACTAGAGGCTTGTTTCGTGGACGAACTCGTGGTAGAATCCGCGGATCATTCCCTGGACGAGCAGCTCCAGGACGTAACTCAGCTGGTCGATCGACTCGTCTCCTAGCACAGGAGTCCGGTGTCAAACCGAGGAGGAAGACGACCACGGCCTGGTATTGAATGTCAGATTTGTGGGAAATTAGGCCATTCAGCGGTAAACTGCTGGTATCGTCACAAAACCACATACAACAGTGCTCCTCAAGCATACATTACCACAGACAATCCAAACTCTGCAGAATGGTATTTGGACTCTGGAGCAACAGAACATTACTGCCAATTCCTCTCAGATTCACCACATTCAACCATACACTGGAGCATCTCATGTGCAAGTTGGGAATGGACAACACCTTCAAATCGCCAAACAGGACAAGGATTGCTACCTACTCCTAATAGTAAGCTTCGTTTGGGCAAAATCTTACATGTCCCCACAACTATCTCATAATCTTCTTTCTATACATAAGCTCACAACTGATAATCCTTGCTTTGTTCTCCTTGACTCTAATGGTTTCATCATAAAGGATTCCCCGGACCAACAAGACTCTTCTCCACGGACCCAATCATCATGGGCTCTATCCAGTTAATCTTCGCTTCTCAGCTTACCAAGCTAACAATGCCGCTACTATAGCATTGGCTTCACCCACTTACCTATTATCTATGTGGCATTGACGCTAGGACATCCATCTTCATCAATCCAGAAATTCATACCCGCAGTTTTCTCCAATTGTTCTACCACCGATCGTCTCTTACATTGTAGTGCTTGTGCACGAGCAAAATGTAGTCGTTTACCGTTTTCTTTATCTTCTAGTAAAACAACTCAATGTCTAGAACTCATTCACAACGATGTATGGGGTCCCTCCCCAGTTTCTTCTATGCAATCCTATCGATATTATGTTATCTTTGTTGATGATTTTACTCGATATACTTGGATTTTTCCTCTTCATTTAAAATCTGATGTTTGCTCTGTTTTTCTAATGTTTAAGAAATCTGTTGAAAAACCAGTTCCAAAAATCAATTAAATTTCTGCGAACTGATCGTGGTGGCGAGTATGTCAATACTACATTTAAAAACCATCTCACAAACTTTGGCATCTTGCATCAAACTACCTGTGCTTACACTCCACAACAGAATGGCATTTTTGAGAGAAAGCATCGACACATTGTTGAAACTGGTCGAGCCTTACTGCTGGACGCCAATTTACCTCAAAAATTTTGGGTTGATGCCTTAACTACAACAGTCTATTTAATTAACAGACTTCCATCTTCGTCTCTTAATCATAAATCCCCCTACGAATGTCTCTTTCATCGCACACCAGATTACTCCTACCTACGCATTTTTGGCTGTCTTGCCTATCCGTGGCTTCCAACTCAACTCTCACACAAATTATCACCTCGCTCTTGTCCTTGTGTGTTTCTCGGATATGCTGAGCACACCAAAGGTTATCGCTGCTTTGATGTTCAGACCTCCAAACTATACATCTCACATCATGTGCGTTTTCATGAACACATTTTTCCGTTTCATACTAATTGTTCTGTCCAACCCAGCACTCCTAGTCCAATACCAGAATCCATATCAACCCTTCTGCTTGCCTCTCTGAGTCACCCCCCAATCTCATCCACCAATACAAGTCCTATATCACCCAACTCACCAGTGCATCCTTCTCCTGTTGCGGCCGAATCTCCGTCCATTCCCCTGTTACGTCCAACATCTCCTCTACAGGATGCAACCCGAGCTCATCCGATGCTCACCCGTGCTCAGACAGGAAAGCTCAAACCAAAAGCAATATTTGATCTTGCAAATCTTGTTATACCTACAAAACCAACTAGTTTCACACAGGCCTCCAAGTATTTGGTTTGGCGACAAGCTATGAGCAGTGAATTTGAAGCTCTACAAAAATAGGGCACTTGGGAGTTAGTACCTTACAACCCCAATCAAAACATTCTTGGTTGCAAATGGCTCTATAAAACCAAGTATAACTCTGATGGATCTATTTCTCGTTACAAAGCACGACTTGTTGCTCAAGGGTTTAAACAAGAGCATGGTCTTGACTATAATGAAACTTTCAGCCCTGTTGCAAAATTTGCCACCATACGAATCCTTCTTACGGTTGCAGTACAGCATAGCTGGCCTATTGTGCAGCTCGACGTGTCGAATGCATTCTTACATGGTGTTCTATCGGAGACTGTTTATATGAAACAACCAGCGGGGTTTGTCGATCCTCAATACCCGCACCATGTTTGCCTGTTACGCAAAGCCATTTATGGTCTTAAGCAGTCACCACGGCAGTGGTTTACCACCTTTTCTGCTTATCTCATCCAATATGGATTTAAGACAAGCACTGCCGACCCTTCTCTACTCTTATTTCATAAAGATACAACTCAACTATACATCTTAGTGTATGTTGATGATATTTTGCTCACAGGCAATTCTCAAACAGCCATTGATCAATTAATTTCTGCTCTTTAGTCTCAGTTCTCCTTCAGAACTCTTGGAAGATTAAATCAATTTCTTGGCATTCAGGCCACTTATACCGAGAACGGCATTCAGCTTACTCAGACAAGCTATGCACAGGAAATTCTCAGCAAGGCTGCCATGACTGATTGCAAACCCGTGCAAACCCCTTTGCCGTCCAAATTACCGTATGTCACAGAGGACAGTCCTCTTTACTCTCGACCTGATTTTTATCGCCAGCTCGTGGGTTCCCTGCAATATTTGACTATCACTCGCCCTGATCTACAATTTGCTACCAATTATCTGTGTCAACACATGTATCAACCCCACACAATTCATTTTCAGCTGCTCAAACGGGTGTTGCGTTATGTTTAGGGCTCTCTACATCTCGGCTTACCAATCACTAAATCAAATCTCCAACTCACTGCCTTTGCTGATTAAGATTGGGCCACTGATAAATCTGATCGTCGTTCAATTACAGGATATTGTGCTTTCCTTGGCAACACTTTAATATCATGGATGGTCAAGAAACAAACTTCAGTTGCTCGGTCTTCCACCGAGGCTGAGTATAGAGCATTGTCTACAGCGGCTTGTGATCTTATCTGGCTCCGTCGCCTGCTCATGGAGTTTCAGGTGCCCTTACATCTCCTACAGCATTATACTGTGACAATGTCTCTGCACTTGCCTTAGCAAATAATCCAATCTTCCATGCTAGAACTAAGCACATTGAAATTGATTTTCATTTTATACGAGACTGCATTCGCTCCCGTCACATTTCAGTGCATCATATCTCCATCGAAGACCAGCCTGCCGATATCTTTACAAAGTCTCTACCTGCTGTGCGTTTTGCTGCTCTTCGACACAAGTTAACACTTTGTCCACCAGTGGTTAACTTGAGGGGGACTGATAAGGAGAAATGATAAGATATACTGCTTATGCTCAATATTACAGCTTGCCTTTACACTACTGCTGCTGTATGCCAGAGCTCTTTAAATCTTACCCGTTTGATCTCTGCTCTAATGATCTGAGCCGCACTCCTGTAACTAACCGGTATTATATATTAGCATTACTGTAGCAGAGACGGTAAGAAGGATGATTCTCTATTCAAGGAAATCGATTTTCATCTTCTTCCTGATTCTTCCATCTATTCTGCTATCTCGTTTTGCTTGTGCTTTTCTCTACTAATCTGCAGGTTCCAGTTATGAACTTCTTCATGGTATAGTTTTCTTTTATCCTTGAAAAGTGAGGGATTTGTGATTCTAAAGAAGACATAACAAAAGTGACTCGTGATAAGTCATTAGCAGTTTTATCATACCTGATTTGTGTTTCAAAATAAAAAAAAAGTCTTGTAAACATTCAACCCATTTTGCATTACTGTGGTTAAGTTTTCTTTAGGCGTTGATAAACTTAAGGGCATGATGGTCATAATGTAAGATAATTTCATTGTATAATAGTTAATGCCTCTAGTGTTTAAGGGATGGGATAATGACATAAAATTCTCTATCCAAACTAGAAAAGCATTGTTTTGTCTTATTTAATTTTTTTAGTAAAATAAGCAATGCAATAGTTCTATTGACTGAGAACACCACCTCCATCTTGTAAGAGGAATTCAAAATATAAAAGAAAGCATCAACATGTGGGTGACCATACAAAGATAGCTTCAAATTTAGGTTTATATGTCCCAAACATCATTGGAGCAAGAATAATATATTTTTGGAAAGTGAAGATGCATATCTATCTTAATATTTTTGTGAGCCCTACAATATGGAAAGCAAATCAATTATTTTTAATGATGAAGGGGGTGACCAATCAAGTATGGAAAAAGGAAGAAGTGTGAAATAAAGCTTGCTATATATGAAAATTTTCAATTTTGTAAGTCAAATAAGAGGGAATATTTGAATTTATATAGTTTTCATCTATTTCACTCCTCTCCCTCTTCATTATAATGTTATAAATATATATGTAGACATTGTAATTTAAATGTTGAATAAATGAAGATCAAAGTGAATAGACTTTGCTTGCCTTTGTGTTGGGTTAACTTTTAGGTATGACTTGATGGCCCTCCCCTTTCGGATAGCTTGGTGGCTAGTTTCCAATAATATAATAATTGGAGCCACACTACTAATAAATATGGCTTTCACATCACTTTTTTTGACCTACTGCAGTGGTTTAAACACCTGCTAAATTATTTACAGCGGTTTAGGAACCAGTGAAAATCCGCTATATTTGCATTCACTGGAAAGACTTTTGCAGCGATTTTATGAGTGTTGTTTGGGAAAGCTTTAGCATAACTTTTATAGGTGTTAAAACATCTTCTAAAGGGTAGCACACACACACACACACACACACACACACACACACATATATATATATATATATATATATATATATATATAATATATATATATAACATAATAAACAAACAACAACCTACAACAATAAACATACAACCAAAAGCATACAACATATCTAATCAAATCCAAATACTAAAAATTAAATAACAAAAATATTTAAAAATTAATTACAAAGGATATACACCAACATTTTAACTTTTTTGGCAGATTTTATTTGTATAAAAAGTTCTAAATATGAACATAACGATTAGAAAGCAATTGTGTTATGAGATTAAAATATCATCAAGATAAAAGTATTATCTAATAATTACAAAAAGTGTCTCAATGCTCCTCCACCATTTCATGTTCCACACAAGCAGCATAAATAGTAATTACTTTAAAGCTCTAAAATGAATGAAATAGTTTATCAAATAAATACGACAGATTATCTCAATGTTGAGTTTGTGGCTATAGGTTAGATTGGCTAAAGATTTGGGACTGCATTTTGGAGAAAAACTACACTCTATTTCTTTGAGACATTGAGACAAACACATCACTACATGAAAGTCCAGTTTTTGCGGCAAAAAAAAAAAAAAAAAAAAAAAACCACAAAGTAAGTCAAATCTTTCACAGATTTCAATTTGTGGCAGATTCAATTCCAACAATATAAGTCACATCACAAAAGTATTTGCGATGGAAGTGATCCATCGCAAATAATTTATGGCAGATTTACGATGGATTTACGACATAATTATATTGAAGAAAATGACGCCTTCCTTTTTACAAAATGCCGAAATTATGTCACAAATTAAGACAAATTTGCTCAGGGAAATTTGCCGCAATTTGTAGGAAAATGTCATCATAAATTATGGCAGAAATTCCTGTTGTAAATTTGCCACAATTTTATGACGGATTGTTATGTCATTAAATATGATATTCGTTTGTTGTTTCAACAGTTGTGGTGGAATCACAAATGCTCTAGAAACATGTAGCATAAATAAAAAATAGCTACTGCAATCCGTTATTAAGCTTTTCACACTAACAATCTAAGTAGTTTAAAAGTAGTATTTAATAATGCTAATATTTTAAAAAACAATGCTAAAACAAACATAAGAAACACCCTTTTGTACAATCACATTCCAACTTCTTATAAAAAATCACATTCCCTAGAATTCTACAATTTCTACAACATTATTAAAGTATCAATAGTTCTTATGCAACAAAAGAAAAAAATGCATAAAACCCCCTACATAAACAATCTAAGTAGAATATGTATCCTCACTCTCATACTAGGCTGATGGAGGTACAGGAATTTTTTTTTTAATTTTCTCTCTTAATCTCTTAAGTTCATCTAGTATCTTAATGTTAATGTCCACTTGTATTTTTTGAGCATTTTCTAGCTCTGCTGTCAAGTTAGCCACCTATTGGCTTTATAAACTCTCATGATTGTTTGTAGAGTAGCTGCAGGCAGAAGAAAATTGTCCCTTTTACATATAGGTTTGTGAGCCTAATTCATAGACTCATCCTTTCTACATTTCACCTGTTGCCTATGACCAAGTGCGATAATTAGAAATATATGCATAACCCCTAGATGATCCCTCTCCAACTGTAGCCTGGCTCTCTCAAAGCCATGTATACTCATCCTACAAAATATAACATAAGATTAATCATCGTATAATTATCACTTATAATATTTCTATAAGCATTGTAACCTTATATACTTTACATACACCCTCCTTGCTCGCTCATCTACTAATTACTGGTTTTTCTGCCACTTATGAGTGTGACTATGCAACTCAATTGTAGTGGGGTCTTTCTAAGCATATTCTTCTATAATATACTTAAATTAGCATGCATAATGTTAAAATTCTTTCCAATTATCATCTTTGCTCAGTGTGTGGAACTGCGCCTCAGTATGGAGGAAGCTACCCAGGTTAGAAGCTCTATTCTATTTTTTCTGCTCCTTCCTTGCTATATAACCTTGGCTACCTTAAGCACTATTGAGCTTGACCCATACACCCTCTTCAATCCAAAGTGGTCACTCGTTTGTCCTCCTAATGGGTTTGAATATGTCTCGCAGGTGAGTTACTCCGCATTTCTCAAAATTTATTCTAATTCGAGTATCATGTTCAGGCAACCAAAAAAAATCTCATTGTATATACCAGACTAGAAGAAAAATTATTATTTATTAGCTTAATAAAATAATGATAGATGTTAACAATATTGCAACTTACCAACCTCAAACTCCCTAAATCATATGTCGCACACTCCCTTCGAGATTTTCTTCCAAGAGATATATAGAATATCAAACCTGCTTCATATGATATCCCATATCTTATGTGTGGCTGCTTTGATGGGAAAAACTTGCACAAAATATTATTTCTCAAATATATGTGTTATATAAAACATACACAATTATATACGTGTCACCCTAAATCTGAATCAACATGTACCCTTCTGTAGTCAACACTGTGGTAGTCTGTGTGGAGGGTCCAACTATAATTGGGGTGGAAGGTCCGGCTACAAAGGGCTGAGGGGGTGATAGGTAGTAAAATGGTGGAACATCTAGTGGATAGGGATAAGTACTAGTGACTCCCTAAGAAGATGGTGGGGGGGGGGGGGGGGGGGTAGTTCAAGTAAAAGGGAGCCATTTGCAAAGGGTTTGGTGATGGAAAGTGGGGGTTTGGGAAGTAAAATGAAGTACTCCTTAGGCTGGATATGAGTGGCAGTCTGTGAAGAGGAGGTCCCCTCAATACCTCCACCCATACTGGATCATCACCATTATTCTTCTTATGCCTGGAAATATTTGTGATCAACCGCTTAGGGGGGCTCATCACCTTAAAAGCCATATGCAAAAAATAAAAGAAAAAATAGTTATAATTTGTATATTTATGAAAATGTTGGAAATAAGTAAATTAAATGCAGGAAATAATGTTACAATAAGTAGTAACTACTGTGATATAATAAAGAAAGGAACTACTATATGTACTCTAACATCTTGTAAAGAAAATTATTAAGTTATTTGCATTTACCTCCTAACTATTAATTGCTAGGTGATTCACTTCCATTTGACAAGACCACGTCATCACTACTAATATCTTCAATATTTTTCTCAAGTCTAAGTCAACCTTCTCTAACTACAACTCAGTGTCATTAGCTATAATTTGATCATCTACATCATTAGCAGGCTTTTTAATGTTCGATATACACTCCTCTTGATATGTTATTGGTATTAATGCAACATTCTCAATAACCCCTAGGTTTAGTATTAATAACTATAAGCCAATCTTGCTTATCACGTAGTGTACCTAGATAATTAACAAAGAAGACTTAAGTATCCTGGCTAGCAATGACAAATGAGTCATATTTTTCATATATTCTACCTCACTTTACTTCTATAATTCTATAAAGTGGATGCACACTTCTTCCTTTATTTTGCACTGGATCATACCAATCATAATTAAAAAAATATAAGTTATTCACTTCATCAAGATATTCCAACTATAGTACTTCCTATAATACCTCATAACACTCATAGTCATCACCTGTATGATTGTTCCCTTTCACACATACACCAAAGTTTTCTTTTTTTTCGACCTTCACACCAAGCTTTAGTTTAAAATCTGTTATCGTTGACAAAAAAATTGGCTAACATTTTATTTCTCTCATAGGTCCCTAAGCTAGATTCATTAGTCCTTGCTCTTATAAATATTTGGCTTCATTATGGACCTGATTAGTGCAGAAAGTGTAGCTATATTATTATCATTTTCAATAAGATAGTTAATTATGATATATAAGGTTGAAGTGACTTATCTAAATACATACCGTTTCTTTGAATCAATTTAGAAATTCCGATTCCACTCTCTTTCGTGCTTAAATAGTGATATTGTAGTCATACTATTTATAAAATTTTTGGAAAAGTTTTGAATTTATGGTCTCTATATATGAGTCTACAAAATGTACAAAATTTTAACTTAAATATACTTGAGATATGGCTCAACTTTAGTACAATTAAGCAATGTGTACAATATGGCAACTCTCATCTCCTTATCTGCTAAATAGCATGCAATACAAGCACCTAAAATCTCACTGCGTTTATTGAATACTCATATGTTACTGGTAGACTAATGTATATCTGGATTACCCTAATTTTAAAGTACAATATTCCTTAATTATTGTAACTCTGTGTTAAAATAGTATGAGAAAAATTGAGTAGTCTCATACATCAAGTATATTTCACATATTAATCCTTTGGGATGTGCTTTATTTTTTACAGTCTTCTTAAGTTTATTTAAATACCTAAATTATATATGATTATGAATTAATAACTTATTAATAATATTTGATATATTATATTTGCATAAAATTACCTCTCAAAAGGTTACATCCACAGATATTGAACATGTCCACTAACTTTAGTCTCATTTGATAAATTCACAGGTACATGCTCCATGGAGTCAAAAAATCTTGGAGAAAATATCTTCTCAAGCTTGCACAAAATTAAAGGAAGATATAGACCAAAGCTTCTTCATTCTATCTTAATAAGCATAAGTCCTTGAAGAAGATAATTAGTTTGGTCAAGGGATTCAAGATTGATTCTAGAAGAGAGCTGAAAGCAATGGGCTACAGACATTCCATAAAGATGTGACAATCATGACTTTTCAATCCAAATAATCTACCATATCTTATATCAACTTATCAACTTAGGTTGGAAGCATATCCATCAGGGTAGCTTTAGGCTCTATACCCATTCAGAAACTGCTCATCGCCACACTAAGTGAAGGTGAATTGAGCTTTTGGCTTTAGTAGTTTTATATTTTTATCTTCCTTTAACTTAAGTGTTTTCCTCCTACAAATATCTTTCAAGTCCATCCTAACTTTTACAACATATTTAGATTTTCCCTTGATGTTCATCACTCTATTGAACACATTGTCAAAAATATTATTCTTTATATACATCACAATTAAATTATGTTTGATCAAGTTTTCTCTTCAATATAGCTATGTCAAGCAAATACTCTTCTTTGTCCAATTATGAGTAACTCTATACAGAATTTTGTAAACAACTAATGATAAAGAATTAATTATCGTGGGTATGAAATTTACTCTTTAAAATATTTTCTTACTGCTTAACTTTAGTGGAGGTTGTGTCATCTACATTTTTTGAGAAAGTATACTTCTTTCGCCTAAATGGATGATTTGCAGGACACAACGATAGTCAAACCAAGTGTTTTCCATATGATATGGACAATCTACCTTGTCTGTAATGCTTCAACTAGAAAGTATATCGTATGCTAGAAAGTGACCACTTATTCAAAGTAACACCACCCTCAATATAAAATTTTATTTGGTGGATATATCATATGTAGCAACTCTTTCATTCCACAATAATTATAAGTCATTGATTAAAGGTTGCTAGAACACATCCACCTTTACCTTCAGATTGTGTGGGCTTATAATGATAAGTGTCAGAAATATGAAGAGTGTAGTCATATATAACTCTATAGGAAGATTATAGGAGTGAGTATCATAAGCCGCATGAGTAAGATGAGACAAATTGGATAAATGAAGTAAAACCATCTACACATAAACCTAATCTTATATTTCTTAATTTTATGATAAAAGTAGGATACATTTAAATTGTTTCCAATCTTCTATTTCTCACAAATGTGTTGGAACACCTACTTATAAGACGTGTTCCTTATGTCATCTCAAATGTGCAGCAGAACTCATAAATGCATATAAACATTATAATATGGGAATGATGGATAAGTATAATAATCGACCTTTTGTTACCTTTTTTGCTTCCTTGTTTTCCAAGAACTTAGTTTAAATCTTGGGGCTTTATAAGGATGACAAGCAATCTCTAACAAAATATCCCTATAGTAGAATGCATCCGTTAACACAATAATATCTTTTTATAGCTGTCAAACAAAGTTTGGAAACAAATTTTTTAATCCATTATAAATATGTTAGCATAATATTATCTGTCAGGTTGGTCTCCTTAAGTAGGCCAATGAATTGATTAAATCATTCTCTGGGTACATTCTATAATTATGTCTTTATACTTAATATCTTCACAATAATAGATAATTCTAAGTGAGTAGTGCACCCATTCCAAATTATTTGTTGCGCAAGGTGCGATAAATCATAGAAGTTTCAGCCTCCTTATTTGGGGACTCTTATGTATATTATTGAAATTGTGGTATACTTGCATCATAAACTAAGTCCTCAAATGTCCTAACTCTGTCTTCCTCAACTATGTTGAAACCTGTAGATGGGCCGTATTGAAAGTCGAAATGAGGCTCATACTCATGATGTGAAGTCTAATACCAATATTATAGCATGAATCCTCTATGATATAGATCAACAGTAATATCATATATTGTGAGGTAGGATTGATTTTTTTTCTTTGAATAAGGACAAAAAAATCTTCCCTCTAATATAAATGAAAGTAATTGACATTCTACTTGAATGAAATAATTCACTTCATTAAAAAATCTATCTATTAATGTCTTGCGTCCAGGTAACAATTGGTTATACATCTAATTTCTATAGTTTTGAATATCCATAACACACTTAGGCTATAAATTCTTACAACCCAATAATGAGAATTTTATCAATTAAACAAATAATAATATTACTTCACATGCAAGAAGATCCTCATCTTTGCAACACTTAACTTAATATTATACATCTTTTTAAATGGACAACAATCTGCCCCATAAAGCAGTGTAGGTCTCACCAAATCTTATAGAATTTTTGCTTAAGTTTGAGGGAGACTTTTTATCAGACAACAAGCCCAATATATTCCTCCACTTGAACCATACAAAATGAATATATATGTGACAAAACCATCTAAGGAGACTCTCTCTAATCTTATCTTCCTCTAGAGCTAGTCCAACCTTTTCACGTATATGCTCATTTTGTTTCCTATATGTAAGAGTAAAGTCACTCATCCACCTAAGCATCCTCATCTCTGCAACACTTAACTTAACATTATGCTTTTTTTGAATGGCCAACATTCTGCACAAAAAAGAAGTGTAGGTCTCACCACTTATAGAATTTTTTCTTAAGTTTGAGGGAGAATTTTCTATCACACAACAAGCACGGTGCATTCCTATACTTCAACCATACAAAATGAGCATATATGTGACCAAATTATCTAAGGAGACTCTCTCTAATCTTATCTTTTCCACAAGAGCTACTCAAAGCATTTCATGAATATGCTCATTTTGTATCATATCTCTAAGAGTAAAGCCACTCACCCACCTGAGCATCCTCATCTCTGCAACACTTAATATTATGCTTCTATTTTAATGGCCAACATTTTGTACCATAAAAGCATTGTAGGACTCACCACATCTTATAAAAATTTCCCTTAAGTTTGAGGGAGAATTTTCTATATACAACAAGCCCGATGCAATACACCACCAAAACTATCCAACATGAATTATACTAATAATATTTCTATATATTACAACATCACTATGTACAATAGACTCAAGATGTCAAAAACATGTACTCTTATTGGTAGATTGTTTGCCCAAAGTCACTATCCCTCCTATTACACTCTAAGATTTGAAGTTTACATTCAACTCCCTTTCTAATATTATCAACAAAGAAGTAATCATCAGTAAAATGCATACCTTACTGCGTTGACATATTTAGGATTTGGATGAAGATGCACTAGAAAGGAAAGATGTATACCTATCAACGAGCAAGCTCCATCTTTAAATTTGGTTGTGAAGAAGAACATAAAAGCGGTATGATGGCTACGAAGAAGAATATGAAGGAGGTGAGACGGCGACAACGAAGAAGAGCAACGAGGAAGCATGGCTTCAAATGTGATAATAACGAACATCATCGAAGGAGGCAATGTCACAGGGACAAAACATCAACGAAGGATCCGAGCAAAGTCTATCACGAAAGAGAACATAACATATAATTGAAATGAATGCTCAATCAATTGGTATGATAAGATAAATTGCATCGGATTTGCAGTGGACTTGTGATGAATTTGCAGCAAAAAATCCATCGCAAGTCCGTTGCAAAAGAATTAATGAATATTTCTATCTTAATTTCGTTGCTATTTTAGAGAAAAAATTTTCCGCCACAAAGTCTATCGAAAATCCATCATAAATTGCTAACTTTCCTGTAGTGCCTAGAGTACAGCTGCCGACTCCATAAAGATCATTAATGGCTAAACCAAGAGGATTTTCACACTTGTAAGCTGCCTTCAAAACCATCCTAGAATCTTTGTACAAACCAACATAACCATTCAATGACATATCAACATCCATACTCGGGATGTTTCAAATTGATTTACTGGCCTATTCAGAACTGGACAAATAACTCATGACTGGAAAGGTCACAAACGGGAGCTTCATCATGCATGTAGCTGTATGCATTGACAAAATTATGGATATCCAATTGTCATTTTAGCTCGAGTTCATGCTCATCCACCATTTCATGTTGCACACGAACAACATCAGCATATTCCAAACCTTCGCTTCCAGCATCATCGTCTGACATTGCTTCATGGTCAAAACTGGTAGCATCGCCTTCCCCGTCGTTAGCTCCCTAATCATGATATAGGTTTTCCCTACGAGTCATAAATTGAGGATGAGAAAACATGGAGCCTGATTTCTGCTGAGGAATGCGACTAACAAAAGTATGAATCACATGAATGAGAGCTAAGGCACGGTAAAAAGGAGGCGTGCCTAGGAGACGGATGTGGGAGAGGGAGATAAGGAATGAGGGGAGAGGATAGATCGCGTGATTATTTTTTTTAAGCAATTTTGAAAATGCTGCTATTGAATGATGTAAGAAATTATATTAAAATTAGTAGTGGTGAAAACTAATGTCTATACCAATCAGTAACAGCGATTTACAAACCGTCGGTATGAATCATTGCAGAAACATTAAATTTTTAATAGTGTCATGTCCAAATCAACATCTTTGGACAAATCACGGGTCTTCCTCTTTCATCCCACCAAGTTCTCCATCATCATTGATGTAGGATGTGGTGGGATAGAAGGGGAAAAGCTATAATTTATCCAAAGGTGATAATTTAAACATAGATCTAATTATTATTTTATGTGAAACTAGCTTCCAAGCTCTTCTAAAGCAAAGGACCACGAAGGCATACCTAAAAGCTAACCCAACACCAAGGCAAGAAATTGAATTCACTAAGTTCTTCATTTATTCAACATTCAAATTACATTATGGGCATATATGTATTTATAACATTATAATAAAGAGATAAGAGAAAGAGAGGAAAAAATACATAAATTTAAATATTTCCTCTAATAATTGAAACTTTCCATAAATAACAAGCTTCCTTGATCCTGGGGTGTGACAGGGGTAGACATTGGGGAAAAAAATAGGACATTCTCTGGCAAAATTTTTGATGGAATTAAGTAGAAATTTTTGGCTGACAGTTCCATCAGAAATGCTTATATATTTTCCAGTTGAAATTTAGCTGGTTTTGTGGTCAGAAATTCTATTCGTTAATAATCCACCACCTTACTTTTCCTATAGTAAAATTGAATTTACATTTTCACTTTGTAATTGCTTCTAAAATTCAAAATCATCATAACATAGTCATAAGAATAAAATTAAACAATTTAATGATAAATAATAAAAATATTATAAATCATTTAAAAATTAAAATTATATAATTTAATGATGAATCATAAGAATAAAATATTTTAAATTACAACCATTATACAAGCGAGTACATTGCTTATACATTTAGTTGATTGTGTTATGTAAATTCTAAGCAAAATTATTCAAATACTAATTCTTAAGAAATCCCCTTAGCAATAATTTTAAGTAGATTTAAAAATTACAAAACTAAAAAAAGAAGAAGAAGAAAAGTTCAATTTGAAACTTGCTTAATATTATTTTTTAACTAGTTTGATACGATTTATAAAAAAAAACTAAAATCTATCCAACTAAAAAAATTTAGAAAATGTTATGGCAATAATCATTTAGTGCTTACATGAAAATTATATAGGAAATTTTGTTTGTTTGGAAATGATATTATTATTACATATCCATCTAGAGTTTACAAATAAATTAACTTAAAATTAGAATTCATAACTAAGTTCGAAATAAATGACTGATATAAATAAGTACAAATGTTTGATATTATTTTAAAAAATAACATTATTATTAGGAAATAATATAACAAATAACCTCTTAAATTGAAACTAAATTTAATTAAATAAGAAATACTCTTAAAAAAAAAAACTAACCTTAATATTTTTGAGATGAGATGATTGAGTGTGGGTAGTGTGAAATGCTTCACTTAGTTTGGCTAAAATATGGACGCTTTGGGTTTTCATCTATGTTAAACCCTAGTCGCCCCGCCTAGAATCTTTGCTCCCTTCCTCTTCTTCGGACTCTATTGGAGGAACACTGTCTTCTAGTTTATGAAATATGCTTCATCTTTTGCATTCACTCACTTACAAAGTGTAATATTTTAAGATCAAATTTTAGAAGAATTATCTATTTCAATATCTTAATTAATCAATTAGAACTTCGATGAATTCATCAACATAAATTAATCCAATAGAAACAACGAAAAATTATAAACATTAAAATATAAAACTATATTCATTTCTTCAAATTTATATATAAGAGCCGAGAGTTTAATCTATACATTCATCAGTCTATCTTTCATCACTTGATCATGGTCCTAAAAAACCAACTTGTACTGACACATGTCAATTTCTTAATGAATTACAATACTTCTTATTTTCATATATGCACTTCCTATAAAACAAGGATAAAATTATTATAATTAAAACAAAATAATATCTATGCTATGACAAAGATGATTTATAAATTGAACTTATAATGATACTTAAAATATTATTAGACTAGATCAAAATATGTGATATTACACAAAGCCCCTTTGACATGAATTTTTATTACGTCCGGTGTCCTGACGTAGCTCTACGTTCGGACGTCAATAACATGTTGCCACGTGCTCCTACTCTTTACCGTGCGGCTCGACGACCTGCCCAGACCGGAACCCGGTATTGCTATGTTCGTGTATTGCTAGGTATTGCTCAGTATTGCTAGGTATTGCTCGGTATTGTTTGACAATAACGAGAAATACCGCTCTATCAAGATCAATACCGAGCAATACCTAGTAATATCGAGCAATACCGAGCAATACCGAGATACCTAGCAATATCGATCAATACCTAGCAAAACCGGGGTATTGCTCGGTATTGGTCTTGATAGAATGATATTTCTCGTTACCGAGCAATACCTAGCAATATCTCGGTCTGCACAAATCAGCCAATACATAGCAATACCGGGTATGTGTCCCGGTCGGGTCGTCGGGCTGTGGTGTAAAGAGTAGGAGCACGTGGCACCATTTTACTGGTGTCCGAACGTAGAGCTTCGTCAGGACACCGGATGTAATAAAAATTCCTTTGACATAGTGAATGAAATAGACTATGCTCTCAATTCTTGAAAAAAAGAAAGATTCAATATACTTGCTATATATATATATATATATATATATATATTCTCAAATTCTCAAATCACATACTCTATACCTTGAATGACCTGGTGCATAGATTTATTATTATTTTCTTTTTTTTTTATTTGATTGGATACCCAATCGGTTAATTGCAAAAGAATCATTTTTCAGGTTATTTGCATTGCATGGCCAACCAAACGGAGGGAATGAGAAAACGCAAAAACTAGGCGTTTTCATGAAAAGACCTTATTTTATTAATTTTTGCTTTATTCTAAATTAATTTGTAGACGAATTCCTATTGCTTAATTTAAATTTATTTGAGAACATTTTTTTTTATATTTAAAATAAATTCATACACACAATACAAATACATAGACTCAAACTCTGTGCCTCTTAAGTCTAAGCTCTCAACTAATAAGTAGAGTAGAGAACATTTCACCTTGAACATTATTCATTATTTTCTTCCTTTTTCTAGGGTTTCTGGCCCGCTCCATTGTTTAACTCTAATCTCGACCTGCTAGCTGCGTCAAAGCATGAAGCTATCCTTCTCAATCTCCTCAAAATCCTCCTCTTCTCGCCCTCCTACCTCAAAACCTCCCCAATCTTTCAATTCTAGCGGCGACCGCAATCATGAAGGTGGCTTCGATGACGAAGCCAAGCCGCATTTTGTCACCGTCTTTGATGCATCTGAAAATCCATCTTCTGATTCCACCTTGCAGCGCGTCATCACTCCCATCCCTAACTCTGATTACCGGTCTAACATGAAGATGAAGAACCTCCCTCTTCCTACTACCGATGAACCATCAACCGAGACCCGATTCGTGCTCGAAGCCTCTGGCAACGGCTCCTCCGAAGCCAGTGGATACGGCCTGATGCTTCGCTCTAATGGTGTGGATGCTAATTCCCAAGAAAGCGATGCTCGAATGTCAGAGAAGAGGAGATTTCAGGAACCGATAAAAGATTTACCCGATGATGAGCCCCCCGATGTCCCCGTTGAGGGTTTTGGGGCAGCTATCTTAGCCGGGTCCGGATGGGTTGAGGGGAAGCCTATTGGGCGAAACTGTAAGGAGGATACAAAGGTTTTTGAGTATAAACGAAGGGCTGGGACTGAGGGGTTTGGGTATGCGCCGCAAGTGCTTAATTTAGGGAAGAAAAGCCAGAAGGAGGAGATCGCCGCTGGATTCAAATCAATTAATGGGAAGGATGATCGTACTAATGGTAGAGATGAAAGAAAGTTTGAGCGTAGAGAGAGTGAGAAAACGGGCAAGGATAGAAGGTATGAGGAAAGAGGTAAGGAGGTGAAGAGGAGAAAGCATGATGTTACTACAACTGCTGAAAGAAGTCCAGTTCGGTGGTTGACAAGCCATATTAGGGTCAGAATAGTCAGTAAAAAGTTTGGAGGGAAACTGTATCTTAAGAAAGGTGAGGTGGTGGATGTTGTTGGCCCTACAACTTGTGATATTAGGATGGATGAAAACGGGGAGCTTGTGCAGGGGGTGGATCAAGAGATATTAGAGACTGCTCTACCAAAACGCGGGGGATCGGTGCTTATTCTGTATGGTAAACATAAGGGTGTTTATGGGAGTTTGGTGGAGAGGGATTCTGAAAAGGAGACAGCGTTAGTCAGAGATGCAGATAGTCATGCTTTGATTAATGTACTGCTTGAGCATGTTGCTGAGTATGTTGGAGACCCTAGTGATCTTGGTTATTGAATTTTGATGCGATTCAGTGGCGGCCATAAACGAACCGAAAGTAAGTCTTGTTGTATACAGTTTATCCAGAAGATGTATTTATTAAAGACATTGATTTGATGCTATCATTGTATATGATCTTGTTGTGCTTGTCCTTTTTTTGAAATACTTGTTTTTATGTTATTCCCACTCCATGGGATGGGATATTTTGTGGATGCATTTGTTAAAAAAAAAGAGGATGGGACAGTTTAGCTGGTCTTTTGTTAATTTCTTTAAATTGCCCTACACAATAAGTAGACATTATACCTTATGATTATGTTAAATGGTCGGAACAAGTTCTTTGATGTATTTACAACGCTTTAGCTCCTTTACTTGAAGCCATGTTATCATATTCAAGACTCTTTGCAATGGAAACCATCCATCCCCATTCTCATGTTGCATGCACAAAGCACCATAGCTGAACACATTTACTTTCGAGTACTATCATTACAAAGCAAGTGCTGTTAAATCTAGAACCAAGCTATCTCCTTAATCAAGAGTGCTATCTGATGGAGAAGTGTAATTAATTCTAGGAGTTTACGCCCAAATAAAGTCTCATTCCCCATATCCAAAATTGATAGCCACATAAAGGGAGCTTTCTAGGATTATGCTTTTTTTGTTTGAGCAACACTTATTACTCTACCTCATCATCATATGTTATACATATTAGGAAGATGTCATGCCCCACGAAGACCCCATTCTATCTAACATAAGGCATACTAAAAGCATATATGATCATACATTTCAATGACACAAAATGGTGCGCGCCAATGCGCCATATTGCACGGCGTGGTGCAATGCTATTTGTTTGGCACAGCACAACAGATCAAAATAGCGCTCGTTATTTGCACCATGCATGGACAATGGCGCATGGCGCAAATAGTGTGTGAAATTTTTCTAACATATTATAAATTATAAATATTTTTTTACAGTTTATATATTAATATCACAATTAATTATTAGCTATTTTTTTTAAGATTTATGATTATTTTATATTGTGCACCATATTTAAAATGGTGTGTTCCACACCATGCGCTACATAGCTCTAAAGAAAATTTTTCGCCGTGATGTGCCATTCGCCGTTGATAAGTATGCATATGATTAAATTCTCGGATATGATAATTTCTAACTTGAATGAATTTGGCTAGTAACATAAATTAATTGAATGGAAGTATTTTCAAAATTTCTCATTTATTTAACTACAAAGTTTCTAATACACATCATTATCCATTTGTATATCATCAAAACTTTCATCATATACATACTTAATTATGTTATATTTTGCATCTAAATTATACACTAAAAATAGAGCAATAGATCAACATTTGATTCTCATTAAGGTTCCTTTACTTTACTTGAAATAACATTCGATATAATATCGTATGAGCTAAGAAGCTCAACAAGATCAACAACTTTAATGCATAAATCAAATATCATGGAACTTAAATTATGCTCATGAACTAGTTTAGTAACTTACCTATAATTAGGGGCGTTAAAACGAGTCAACGAATGGGATTCGGGTCCTATTTTGAAATTGATTTGACTCGAATTCAGTCAACTCGAATCCGTCCCGATAGCCCATTTTAATTAAAATAAATATTTTTATTACCTTGTTAACCATAGATTTTAGGTTAATTGATAAAAAATAAGTATATTATGTCAGCAACAAAAAAATGTAAGGAAAAATATTAAACGGGTCATTTTCGGGTCAAAATCAAGCTGGTGTGTCAACCCAAATCTGACCCGTTTAATAAATGGTTCAGAATGCATGACTCAAACCCAAACTGTTTATTGAGCGGTTCAACCCAAACCTGAATTTTTCAAGTCAAGTCCAGGTCGAGTTGGGGGTTCTGGTCAGATTTAGAATTTGTCAAGTATGTGGGAGTAGGTTTATTGGCTATCATGGCTTGAAAGCTATATATTTAGGATCCTTTTATTTTCATAAGAGCTCACATTTGTTCCCTCGACTGTATAGATTATCATATACACATTAGCTTGAGTACCTCTATATTGGCTTACCTTTGTCGCATTATACAAATTATTATATACATACCATTGCCAAATCTATCGCTATACATGACCTTTCTTAAGCTCATTCAATTTTCTTTTGAACATCTAGATTTATTAATCATTAATTTTTATTATTTAGAACATTAAATACAAATACTTTTAATTTGAAACTGGTTATTAGTTTCATACTTCAATATAAAGATCATTTTGACACATATCTTATGTGCAAATCCAACTTATCAAATTTATGCTCAATTATTTCAAATAAATTTGTTTTATGAATTAAAATTTGTTATCTTTTCTAATTGATGATAAATCACGGGGCAATCTTCCTCTTTACAATGACTGTGAAGCCTTGTTCTTTTTATGCGCAATCTCAAAATATTCTCTCCTTATACAAATATTGAAGCCTATTATGATTCAAAGTTGTTTTGAGGAAGAAAAAACAAAATTTTGAATTGTACCTTTAAAATCCTTAGTTCCCTTCCTAGTTCCTTTTCTTCTTCTTTTTCTTCTCTTCCGTAACTTTCTTTGGTCTTCTCCAGCACTCCACCTTCGGCTCGGTGAATGGTGAATACTGGATTTGAAGATGAGGGATTCACGTAAACTTGTTATTTATATAATGCTATAAGCTATTATATTACCACTATATTCCTAACTACACATCTTGGCCGTCCATTAATGCATCAGCCAATGCATGCACGGATAAGTGGGATAGGAAATGAGAAAAGCTACAGTACAATAGTTCCTTGCACACAGTAACATTAAAAATTAACTTAGGTTAATTAGTTTAAACACTGATTTAACTTTATAAGCTTACATACTTATAATTACTTGTATACATATATCTAAGAAAATGATAAATACGAAATATAGGATTTAATAAAAATATTACTTATTAATTTTGAGAGGTGTGAAAAATGGGATATAATATTTTGGATAAATTTTGACTTGTCCTTTTTCAAAATTCTTGAATATTTCAATTCTTTCCTCGTTGAAATTTCTTCTTTGAAATTAAATTCTTTCATATTCAATAAAACAAGTGAGGGAATTTGTATCATTTCTTTCCCATTTTTCTTAAGTCGTTCTTTTTTCTGATATATATTTCCATTTTACTTTCACATAAGATATTTTTCTGGTTTTAAGTTTTTAACATCAGATTTTAACATCATTTTTTTTTCTGTAAAGTTAAGTAGCTCTGTACTTCAATTTCCTGATGTATCACTCTCTTACTTTCATTTGTGATTCATTTTCTAAGCATTGATATATAAAAAAACATTATGTATACTAGACACATCTATTGAAAATGCTAATTTATGGACAACTTTTTTAATTCTTTCAATTATTTCAAACGATCTGATATATTTTAATTCAACCTTCCTCCTTGGTTTGATGTTGTTGTTGTTGTTTCCTCTTTGGCTAAATCTAGAAATAACTTTCATAGGCGGAACTTTTAAGAACAAAAATTTATCTAATTTAAATTCAACCATTATATGTTTTGATCTATAGTATTTTTGTTGATGATCTTGGGACGCCTTTAATTTATCTCTGATTAATTTGATTTTCTTAGTAGCTTGATTCACTATTTGGGGATCCATCAATTCTCTCTCTAACTTCAAATCAACTTAGTGGAGTTCTATGTTTTCTGCCATACAATACCAATTGCTTTTTGATTGCTCCTAACTTTGCAAAAAATATATCTTCCATTTATTCACCTTATTAGAACTAACAAGAGATGTCATTGTTCCTTTCTTGCATTGAAAGTAGAATGTCTTATCATGAGGCAATCAAGGTTGGCTCTCTTCTTCTAGCACTCATGATAGTATTTAGTTAGCCAATTTATACGCAAAATTACATCAAACTCGGTCTTTTGTACCAAAATCAATTCAAACCTGAATATTCTACCAGCTATCACAATATCCACAATCAATAAGGTATTTCCAAATATGCTATACCGACAGATAATTTGATACACAACCCATGAGTAACGTGAACATGTTCCATGTACAACTTAGTTAAAAGTTAAAACAGCTCAAATAAGAAAGAATGTAAAGCTTTTGAATTATAAAGCACTCTAGCGACAATGTTAGAAATATTAATCATATTTGTCACAACCTCCGAAGACTCCTTGTCTTCTTGTGATGTCAGGGAAAAAATTCATGTTGGTATTGCTCTTGTATCACCTTCAGATGATTCTCCTTTTTGCCCTCTTTCACACTAAACATTCCTTGGGCAATTTCTCTTTATATGGTCTTGATCCCTACAGAAATAATATCTTTCAGAATTCATCATGCACTTTTCTGACTGGGGCTTCCCACATGTTGCACAGACTGGATTAACACGTTGACCTTCCTGCCGCTACTGTTGTTGCTGATCATAAACAAACTTCTACTTTTTATTAATCTGATTCTCATTTATTGTCAGTTGGTCTCTTCTTATAATTGTTTTTCTATTTTTGTCTTATTAAAGTCATATCATTCTCTAGAAGTATAGAATTCTCCACTAATTTAGCTACTATTGATGCTGATCATAAACAAACTTTTACTTTTTATTAAATTGATTATCTCATTTATTGTCAGTTGGTCTTTTCTTATAATTGTTTTTCAATTTTTGTCTTATTAAAGTCATATCAGGCTCTAGAAGTATATCATTCTCCACTAATTTAGCAAAATCCTTGATATGAAGAGGAATTAAAGGCTAACATAATTGATCATTCCATGCTCTCAGCCTGTAATACTTTCATTATAAGTGCTGATCAACTGTGGAGCATATGTGGATTTACTTTGGTTGATGTGTGAAAGGAGGGATAAACTAATCTTTGCAAACTTACTCAAATTCATCCCATCTGATCTATTCTTCATGTTTATCTTGAAACCTCACCAAATGTTGGTCTCTAGACCAATGCTCTGCCTTACCCTCCAATATAAAGATAACAAGAGATATCTATCTATCTGTAGGATACTTCATATCATTCAAAGTTTTCTGTCCTGATCATCTAATTCTCAACACCTCTAGCATTCACTCCTCCCTTAAATATAGGTGGCTCAATGCTCTGAAATAACTTTAAGTACTTGTGAGTTTCCAAGCAACATTGGTACTTGGTACTGTAGGTGTTGCTATTGGTGTATTGATATTGCAGACATTGTTAGCTCCATGAAAGATTACATATTTTTCATCGTTTGCATCATTATTTTCAGCATCTACATCTGTATCATATTTTTTGACACCATGGGTGTAAGAGTTGGGGCGATTGGAGCATCTGGTAAATTTTTTGCCATGAGTGTACCGTCCTCCATTGGTGCAATGTCTCAGGTACCTCAATTTCTATATTAGGTTGAACTGAGTAGCTATTAGTTCATTCTAGTACTCTTTTAGTTGTACGACATGCAATGCATTCAGAAAATTAAATGGGTTGAAGAGAAGGTTAAAGAGATTGATAGTTTAGGATTTAAACTATAGTATTTGTATAGTAGTTATACTAAAAATGGTGTAGTTGTGATTATAGATAAGAGTTTGAAGGATAATATTATACAAATTAATAAAATTGAAGATAAAATTATAATTTTAAAGATTGTTATTGATGTTAAGATTATTAATATTATAAATGCTTATGCTCCTTAAGTTGGTTTCGATATGCATTCAAAATTAAAGTTTGAAAATGGCTTAGAAGAATTAATATAAAAGATACCTCTTGAAAGAATAGTTTTTATTGAAGGAGATTTAAATGGATATGCTTGTAGAGAGATAGAAGATTTTAAAACATGGTGGTTATGGATTTAAAGCATCTAATGAAGGTGGTAGGACTATATTAGATTTTTCTCTAGCTTATGATTTTGTAATTGCTAACATTTTATTTAAGAAAAGAGAGGAACATTTCATCACTTATAAGAATGAATATAGTAAAATTCAGATTGATTATTTTCTCATAAGAAAAAATTGATTGTTTAGATCAATGTTTAAATTTGCGCAATTGGGTATTGAGACGTTTTTTATTTATTGAGGCGAGTCGTAAGATTCAAGGCGTTTTGAGGCATAAGCCTCAAAATAAAAAAATTTGCGTTAAGTCAAAATAAATGTTAAAAGTGAGTTTTTATATAATATCCAAATAATATGTTAAATGATGATATGTTACCTTTCTCTATTCAATTATGAAGTAACAAATTGACATACATATGAAATAGAAAATTACACAAGACGTAAATTGTGGTAAATTACATGAAATAAAATTAAAATTCAAATATTATAAGAGCAAAATAATATTAAATATATGAATGACATAAAAATATCATATAATATCAAATTCAACTGCAAATTCCTTCTTTCTCAGTTCCCTACTCATCCACAATAAATTCCTCAAGAAAACTAAAGGAGTTGACAAAAACATAGATTACATTTGCACTGTCATCACTAAGAAGGTTTTTATTTGAGTTGTCATCATAACAACAAATTGGTCTCGCCCCTCTCTCATCTTATGGAGTCCAATGTCTCCCAATTTGCTTCTTTGTTTATTTCAGCCATCTTTCTCTTTTATAAATATTTTTCATTAAAATAAAGATGAAATTAATACTCTTAAAATTTTATAGGAAGTGGCGGTGGTGTGCTAGTTTCAAGTGACCCCTTATGGCTACGACGACGCTGACTATGGAGAAAACGGAGGGTTGGAGGTCAAGGCAGTGGAGAGGAAGTCGGTGCAGCTTGGGGGTGCATTAAAGCGTGAATTTTTCAAGGCTTTAATTTAGGAATTAGTTAAGTTTTAATAAAAAATTATATAAATAGGGTGAGGCGTAAGCCTCATGCCAGTGAGATGTGGCGTGCCTCAGCCAAACTGAGGCGCAAGCCTCATAAAAAAAGTTCGAGGCGTAAGCCTCGATGCATTTTTCACTAGAATTGCGTTGAGGCGAGCCTCATATTGCGCAATTCTAAACAATAGTTTTGATTATAAAGATTGTAAAGTTATTACGAGTAAAAGTTTATGTATTCAACATCGCTTATTGGTTTTAGATTTTAAGATGAGGGATGAAATATGAAAAATAAAAATAAAATTTTGTTCTAGGATTAGATGAGGGCATTTAAAAAAAAAATTATAGTAAAATTCAAGATCTTAAGTTTTTAACTGTACATGAGAAAGCTAATGTTAGGAGGGAAAAAATAATTAGTGATATTAAGAATGTTGCAAAGGATGTGCTTGAAATATCAAAAAAAAAGTTCTTGATAATAAAATAGTTAGTGGTGGAATTAAAATGTACAAGAAAAGATAAAAATTAAGAAATTTTATATAAAAATTAAAAAATTGAAGAAATTTATAGAGGTTTGTAAGGAGTATAAGAAAGTAACATGCAATATAAATAATTTAGCTTTTAATGATTTATATAATAGATTACATACTAAAGAGGGCGAAAGATGTATACATAAGTTAACCAAGTAAAGAGATAGGAGATATGAAAAGTAAGGATTTAGTTCAAGTGAATTGTTTTAAGGATGAAGATCAAAACATGCTTTTATTAGAAGATAATATTTAACGTAGGTGGATGAAATATTTTGATAAGATTTTCAATGAAGATTGTGAGTATATGATTGATTATAGTGATCTTAAAACCCTAAATGGAAATAAATATTTTATTTTTATTGGTGTATTAATAAAGCTGTTGTTAGGAAGGTTTTCTAATAGAGGTGTGAAAATATTTAATAGATGAATAAATTTCTTAGCCTACGAAACTTTTCAATATTATTTTGTAGATTGAAAGATGACAGATGAGTGAAGGAGTGTGTTGATTCCTTATTTTATGAATAAAGGTGATTCAGAAGAGTGCAAATTATAGAGGAATTAAGTTAATGTATCATACTTTAAAACTATGAAAGAGAATTATTGAGTATATATTACAATATGATACTAATATTTTTCAAAATTAATTTGGATTCATGTTGGGTTGGTGTACTATGGAAGCTATACATTTATTGAGAGGTTTGATGGAGAAGTGTAGAGAGAATGAAGAGGATCTACACATGATATTTATTAATTTAGAGAAAGCATATAATAAAGTTCCAAGAGAAGTACTTTGGAGAGTTCTAGAAAAAAAGGAGTTAATAATATTTATGTTCAAGTCATTAAAGATATGCATGCATGAGCTGTTACTTGTGTTAAAACACATGGTGGTTTGATCAAGTATTTTCTTATTTCAGTTGAATTACATCAATGATCAACTTTAAGCCCATATCTTTTTTACTTTAGTCATAGATGTTCTTGCTAGACATTTGCAAGAGGACGTGTCATGCCTACCATGAAGCGAGCATTGTGGTCTCTTCACGGTTACCTCTCCTCCCTTCTCCGCTCATATTCCCTCCTTCCAAATATAGCATGCATGTTCTCTTCTTCCCATTCTCTCCTAGGCTCCTACCTACATATTCCCTACCCATCCCCTTTCTCAGTAGAGGCTCTAGGTGGGGTATTTCTTCCTCCCCTCCTAAAATCTCCCCCTCTCCATCTTCTATCGACATGTCATCTTTCTGATCTCTCTTTGCTTCTAGCGGGGCTGTCTTAGTAGAAAGCTCCAAAATCCACTTCATCATCTCCTCCATATTCTCAAAGCTTCCTTCTAATGTTGAAATACGTTCATTTACATCCACTCATAGTTGCTTTACTTCCCCCTCCAACTTTTCTTCCAATGCTTCAACTCTTTTTCTGGCCTTCGGTACTCGGATCAAGGTTTTCATGGCAAAGAACAACAGTTTTAATGCGAATCTTGCCTCCAAACATCAAAAATGAGCTGACGTAAAGGAAAATCTCAGCAGAGTTCAACAACAAAAACAGAGATTTTTGTCCAGGAAAGAGCTTTGATACCAATTTGATGTCTTGGTATCAAAAAATTGCCAACAAACCAATACAAATTCAGGAAACAACAGGTTTTTATTGAAACAAGGAAATATGCAAAAGCAAGATACAATGGTCCTCTTTCGAGAGGACCATCTCTCACAAACCCTAGACATTACTAGGATCCCTCATAAAAAAAGTAGACAACAAATACTCACAAAATTTTGCATACAAAACATAACGTAAAACCTACTACTACTTATAACAAACAATAAACAACAAATATCAAAACAGCCCTCAAATTAGCCCTAAAAATGTCTTCTTTAATTAGGAAACATATCCTAATTAGTCCCTTCCAAATCAGCCCCCAAATATGTTCTCTTTAATTAGGAAATATTTCATAATTAATCCCCTCCAAATCAGCCCCCTTTCCTAATATTTTTTCCTCTCCAATTTAAATTTCAATTAGAAAATGTTTCCTAATTTATCTCTTCCTTAATTCCTCTTCTCACATAATGAATTAAGGTTTTATTAGGTCCAACAACAGGAGCTGAAATCTGTCTAGGTTCAACCCCCCAGTGCTGCTGATGAATTTGGTTTCTTCCCTTTGCCTGAAATAACATTCAATATAATATCATATGAGCTTAGAAGCTCAACAACTTTAATGCATAAATCAAATATTATAGAAATTAAATTATATTCATGAACAATTCTAGTAATTTACCTATTATCCTTAAAATAAAAATACCTGAATAATTATTGATTTAATTGTAAGTGAAATATTAAATTGAAAACAAATCCTTTAATAGGATGCTAAAGCTTAAAACATTATGAACACTATATTTATCATTTTTGCACCGGTTTTAGTATTCTAGACTAATCTTTTCATAAATTTTTTTATTACTTAACATAAAAGTTCGCCTTTCAGTGTTAGAATATGCCATGTATGTAGGAGTAGATTTATTGGATATCATAAGGTCAAAGCTAGGTATTGAGGACACTTTCACCTTCATAAGGGCTCACATTCCCTACATGTACAGTTTATCGTATACAGATTAGCTTGAGCACCCTTTTACCTCTATATGGGCTCACCTTTGTCATTCTACTTGTCCGAATTATTATATACATATTATTGCTAATCTATCTATATAAATGACCTTTCTTTTAAGCTCATTCAATTTCATTTTTAAACATCTAGATTTATGCATCATTGATTTTCATTTCTTAGAACATTAAATACATATACTTTTAACTTGAAATTGGTTATTAACTTTATACTTTAATATAAAGAACGTTTTGATACATATAGCTTATGTACCAATCTAATTTATCAAACTTATTCTTGATGTTTCAAATAAATCTACTCTCTGAATTAAAATTGAGTATCTTACCTAAAATGATGATGAACCACAGTGCAAGCTTCTTTGTTATGAATACTTTGATGCCTTGTTCTTTTATGCACAATCTTAAAGTACCATCTCCTCATATTACTTTGATTCGAAGTTGTTTTGCGGAAGAAAATACAAAATTCTGAATCCTCTCCTCTTATTCTTCTTTTCTCCCCTAACTTCCTTCGGCCTACTTCAGCGCTCTAGGCTTTAGCTCATTGAATACGTGATTTGGAAAAGAGGGAATTGCTTAAATTTGTTATTTATATAAGCTATTATATTACCATTATATTCCTAACTACAAATCTCAGCCGTCCACTGTATGTTGATGCATGCATGGATTAGTGGGATAGGAAATGAGAAAAGCTATATTACAACAGTTCCCTGTAAAGTAACAGTAAAAATTAGCTTAGGTTAATTAGTTTATAACTTGTGTACTTAAAATTGCCCATATACATATATCTAAGAGACTGATGAATACAAAATATGGGATTTAATAAAAAATATTACATATCAATTTCGAGAGTGCAAATATTAGGATATAATATTTTGAATAAATTTTTACTTTTACTTTTTTAAAACTCATGAATATTACAAATAGTATGGAGATTATTTTGAAAATGTGTTGGTTTGAGTGAGCATAAAAATATTTCTATTTTTGCTTGTTCAACTAAAATTGAATAGATGTTGTACAGTCTTTTGCCGAAATAGCATATATTTATTGTGCGACAGCTTATATTGCTGTAAAGCTAACTTAAAGTTAAGCCAAGTGAAACTTAAGTGTTGGGCAACAGCATTAATACAATTGTTTCGAAGTAATCATGAGAGGTTCAAAGCTGTGGACAAACCAAGAGAAGCATATTTCAATTAAGGAAGCTACATTTTTAATCTCACACACGTTTCAAGTCACACATCAACACCTTTCTCAGAAGAAAAACAAATTAAAAAGAAAGCATTTCAACACAACCAAGTTACTGAAATTGTATGCCACTCTTCTATCATTCTTCAATACACAAATCATGGTGTATGAACTATTCGGTCATGAACTTGTAGGAGGAGTAAGAGAGCGCAGAAGCCCCCCAGCTTTGATGAATCTGCACTGCCTTTGCCTTCTCTCCTGCAGCACCGAGAGCAACATGCAGGGGATAGAAGTGTTCAGGCTCTGGATGTGCAGTTTTAGCACTGGGAGCCTTCACTTCATAGTTCTTCACATCTTCATGCCTGCATCCAAAAATTTTATCACCAGGGGTATTTCTTATGTCAAGTTTTATGGATTCCATATGATTTTAAAATAATGAAAACATGGAAAACAACAACATATGCCTATCTTATGTGAGATTAAACTCAATATTCTTATATGCCTTATCAGCCTTCATTTCTGAAACATCATTATTTTGCAGCATCAAATTTTATGCATCAAAAGTTCACTCAACCACATGGAGCTGTCATAATCACTTTCTCGAATTTTACTCAACCATAGTAAAAAGTGCCAATAACCATGGTGGGCACATACCGCTTGAATCACTTGCTCATATGTCATGATATCACTTATTAGGGATTGTCAACTATAGGAGAAATGAAATTGGGCTTGATATATTAACGGTTAAATTTGATTTTCAACCCAAAGGCTATAATTATAGGCGAGGGCTAATTACTTGGGTATTTCTAGACCAACATATTTTTTACCTATTCAATGTATACGTGCATTTACACTATAATATCTGAAAGGTGGCTTACAAGTTGGGCTTGTAGAGGCCATGATGTTTTTAACATAGTTGTTTTGAGTAAGAGAACTTGAGCTCAAGTTATTGAACCCTTCTTTTTGTAGCTTTTGCTATATTATCCTGATGTTCTCTTAAGTTCCAGCACAACATATTTTCAAAACAAGCTTACACATGAATTATCAAACTCTGCACCATGAAGAATTTTTAGACCAAGCACCAACCATCATACTTGTCCGGTGAATTTTTTTTCTTCATATCATTTTGTATTGATCAATATTGTTCACAAATATAGGCAAGGAGAAACCTTTGATCATGGCTAAACAGAGGTCTAATAATATCCAGCAGATGAGGAGTGTTGAAACGGTGGTTGCATTTCAATTTGATTCCAAATCCAACATAATTATTTGTTTCAATTTCGGTTTGAGTTTTGGTCTTGATTTGGTCACTAATGAAATGCAATTTAGATTTCGATTTATGCTTCGTTTGGGGCGGCTTTTTTACTGCTTCTTAAAGCAGATTTTTAGTTAAAAAATTAAAAATTTTCTACTAGAAAACTTCTTTTTTATTGCTTCTTAAAGCAGATTTTTAGTTAAAAAATTAAAAATTTTCTACTAGAAAGCTGCTTTAAAAAGCAGTAAAAAAGCCATCCCAAACGAAGCCTTAGTTGAACTCTCTGTTTAAAATTGCGCAATAAGAGGCGCGCCTCTGCGCAATTCTATCCAAAAGCGCCTCGAGGCGCACGCAATTTGGACACTGATTGAGGCGTACGCCTCACCCTGTGTGAGGCGCGCCTCAATTGCGCAATTGCGCAATTATGGGTGAGGCGTACGCCTCATCCAAATGGTCTTACCTACTTAAAATCAACCATTAAAAAAGCGGACGAGGCGTCCGCATTGAGTCGTGTATTTGCGTATAGGATTAGGGCTTCCTGTGAGAATTGAAAGACGAACTAGAGAAGAAGCCGTGAGGGAAATAGACGAAGCTGTGAGGGAAGGAGACGAAGCCGTGAGTGTAGGAAACGAAGTCGGAAGGAGACGACGCAGGGAAAGAAACGAAGCTGAAGTTGTGAGTGCAGGAAACGTTCAGGCATCGGTTAGGTCGGAAGAGCAGGTACGCGGTGTTGTGGCCTTGGCTTTGACGTGCAGTAACGAAAGTTTGAATAACTCCTGATTCGGCTTTCTTTCATTCGTCCGCTCAGTACAAGCTCGGTATCGCTCAATACATGCTCGGTACCGCTCAGTACATGCTCGGTACCGAACCAGTACCGCTCGGTACCGAACCAGTACCGCTCGGTACTGAGCGGTACAAGCTCGGTACTGAGCGGTACATGCTCGGTACTGAGCGGTACAAGCTCGGTACTGAGCGGTACAAGCTCGGTACTGAGCGGTACATGCTCGGTACTGAGCGGTACAAGCTCGGTACTGAGCGGTACATGCTCGGTACTGAGCGGTACATGCTCGGTACTGAGCGATACATACTCGGCACGCTCGGTACGCTCGGTATTGAGCATATACAATAAAAAGAATTTCAAAATTACTCTTATAATATAATTTTGTTCCGGGGGCGCTGCCCCCGGAAACCCCCGCAGGGGCGCTGCCCCTTGACCCCACGACCTGACCGGGCAGGTCGAACCCCGCTAGGGGGCAGCGCCCCCTTGGACCCCAGGCAGACTGGTATATTTTTGTATTCATGTTTTTTTATTATTGGTAGTACAAATAATTGTTAAAAAATATGTCATATTGTTAGTACAAGGAATTAGGGATCATGGTTAGAGGCAAGGAAAAGGCGTCTGCGTCATTGTGGAGGGACCCTTCTTGGAAATATAGTGTACAAGTTGACATATGTGGTGGAGAGAAGAGCTATGTTTATTTGAAATGCAATTTTTGCGAAAAAATGGTGAAGGGAGGTGTTACCCGCATGAAGGAACACTTATCATGCTCGCATAAAACTGTAGCACCATGTGCAAATGTGTCGGAAAAGGTGAAGGAGGAAATTATTGCTTATATGAAGAAAAGTACCACGGCAAAACACTTGCAATAGGAGCAATTTGATAATAGGGTCGAACATGACGCTTATTTTGGGAGCGAGAGTGGAAAGGGCTCTTCCTCCACTATACATAACAGAGGTGCACGGGGTCCTATGGATCAGTATATGACTAATCCAGAAGAGGATAGAGGACAAGCACAAATGATGCCTGCGGCCGGTACTAGAGAGGGTCGACGCCAAGTTTTCATGGATATTGGGAGGTTTTTTTTTGAAAATGCCATACCTTTTAATGTTGCTACGTCGCCTGCCTACTTCAATATGCTGCGGTCTGTAGGGTTGTATGGGAGAGGGTTGAAGGCACCTTCTATGTATGAGTTGCGAACATAGATTTTAAAGGAGGAGCTGATGAACACAGAGCGTAGCATTGATGAGATTAAAAGGACATGGATTGAGACTGGTGTAACCATTATGTCAGATGGATGGTCTGACAGGAAGAGCAGGAGCTTGATTAACATTCTTGTGAACAATCCCTATGGCACTGTGTTTTTACGATCGGTTGAAGCTTCAGATGAGGTGAAAAATGCTACATTCATTTTCAATTTACTTGATGGGGTTATTGAGGAGATTGGGGAGCAATTGGTTGTCCAGGTAGTGACTGATAATGCCAGTGCATACAAAGCAGCTGGTCAGATGTTGATGAAGAAGAAGACACACCTATATTGGACACCCTGCGCAGCACATTGTATCGATCTCATTTTGGAGGATCTTGGTAACTTACTTCAGCACAAGAGTGCTCTTTCTAGGGCGAAGAAGATTACAAAGTTCATCTACAATCACTCTTGGGTCTTAAGCTTGATGAGAAAGTTTTCAAAGAAAGAAATCATTCGTCCTGCAACCACTAGGTATGTTCTTAATTTTGTACATTGCAAATCATTCCTACTGTATGTTCTTAGTTCTTACATTTGTGCACTGTGAATCTATAGGTTTGCCACATCCTATTTGACACTGCAGAGCTTGATGGAGGTGAGGCAACCTTTGGAAGCAATGTTTACATCAACTGAATGGCTTAACTCTGCTTGGGGGAAGAAAAGTGAGGGGAAGGAAATAAGAAAGATAATTCTGAATGATAAATTTTGGGCTACTGTGACCTATGCCATTTTGAGCACGAGACCCTTAGTGCAAGTACTACGCTTAGTGGATGCATAGAAGAAACCAGCTATGAGTTTTATTTATAATGCTATGGATGAGGCCAAGGAGTTGATTGCACACAACTTGGGAGGAGAGGAGGCAAGTTATAGGGAGATTTGGGATATCATGATGCTCGGTGGGAGGTGCAGTTACACCGTCGTCTACATGCAGCGGCATATTATCTCAATCCTCAATTTCAATATTCAGAGAAGAAATCTTCAAATCCGGAGGTAAAGCTTGGTCTATGTCATTGTATGGAAAGACTAATACCGGAGCAGGAAGATAGGGAGCTTGCAGATTTACAACTTGTTCTATTCCGGAATAAAGAGGGTTTTTTTGGTTTGAATGCAGCAAAAACAACCATTTCCAAACGGTCTCCAGGTATAGTTATTTTTGGTAAATGCAAGACACTTTATTCAGTTCTAATTATATATTTTTTTTAAAATAGTTGAATGGTGGATCCAATTTGGTGATTCCACCCCTGAGTTACAGAGTTTTGCTGTAAGAGTGTTGGGTCTTACTTATTCTTCTTCTGGGTGTGAGCGAAACTGGAGTACATATAGTCAAGTGCAAACAAAGAGAAGAAATCGGCTATCTATACTCAGAATGAACTCCCTCGTATATATAATGCACAACAAGAGGTTAAAAGATAGGAGGTTGAGGAATAAGGGGTTGAAGAATGATGAGGACTCGTTGGTGTGTGATGATGTGTCATCTGATAATGAGTGGTTCATAGATGATGAGACAGATTTGCCATTATCAGACTTACAGCTAGAAGATCTAAATGTTGATGTCTTGAGAAGCGAAGCAGATCAAATGAGCACATCTACTAGTACCACACCACACACATCCACTAGCTCTGCAATACAACAATCAAGTAAAGGTATTCCACAACTTCTTATATGCTATCGCAGTATATTTATATCAAATGAGCAATTAACATGCTAATGATCTTTTCTCTTATTGAACAGGGAAGAGAAAAGTGAGTCATATTAAAGATGATGATGCATGACATTCATAGATACAATTGGAGAAGAAGATTCCCTTGAAGACCCATTTAGTGATGGGATATGATTGCATTTTATATGTTTTTTGTACTTTGAGAGTTTTGTTAAACTAATATTTTGTGATTTTGTACATTGGGATATGATTTTATTGCATCTACTTTCTTACTTTCCACTATTTTCATATATCATTTAGATGTTTTTATTGTAAGATACAATATTGCCATTATTTTCCTGCTAAAATCCTTAATTTTTCATTTACGCAATTCTGTGTCCGTGAGGCTTACGCCTCAGACCGCCTCGAGGCTTATTTACGCAATTTTAAACCTTGGTTGAACTCTTCGGTTTGGGAGGCTTATGCGTTTCTGCTTTTATTGTAAAAAACTATTTTCTCAATCAGTGTCAATTATGCTTTCTTAAAAGGAGCTTTTTTTAAGGCAAAATTTAGGCAAGTAGTTTAAGGTTTTGTTTGTTATTTCTCCTACAATAAAAGTAGTTTAAGGTTTTGTTTGGGGCAGTTTTGAACTATTTTGTTTTTGCTTTTCGAAGCTTAGCCACACTTAAAAAAATGCTTTTCCAAAAATAGGGAAAAAATTTTAAAAAAGTGGTGAAAAAGCTATCTTGCAAACATACATATTTTTTTCTAAATATTTCTTTTGCCATGAAAGCAATCGAAAAGCTTTTCTAATCAAAGTCTTAGTATGATTTTTTGGTTTGTTCTGGGTTAATTAGTTTCAAATTCATCTGCAGAAGAATCAAAAGAATTTCTTACAGGCTATTAACTTCAGATCAGTTCTTTATTTTCTGTAAAATGATTTCACTTCAATTGCTGTAGATTTATAATCAATCAACAAACTATTGAGATTTCATTTCGTTCCTTCTTATTCAATCCAAACAATGCTTTTCATGTCAAGGGAGCTGAATTAAAAATAAAATCATGGATAAAGAAGTATGTGTATACCTTCCATTAAGGAGAGACTCTGTAAGCCAATTATCAAACTCCACAGCCCAGCTGGGTGTTACCACATTATCATGGTCCAGCAACCTTAGATTATGCGTCGCACTTCCTGATCCAAAAATAAGAACACCTTCATCCCTTAGTGGAGCCAATGCCTTTCCTATATTATAGTGGTATGTTCCATCCCTGTGAGATTGAACTGAAAGTTGGCAGACTGGTATGTTAGCTTCTGGGTACATGAGGATCAATGGAACCCAGGCGCCATGGTCGAGCCCGCGACTTTTGTCTTCCTCCACACTGTTATAGCCGGCTTCCTGAAGCAATTCCTTCACCCTCTTTGCTAGTTCTGGTGCACCAGGTGCTGGATATTTGAGCTGCAGATAAATGATTATAGTTAGCTCTGCAGTGGATAAAATTTATGGAGCTTGTGGGATGTTTGAGCTGCGAATCATGTGTAAATGGGTTTTGTTGGATTCAGCTTTCTGATGCAATCTAATGAAAATTAAGTGTGCAAGTTTGTGGGGTGTTTTAGGTGCAACTCATTCACATACAGTTCGATTTCAGCTTCTGTTGTTTCTTTTGATGCAGTTCTGATGCATGAGAGCATGACATTATGTACTAGAAAAACAATCAAAATGGTACGTTAAATTTTTTGTGAGTTTTCATTTTTTTTTTCAGAGATCAATTTTGGTCTCCCAATTCTTTTTCTTTTTTTTTTGTCATGATGATAAATATAAGAGTATTTTGGTTATTTTTTAATTAAAGATTTTTAAAATAATTATAAATTTTTTAAAAATGTTTTTTTAATAAAATAATAATAACTTAAATTTATAAATTTTAGTCATATTTTATAAAAATATGATATTTATTGATTTAGAGAAATTATATGTAAATAGATATTTTTTATCTTAGTCAAATATAATTTTATCAATCATATATAAATTATGATTAAAATTTTTGAAATTAAAATTAAAATTAAAATTATTATTAATTCTTTTATTAAAAAATAATTTAATAAATTTTGTTAGAAAAATTATAATTATTTGAAAATTATATTTAATAAATATTTAATTAAAAATGATCAAAATATTTTTATATTTAATACCATTAATTCTAATATTACATGTTAGAATAAAAAAGATCTCATTTTAAAGAATTGAGAAATCAAATTGGTCCATTAAAAGAATTAGAGATCATTTTAGTCCCTCACAAAGAATTGATGGATTATTTTGATTTTGATTTTTTTTAATGCAAATCACACATGAAAGCTGATGCTAGCTTATGATTCCTTTGATGCAACTCTAATGCAAATCAGGCATGCAAGTTTATGGGATATTTGAGGTACAATTCATGTAGTGCTGAATTTCTGCTGCACATCAGGTATGCAATTTTTCTATGGGATATTCGAGCTGCAACTATTTGTAAAAATGCTGAATTTAGCTGATGTTTTTTTTTTTTTTTTTTTTTTTTTTTTTTTTTTTATAATATATGCAATTCTGATGCAAATCAAGTAGCATACAACAGGTTTATATGTTATTTGAATAGCAAAGTCATGTTATATTCATGAAGATTTTAACTTCTTGTTCTTTTCATGTAATTCTTATTGCATCAGATATGCAACTCCTGAGATATCTGAGATGCAACCCATATAATTTGTAAGCAGACTTGGTTTTCTTTTATGTAACGTAACTCAGATATGCAAGTTAGGCTTCATTTGGGACAACTTTCTTTTTGTTTTCTGAAGCAATTTTTTATACAAAATTTTTTAGTTTAATTTTTTTTAATGAAAAAGCAATTTTAAAGTTAAAAAAAAGTAGGGGTGTTAATTTTTGACACTATTCGAAAATCAAATCCGAACCCGACCCGAAAAATCCAGGTTTTGGTTGACCAGATAAAGCAATGGGTTGGGTTTGGGTCTTATTTTTGGACCCTTTTATAATTCATTTTGGATTCTGGTCAACCTGGAAACTCGAGTTTGACTCGAATTGACCCGTTGTCTGCTGTCGGCTGTTAGCGATCAACCATTCAGCGGTTCGACCTTCTTGGCTTCTCTAACTATGGTACTGTCGCTGATCAGTTGCTGCCGCCAATAGCCGCCCCGCGGTAGCCCGTACTGGTGCACTCGGAGTATCGGACCGTCTGACCGCGGAAGGCACTCGCGTAGTTGCGCTTGACCAGTTGTCGAACCGCGAACGGCCCGTGCCGGTGCACTCACCACTTGCTGACTCGTGCTCGACGGAATCACAAGCCCGCGCGCTGGCGCAGTCGACCAAACTCGACTGAACCTAAACCCTATTCCAGGTTTGTGCAGGGTCGGGTCTGTTCAGGTTTACCCCTAACTTGCGCGGTCGGGTTCAGATTAAAAATCGCAACCCATTTGTTAGACGGGGTAGGGTTCAGGTCAATCCACTTATGGCCGGGTTAATTCGGGTTGGCCCCCGAATTCGAACCGTTAACCCAAATTGACACCCATATAAAAAAGCCATCCCCAAAGAAAGCCTTAAAGATATTAGCTGCAAATCATATAATGTGTACTAATATACACACAATATGCCTTATACATTTGTTCATTATCATTCTCTAACAATAATAAAAAAAAAGATACAGCTTTATCATGAGCTGCGTTTACTTAAAATCTCTTAAAAAAAGAAACCACTGGAAAAACTTGCTAAATTCTCCTTAACAAGCAGCTAATATTAAGAAATAGAAGTGAATAATGAACTAAGAGAATCATAAAAGAGGACTAACCTCGTACAAATGTTTAGGGAAGTTGTAGAAGTCATATATAGTGTCATTGACGCCATTGATGATGTTCACTGCTGGCTCAGTGGTCTCCCAGTGGGCGGATATTACCAAAATAGCCTTAGGTGTCACCTGCAAATGCTTTGACTTCCATGACTCAAGGAAGTGTCTCGCTGGCTTATCACTGATCAGAAGCCTCGGTGATCCATGGCTGATGAAGAAGGTGTCCATTAATGGAGGAAAGTATTTCTTAGATATCTTACGAATCTATTCAGGACGAAGATGACGAAGAGCCGAAGGATATACGAAAACAAAGTAAAAGAAAAAGGTTGAAGAACTCTTTTTAATAGATCTGCTGTGGTTGCTGGTGATCGATCGTAACTATTTATATTAAAGTGGAATTGTGATGTTTGTTTTATTATTATTATTTGGAGTCAAACGGGTGCATTATAAAATTAACATTTTATAATAGAAGTTATGACTAATGAATGCCCACATTATAGTTTAACACGCTACAATAACAATCTCTTTCTCTAAAATAAGATAATTTTATAGTTGTATGCATTAGCCATTTTCAAAATTTTGCGTTGTGTGAGTTTCATGATATTTTAATAAAAAAGTGCATCCACGCAAGATGATAAATTTTTTTAGATCAAAATAGTTTTATTATAAGCTTTTCACTTAATGTTTATTGCATCAACAACAACATCAAGTTTTTATCCCACTATGTACGTCTCAATGTTTAGTGTTGAATTTAACTTTATTTGTAGGTAACACTTGGATCATATTGGTAAGTTCGGTCGTGAAAAGTAAGGAATTGATGCATGATTTTAGTATTAATGATTCGATGATCCTAGCCTTCTGCTAGGGCACTTATTTTGTAGGCATGTATTTGATGTTCGGTGATTTAGAAAATATAAGATAAATTTTGATGATTTAAAAAATTTAATCATAGTCAGGTAGTTCCAACAAATCTTCATCAAAGATTCTTTGTTTGTTGGTTTTGTAAGGTAGGGGGATTTCACATGTATAGTTAGGATTAGGAGGCTTAGGTTGAGGTTGTTTTAGTGGATTATAAGGCTTAAGTGAATGCTTTGCCTTATCAGGTGATTTTGGTGGTTTGGTATGATATTCAAGTGGAGTATCTATCTGATGAGGTGGTTTTAGATCTGATTGTTTGGGTGATAAATTTTTTGTTTAAATAGGTATTCACCACGCTTTATAGCCCACTCTGATATAATTGGTGAAGTAGTTGAATTTCCAAAAAGGCATTTTTTAAATAAAAATTGGATCCTTATTCAGAATATTGTCAAACAATAGAGTAACATTATATTTCTTCTAGGCATGATGCATTTCTTTTCCTAACTCTCCTGATAAACAAGCTCTCCTAATTGAGCATAATAATAGTTGCCAGATATAGTCATTAGGGCTAAAAATTCATTTGAAAAATATTTAACATACTTCCAATTTCTTATTTGGATTTACTTCAAATCTCTCATGACACTAGCTTTCTTAAATATTAGTCCAGTGTTGGCATCTCTAGAAGGAACTTTTATTACATCCGGTGCAAGGACGTAGAGGAACGTCCGGTCGGAGCCAAATTTCCGCCAAAAAACTCGGTATTTGCTCGGTACAACTAGGTATTATTTGATAATAACGATGAATACCGCTCTTTGCAGATCAATACCGAGTTATACCGAGCTATATCGAGAAATACTGAGTTGTACCGAGTTTTTTCTAGGAAAAACTCGGTACAACTTTTGTATAACTCGGTATTGCTCAAGATAGCTCGAAATAACTCGGTATTGGGTCTTCACATGATGTTATTCCTCGTTATTATTTGATATTGCTCGGTGTTTGCTCGGTACAACTCGGTATTTGGCGGGAATTTGCCTCCGACCGGACGTTCCTCTACGTCTGGTCGGAGGACGTAATAATTGTTCCTCTAGAAGTCAATATTCTATGAATCAAATATATAAAATTTAGGATATTGTTACATTGGTTTGCCAGTTTTGTAACTTATTTAGGAAATTTTCTTCTTGTAGGCTTCTCATGCAGCTTTCGTTACATATCCGATATAGTTTTCAACTCTTCTTATCATCTCCTTGCCATTATTTACAATATCTTGGTGATTCTTTTGGTATTCTCTAGCAACTTGAGCAGTCCATTGTTCCAAATAGTACTCATATAGTTGTGGATCACATTTACTAATATTAAGTAAAACTTCATTTTTTTAGGGCCAAGATTTTTTCAATGGAGCCCTTTTTTAGTTGTTCTCATTAATTGGTTTTCTTTGTCATAGATGATTACATATGCTAGCTCTAGGAGGATGTCCTATATTATATTCTACAATAACAAGTTCATTTTTTCACAAATCTTGCTCTCGCTATTAACTCTATGAAATCTCGAATCCTTAAGAGAACTAAAAGATACTGAAATAATACCAAAGCTCTATTAGAAAGCATTAAAACTTCTCAACAGTACCAACCATTTATGAAGCATAACTATCCAGACTTATACTACATAACAATTATGCTCCCTTACATTAGCCTCATAAAAGCTTCTCACTTCTGTTTTGTGGTTGAAGGAGGAACAAACCACTCTCTAAAAATTCTCATAAACTCCTCCTGAGCAACTAGAGAATTCCACATGCCATGAAACTTCTATTTTTGATAACCACCAGCACTCTACTTCTTCCTCAAATAAAAGTACTGCCACTAATATATTTCAGTTCTCTAAGTACTACATCCCATAAAGAACTTTTCTATTCTCAATAAAGAATCATTTGCTATCTGTGGCTCCACTACATCCTTGAAAAGTGGCGACTTCAACATTTAAAACATCTGTAGATGTCTATCCCTCTCATCCTCTCTACTAGAAGGCTACCTACTTTGTGCATCACCCATTAGCACTAAACTGACAAACTACATCATGGAGTCTAATGTTATATGACCTACTATATTATGTGCCCATTATGTTTGATTGAAATTTTGTCCATTGGTCATTTTTTGTTCTTAAGAATCTATAAAATCACAGCCATAATACCATCACACCTAAATAATTATATGTAATTACTCAAAATAACACAAATGCATGCAAAGATTAAACTTAAAACTACTAAATTTTTTACCTATCTCATAATCAATTCATGACTTTACACATTATCAATTCTTCCAAAATCATTACTTTGATACCATAAATTTTGCCATAGCCTAGCTCAATATAACCTATGTATTATGACATGTTATATTAGGTCAAATACACGACAAATTTTTTGCTCATGTTCAATTCTATAACATAAAGTCATTAAGTGATCAATATACCAAATAAACCAGAAATTGATCATTCATATAAATGTATATTACATTTAATATATTTATACACAATGATCATAACTATCTAATAACTCCAATAAAATATATTTATCCCATGATTAAAACATAATTCTTCTATAACAGAAGAGTACGTCTAACCAAAAAATCATTACCTCACTCTACTGGTATGACCTCTGTGGTTGTGAAAGTCCATCAATAGATACCTGCTTTTTATACTCTTTATTAGAGAAAGGCATCCTATAACTTTGAAGCTATTTTTATAATACTATATATATGTAACACCAAAATCATCATAATTAACAAATTAACTCATTCGGGTGAATTTAAATATAATTATATTAAAGAAATATTTCTATTAAATTTATAAATAATAACATTCTTACAGATCTTATAAGTATGTTAAATGGTTGAAATAATATAGTCAAGCTTTGGTCGGATGGTCGTAATCTAGTGGTGGTGGTCGAAGGGTCGTAGTTGGGCAATGAAGGTTGAAGTATCATAGTTAGATAATAATGGTTGGAAGATTGTAGTTGGGAGATGAAGCTTGGAGGACTGTATGAAGGTACATTGGTCAGAGGATCGTAGTCGATCAATGAAGGTTATTGGATCATATTTAGGTGATGGTTGGAGAATAGTAGTTAGACAATGATGGTCAGAGGACTGAAGTTGGGTGATAGTGATTATAAAGTTGTAGTCGGGCAAAAGAGGTCGTAGGGATGATTGGATGACCAAAGTCGCCATCATCAAGAAATATTGTGTAATGTCCCAAGATTAAATTTGAAAGAGTTACTCTTTTAAAATTAATACCAGAGTTACATTTTTCTCTTTTAGCAATATAATATTAGCTTAAACAAAACTAATAATCTAAACATCAAAATACATATGCATTCTTATTTCAAAATCATATACAATACTAAGGAATCTTATAATTATAATATATCATCATCAGTCCTAAGTATAAAAGAATAACTAAAAGACAAAGAAATAAACTAACAATAAACTTGCAAAATTTTGATGTAATCAATCTCATATACCTGATCATCTGCCTTGACTTGAAATCATTTGAGCCACATATAATGAACTAAAAAAATCTAGTAGGTCATCTAATCTTACAATTGACTCCAAGCATGATAAAAAAGAAATATGTATGTTGTTAATCAATTTGTAGCAGTAGTACTCGTATGGTCATGAATTGATGTAGAAATAATAAAACACATACATAGTAGCAATAAAGTTTGTAACTAATAATATAATATAATATGAAAGCCAATAAAACAGTACATAGAGGAAACCAATAAACCATAATGGATGTCAAATCAAAAAAATAATCATCATATCAATACTATAAATCAATAAATAAATCATATAAAGCTGTAAAATTAAAGCATCAATAGAGATTGTCAAAATCATATCAATATAGTAAAAATCTATAATGATGTACACATGCTATCAAAATGTTATATATCAATATCAAATTGGTATCATAATCACATACTTATTATCAATATAGTGAATCAATAGTAGTATCAAATAATATCGATGTTCATATTGATAGTTATATAATTATAGTGACTTCAGTAAAATTGATGGAAGTAATATTAAAGTAATATAGTAATAATAAATTCGTACATTGATAGTAAATTAATAAATAGTAACAGTTAAATAGTTAAATTATGCTGTAATAGTAACAATAAATAAATAATATGCATTTCAATAGTCACACTAAATAAGTATAAAGCCCTGATTTAAGCAGTGTTTTTCCAGTAAGTATTAATCCGTATCAATTCCATTGGCTTAGTAAATAGAGTTATCACTCTTTTCCCGTCGACACAATTATACTCTTAATAACTCTCATTTAGAATCATGTGAATCAATAAAAGATAACACCAAATCAAAGTATTTAAAAGAATGCATGTTGGCTCACCATCCTGTACAGGCTTGTCTGTCTCCAGCCAACATTAGTAAAATCAAATTTTTACTTATCCTCCCACATATTATTATCATAATATTATAATAATAATATTACTCAACCAGATAATCACATTCATTTTTAATTCTTATATTAATAGTATGCTTACAATAAAAATATTAATTATTTCATTAGTAAAAATAGTACAAAATACAATAACTTTTATTTTACCAAATAAAATTTAATAAATATTATAATCAAAATATCTTGGATAATCAAAATGATAAAATACCAAAAAATTGTGCTGTAAAAGTTTAATAAATTTGAAGAAAATGTAACAAAATCAATTATGAGGAGAATCAAATAGTTGAAAATAGAGATATGATTAGAATCACCTACATTGATTTGAATAATTTCTACAAAAGTAGCAAAGTGATCTGGTCGCTAAAAACTAGCTTTTTATCTTTCTCTTGGCTACGCTACAATTTAAACAAGAATTCATAATTTTTTTTTTCAATTATTTTCAAAAATTCAAAGTGTTACAATCTACTCACTTTAAAAAAATATCATCATGACATTTCCCTAATGATTCAAGCATAAAAGTTGATATAAAACAAAGCAATACAATCAAAAGTTAACTCAAATTAAATCAAATCAAAAGCTCATTGAATCATACAGTCATATAATTCATTCCATCACATATCATTCACTTATGCATGAAATATGGTATTAATCATTCAAATAAATTTTTTACCAATAAAACTCTCAGGTTGTTGTCAATCTTTCAAATACTGTAAGTTATACACATGTGACATCACTGGAGTAGGTCCGGCTGGTTCTTTTGGTGCGACAAACTCCTCTGACTATCACTGACCACTTTGTCATCAGGCTGTTTGCTGACCTTTCACTATATACTCTAGCTCCTATAGTCTTTTGTCCATCAATCTTCCTAGAATGTCCTCCTCTTAAATTAGTTCTTCTTCTATGTAAGTAATCCACTACATTGTGTCATTGCTATCCATATAAAAAATACTGTCATATTAGAAGGTAGCACTAGCCTCCATGCCTCTTTCCATAATGGATAAATGCATTGAAATTGTCGGTAGATGTAATCAATCCATATCCCTTCGAATCATTGTATCTTCTTTTATTATCATTATCACTCTCTCTATTCCTGCTTGCCTCATCTCCACTACTTCTCATATTAACATTGTATCTGGATCCCACATCGTTCCTAGATGTCGATACTACCAAATTAAGCTTTATTAGTCTGGTTTGCTCCACTAACTTAGAAATCTCATGAATTCGTAAAGGTGCTAATAGAAATTTCAGCCCCTTGATTAACTATTGTAGAAATCTATAGCACTTTTCTTTACTAATAGGTCTCAAGTGAGAAGCATATCTAGCCAGTGTAGTAAACTTGGCCTCATATTGCATCACTGTCTTGCATATTTACCCCAACTTGATAAATGCTCCATGTGTTTATCATCAGATTGATGAAGGAACAAACCACATTATGAATACAACAGTAGATTCATCTTAAGTGATCTCAACATTTATCTTCCCTTAGAATTTCTCTATTTGTTGTCCAACCCATCATCTTTCAGCCTCTCCCTCAAAGAGAAACACTACAAGTGATACTTTCTTACTCTCTAGACACTACATAATATCATAGATCTTTTCTATCCTTAGCAAACAGGCTTTTGCTACCTAGGGTCTTAAATCTCCTATGAATAGCAGGGGATTTAGCTTTTGAAATTCTATGCATCCTCCATTACTTGTGCTATAACAGTGGTCATGTGCATAATATTGTTTGATGGTAATGGAGCTGCACTATGTCACTCATTTAATATATTTGACTATGGTGAATCCATTAAACTATTCACCTGTACAGTTCAGTAAGATCTGAATAATACACATATTCAATTAACTATTATATGCAAAATAATGCACCTTAATCTACATAATCTACTTGACTCACAATCAATTCCTACAACTTTGATAATAATTTCATCAATTCTTCCAACAACTACTATGATATCAATTGTAATATCTCAAGATCAAATTTAGATGAATTACTTTTTTAAAATTAACACCAAAATTATCCTTTTGTCTTTTATTAATAAAATATCAGCTAAAATAAAACTAGTAATCTAAACTTAAAAATATTTCTATATTCTTATTCCCAAATCATATACAATGCTAAGGAATCCTATTATTATAATCTATCATTATCAGCCCTAAGTACAAAATAACTAAAAGATAGAAAGAAATAAACTAACAGTAAATTGGAGAATCCTTATCTGATCAATCTCACATACCTAATCCTCTGCTATGACCTGAAATCCTTTGAATAACATATAATGAACTAAAAAGATTAGTAGGTTATTTAATCCTAAAATTAACTCCAAGCATAGTAAAGAAGTAATATGTATGTCATTAGACAATTCATAACACTAGGAGTCATACGATTATGAATTGATGTAGAAATAATAAAATGTACACGTAGAAGCAGTAAAATCTATAATTAGTAAAATAGTATAAACGGAAGCAAGTAAAGTACTAAGTTGGGAACCCGTAAACCAGTATGGATGTTGAATCGATAAAGCGGTCATCATATCTGAACTATAAATCAATAAAGAAATCATATAAAGTATTATAATCATAGCATCAATAAAGACTATCATAATCATATCAATACAGTAAAATCTTATAATGATGTTCACATGCTATCTAATTATTTTATATTAATATCTTAATCATGTGCTCAGTACATCATATGTTAAGTAACAACATAGTGAATCAATAGTAGTATCAAATAGTATTGATATATGTATTAGTAGCAGTATGAGTACAGTGTTGTCAGTAAAATCGATGGAAGTAATAATAAAGCAATGTAGTCATATTGAATATGTACAGTGGTAATAAAACAATAAATAATAATAGTAAAGCACTAAAATCATGCATTAATAATAATAATGAATCAATAATATGCATTTAAGAAATCACACAAAATAAGTAAAAAATCTTGATTTGAGCAGTGTTTTTCCAGTAAGCAGTTATTCGTACCAGCATCATCCCATTAGATCAGTAAATAGAGTCATCACTCTTTACCCGTCGACATAGTAATAACCCCTTATAACTCTCAATCACTATCATGTGAATCGATAAATGATAATATCAAACCACAATATTTAAAGGAAAGTCCATTGACCCACCATCCTGTACATGTCAGTCAGGTTCCAACCAATATCACTGAAACCTGCTTTTTACTTGTCCTCATACATATTATTATCACTGTACTATAATGATAATAGCGACCTATTATTACTCAACCACATACGCACATTCATTTCCAATGTTTATATTCATAATATGCTTATAACAAAAGTATTAGTTATTAAATTAGTAGAAATAATACAAAATATTATAACTTCCATTTTACCTGATGAAATTCATTAAATGTTACAATCAAAATGTCCAAGATAATCAATATGATTAAATACAAAAAAATTTGCGGTATGAAATTAATAAATTTGACAAAATTACAACAAAATCAATTGTGGAGAGACACAAATAGTTAAAATCAAAATATTTGAAAATAAATATCAGATTAGAATCATCTACACTTATCTGACTAATTTCTACAAAAGTGGTGAACGGTATGACAACTAAAAATAGACTTTCTCTCTTTCTCTCTGTTGCACTGCAATTCAAATATTTCAATTTTTAATTATTTTAAAAAAATTCATATTTTTACATATTGGTTGGAGAATTGTACTCAAGAGGCGATGGTTGGAAGGCCATTGTTGGGCGATTGTGGTTAGCAGATCATATTCAACAACTAAGGCCAAAACATCCTGGTAAAGTGATGGAGGTCGGACGATTGTAATTAGGTGACAGAGGTCAAAGGATGGGTGATGCATGCCGAAGGATTGTAGAAGGTTGATGGTGTTCAGAGGATCATAATTGGACAATGATGGTTAGAGGAACATAGTCGGCCGATGAAAGTTAAAAGATTGTAGTCGAGCAATGATATTTAAAGGGCTATAATAAGCTGATGATAGTTGTAGGACAATAGTCTGACAAATGTGATTGGAGAGCCGTAGTTGGGTTATGACTGTCAAAGGATCATAGTTGGACGGTGGTGGTTCGAAAACGTTAGTCAAGAGGTGGTCCATTGATGGTAGTCATACGGTGGTTTAAAGCCGACAATTGGGCGATGGTTCAATGATGGTGACGGCCGAACAGTAGCAAGACAGTGGTGCTTAGGTGGAGCTTTGAGATTTTTAAAGTCTCTGAGTTATCTTGAATCTCAAGCTAAGGTCCAACCTACCCCTTATACAGAGTGTGTGGGAGTTGGTCTTGTCCATTTAAAGATTTTTGAGAGAAGCATGCCTCATAAATTAGAATTTTTATTGCGTCCTCCCACCTGACGTAGAGATACGTCCTCCCACCGCTAAAAAATTTGGTTTTTGCTCGGTATTGCTAGCTATTATTTGGTATTAACGAAGAATATCATCATGTGAAGACCAATAACGAGTTATACCGAGCTATACCGAGCAATACCGAGCTATACCGAGCAATACAAAAAAATACCTAGTTTTTCCTAGAAAAAATTCGGTATTGCTTGGTATTGCTCGGTATTGCTCGGTATAACTCGTTATTGGTCTTCACATGATGATATTCTTCGTTAATACCAAATAATAGCTAGCAATACCGAGCAAAAACCCAATTTGTTAGTGGTGGGAGGACGTATCTCTACGTCAGGACATTCCATCGAAAGGTCCATAATTAATCCCTCGATTATAGTCTATCACTTCAGCATTAGGTGCCTTAAAATTGTTAGAATTAAATGATGTTGAAGCCATTGGATTGATATAGTTATGCCACTTGATTTGAATAAAAGTTCATGGTTCTAAATTTGCTTGCGGGAAATTTTAATTTAAACATACATCTAGATTCATAACGTATCAAATACTTTTTAGAATATTTTATTCAATAGGAGACAAGGCACTCAAAACGACGCTAACTTACCAGGGATTTGGCCATTTTTTTTTACCGCATCTCTTAGCGTGCAGGAAATTGAACGAGTTTCCAGCCATATCATTCTTTATATGGCATATTTTTCGTTCTCAATATTCCTTTGACGTTGGGGTAAAGAAAATAAATAGTGATATCAACCTCTATGAGTGTTTCTTTGGTGAAATTATTTAGTGCGGATACGGATGTTATTTTGAGACGAATTAGAACGCATCATGTCACTTTTTCTTGTTGTGTACCGTCTATGTACCGTTATGTACCGGGTGATGTGGCGCATTCTGATTCCCCTCCGAACGGTCTGATGTACGCACAGAATAATTTAGGGTTTATTGCATGTATGACATGCATAAGTCAATAAACTAGCTTGTACTTTCTAATATAAATATAATGAAATCAACAAAGTTTTTCTTTATTTTCTCTTTCTTTTCTACTCTCTGCTAGCTTAATTTGTGTTTGCCAGTGAAGTCCTCATATCACTTAGGAATCCAACATCCTTGAAGATGAGGTGATCGTGGAAGATGCTTAGGATAAGAAGCTTGTCAAGCTATATAGAGTAAGGCTATTAAAATCGGGTCACGGGTCGAGTTCAGGTCCAAGCCGAAATTGACTAGACACTAGTTGACCCAATCCGAACCCGACCCATTTTTACAAAGGGGTCAAGTATTTCAACCCAAACCCAATCCGTGTAGGTTACTAGGTTGACCCGACCCGACACACGAACACATTTTGATTAAAAAAAGGGCGAGTGTTAGTCTGCAACGAAGACGACTGTCAGGGCAAATTGCGACCATAAGGCCGTAGGTGGGGTGAGGCGTTTGTGGCTCAATTAGTTGGAGGCGACGGCAACGGCGTCAGTGACGGTGACTCGGAGACCGCGGTTAGGACGGTAAGCAGGAGATGTTGGCTCTAGGAGCACGACACGGTCGGGTCGGCGCCGACAACGGCATGACACAGGCATCACGACGACTGCCGCACTTGCAGCAGCATGCACGCGGGTCCTCAGCCCACTGACACGGGCTTTCATGAGACAAGCCACGAGAAAGCGTTCACGAGATGAGGGCATAGATGGGTCATGGGGTTGTGCAAACAGGGTCGGGTCAAATTTTGACACCCCTAATATAGATGCAGAAGTGAAAAGAGAGATCTCTACAAATTGAACAATAATTTTGACATTTCTAAATAGTTAAATTAGATGGAAGACCATTAACAATGGTTATTCAAGGGATCTCATCTCCAAACACTTAAAATAGAATGCTCCTCTCATTCATCATCTCTAAGAATACTACAACATTGACAACTTTATAGTCTACGTAAAACCCCTCCAAAGTTCATTTTTGTGAGTGTTGTTAATCCGGACAAACTGGCCTTAGTACGAGACGAACTGAAGAAAATTGTAAAGAAATCTGTATGGTTAGTTTGGACGAACCTGTAAGGGTCGGGACGAACCGAACAAAGAGTTTCGTCCAGGGACGAAGAAAATTGGAATTAATTTCGTCTGGACGTTTTGAGTCTAGAGGAGGTCGTCCCGGGACGAATGGAAATCGTCCGGGACGATCCTGCTTGATAAATTGAGGATTTGAGATATTTTGAAGAGAGAAAAAGGTAGGAGAGAGAAAGAGAAGGAAAGAGAAAGAAGAAGCTTGGTTTCGGAGGTCGCGGTGCGCATTTCGTCCGGCGCCGCAGTTGGAAGATTTGTTTGTCTCGCAGTAAGGAATCCGAATCATATTTCTGATTTCGAAGATTTCGAGTTTTGATAATTCTGTGCTCAATTTTGTGTTTCCGTTGCCGAAATTCTTGCATAATTTTGTATTGACGAAAGTTTTACCGCACAACTTTTGATATGTTTCTGATATGATATTTTTACACGATTTGAGTATTTTCTGTAAAGTTTCTACCGATTATTTTGAGTTCTATGCGATTTTTATCGAATAGAAAATTATCATGATGTTGAAAAATGTTGCTTCAGTACGATAAAAGTCTTATATTGTTGTTTTCCATGATTTTTGGTAATTTGGTAAATTTTTGAATTTGTGATTTCTGTGTACATTCCGTGTACTGCCGATTTCTCGTACGACTTCTGATTTTCTGAATTGATGATTTGAATGATTGAATATGCATATGAATATGGATATATGGATATTTCTACAATAGCACAATATGGATATATGGATATTTCTACAACAGCACAATGGATATATAACAATACATCGACATTGAAAAATGCCTTAATAGCCAGTGATTGTACTTGTTCAGTAAGACTATTGTATTGTATTGCATGTGTATAGAATAATCCTTATGATCTCATTATGGATTTATTGATTTATTTTTATTGACGAATTTATTGTGGATTCACGAGTTTATTGTTACTGTACGATTTCATTGATATTCGCATCGTGTTACTAAGCATTGATAATGATACTGATATGGATATCGATATTGCATTGACTTATTGATACTATGGACATGGATACTATTGATTCATTGATATTGATTCATTGATACTATTGCTTCATTGATACACCATATTGAACTGCTGCATGTGATTCATTGACTGATATGGATTAGATTTTACTGTATTGATTTGATTTCAACCGTTCTTGCGATGTATTGGTTTGATTGTTTATATGATTTCATACCGATTGATATTATTGACCAGAGATGATTGATTCTATTGATATGATGTTGATTTAACTGATATTATCGAGATGACGATTTTTCTCTATCGATTTGACTGATCGATTTAATTAAGATTCTTCGGAATATAGATTTTTTTCTACTGTTTATGGATTCTTCCGAGATTTGACGTATGTACTGATTTATTAAACTTTATGAATTTTTTCCTACTGTTTATCGATTCTTTCACCGATGATTGTGGATTGTATCGATCATGCATTGATTACTGATTTTCGTCTCTACTGCATAGATTCACTGATCATGTGCAACTGATTGTTATGAATTTGATTGACATGCATATTGTTTCAGTACCATGCTTTTATTTCAATTATAGGCTTTGGTGACCTGCTGGGCTTCTTGAAGCTCATTATATGTGGTTAACAATTTCAGGTCAGAGCAAGGGAGCAAGAAGTGATGGTTGATCAAGACAGTCGACGAATCCTTTCACTATGGATGCCTGGGGCATCACAATTGGTATCAGAGCAAGTGTAGTAAAAGGATTTGATTGATAGTTTGGTTTGGTAGAATAAATAGTTTCAAGTGCATCATTTACATAGTGAATGGCATGTGATTGAATGAACTGTATGACCGTATGATTTCTTTTGATTGGACCGATTTATTTTGTATCGATTTTGTAATTGGACCCTTAAGGGAAATGTCGGGGACGACATTTTTCTTAAGGTGGGTAAATTGTAAAACCCCTCCAAAGATCATTTTTGTGAGTGCTGTTAGTCCGGACGAACTGGCCTTAGTACAGGACGAACTGAAGAAAGTTGTGAAGAAATCTGTATGGTTCGTCTGGACGAACCTGTAAGGGTCGGGACGAACCGTCGGGACGAACCGAATAGAGAGTTTCGTCCAGGGATGAAGAAAATTGGAATTAATTTCGTCTGGACGTTTTGAGTCCAGAGGAGGTCGTTCCGGGACGAATGGGAATCGTCCGGGACGATCCTGCTTGATAAATTGAGGATTTGAGATATTTTGAAGAGAGATAAAAAGGCAGGAGAGAGAAAGAGAAGGAAAGAGAAAGAAGAAGCTTGGTTTCGGAGGTTGCGGTGTGCTTTTCGTCCGGCGCCGCAGTTAGAAGATTTGTTTGTCTCGCAGTAAGGAATCGGAATCCTATTTCTGATTCCGAAGATTTTGAGTTTTAATAATTCTGTGCTCAGTTTTGTGTTTTCGTTGCCAAAATTCTTGCATAATTGTGTATTGACGAAAGTTTTACCGCACAACTTTTGATATGTTTCTGATATGATATTTTTACACGATTTGAGTATTTTTTGTAAAGTTTTTATTGGTTATTTTGAGTTCTGTGTGATTTTTATCGAATAAAATTTTATCAGGATGTTAAAAAATATTGCTTCAGTAAGATAAAAGTCTTATATTGTTGTTTTCCATGATTTGTGGTAATTTGGTAAATTTCTGAATTTATGATTTCTATGTACATTCCGTGTACTGCCGTTATGCCGCTGATTTCTCGTACGACTTCTGATTTTCTGAATTGATGATTTGAATGATTGAATATGTATATGAATATGGATATATGAATATTTCTACAACAACACAATATGGATATATGGATATTTCTACAACAGCACAATGGATATACAACAATACATCGACATTGAAAAATGTCTTAATAGCTAGTGATTGTACTTGTTCAGTAAGACTATTGTATTGTATTGCATGTGTACAGAATTGTTCTTATGATCTCATTATGGATTTATTGATTTATTTTTATTGACGGATTTATTGTGGATTCACGAGTTTATTGTTACTGTACGATTTCATTGATATTCGCATCGTGTTACTGAGCATTGATAATGATACTGATATGGATATCGATATTGCATTGACTTATTGATACTATGGACATGGATACTATTGATTCATTGATATTGATTCATTGATACTATCGCTTCATTGATACACCATATTGAACTGCTGTATGTGATTCATTGACTGATATGGAATAGGTTTTACTGTATTGATTTGATTTCAACCGTTCTTGCGATGTATTGGTTTGATTGTTTATATGATTTCATACCGATTGATATTATTGATCAGAGATGATTGATTCTATTGATACGATGTTGATTTAACTGATATTATTGAGATGACGATTTTTCTCTATCGATTTGACTGATCGATTTAATTGAGATTCTTCGGAATATAGATTTTTTTCTACTGTTTATGGATTCTTCCGAGATTTGATGTATGTACTGATTTATTGAACTTTATGGATTTCTTCATACTGTTTATCGATTCTTTTACCGATGATTGTGGATTGTATCGATTATGCATTGATTACTGATTTTCGTATCTACTGCATAGATTCACTGATCATGTGCAACTGACTGTTTTGAATTTGATTGACTGACATGCATATTGTTTCAGTACCGTTCTTTGATTTCAATTATAGGCTTTGGTGACCTGCTGGACTTTTTGAAGCTCATTATATGTGGTTAACAATTTCAGGTCAGAGCAAGGGAGAAGGAAGTGATGGTTGATCAAGACTGTCGACGAATCCTTTCACTATGGATGCCTGGGGCGTCACAGTCTATGCACTTCAACTTTCGCTAAACATGCTTAACCCATCCAAGTGAAAGTGAGGTATAGTCTCTTCATCCTCCATAACCAAACAAACTCATGACTCTTACCTACCAATGCCTAATTAGGTCAAATAGTAGAAATTGAAGCCCAACTTCTTTAAAAACTAGTGTTAATGGATCCAAATGTATTTGGGTACACAAATCTAAGAAGTAGGCTTCTGATGTAGGGTTGTCTTGATGGAGGATTGATAAAGAGAAGATGGTATTGTTTTAGAGTCTAACAAAATGAATATCGATTATCAAACTGAGTACAATCCAAATTAAAAGTTTGAAGGGTGTGATATAAGAGATAAAAATATTGGTAGTATTTTAACCACTTTTATGCTTTATATTTTGTTCCTTATATTAGTTTAATTTCATACTTGTTAAACTAATCTTAATTATGTATTAAAATATTTATTTTTAAAAATGTATCAATTTTTATTATAAAATATGAGTAGAATTAATAAGTCTAATTTCATCTATATTTTAGACAAATATTTTATTTTAGCATGAATCCTGTTTAATTTTGATTTATTAGCAGTCAAGCTAAACTAAAATGTTTTAATCTTATGATATTTTCTCCTTGAAAATTAAAAGTTTATTTGACGTCATGATAAAGAAACAATGTGATAACTAGCATACATTAACTCTTCACATAATCAATATTTAATTAGTTAAATATCATGTAACTCTCTTTTTAAATATTGTTTTTTTTTAATTTTAATTTTCTTATTTAAAATTATGCTAAAATAAATTTTGATTATTAATTTATCTTGACTTAGCTCCTAAGTGAAAGTTTTCTTAAATTCATGATAAAATATTGATTTTCTTAATAACTTTTATATATGTCAATTTTAATTATTTTTCTTTAGTTCAAACAAGTCGGTAAATTGAACAACTCATTCTAGAGAACATAACATAATCCTATCTAAAATTTAGTTTTGGTTTGAATCAATTAACCCTCTTTGCGAACTTGTAATTAAAATAGTACAAAGATCCTCATCAAGCTAATTTGTGATATGTTAATGAATCATTAGCTTAAAAATTATCATATTGATCTTAATCTTAGTGTGTTGTGGCCAAGGATAGATTAAGCACATCTCTCCAAGAGAATAAATTATATAAAAAATGCATTAACATAATATTATTTCCTTAGAAGTTAGGATATGATTTATTAGTTGTTTAAATCTATGCATATAACATTTTATTTGGGGCCACAAGTGATTCTACATGTCATAAATTTTCTTAGGTCATGAGTAAAAGGTTTGACATGGCTATGATAGGAGATCTGAATCACTTCAAGTAAATCAAAAAAAGAATAACACTTTTCTATGTCAAAGAAAACACTTTAGAATTAATTACAATTTTTGACTTGAAACATTTCAAGAGTGCAAATCAGTGATCCAAAACACAAAACTCAATAAAAATTTAGATAAAAAAAGGGATAGATATGAAGTTATATAGAGGAATAATAGGATCATTATTATACCTTATTACAAGTCGTCCAAACATTGAGTCTAATGTTATTTTTGTGCTTGAATTTAAGTGATGATTGTGCGTAGTCTTTTATGAAATTAATGTGTAGAAAGGCTATGGATTATTATTTTAATATTTAAATAAATGTTATATAGTTTATGGTAGAATGGTGAGAGGTTTAAGGGGCATACTAGTATGAAGGTGAAATTAATCGAGCTTGGGCTGATTTGAAATACCACTTTAGAGATTTAGTTAAATTTAAAACAAATAGCTAGAAATGATGGTGGAGTTTAACATAGAATGTAAACTTATGATTCAAAGTTGATGGTAGAGTTTAATAGAATTCAAGATGGTGCTGAGGTGTCAGGAATAAGATTAGGTCAAAATGTTCTCTAGTTTGGCCAAGGGCTATGTGAAAGTCTTCAAAATGATTATTAGATCTTGGTTGCTAGTTTATTGGTCATGAAGGATGTTTATGAAGTAGAGGACGAGATTTAAGGAGTTTATAGCAAGTGTTTAAAATAATTAACTTAAGAAAAATGTAAATATAACTACCTAACTCATTAAAGATAAGCATACAACTTGAAGACACTAAGCATAATGTAAATGGAGAGCACATTTCAATCAAAATGGATCATTTATCAATTAAAAAACTATAAAATATTTTATCCCATATTTAAAAGTATTACAAAACTCTTAGGCAACCATTTTGGAGAAAAAAATTGAGGAAGTGTTCCACTATATAAATTATATTTAAAAAATTATAAAGCTTAGCTTCTTTATTGGGGTCTTATAATTGGACATTTTGTTTGGTCTTTTTCTTGGGCTTTATCCTTAGCTTTTATAAATGGATTTTTAGCTTGATTATTTTTATTCAAAAGATGTGCTACATCAACTCTCCTGGGCTTAGTTGGGCTCTGCTTTATAAAGTTAAAATCTAAATATCCTGCTAATAACTGTGAAAAAAAAAAGTCTTTACGTTAGTATGAGTCAAACCTATCTCATTAGTAGGTTGTTTATACTTTTAACAAAATAAAAAATACAGCATTAGTGGGTTCTTCTTCAATGATGATTTAATCAATATCCAAAAATAAGGTATTCTTCAAGTGGGGGGGCTATGTCTCATGTTATAGAATTAGATTGAACAAGTGGAGGTTTATTAACTCCATTATAAGATAAATATCTTTAAAATTAATACTAATTAACATGTCAATACGGAAATCAAGATGATATACATTAGATCTAATTTTCTTAAGATTTTGAAGGAACCATAATCCCTTGCATGCAATTTCTTAAACTTAGAGATGGTACTGCTTAGGCTAGATGTGAATTAAAACATAATCACCTTCTTTTATTTTTTTTATTAATCTATTATGGTAACCTTAGAAGCATGCTTGTTATTATTTGATGTAATTTACTGTCTTATGATATCATATGGCTTTGAAATTAATGAAGAAGAGTTCCACCACCTATTTTTAAAGCTTCATCTATTCAAATTTCTAAATCATAAATAAAAAAATAAATTATGTTTAAAATATTATAAATTATGGGCTCTTTATTATGCTCTAATAATTAAACATTTTATTTGGTCTTTTATTGTGCTTTATCCTTAGTTTTTATAATTGGATTTTTAGCTTAATTATTTTTATCTAAAGGATGTGCTACATCAACTATCCTAGGCTTAGTTGGGCTCTACTTTATAAAGATAAAATTTAAATGGCCTTCTAATAAGTGTGGGGCTTTATGAGTCATACCTATCTCATTAGTAGGTTGTTTATACTTCTAACACAATAAAAAAACAATGCTTAACAATTGGATTAGTGGGTGCATCCTTAATGATGATATAATATATATCCAAAAATAAGGGATTCTATAAGTGGGGGGCTATGTCTCATCCTATAGAGTTAGATTGAACCAGTGGAGGTTTCTCCCTTAGAAGATAAAATATATTTAGTATTAATAACAAGATGGACTATCAAGCCAATAGGAAAATTCATATGATATGCACTAGATCTAATTATCTTAAGATTTTGAAGGAGTAAGGCTATCAAAATCGGGTCACGGGTCGAGTTTAAGTCCAAGACGAAACTGACCCGACACTAGTTGACACAATCTGAACCCGACCCATTTTTGCAAAGGGGTCAAGTATTTCAACCCGGACCCGATCAGTGTAGGTTACTAGGTTAACTCGACCCGACCCACGACACATTTTGATTAAAAAAAGGGGCAAGTGTTAGTCTGCAACGGAAACGGCCGTCAGGGCGAACTGGGACCATGAGGCCGTAGGTGGGGTGAGGCGTTAGTGGCTCGAGGAGTTGGAGGCGACGGTGCTGGTGACGGTGACTCGGCAACCGCGATCAGGACGATAAGCAGGCGATGTTGGCTCTAGGAGCACGACATGGTTGGGTCGGAGCCGACAACGGCATGACACAGGCGTCATGACGACTGCCGCACTTGCAGCAGCATGCATGTGAGTCCTTAGCCCGCTGACACGGGCGTTCACGAGATGAGGGCATAGATGGGTCACGGGGTTGTGCAAATAGGGTCGGGTCAAATTTTGACACCCCTAATATATAGGCAGGAGTGAAAAGAGAGATATCTACAAATTGAGCAATAATTTTGACATTTCTAAATAATTAAATTAGATGGAAGACCACTAACAATAGTTATTCAAGGGATCTCATCTCCAAACACTTAAAATAGAATGCTCCTCTCGTTCATCATCTCTAAGAATACTACAACATTGACAACTTTATAGTCTATGCACTTCAACTTTCACTAAACATGCTTAACCCATCCAAGTGAAAGTGAGGTATAGTCTCTTCATCCTCCATGACCAAACAAACTCATGACTCTACCTACCAATGCTTTATTAGGTCAAATAGTAGAAATTGAAGCCCAACTTCTTTAAAAATTAGTGTTAATGGATCCAAATGTATTTGGGAACACAAATCTAAGAAGTAGGCTTCTGATGTAGGGTTGTCTTGATGAAGGATTGATAAAGAGAAGATGATGTTGTTTTAGAGCATAACAAAATGAATATCGATTATCAAACTGAGTACAATCTAAATTAAAAGTTTGAAGGGTGTGATATAAGAGATAAAAATATTGGTAGTATTTTAACCACTTTTATGCTTTATATTTTGGTCCTTATATTAGTTTAATTTCATACTTGTTAAACTAATCTTAATTATGTATTAAAATTTTTATTTTTAAAAATGTATCAATTTTTATTATAAAATATGAGTAGAATTAATAAGTCTAATTTCATCTATATTTTAGGCAAATATTTTATTTTACCATGATTCATGTTTAATATTGATTTATTAGAAGTCATGTGAAAATAAACTTGCTTTAATCATATGATATTTTTTCCTTGAAAAAAAAAAGTTTATTTAATGTCATGATAAAGAAACAATGTGATAACTAGCATACATTAACTCTTCACACACTCAATATTTAATTAGTTAAATATCATGTAACTCTTGTTTTAAATATTGTTTTTTTATTTTTTTATTCTTATTTTTAAATTTATGCTAAAATAAATTTTGATTACACTACAGGAAAAACTCATATTACCAGCGGCCTAAATCATCCACCGGAAAAAGTAAATCCGCCATAAAATATACATTTATAGCAGATTTTTGGCTAAAATTTATTTGTCGGTAAAACTAGCGTTGGAAACCTTGTTACAAAGAAATATTCCACTGGAGAAATTTCTGGAGGATTTATTGACGGAATTGTACAGGAATATTCATAGTTTGCGAACCAGTCTTCTCAGTGGTTTTTCCGTAAAACATTATGGTGGAAACCGACTGCTGGAAATACCAACAGAGAGACCGCCACAAGTTACGACAGAATTTTTTTTCCAGAAACACAAGACAATTTCATTGTATCTCTATTTCCGACAAATATTCCACTGAAAACTTATACCCAGTATATATATATATATAATAACTCTCCCTCACATGTTTTCTACAATACAACAAACCTACATAAAATATATGCATATATCATATGCACATCAAACATTGAACATATAAACATCCTACATGCATGTAATAATAGATTTCATCGCAACATTCACCAAGTAGTTTAGAAGCTTAAAGTTCGTTCATTGCACAATAAAAAATGGGCAATAAAATATAAAAATATAGAAATGAAATGTCCAATATATAAATGAAATGTCCAATAATAACAAAAAAAGATCAGAATTTGTCTCATCCTCTGCGGATGCTGGCTACTTCCTGTTGAACTTCTCCCTCAGTCTCTACAACTCCAATATCTGACTTTGCTGCTTTTGCATGTCAGTTTGTGATTTTCTTGCTTGATCTAGCTCTGTTGTAAGGGCAGCTACATGTTGGCTATACAACGACTTTTGGTTACATGATGAAAAGCTGGAGCCACATGATGTCGGCCCCTTGAATGCGGAAGGCTTGAGAGCCTAAACCATAAACCCAACTTTTCTATATTCCACCTATCACTTGCGACCAAGTGCAGTAATCAGAATAATCTGTTGATCTCTTAAAAGATCCCTAACCTACTTTAGCCTGGCTCTCTCAAAGCCACATATACTCATCCTACAAAGTTAATACAAGATTAATCAATTTACACGTGACACCTAAAATATTAAATATGTAATCATGTATCTCTCCTTGCTTTCTCACCAATCTATTATTGGTCCTTCTTAGGGGTGTCAAAATGTGTTAGCGGGTTAAGTTTGGGTCAAACCTGAGTTGACCCCGATCTAAACAGGTCAACCCAAACCCAACCCAATTTTACAAATGGGTCTAGATTTTCAACTAGAACCTGACCCACACGGGTTACGAGTTGACCCGACCCGACCCACAAAAACTTTGGTCTCAAGAGACAACATAGCGGTGAAGGCAGAGTACTAGAGCAACATGCCTCGGGTCCACTTCTCACGCCGTAGCTATGCATTCTATGATTGTGGCTGCCAAAAGTGAAGAAGAGCAGTCTGTAACTCCCGAGTGTGGAGCAGCTTGCATAATGTCCTACATGGCGATACCGAGGCGTAGAGGTAGCATGGCGAGGCAGAGTGTCCTGATGCGACCATATCTAAGCGACACGGCTAGACTTAATAACAACTAGGCAACACGACTAGACACAACAGCTGATGGACTCGACTCTTGACAGTGCCGACATGATGTGACACAACAAGCTAGAAACTAGGAGACGGGTCAATTTCTTTGGTGAAAACGGGTTGATTTTGAGTTTCTGTGTTAACTCGAACCCAATCCATTTTTACAGACAGGTCAAAAACTCGAACTCAAACCTGATTCATATGGCAAAAGGGTTAACTTGAACTCAAAATTTTCTAGTTCGGGTCAGATTTTGACACCCCTAGTCCTCATGTCTCTTATGGGTATGACTATGCAATTCAATAGTTGTCCGTTTTCTACCCAGTAGCTCTCTATGCAATATACTTACATTAGTCTTCATAACTAAGAAATTTATTAAAATCTTTTAAAATTTTTTACTAAATGTTGCATGTGCTTAGTATGTGGAATTGAGCCCTTATATGGAGGGAACTGCCCATGCCCCCAACATCAGTAGCTCAATTATGTCTATTCTGATCCCTCCTTATGATATAATTTGGGCTACCCTAAGCACTAGTCAGCTCGTCCTATACACTCTCACATATCTAGTGGGGTCACTCTCCTGACTTCTTAATATCTGTAAACATGTCTCGCATGCTAGACAACCCACGCTTCTCAAATTCTTTCTAATTTTATCATTTTACTCTGGCAAACAATAAAAATCTTTCTGCTTAAAAAAATATACAACATAAAATATTTTTATTTGCTTAATTAAAAATATATAATATAGAATATATTTTTTATAATAACTAACATCAAACTCTCTGAATCATATATTACACACTTCTTTTTGGAATTTTCTTCAAAGAAATATAAGGAGCATCACACATGCTCTATATGATGTCAAGTATTTTATGTGTTGACTACTTTGACAGCTTAAACCTACACAAAATATGTTAGGTGAAAAAAATAATTATCAAATTTTAGAAGCATATTAAAGATATAATAAGTAGATACGTGTCACCCTCAGATGCAATCAATATATGCCCCTTTGACGTCTGGTCTACAATAAATATAATGGAAGGTCCACTTGCATAGGGCTAAGGGGGTGGTGGGGGATATAATAGTGAGACATATGATGGATATGTATAAATGGTAGGGCCTCCATAATAAGGTGGGAGGGGTAATAAGGGTAGAAGGGAGTACTGTGCGTGGCATCTGACAAAGGAAAGTGGGGGTCTTGTGAGTAAAACTATAGACTTCTGGTTGGAGGAGTAGGTAAAAATAGGCTAGGCTGACTCTAAGTGGCAAGCTGAGAAAAAGATGTCTCCTTAGTATATATAGACCTACTAGCTTAGCCACTAGTCACCTTCTTGTACCTACCAAAAATATTCGTGATCAATCCCTAGTGAGGCCCATCACCAAAAGCCATCTGAAAAAAAATATAAAAGAAATATTAATAACATAAATTATAATAAATATTTAATATAAAGTAGAGCAATAATAAAAAAAATAAAGTACATCAACAATAAAATAACTAAAGAAGAGAAGCAATAAATAAATGAAGTAACTATTGTTATGCTGTTAAAAATAAATCATATTGTTAATATAAATTATTGATTCATATTTAATTATGAAAAATTATAAAATATATTTACCTTTAGTTTATTAATCATTTGCTGATTCACTTTTATATGATGACATATCTTCACCACTATCAGATTCCTCATTACTTTTCTCTATGTTTGAATCTACTTCCAATAACTGTAACTCACTCTCATTTATTACAATTTGATCGTCCACATCATTAGCAAGATCTTTTAAGTTTAACCTAAGCTCTTCTTGATGTGCTAGTGGTATTGAAGTGACTTTCTCAATGACTCTCATAGGTTTAGTCTTCATATCTATGATCCAATCATGTTTGCCTCATACTCTACTCAGATAATTAGTAAAATAAACTTGGCTTGCCTGGCTAGAAATGATGAATATGTCAAACATTATATTTCTCCTATCTTACTTTACTTTTATTATATTGTAAAGCTTATGTACTCTTGTATCTCTATTCTACACTGAATCAAATCAGTCAGAATTGAAAAGATACACATTGTTCCTGTTACAGGGATATTCTAGCTGTAATACTTCTTATAATACCTCATAATACACAGAGTCATTACTTGTATGAGTATTTTTTTTTCTTGCACAAATACCAAAATTATCTATCTTTCTACCTTTATATTAATATTTGGTTTGAACTTTATAGCCATTAACCAAAATAATTGTCTAATATTTCACTAATATATTTAGTCCATAAGCTAGATCGAGTAGTCCTTTATACTACAAATCAATGATTTGAGTGCAGACCTAATTGGTTGATCAAATTTTAGTATATTAGTAGCATGTTTATTGACTACTTTGTCAACTAATTAAAAAAATTAGTAGAATGAATAGTAGAAATATATATTGTATTTCTGAACAAATTTGGAAATATATTTCCACTATCTTTTGAACTTCTAATGATGCTGATGTTCTTAAATCATTAATAAAACACTTACAAATTTTAAATAGTTATGATTTATGAGTAACAAATGTATGAGCATGCTAACTTATACTTACTTGAGATATGGCTCAACTTCATCACCGTTAAGAAAGGCATACAATGTAAGCTCTCATTTCCTTATCAATCAAATAAAGTACAGTGCTAGTGCATGTAGGCTCACCACTTCCATTGAATACATATATATTTATCATTTTACATGAATATACATGACCCAAATTTTGAGGTGTAGTACCCTTAGTTAATTGTGATGTTATGTCAAAGTAGTACGAGCAAAACTAGGTTATCTGGAACATTAGATATGCTTCACAAATTAAGCCATCAGGATGTGCTTTATTGTTAGCATCTTCCTATATTTATTTAAAAACCTCTCAAAATGATACATCCATTGATACTGTATAGATCCACCAACTATAGCCTCATATGGTAAATGTATGGGTAGACACTCCATATAGTCAAAAAATGCTTGTGAAAATGTTTTTTCAAGTTTACACAGAATAAAAGAAATATGCTACTTCATATGAGTCAAGTGCTCCACATTCAATTTTGAGAAGCATAAATTCTTAAAGAAGATACTTAGTTTGATCAATGGCTTTAAAATTAGATCTAACAAAAAATTGAATGCAGTTGATAGAAGATATTGCATGAAGATATGACAGTCATGACTTTTTAATACAAATAATCTCCCAGATTTTATATCAATATATCTACTATGATTGGAAGAATATCTATCAGGTACCCGTAGAGTCTGCACCCATTCGCAAACTGTTCATCTCTGCTCTAAAGTCAATGTGAATGAAACTTTTAGTTTGAGGCCATTTCGCCATTCATAATGTCTAAAACTTTCTTCATATAAATCTCCTTTAAGTTCATCCTTGATTTTATATTATCTTTGGATTTATATTTGATGTCCATAACTATATTGAATATATTATCAAAAATATTTTTTTCTATGTGCATCACATCTAAGTTATGTCTGATCAAATTTGTTCTCCAATATGGCAAGAACCAAAATACTTTTTTTGATCCAATTGTGGTTGAAACTATACCCTAGCAATTTGTAATCAGCTAATATTGGAGAATCAACTATCATAGACATGAAACTTACTCTTTCAAATATTTTCTCACTGTTAATTTAGGATGAGACTGCAATATCACTTTTTTATTTTTAGTAAATATATCATTATTTCTCCTAAAAGGATGACCTGTATGTAAAAATATATAATGACAGTCAAACAAAGTGCTCTTCCCTCCATGATTTAAAGAGAATGACTTTATAAATTTCATAAAATATGTACAAGCTAACTTACCAGAAGTGTTCCAGCCTGAAAGCATATCGTACGTAGGACAGTCACAAATTATCCAAAGTAATGCTAACCTCATTATGAAGTTTTATTTGGTAGATATATCATATGTACTTAGTCATTCTCATAATAAATTTAAATTATTGATTAAAGTTTATAAGATTATATCAATCTTTTCTTTTAAATTATATGGCCTTAGAATGACCAGTATAAAAAATATGTAAAGTATAGTTATACACAACTCTGAATGAAGATTATAAGGGGTGAGTATCACGAGCTAGCTTGAGTTAGGTCAAGAAGACTGTCTAGATAGAGTAAAATAATTTGTACATAAACCTAATATTACATTTCTTGATTTTATGGTGAATATATGATGTGTATGATCAAAGTATTTCCATATCTCTATTTTTGACAGATGTGTAATAACACATTCTTACAAGATGTGTTCATTATGCCTTCTCAAATGTCCAGCAAATCTCATGGATGCATATAACCATTATAGTCTATGAATTATGGGTAAGTAAAGTATCCTAGTGACTGGTACATCCTTCAACTTTTTTTTCGTCCCAAACTTTGGTTTAAATATTGATGCATTACAATAATGGCATGTAATATCTAATAAATTATCTTTATAGTATAACATCCATCCATTGACATAATAATATATTTTTGTATTTATCAAACTAACTATGGAAACTAATGTCTTAGTCCGTTATAACTCTATAGGAACTACGTTATCTATCAGGTTAGTTTCCTTAAGTAGCTTAAAGAATTGATTAAAATATTTATGAGGGATATTATATTTTATTTTGATGCTTAACATCTTCACAATAATAGAGAACTCTGAGTGCATGATTCACCCCTTCTAAATTGGTTGTTGGGCAGTATGAAAGAAATCATAAAAATTATGTGCCTTCTTATTTGGTGACTCTTTTGTATATTATTTAAATTATGCTTCAATTGCATCAAAAACTAAGTCTTCAAGAAGTCAAATATTATCTTCCTCACGTATATTATAACTTATAGACTAGTTGCATCAAGAATCAAAGTGTGGTTCATACTCATCATGAGAAGTTCAATATCAGTATTCTGGCATGTACACTTTGTAATATAGATCAAGAATTATATTATTTGGTGTGAGGTGCACTTGATTTTTATGTTTAGAACATGGGCATCAAAACTTTCCACCTGAGATGAAGCAAGATAGTTGATAGGCTATCTAAATAAAAAAAAATTCACCCCATTAATGGACTCATAAGTTAATGTTTTTTAATCCTTACGCCAATCTATACTTCCAACTTCTTTGATTTCTAATATCCATAATATGAAGAATTTTGCCTACATATAATATAAACATATTAGACATTGGAGTAACATCTATTGAAGAAAAATAGATTGAATTTAAACTTATCTATAAATTGGATGATGTTAATTCTCATTTAAATCTAATTAGAAGGTCAACAAATTAACAATGACATCAAAGCCTTTATCCTAATTTGTGGGGTCGGCTATATGAGTCCATTTTTTTACAGTAGTTTGTCGGTATAGCCAATTTTCTTTTGTATTTACTTGTAACTAGTGCATATCTCCTTTGTCATTATTTATTCAATGTTAAGTTCAAGCTTTGTCCCTTGCTACTTTGTTAATATACAGGTCCCTTATCAATGAAAATATGGTAGCCTCTAGACATCTCCCCTTTTTAGGAGAAATTTCATGAGTCTTAGCCTACCTGGCACGTAAAGAATGATGTGCACGATCAGTGCTAGGTGACACCACAACTATAGTCTTCAATCTTACCATGCCAAGAAAGGCGTGAATAGGTCTTCAATCCTACATGTATGAAAATAAAGTTTTTTCATGCACTCTCTCTAATCTTATATTCCATAGGAGCTTCTCCAACCTTTTCACATATATGCTCATTTCATATATTGTCTCTAAGAGTAAAGAAACTCATAAGCATTATCATCTCTGCAAATACTTAACTTGATGTTATGCTTCTCTTTTAATAACCAATATTTTACACCATAAATCATCATAAGTCTCACCATATTTTATAGAAATTTCCCCTAAGTTCGAGGGTAATTTTCTATCACACAATAAGTCCAACACATTCCTCCACTTTAACCATCAAACCTGAATTCTACTAATAGTATCCACATCTATTTCACCATCAACTCCCTCTCTGGTCTTATTAATAAGAAGAATATCATCAACAAAATGCATACACCACAGCATAATCTCTTACAAATGTCTACCGAGAACATCCATGACCAAAGCAAAAAGAGATGGGCTAACGGTTAGAACAACTTATGATTTTGGTGATAGAGGTGGCCCATAACAACAGAGCGGTGTACATGAAAGCGATGGAGGCAATGGAGGTGAGAGGTGACTCACACTATGGGAGCAAAGCAGGAATGAGCGTATGAGTAGGAATGAAATGAGCAAGAAGACAATTGAGAACAACATCAGGAGGAAAATAGGGCATTTTATGGCGATAATTTTGGCAAAATTTTTGCTAAAAATATTTTTTCATGTTTAATTAAGCCGATGCGTTATCCATCGAAAATTTTGTCATAAGTTTTTGGTGCATTTTTTGCCAAAAATTACCACCAGTTTTATAAAAACTGAAGGCATTGCCAGTGAAATATCTGTCGAAAGACCTGCCAATAGGTTACTGACAAAATATCCATCAGTTAGACCGCCGCTATTACCAGCGGATATAATTCTGCCAAAAAGTCTGCTGTTATAGCCAATTTTTCTTGTAGTGTTATTAATTTATCATGACTTAAGCTCTCATGTAAAATTATTCTTAAATTCATGATAAAATATTAATTTTATTAATAACTTTTATATATGTCAAATTTTATTTTTTTTGCTTTAGTTAACACATGTTGACAAACTGAACAACTCATTCTAGAGAACATAACATAATCCTATCTAAAATTTAGATTTGGTTTGAATCCATAAAACCTCTTTGTAAACTTGCAATTAAAATTGTATAAATATTCTCATCATGCTAATTAGTGATATGTTAAGGAATCATTTGCTTAAAAATTATCATATTGATCTTAATCTTAGTGTGTTGTCACCAAGGATAGATTAAGCACATTTCTTCTAGAGAATAAATTATTTAAAGAATGCATTAACATAATATTATTTATTTAGAAGTTAGGATATGAATTATTAATAGTTTAAATCTATGCATATAACATTTTATTTGGGGACATAAGTGATTCTACATGTCATAAATTTTCTCATGACATAAATAAAAGGTTTGACATGAATATGATAAGAGAACTGAATCACTTCAATTAAAGCAAATAGAATAACACTTTTATATGTCAAAGAAAACACTTTAGAATTAATGAAAAATTTTAACATGAAACAATTCAAGAGTGCAAATCAATGACCCAAAACACACAACTCAATAAAAATTTAGATAAAAAAGTGATTGATATGTGGTTATATAGATTATAGAGGCACGATAGGATCATTATTATATCTTATTGCAAGTCATCCAAACATTATGTCTAATGTTATTTATGTGCTTGAATTTAAGTGATGATGGTGTGTAGCCTTTTGAAGAAATTAATGGCTAGAAAAGGCTATGAATTATTATTTTAATATTTATATAAATATTCTATAGTTTAGGGTGGAATGGTTATAGGTTTAAATGGTTATAATAGTATGAAGGTGAAATTAATCTAGCTTGGGCTAATTTGAAATATCACTTTAGAGCTTTGGTTAAAAGTAAAACAAAACTAGAAATGATGGGGGAGTTTAACATAGAATGTAAACTTATGATCCAAAGTTGATGGTAGAGTTTAGTAGAGTTCAAGAGGGCGCTGAGGTGTCAGAAATAAAATTAGGTCAAAATGTTCTCTAGTTTGGTTAAGGGCTATGTGAAAGTCTTTAGAGTGATTTTAAGGTCTTGGTTGCTAATTTATTGGCCTTGAAGGTTGTTTATAAAGTAGAGGAAGAGATATAAGGAGTTTATAGAAAGTGTTTAAAATAATTTAATAAAAATGTAAAGATAACTACCTAACTCATCAAAGAAGCATACAACGTGAAGACACCAAGAATCATGTAAATGAAGATCACTTTTTCCATCAAAATGGATAATTTATCAATTAAGAAGTATAAAGCATATTATCCATATTTATAACCATTACAAAACTCTTAGATAGCCATTTTGGAGGAAAAAGGAAGATGAGGGGAGGGGGGGGGGGGGGGGGAGGTGAGGGTGCGAACTACTGAGGAAGAGTTCCACTATATAAATTATATTTGAAATATTATAAATTATAACCTCTTTATTGGGCTCTTATAATTGGACATTTTGTTTGGTATTTTCTTGGGCTTTGTCCTTAGCTTTTATAATTGGGTTTTTAGCTTGATTATCTTTATCCAAAGATGTGCTACATCAACTCTTCTAGGCTTAGTTGAGCTCTAATTTATAAAGTTAAAATCTAAGTAGTCTTCTAATAATTGTGGAAATAAAGCCTCTAAGTTAATATGAGTCAAACATATTCATTAGTAGGTTGTTTATACTTCTAACAAAATAAAAAATAATAATTCTTAACATTTAAATTAGTGGGTGCTTCTTCAATGAAGATGTAATCGATATCCAAAAACAAGGGATTCTTCAAGTGTGGGGCTATGTCTCATGCTAAAGAGTTAGATTGAACAAATGGAGGTTTATTAAATCCCTTACATGATAAAATACCTTAACATTACTAACAAGATTGATTAACATGTCAATGGAAAATCAAAATGATATACATTAGATCTAATTTTATTAAGATTTTGATGGAGCCATAATAACTTGCATGTAATTTCTTAAACTTAGATATTGTAATGCTTAGGCTATATGTTAATTAAAACATATCACCTTTTTTATATTTTTTGTTGATCAATTATAGCTAACCTTAGAAGCATGCTTGTTACTATTTGATGTAATTTACTATCTTACGATATCTTATGGCTTTGAAATAAATGAAGAAGATTTCCAACACCTATTTTTAAAGCTTCATATGTTCAAATTTCTAGATAATAAATAAAAATTAATTATGTTTAAAATATTATAAATTATGGTCTCTCTATTGGGCTCTTATAATTGGGTATTTTATTTAGTCTTTTCTTGGGCTTTATTCTTAGCTTTTATAATTGGATTTTTAGCTTAATTATTTTTATCTAAAATATGTGCTACATCAGCTCTCTCGGGCTTAATTGAGCTCAACTTTAAAAAGATAAAATATAAATAACCTTCTTATAATTATGGGACTAAAGTATATAAATCAGTATGAGTCATACCTATCTCATTAGTAGGTTGTTTATACTTCTAACAAAATAAAAAAATAATGCTTAACAATTGGATTAGTAGGTGCATCCTTAATGATGATATAATTGATATCCTAAAATGAGGGATTCTGTAAGTCGGGGGCTATGTCTCATGCTATAGAGTTAGATTGAACAAGTGTGGGTTTATTAACTCCTTTATATTAAAAAATATATTTAATATTAATAACAAGATGGATTAGCATGCCAATAGGAAAATTTATATGATATGCATTAGAACTAATTTTCTTAAGATTTTGAAGGATCCATAATCCCTTGCATGCAATTTCGTAAACTTAGAGATGGTAATGCTTAGGGCAAATATGAATCAAAAAATATTCACCTTCTTTATATTATTTATTAATATATTATGGTTAACCTTAGAAGCATGTTTGTCATTCTATAATGTAATTTTTTGCCTTATGGTATTATGTAGGCTTTGAAAGACCTTGAAAAATGTGAATGAAAAAAAAAAAACTACATGAGATTGGAGATTGGTTATATCAATCAATCATCTAGGTTAGACCATACACTATTTCAAAAGGTGATGTTTTAGGTATTTTAGAAATTGTACTATTATATGCAAATTCAAATAAATGCAAAATGCAAATCGCAAATTCTTAATTTTTTTCCTACAATACATCTAAGTATATTTCCTAATATTCGATTTACTACTTCAATTTATCCCTTAATTTGGGTTGATAAAGTAAATGAGAATTTTAATTTGGTACCAAATAATTTTCATAATATCTTCAAAACATATGAATTGAACATAATATTACAATAAGAGATAATAGTTGAAGGAAGGCTATGTAGTTGACAATTTTTTTAAGAATAGTCTAGCAATATTTCAAGCATAATTAGCTTTGGAATAGGGTAAGAAATGGACCATCTTGAAGAATAAGTCATCTACTACAAAGAACTATCATTTCCTCAAGCTATACGAGGTAATCCTTAGATAAAATCAACCAAGAGATCTTCCCAAGGCTTTTAAGGGATGGGCGAAGCAATGCATTGGCCAGATTTCTGTTTGATGGCTTTGATTTTCTTACATGTTAAATATTCAGCAACTATGTTTAAGTGAAGGCCAAAAAAATTAACTTTTTACTAAACACGTTATTTTATGTTTTTCAAAATGACCAATAATTCCCCTAAAATATAGTTCAAAATTAAGAATTTTTTAAGAAAGGATCTAATAATGTATATTTAATTTTTGTGATGTAGATATCCATTAATTATTGAGAACATCTCTTGTAAGGCTAAAATTTTTACTAAGAACTTGATATTAATCAAATGAAAGTCATAACACAATAGGTAATTATCTTGAATTTATTTAAATCATGATATCTTAAATTCTAAAGAAGATATTATTATTATTGCTATTGATAAGGAATCAAAAAACTTATTTTCATCCCCAGGTTTGTGTAAGGATAAAAGAGTAAGTTTAGAAAAACTCAACTCACTCGGCATGCCTATGACTTAATTTTTATTGGGTATTGACTAAATAAAGAACATGATGATCCAAATTGAGAATGAACTATCCATATAAAAGATAGTGTCAGAAATTCTCAAAGAATAGATGAAAACATGAAATGCTCAATCATAAGTTGAATATTTTTTCTTTACTTCATTTATTTTTTCTCTACATAAAACTATAAGATGGTTTTCTTGATTACTATTTCTTAAATTTCAATTTCTAATGCATCACTTACCACCTTAAAGGCTTTAGAGAAATCAATAAGCCTAAGAATTGGGGCATAATTCATTGAAACTTAATTTGATTTAAGATTTATATAGTTGAGATCCAATAAATTTGTCCATGTTAGTAGGTTAATGATTGGAGCTTTAATAGTATTAAGATCTTTGATGAATCATCTAATGAATGTGGTTAAGCCATGAAAATTCATAATACCAATGAAAATCCTAGGTATTGGTGAATCTAAGATCACTTTAATTTTAGTTGGGCTAGGTTTATTCCAATAATAGAAATGATAAATCTAAAAAATTACTTCAATTAAAAAAAGAAATATTTTTTCATAGTGCTGTATAATTTTTCTTAACAACCTCAAAAGCTTGATAAGGTGTTACATGCAGTCTCTTTTACTTAGGCTAAATATTAAGATGTCATCGAAAGAAATAGCCAAAAACATTTTTATAATTGGCTTAAGAACAACATTCATCAACCTCATTAATATACTAGAGTTATTTGAAAGTTCAAAGGGTATGACTAGCCATTCATAAAGCCCATCAAGCATTTTAAAAGTAAATTTTTCAATCATCTCCTAATCAATCTTAATTTGATGGTAGTTTCTTTTTAAATAAATTTTAGGGAAAATTTTTTATCCCTGAAATTAAATCTTATATTTCGTCTAGTCAAGGAATAGGAAACCTATAGTTTACATTCTTTTATTTATCTTTCTTAGGAGTAAATAAGGTCAAGATTGCATAAAGACTAAGGCTTTTTTATACAAAATATTTTTTTAATTATTCCTTAATAGGTCTCCTATTAGGTAGGTCTTCTGATTGGTTCATGTAAGAAGCATTATTCTCTAAAGGTGAAATAGGAACAAGGTTCAAATCTCTCGGTATGATTTTGGGCAATACATGGGATATGATTTCTATTATTTTATAGATGATTCAAAATAGCTTATATTTGATCTTTAAGTTCTCGCATACGGTTTCAATTCTTCTCAAATAATTCTTTAGTCATGGTTGCTAATTTATTTGTATTGAAGGATTATTTTGAGGTGGAGGAATACTTGATGGGTTTAGAGCAAGTGTTTAAGACGAGTAATAAGTAATTTAACAAAAATATAATGATAACTACCTAACTTATCAAAGATAGGAAACTTACTTGAAACCGCCAAGCACCAAGTAAATGAAAAGCACTTGTCCACCAAAATAGTTCATTTATCCATGAAAAATTGCAAATTATTTTAGCCCATATTTATAGATATTATAAGACTTTTAGGCAATCACCTTTGGATTAAAAAAAAATAAGAATAGGAGGAAAAAGAGGTTAGGTAGCCATTAATGAGGAAGAGTTTCAACCACCTATTTTTAAAACTTTATACATACCAAATCATATCATGGTTGACCATATAAGTTTTTTAAACAAAAAATAAAAATAAAATTATATTTAAAATATTCTAAATCATGGAATCTTTATTGGGCTCGTGATTCAGCTCTTATAACTAAGTATTTTCTTTAATCTTTTGCTAGGGCTTTATTATTATCTCTTATAATTGAATTTTTAGCTTGATTATATTTATTCATAGGATATTATTAAGTGAATAAAAAGAATGACAGTTGAAGATAGTTAATGCATCCATAGATATCTTAATTGTACACATATCCTAGCTAGTTGGTATCCTAGAAATAACAGTTCATTTAAGCTCATAGGTTACTCAAACTTATATTTTGATTGATGCAAAATTAATGAAAAGTAGATGTGTCAAAACAGGTCAACAGGTCGGATTTGGGTCCATATAGGTTGACCTGTTGCAAACGGGTTAGGAATTACAACTTGGACCCGACCCACCAAATTATTGTGTTGACCCAACTCGACCCGCTAACCCAAAATTCTAGAAATAGATTGAGCGCAGTTCACATAGACACGAGGGCGAGCCAGGGGGGGAGGGAGGGAGGAGTAAAGCAGGTTTGGGTGTGGTTCTTGCGCAATAGCGGGTTAGGTTAGATTCATGAAGCGAGCGCAAGACTTAGTCTGAGTCTTTAGGCCATGGATGCAAGTTGCAATAGTGGGAGGGTATGGTAGCGGTACGAGGCCAGGTCCGACTTCGACAGTGGATGCAAGCGCTGGAGTGCGAGCAGGTCCTGCGTGGGCTCGAGTGCGGAAGCTTTGCCAGCAATCGTGAGTGCGAATTGACTGTGGGAGGTCGCGATGGTGGCACATCTTCAAATTTTCAAGTCAGTTCGGCTCATCCTCAAGTTTTCTGGTTAACCCAAACCTGACCCAAATTTGTGATATGTAGTTCGGGAGGTCGGGAGGTCAAGATTTTTCTTATTTTGCAGCGGATTTTTCCATCGCAAAAAAGCAACTTTCCTATAGTGTTTGAGGATGAGCAAGCCTACAATCATTATCGAAGATCTCAGATCACTAACTCGAAGCCCATGCTACAACTTTCCCATTGACCATCTCTCTTGCTCATTCATTCCATTATGAATTTCTCTTTATATTATTTAAAAACTTTCACATTGATGCACAACATACTACCTCATCATTATATGTGTGCAACAATTTGTTGGAGATCATTTCCAAATATTTTTTAACATATTTGTATGTGTCTAACTTTGATCCTTGTCCACTTGTTATACTATGAATAAAATTTTTATCCCATCAAGTGGCCCTGTGAGTTGTCATGTGGGTTTTAACTTCCCCCATTAGTGCTTTGTATGGATGCATCGATCAAGTTTATAAAAAAATGGCTTTATGTAATTTAGATCTTTACCAATAAAAGTTGTTTCAACATAATCAAATCCCTAAATTTTTCTCCTTTCAAAATTTCACAAAATAATTATTGGATAGCTTGCTTGCTTTATTTTAATTAACTAATAAAAGTTGAGTGATCACCCCACCGGGCTTAGATGAGTTGGTGGGCGAGCATGATTGGGAACCCCCAACTCATGTTTAATTTTCCTCTCATGCGGTACAACCCCTAAGGTGATCATGATCTTTCTATATTATCTCAACTTCTATCACACAATATTAGTAAATTTAAAATATTTCAATTTAATATCATATATAAATCAATAATAAAACTTGTGGGAACATGATTCCTGACTGGGGGGCAATTTTTGCTCCAACCTCAAAAGGTCGTTCATGTTAACATCTTGGCACTAGCTATTGTTGCATCAATTTTATGAAAATTAAAGTGGACTGGGGGACAACTTTGACTACTCCTGTGGTAAAAAAGATTCCTCCAATACTTCCAACATCCGAGAAGATATCTAGGGAAATTATTTTCAGGAAACTCCCAATGAATGCAAGGATACTTCCAATAAATTATAAGTCCTTAACTTGACTTCTACTCATTAGGTAAGGTCTTAATCTCGACCTCAAAAAGGAATTAACGATCTTAAGATAGACCACTCACCTTCGATTCAAGATATATGCGGCGTTCAACCCCACCCAATCAAGGCAAAATTTATCCTAAGGGGACTTGATACGACCTCTTTCATACATGTTATCGTCATCGAGCAGTGCTCTGACATACATCCTCGGATAGGTCACAAATCCTTGGTGGATTCTCTCGACCTCTTCCACACATGATAACACCATCAAACAGTGCTCTAAAATACCACCTCATATAGATTGTACATCCTTGGTGGATTCTCTCGACCTCTTCCATATATGTTAACATCATCAAGCAGTGCTCTGACATACAATCTCGGATATGTCATACATCCTTAGTGGATTCTCTCGACATCTTCCATATAGGTTAATGTCATCAAGAAGTGCTCTGACATACAATCTCATATAGGCCATACATCATTGGTGGATTATCTCGACCTCTTCCACACAAGTTAACTTCATCGAGCAGTGCTCTGAAATATAACCTCAGATAGGTCATACATCATTCATGGATTCTCTCGACCTCTTCATATAGGTTAACATTATCAAGCAGTACTCTGACATACAATCTCCAATAGGTCATAAATCCTTGATGGATTCTCTCAACCTCATTCATATAGGTTAATATCATCGAGTGATGCTTTGACATACAACCTCTAATAAGTCATATATCCATTATAGATTATCTTGACCTCATTCATATAAGTTAATGTCATCGAGCAATGCTCTGACACAAAACCTCGGATAGGTTATATATCCTTGGTGGATTCTCTCAACCTCTTCATATAGGTTAACATGAAACAATGCTCTGACATACATTCTTGGATAGGTCATATATTTTTGGCGGATTCTATTGATCTCTACTCTACTACATGTTGAAGCACCTCCTACTCTGATCAGCATCAAGCCTCCACTAATTGATAATGTTAATGTGTTGCCATACTAGTGATAAGCCATCATCAGCTTCTTGCTTGACTACTATTAGTAGCACACCCTCCAACTATCTCATTCAGCTCTTCACCTGATTGTCGACAACTACCGATCATGATAAAATTTCCTCCCATCATCAAATTTCTACGTGACGCTGGACTTCCTCTCGACATCAAATTTCTACCCAATGCTGGACTTCCTCTCGTCGCTAGATTTTTACTCGACACCGAATTACCACCTGTCCCCGGACTTATGTCCAATGTCTGACTTTTATCGAATTTCTACCCAACGTCAAATTTCCACCCGTTGTCGGGCTTTTGCCTGTCGCTGGACTTTCATCGAACTTATACCTGATGATGAATTACCATTCATCATTGGACATCTTCCTTTCATCGAACTTTCGTCGAACTTCTAGGCGACGCCGAATTTCCATCTGTTGCATCACTTCAACCTGTTGTCGGGCTTTTGTCGGACTTCTAATAGACACCAAATTTCCACCCATCATCAAACTTCTTCCTATCACTAGACATTTGTCTGACTTCTGCCCAAAGTTAAACTTCCATCAATCTATAGACTTTCGTCTATTGTCAGACTTCCACCTGACTATAGGATCTCTTGAAGGAGGGAACACCTACTTAGTGTAGATCTAGATAGAGGATACCACCTGAATAGGACTAGGGAAGTGCCTCAGCTTGAGTGAGAGAAAAAGAAGGAGAAGGAAACTCCTACTCAATGAGGGGCCCTAGATCTGGACAGCGAATACCACCTTAACAGGACTAAGGGAGTGAATTAGCTTGAGGAAAAGAAAAAGGAGGATGAAACTCCTAATCAATGAGGGGCCTTAGATCTGGACAGGGAATACCATATGAAAAGGGCTACCAGAATGCCTTAGCCTAAGGAAGAGGAGAGGAGAGGAGAGGAGTGCAAGAGTTTCTTACCCCTAATTTATAATAAGAGGAGGGGAGGTTTATATATATATATATATATATATATATATATATATATATAATATATATATATATATATATATATATATATTATATATATATATATATATATATATAATATATATATATTTATTTATTTATTTATTTATTTATTTATTTATTTATTATGGCAGTTAGTCGATGGCTAGCTAAACCGCCGGCTTACCACAGCCAACCGGCTATGGTTGGCACACGACACGCAAGCCGTGCGGATAGGAGGTGTGGGTCACGACTCATGCAACAGGTTGTGCAGGCAAGCGTGCAATAGCACTAGGTAGTGTGCGGCAGCACCAGGCGATGTGGATAGGCGACGGCGGCGACAATGGCAACTGGTGGTGGCTCGTCCATCCCTACCCATTTTGGGCCTAATTTTTTGGCCGTAAAGGCCAATTTGGACATTTTTTGAGTCCAGTTGACCATTTTTTGACATTTCAGACTCAATTTTGACACTTTTAAAGCCAGTTATGACCTCTACGCCCAAGAACAAATTATTTTGAAATTTAAAGTTGCATAAATTTTTTTTTCGAAAGCTGTAATATATATTTTCGAACTATGCAGGCCTCGACATCATCAAAAAATCATCTTGATCAGGCACAAATTTTATACTAATTTTCCAATAAAAAACTTGATTTGTGTTCCTTAAATTGAACAATACAACTAAAGAAGCTTGTGACCTCTTACAATAATTTGAACCTTCAGGATATAAATAAATGAAAATAAAAGTAACCCTAAAAAAATTCTAATAATTTGATGGTATTCTTTGATTGTGCAAGTCAAAACCTCCTGAGAAATATTGCAATAGAGTTAAATATGATTGAGAACATTTAAAATGATTGACTTTTCCAATTCAAAAATAAACAAAGAACTATATTTAACATGTCAATTAAACAACACAAATCCACATAGAAAAAAGATTTGTAATCATATGCATGAAAATCTTCAATGCCAACAAGTACATACGAAGCAACTGACATTAATATAGATGTTATTAGCCACAATTTTGAGATTTCAAGGAAAAAAAAAATTTGCTTCATCCATGTGCTGTGCAAGTAAACCTACAGCTTGTTTCGTGAACATACAATGTGCTAGAAGTTTACGGAACATTGTATCGAACAGTTTAAAAGCTTCTTTTATGATGCAATTTCTGCAATATACATGAAAGAGTTGTAAGAGTGCAGTAATTAGAAGTTTCCATTATCTCCATGAAAAGCATATCAGCATCTTTTGGAGCAAATGCTTAAAATTTTATTTCTCATTATACTTTTAACATTAAAGCTTGAATATGCTCGTCTTAACCTGCATCTTACCTTCATGCCATCATAGTTAAAAACTTTTCTTGGATTTTTATTTTCATAATTTCTCTATGAGTTACTTCAAAGTGAAAGAATGGAATAATCAACATCATGGCCCAATAGAATCGGCGGCATTAGGGGTGCAAATGAGTCGAGTCGAGTAGTGGCCTTGTCGAGCTCAGCATGTCAGTCAGAATACCGGCTCTAACTCAAGCTCAAAAGGCGACCTTGAGCTCGAATTGTCGCATCGCAGGTTGGCTCATCGAACAGCTCTATTCCGCACCCGAGCCCGGGTCCACCTTTTGTTCGAAATTCCCACCCGCGTTTGCCGTTCCCTCCAAACCATTCGAAATTCCCGCAATCCACCATTTTATCGTTCCACGTTCCATCTTCCCACACGTGAATTAGAATTCCCACCCGTGTTCATCTTTGATTCGCATCCCGCCTCCCGCCAACTATAATATTAGTTAATATATAAATATTTTACATAATTAATTAATGACGAGCCAGCTCACGAGCTCAGGAGCCGAGCCGCATCAAGCTCGAATTCGAGCCGGCTTGACTCACATACACCCCTAGACAGCATCATCATCTAAGTGATGGTGGTCAAGGCTGGTACGATTGGATTCAGCTATCTTCAGCTTCAGATTTTTGAATGAGAGAAAAAGCCAAACAATTGGGTAGATGAAGGGATATCTTGGCTAGCAGTTAGTGACTTGAAGGGTCAAATGGGGTAGAAGCCAAGCAGATTAAACAAAGAGTACAGTTTTAACTTTGATTGATAGTAAAAATGAAGAGGCAAGACTTAACATTACGAGAAGCACAAAAACATATTTATTATAATAGTATAGATATAAATAGATATAAGTCATTATTTAAGATTTGAATTAACAAAGTTTCTTTTCAAATAAAACAGATTTAGCTTGAAGTTTCATTATCATTTGGTACAGAACCAAAAGCTCAATGATGGCCTAAACATTAAGCCAATGCATCTATATAATCATCTTGTATGGTTAAAATAATACAAAAGAATTAGATTACTCACAAATCTTGTAGCTCGAACTGATAGATGAGATGATTTGCATTTCCTAAAGAGAAACTGTAAGCAGGCCGAAATGGCTTTACACCCATTAAGATCCTTGATTGAAAGTACAATATCCATGTTCATGAATTGAGCTGGTTTACAGCTTAAAAATCAGGAAAACATAAATTTCCCACGAGGCAAAGATCTGCTACGCCTTACCTCAGATTTTGGGTTACAGCTGAATCCTTCTTCTCCATTCTGTACTAAACTGTTCGGCGGCTTATTTTCATGTTTCCCTAATTGAACGCTTACTCTGCAGTAAGCATGAAGTTGCAGTTAGCTAAAATGAATCTACTTTAAATCAAAACAAGTGGATTCATTTATTAGAATACCTTGATTCCATTCTCTCAGAGATCCTAGCCACAACGGACTGAAATTTTCTCACCTTTGCACTTCCAGAAAAGGAATCGGTAAGGCCACAATTCATTTCAGTTTCAGAAAATTGAATATTCTCGGCTGTGACTCCATAATTTGTGTCAGATTTTTGGGGTTCTCGCTGATACTTGAACTTACTTTCCATCTTATTTTTCCTGATGGAAAGTGCCTGTCTGGATTGATCTTCAGTCTCATGCAAAACTCTCCTTGAAGTGCCTTGTTCTTGCAGAAATTTATGTATGTACAGATCACTAGTTGACTCTCTAGACACTGAAGCAGTGGATTTGTTGATGGAGATAGGCTCAGGGAACTGTAGTTTTTGTAGTGGTCGTCCGCTTATTGTATGAGTTCTAGTCTTGGTTTTGATTACAGAAGCCCGATCAGTTGATGTTGACCTTCGTATTGGAGGAGATGGAGATCTAATCTTTCTAGAGATCATGCAGCTATCTCCTGCAGCAAGAGGTGACCTGGAAGCAAGATCCTTACCCATGGATTCCTTGTTTAAAATGGTCATTCCAAAATGAGGCTTTCTCTGATTCCCAGATGAGCTGCTGCTAAACTGCATATCACTTGATTTAAAACATGCAGAATAATTCACTTGGTAAAAAGATGGTTTTTGCCCATGCATTCTTTCTGATGAATATAATATTTCAGGGATGGTTCTACTTTGGAAGAAATAAATGAAAAAAAAAAAATCTGGCCAGATTTTCTAGTACTCATTTTATTAGTTTAAAGTAACCACAGTTCAAAATAATCATTAGTTTAAGATTATTCTAATAATTAGGAAGAAGAAGAATACTGGCAAACTTGATCTTATTAATCCATTTGATGAAGTGATGATGTAAAACCAGTTATAAGCTTATATATAGGTTTAAGGGAAGAATAATAAAAATTACAATTAACAAGTCTTCCCTAATAAAGATAGAATATTATTAGATCAAAATTTTTCAATGAGCGATACTTGACTCTACTAATAGATTTAACAAACTAGAGCAAGAGAACATAAACGAAAATCAATGAGTATGAAGAGTAGCTCTGTGAGTAGTGAAAACAACTTGAAGTCCACTATGCCTATTAATCTGTTTTGTTAGGATTAAGATGGACATAAAGAAAAACCACACTTAGAAAAATATAAAAAAATAATACATAATTTGACAGATATAGACTGACATAGAGATGTGTATAAAGCTGAATGTTGCACATATTGCCATGTGCCTCTGATGTGGCTCGGGGAAGCCCCTGGTGAGTTTATTGGGTCAGTCTTGGGGGTGAGTCCCTCAGTAAAAAGTGGTGAGTTTCCTGGGTGAACGTGACTGTGAGCTAGGGATGAATGAAGTCAAGAGTCTTAAATGTAGGGTTTGTTGGAGCGTGCTTCCTTTGGCTTGGACTAGAGCTTCCACAAGAACGGATTCCCCTAGCTTAGAACAATTGCTGAGGAGCATTTTTTTTAAACAAAAAAGGAATTGATAAACTTACCTCGTGCTCATGAAACATAAGAGAATCAACCAAAGACTTCTAGGTGAGATAAACTTACCTCATAAGAGAATCAACCAAAGACTTCTAGGTGAGATAAACTTACCTCATTACCACTCCAGGACTCCTCTAATAACTCCTCATTCAGAGGAATTGATGGGCCAAAATTGATCAGATAAATAGTACTATTCAGTATCTCTACCTAGAACAACTTGGGTAGACTAGCATACAGTCTCGTGCTCATGGAACACTCAATGATAATTATATTCATGCAATATACAATACCATTCTGCTGTGGTGTTCTTAGAACAGTGAACTTATATTTGATCTAATTCAAAGAATAATACTAATTGAACTTCTTATCATGATATTCATCACCATTATCTAATTTGAGACACTTTAGCTTTACACGTATTTCATTCTTAACCATGACTTTTCCTTTCTTAAAATTATCAATAAACCTGGCATCCGTTTTAAGAAATATACTCATACCTTTTGTGATAGTCAATAAAAGTGAAAATATAAAAACTCTCCTATAGAAGATACTAAACTAGGACCTCATACCTCATTATGCACTAACTCAAGCTTTTTTTACTTCACCTTTGAACCAATTTTTGAAAAACTCACATAATGTTTGTCATAAACACAATCTTCACAAAAATCTTGATTTATAGATTCTAAACAAAGAAGCTTTCCTCTGACAAGAAGTAAATGTATATAATTCTTACACATATGGCCAAACCTATGTTGCATGGATACTCCTATTTACGAGGCATGATGTATCAGACACATGCCGAATATGGATACGCCTCCGATATGGCACGGATACAGCTTTGTCGTGTCTAATTAAAATATTATTTAAATTTGACCGGACACTCGTATCGGATATGCGTGTCCTATTAAAAAAAATAGAGCAATAATTTTCCATATTCATTTCGGCTATAACATTTCGGCGAGCTAGGTTTTTCATTTCCGCACAGGTGTTGATCTTCTTTGTTATAGTCGAAGGAGCGGCTCGACGACGTGAGAATAGATGCAGACAGGATCATCCTTCGTCGACGAAGAGGCTTGACGACGCAAGCATTAAAGCCGATAGGATCATCCTTGGTCGATAGAGTGACTCGACGACGCGAATAGTGAAGGCGACGTGAGCAGTGAATGTTTGTTTTTTTTGTTCTTCGTTCTTCGTCACAAATGGCTGAATTACAAATGAAAATCATTGAAGCTGAGCAAAGGAGTAAAAAAGAGCTTCCAAAACATATTCCACTTCTAAGCACTCATGCTTCATATCCTTCATCATCTTCTTCAATTAGAAGTGACGATAGTATTGCAAACAAATGGCCTTTTCAGATGGAGGGATTTGAACAAAAAAGAAGAAAACATGTTGTAGAAGTTGTTTTGAAGAAAGCATTTAATTTACAAATGAGAGAACAACTAAATGGTGAAATAGCTAGAACGTTTTACTCAGCTGGACTTCCTTTTAACCTAGCACAGAATCCACATTACAAGAATGCATTTACCTACGCATGCAATAATAATCTTGCAGGATACGTGCCACCAGGATATGTCATTAAAACGAAGTTGTTGCAAAGAGAGGTAATATTGAGAAGTTGCTCAAGCCTATTAGAGGAGTTTGGAAGGAAAAAGGAGTTACTTTGGTTTGTGATGGATGAACAGATTCACAAAGAAGAGCACTTATCAACTTCATGACTGTAACTGAGAGGTATCATAAGTTTATCAAAGTTGTAAACTGTTGTAAACTGTGAAGGACAATACAAGGATAAGTTCATCATTTCTAATTTAATCAAAGAAGTTATCATGATGGTGAGGCCTTCAAACATCATTCAGGTTATTACTGATAATGCACTTATTTGTAGAGCTGCAGGTCTACTTGTAGAGCAAGCCTATCCTCATATTTTCTGGATACTATGCATTATGCATATGCTTAATCTTACCTTGAAGAATATTTGTGTAGCTAAGAATACCAAGGAAAATGAAATCACCTACAATGAATGTCATTAGATCACAGTGATTCTAGAGATCACAGTGATTGCTAGAGATGCAGTTTAACACGCATTAAATCACAGTGATTGATATAATTTTTCTTTTCTTTTAACACGCATTCCCCTTTACTATGAAACAAGGTGTCGTGTTGGATATCAGATTTTCTTACTTCTTATGCCAATGTATTGGAGAGTGAAACATATATAGAATATTGAACTCGTCAAATAATCAAAGAGGAAATCTTGAATAGCATGCTTAGCTTAAAGTGATCAAATTTAAAAGTTTTGTTGGACAAGCTTTGTGATAACCCTAAGATCTAACTTGGAAGAATTATTCAGTCGATCCTTTAAATCAAACAACTATCAGAGCTATCTATAGTCATCAATCAGTGTCAAACAGTACAACAGAATCTATAATTTAAAACATCAATATACATATTTATATTCATTTTCAAAAGTCATTTCCAATTCTCAGGATCTACACATAAATCATATTTTCTATCCAGTCATGGGTACAAAAGAATAACTATAACAAAAAGGAACAAAACTTGAAGAACCCTGATCAACCTCACACTCCTACTCCCTTGCCCTGACCTGAAATCATTAACCATATATAATGAGCTTAAAAAGCCCAGCAGGACACCAAATACCTATAACTGAAATCAAAACACGTTATATAAGCAATATGCATGTCAATCAGTCAAATCATAGCAATCACTTTCAGATGATCATTGAGTCAATGCAGAAATATAAATCAGTGCAGAAACAGAAATCAATGCATAATCAGTATCAAATCAAAAACAGTCAAATCCACAATCGACAGTATAAGAATCAGTAAACAGTATAAAAGTCCGTAAAGCTTAATGAATCAGTACGTGCGTCAAATCCCTACAGTAGTCGTCGTATTTATAACATCAGTCAAATCCCTACAATAGTTGTCGTATCTATAACATAAATCAAATCAATAGATAAATCCTCAGGTCAACAATATAAGTCAAATCAATGAAGAAACTGTCATATCTGTAATATCAGTTAAACAAATAAGTAGAAGCGCTGACTATTACGATTTTTTTCAGTCTTGTATCAGTAACAATATCTTATATCTGTTGGCTCAGTAAACAGAGTCGTCACTCTTTGCCCGTCAACATAGTAATCATCTCCTTCTAACTCATATCAGCAATCACGTAATCAGTAGAGGATAACACCAAAACGTATTTAAAGGAAAGCCCGTCGGCCCACCATCCTGTACAGGTCAATCAGTCTCCAACCAACGGTTCAACAAGTCTTTACTTGTCTACACACACAATTGTATCGCAATAATATAGCAGTAATTTCAATCATATATCCACATTCATTTACATATCATCAATGCATTACATCAAACAGACCTAGTTTAGCTTAATTTAGAAAACTCTTAAAATATCGTACAGTAGACATATGTCATTATAAAATGCATAGATTCAAAAAATTACTAAATTACTAAAGACCGTATAAGACAACATTTCAAAGCTTTTATTATACTGAAGCACTATTTTTCAACATCTAAATAATTTTCTATTCGATAAAAATCCCACAAAATTTAGAATACCCGGTGAAAGTTTTGTCAATACAAAGATATACACGTTTTTCGGGAATAGAAACACAACTCTAAGCAGAAAAATACCAAAACACAATCTTCAAAATCAGAAATAGGATATGAATTCCTTACTGCGAGACGACCAATTCCTCTAACTGCGAAGATGGACGAAAATCGCTCGCGGCCTCCGAAACCAAGCTTTTTCCTTTCATCCTTCTCTTACTCTTTCTCTCTCCTCTTTCTCTTTTCAAAACGAATCAAACCGTTCTTAAAAAGATATTTAAGATCGTTTGGATGAAAATTTACATTCGTCCCGAGACGATCGACTCGGGCAAAAATTTTTGTTCAGTTCGTACAAACGAACCTGCACAAAAAAAATCTGAATTCTGGAGGAGTTTTACAAGCTTTACGAGAATTTTTATATTGGAAAATCCTATGATTTGCATTATGATGGAAAACTTCATGAGTTACTTTTAGAATGGAAAATTCTATGACTTGCTTTATGTTGAAAAATCGTATAAGTTCTCTTATGGTTAAAAAGTTTTATGAAGCATTTTATGTTGAAAATCATCCATTTGGTTCGTGTTGGAAAAGCTTTATAAGTTGCTTTATGTTCAAAAGATCTATGGCTTGTCTCATGTTTGAAAGATTTATGAGTTGTTTTAAGTTTGAAAGAGTAATATTTTATTCTATATTTAAAAGATTTTATATTTGTTTCAAGTTGGGAAGATTTACAGTTGGCTTCATGATTGGAAAGATCTACGAGCTATTTTATGTTGAAAAATTTGAGCGTCTTTGTGTTGAAAAACTTCATGATTTGTCTATGGAATAAAAAATGTTATAAGTTAATTTATATTGGAAATACTTATGAGTTAATTTTTTATTGGAAAGCTTTTATGATTCATTTAATGTTGAAAAATCATGTGATTTGTTTTATGTAAGAATTTTTCATAAGTTGTCTTATAGTTGGAAAACTTTATGACAAAAATTGTATTGGGAAGTGTTCATGTTTCGTTATATTGGAAAGTTCTATAATTTATTTCATGATTGGTTGAAATGTCTCTTGAATTTTAAAGAGTAAGTTTATATCAAACTTCTTTCTTATAATCCCATTTTGGTTGAGTTTTAAGGTCAAACAAGTTGTTGGCTTATCGTTTGATTTGGAGAAATATAACCTTGACTTCCATTCTCAAGTATATATGATTTTTCTTTTGACAGCTTTGGTAGAGACATAAAAAAGATATTTGACATATGCTTAGTTATTTCTTTCAAGCATACCCCCTATACGTTTTATTGATTACGAGTTGATTGAAAAGTGGATTTAAAATCTTTTACAAAATTCGACATATGCATTTGTAACTCATTGTGATAAAAATGAGTATAAGATGATTTAAATTGTTTTATATAGTGGTTAGAAAAGAAAAGTTATATTGCTTTTTATGTGTAGGTTGCATGAATTGCTTCTTATTAATTTGAATAGAATAAAGTATGTTGAAAAATATAATTTATTGGGTGGTTATTGGAATGATAGAATGTTGGCATGCATATAATAGTGATGTGAACCACATGAAATGAAAACCACTAGGAGTTACTTCAAGAAATTAAGAAGAGAAAAGATTAAAGTTTTGCTCCTTTAAATTTAACGCTAGCACATAAAAGTGAGTTAGGAATTTGAAAATTTTAACTTAATTAGGTCCAAAGAAATACAATTGAAATTAACCGAAACAATTCATTCAAAATTCCAAGAGATTTAGATGCAAAGTACAATTAACAAAATCCAACGCTTAACAATGAGAATTTCACCTTGAGGGCTGTCTCAGTCAACTATTAGTAAGTTTTAGCGGAGAAAGAAGATCCAAACGATGAAGGATATCACCACTAGAGAGAAGGTGCCGAAGAACTTCGTTGGTGGAGAGGTAGCCGGTGGGGAAGGATGTAGTGGGCGGCTTACGAGGCTCCAATCGTAGTTTGAGAATCGTCGGTCGATGATGCTCACAAGAATCGGGACGACTCGCTCCAAATATTCGTCAACTGTGGCGTCGTCTTCAAATCATACGTCAAAGCACGGAGATCAGAAGATATTGATGCTTCCGTCGGCGTCGAATACTAATCCCCACTCAAACTCGGGATCCGCCATTCAACATTGAAGTGGAGAAGGGCGATCGACTTCTTCTCTAGGCTTCCAATCTTCCACGAGAGGGAGTAAGGAGAAAGAAGATGGGAGAGGAGAGGGGCGGCGGCTTCCAAAGGGGAGAAATTAGGTTTGGCAAGGGAGCAATAGAGGTTTAATCCAAAACCTGAAATTAATTTCAGGTTTTAAGTGGATTAGGAGGGAAATCTAAATTGAAATGAGGTTTAAAATTCAAAAGAGGCTAAGGGATTAATGGGCAATCAATTGGAGCCCATTAAAGGGGTTGCCGGCGGTTTCAAGAGAGAGGGAGGAGGTGATTAATGCTAATCCTGAAATTCATTTCAGGATTTGGGGAGTTTTGGGGGGAAATTAATTTGAATTTGAAAATCAAATTAATTGGAGAGAAGGGGGGAGTTAACGTGGCATTAATGGGGGAAGCCTAGGTGGCCGGCGGGTTCAAGAGGGAGAGGGAGGAGGTGGGAGCGAGTTATGATCCTTCCAAATTAGCTTGTTTGCGTTAGGAGGATTGATCATGAAATCCACTTCAATTTGAATTTCAAATTGACGAGAATTCGAAAACTTTCCTAATTAAGAGAATTCCAAAATAGGAAAGTTTTGAAATTCAGATTTTGAATTTCAAAATTTGACCAAGTGGGAATGGGGAAGGGAGGCCGGTGATGGGCTTGGCTTGGACGGGGGGTGGTGGGGCGGCCGGCGGCTGAGAGGAAGCTAAGGCCGGCGGGTTGGGGGGAAAGGAAGGGGGATCGGATGTCGGGGATAAACCACGAGCCACGGACTCTTCCAATGACTGGTGGGTATTACTTTTCGCCCTCACCTTGTGCTCTCGTTCTCCTCTCTAACTCTCCACAAGAAGAAGAAGACAAGATAATCAAAACAAATTTTCATTCATAATATTCATTACCCTCAAAACAATACATGAGACCACTATATATAGGTCTTAACTCATACAAAGAGAAAATACTAAATTGCCCTCTGGACTACAATAATGAAGTAACTCCCCACAGGGGTAAAAAAGGAAAGACTATAAATAAAATAAAAATACATAAGCAGGTGATGTTGCAACATTAAATGGAATTGTATTTTTGTAAAAGAATCTGCTTATATCCTTACACACTCTTCTCCGCGCCTCCCTTGCATTTTCTAGGGCCATCTTCTGTGTAGTAGAAGGTCTATCCTCTGATGTGTCAACCATATAATGATTCATAGGCCCTCTAGCACCCCTAGATGAAATGGGCTTCATAGAAGAAGATGAATCCCTAACGCTGCGCTCATGGTTTAAAATTACGCAATATGAGGCTCGCCTTGAGGCCAGCCTTTGCGCAATTCCAGTAAAAAACGCCTCGATGCTTACGCCTCGAGTTTTTGTTATGAGGCTTGCGCCTCAACTTGGTTGAGGCCCGCCTCGCCTCACTAGCATGAGGCTTACGCCTCACGCTATATATCTTAAAACTTACATAAATCTTGAAGTAAATGCCCGACATTGGACTCTATAGGAGAGGAGAAAGGGGAGAGAGCAATTCATCATAATGATGATTCAAATGAAGAACTCCTTGGTGATGACAGAGCTGATGATTTAAGTTCTTATGTGATATGTCATTGCTATTTATTTAGAAATTGGAATTATATGTTAATGAAAAGAATATTGAGATTTGGGAAAGATAGAATTTTGAGTTGAACTATATTTCATGTTGTCTTATTATTGAGATATTTTGATTTTACTTCATATCTTATATTTTTTTATGTTTTATATTATTCAATCATTAGTAATTACATTTGAGATATACATATGATTTATCACTGCCTCCTACATCCACCTGAGTGCTATGTTTTCATGCTGGATCTTTTCTATGACCTGATGCAGCTTTATCCTTATTTCTGACTATTATGATTGAGCAAAAATAGGAAGTGAACGAGTTCTTACTAATCTTTTCTATGACCTGAAGCAAGTCGGAGGAGACAGCAGTCTCGAACAGAAACGGGCGCCGGTCGAACGGAGAAGACAGCAACCTAACTCGCAATCTCGCAGTAGAAGAAACCACCTAGTAAAAGGCGAAGAGAACAGCTCTCGTTTAGGGTTCAATATGCGTGATGGATGTGTTCAGTATTAAATAATGTCGAGCCGTCGATAAAGCAGAACACTGCATATTCCATGCATATTTCTGCGTATGTTATGCGTATTATATGCGTATTTTCTGCGTATGTACGACGTAATATATGTGTATTCCATGCGTATTTTGTAAAACTTCTTCAAAAGTATTTGTAAATTAGCAATTGGAGCAGCTGTAATTTAATGTATGATTTTGTATTAATAGTTAATAAAACATATGATTTTCTGTGTATAATATGAGTACTGGACGTATTAAATATTATGTTGTGCGTAATCTATGCGTATACTATGAGTAATATATGTGTATACCATGCGTATTATGTGTGTACTCTCTGCATCAATATTGCGTATCTTGAAAAATAAAAAATAATTAAAAGAACATTTAATAGAATTTGATAAATACAATTTTAATGACTATGTACAATATAAAAAATACAAGAACAAATTAAAAGAACATTTATAACAAATATAATTTTACAAGAGAACCTATGTACATTCTATTAAAAATATTCAATCAAAATAATTACAAGAGAAGCTTGCTTTGATGTTTAGACATGATTAACAAACAGAAGTAATTCAGCCTATTCCCGTCAGTCCAAAGCTAACGAAAATTATTATTCATGTCACGGCCCCCGATCCAATATTATATTGTACGTAATTTATGCGTAATATATGGGTATACAATGCACATATCATGCGTACTCTGTGCGTAATACATGCGTATTTTGTGTAGGGTATAATATGCGTATCCTTCATGCGTATCTTCCCATCTATTACTGCGATACTTATCCTCCTCCCAAGTTCCTAATGCCAATAACTTGTAAACACAAACATCTCTCCCCTGACCAGGTTTATGTACATGGGAGGAGGATAAGTATCACAGTAATGAATGGAAAGCTTGGTTGTCAAAGATGATTTATATTGGACAATACAATACCATAAGACAAGCGTTCCCACATTATATAGTAGAAATTTTAATGTTAAACAATAATAAGCAATAAATTATAAATAATTGCTCATAAAAATTCAACCAACCCACCCAACCATATCTGCCACCCGTCAGTCCACAGCTAATGAAAATTATTATTCATATCACGACTCCTCAGTCCATACTAAATGTAAGTAACCTAGAACATTTAACAGAATGTGTGCATGTTTTATGCGTACTCTATGCGTACTATGTGCGTAATATGTGCGTGTATTCTGCGTATTTTGTGTGTTTGTTATGCGTATTATTTAAAAACATTTTAAAACCATTTATAAAATTATTTTTTTTTGTTAAAACAAATAAGAAATTCAAACACTAATCTTTAAATGCAAATGTCAAACACAAAATCTTTCAAACATCATATTCCTTATTTTTCTTCCTTAAATACAATCCACCAAGAGCCATAAACATTTTGTACATGTTTAAATATCATATTCAAGACTAAAAAATGAAATCATAAAAATCACATTGGGTCTAATTTGTAAATAACATGTTTAAGTTCAATGTGTTAAACATATTCCTAATCATTTTAATGTAAGCAATTTAAAAACAAAGATAGATATTAATTAAAATATTTAATATATTTTGATAAATAAAATTTATTGCGTAATGTGTGCGTGTATTATGCGTACTATGTGCGTATTTTGTGCGTACTATGTGCGTGCGTTATGCGTATAATTTAAAAACGTTTTAAAACTATTTATAAAATTATTTTTTTCTTCGTTAAAACAAATAAGAAATTCAAACAATAATATTTAAACGCAAATGTCAAATACAAAATCTTTCAAACTTCATATTATGGGTATTATATGCCTATTATCTACTTACGATATGCATATTATAAGCGTTCAGTATGCCTACACAATACGTACGATATGCATAATTTATGCGATTATCATTTAATAAATTATTTTTTAATCAAATCAATGTAAATAATATTTATACACATAATTGAAAAATATATTCTTCAGAAATAAACATTTATACACAAATTGTTTAAACATTTATACACAGAAATATTTATACATAAAAACATTTATACACAGAATGATAAATATATATACAGAATGAAAAACTGACATTTTTTCAATGTTTTACAAAATATTTCATATGCAAATTTTGCCCTAAACTTTGGCATGTCTTCTTGCCAATTTGTAATATCAGTTCAATTAGTATTGCCTTCAAGACTTATTCTTTCCATATATTTACAAACATACATTCCGCAATCTATAGAGTTATCCTATTTTAGTGCACCTTTAATGGTAGAAAGCTTCTATTTTTTGATATCACTATTAAAAGCTCCTTTCGTGTCAGAGTATAGGGCTTTAAGCTGAAAAATATATAGAGCAAGGATTGGTTCTGTAAACTTTTTAAAAATTGAAGAGTTCATGTTCATCCAACACTTACGATTTTTGGAACAACAAGCATATACTCTTTGACGCGGTAGGGCAATGAGTCATAAAATTTCCACTTTTGTTCTTTCAGCAAACCAACCAGCAGGGTAATATGCGAGTATTCAATGATTGGTTGTAATAAAATATTGTTTGAAGAAACAGAAAGCTCGGGTATATGGTCGATTTGCAATTTGGTCAATTTATCCCTTCCTTTATTATTCTGCAATTGCAAATAGTAAATGTAAGTATGTAACTATGTAAGAACTAAGAAATGGATACTAAATTACTAATCCAATAGTTAAACAGATTAATTGAATACTAAGTTACTAACCTAATAGACTCGAGAGATGTATAAAAATTTATGGTACTTGTCAAGCATAAGGTTATATTTCTCATCTAACAAAATGGCAAAAAGATCTACATGTTCATTGCCTAAATAATTGTCGCTTAATAACTCGTCAATTTCAGTTCTAAAAATAAGAATGTTACTACCAAACAAGATAATATTGTTCCTGCACAAAAAAAAAAAAAATTAAATACGCATTTCATAAGCATACAATACGCGTATCATAAGCATACAATACGCATATAATACGCATAACATAAGCATACCATACACATACAATACGCATATCATAACATACACGTATAATAAGCATACAATAAGCATAAGTAACGCATATCATATGCATAACTCACGCATATCATACGCATAAAAATATTCAAACATAAAATAAGTTGTAATTTTTTTACCGTCGATTGTACTTCTTCAAACATTCATGAATAAAATTTCTCTCCTCAGAACTCAAACTCAGAAGACCTTTGTAATTTTCTATTTCAATTGCATAAATAGGAATTACAGAATTTATATGAATGTCATCTACTAGGATTGGTTCATTTAGATTTGTATATGGAATAAGTTGCATTTATGCTGGAATTGGCTCATTTTGTGGGATTGACTCATTTCTGGATGGGATTGGCTCATTTTGGGGGAATGGTTCATTGGGACTGTGGGGAGGGATATCTGATTTATATTTCTTATTGGAAGATGAAGAGTAGCTAACAGATCTTTTCTAAGTAGGTATTTTGCTCTGATCAATATAATTATTGAGCTTGACCTCAATAACTTCAACTCTTTCAGTTAGATCTTCAAACTTTCTGCTCAGCCTATCTTCAAATTCAAGAAAAAGTTTTGTACAAGTTTCTTGGCATGATTTGATTATTCTTTCTTGTAGGGATTTAAGTGCTTCAGCAGAAAAATTTAAGTGTGGTTGCTGAGGAGATTGGTGGGGGTCTTGCTGAGGAGGTGGGGTATGATGGGGAGATTGGGGGGATGTTTTGATGGATGGATATTTCATGAGGGGAATCAGGGGATGGAGGGCTATCCGATGGATATTTCTCGACATTAACCATACCCATTTCAGCCTGGGAAACTGTTTGGAGGACATTACAAATATGACTCTTCCTTATATTAGCAAATAAGTTAATGACCACCTCTATAGTATACACAATATCATAGGCCCATCGTAGAAAATAGGGCCTTTTGTCAGTATACATAAGAGAATAAAAAGAAGTATGTTCCAGGAACCAAATCTGCCTAAAATAAAAAAAAAATTTAGCACTCACATTGATCTAATAAAATTTTGAATGAATTTAGCAGTTAGCACTCACAATTATTAGAGATACAAAACTGTTGATGTAACCTGCTGGCTTCTTATTTGAAATCTTAGAGGATACCTTATTAAACTCTCCAACTAAAAATTCCCTAATTGAACTAGCACACTTTATTGACAAAAAATCATCTGAATTATTTGCTATTCTTTGAAGCAACCGAGAGGTTTTGAAGTTGTTAAGTTGAAAAAATAAATTTTAACATAAATACATGATAAACGTTCTTAACATAATCTCGGAGGAGGGGGGTTTGCTTGTTCGACTCCATCATGTCTGCCTTAATTTCTGATGATGTAATTGAAGTATGTGCTAAGAAAAGCCAGGATATTTCTTCTCCTTTATTTGGCAGACCAGTGAAAAGGGCCACTTCATCAGCAGTGAAAGGAATGGGTTGACCTTTTAGAACAAAGCATTATTTTGAAATGTTCCACCTTGAGATCAGCTCATAAATAAGAGGGACATTTTGCTTAAACCCAGGAAATTCCAAAAACTGTATGATTTTTAAACGTTTCAACGTGTCCACGACTTCAGGAGTAATTGGCTGAGCAAAGTTATCAAAGATTGTTCAAAACGAAGAAACATAACATCGATAGGTAATTGGACGAATATATATCTGAAAATTTTAAAAAATAAATAAACAAATAAGTAAATGAGATACGCAAAGAAAATGCACAACATAAACACAATATAAGCAACGGTCACGCACAGTGTGCGCATAACAAACGCATATATTACGCACACCATACGCACAATAACGCACAGTGCATAGCAGCAAATTATACAAATGCATACAACACGCAAATCATAAGCACTGATCACGCATTGTATATGCATAACATACGCACAAGAACGCACATTGCAGAAAACATGATAGCAAATTATACCCACGCACAAAGTACGCACAATAAAAGCAAGGATCGCGCAAAGTATACACATATCATACGCACAACATACGCATAGATTACTCGTTGCTTAAAATTTAGTTAGGTTTTAGGTTTCAAATTTCAATATAATTTCGAGAAGCAATACATATGCATAGAATAAGCATAAAATACGAAGATTTTCAGAACATTAAACACCAACGCTTGGCATAACTATAAAATACGGAGTACGGAACAGAAAACATAGCATTAAGTTACCTTTCTCTTTGAGTGTGACGACATCTTAGAAGAAACTGAGTAAAAAATACTTGAAATTGCTCCGGAGTGAATGCTTGAAAGTTCAAATGATTGCTGGAAGCCTGAAACTTGAAAATCGAAACGTCGCCTCTGTTATTCGACCTTTACCAGGGTTTAAATGTTGATGCCTCATCAACATCTCACTAGGCACGCCACGATAGCAATTGGAGTTCGGACTGAAAAAAAAAAATTAGGTTATTTTTTAGAGGCGGCGCCTTAAATATATGAGGCGAGGCGCGCCGCCTCGCCATAAGGCACGCCTCAGTAAACTTGAGGCATAAGCCTCATAAACAAAACTTATTGCGTGGGCTTTGAGGCTTAAATGGACCAAATTGCGCTGAGGCACGCCTTGAGGCGCGTCTTTTATTGCGCAATTTTAAACGTTGGTTCAAACAAGGTAAAACTACACTTTCTCAATGACACCTTTCGACCAAAACTTGTGAGATGTACTACCGCTTTTGATGACAAACATAATAAAAGAAAACTTTTACTATGCAACGTATTTTTTAAAGCCGATTCCACTTATCTATTTACCCAAATATGTGTATTAACCATGGATGATATGAGAGATCTATACGCTTCAAGTTTTATAATATTGAAAGAAGTTTGTGAGGTGGACACATTAAATAAATTTAAAGCAAATCAACAAACCCAAAATATCAAATGTATACATGACATTGAAGCATATTCTCACATTCAACTCTTCCAAGCTTAATCCAAGTTACAAAACACACATATAAAGATAAAAGAAAATATTAACACTATTGAACTTCCTTAATAACTTTAGAGATTTTACATTTTTATTGGAGTTCTAAAATATATAAAAGCGTAAGTGTAAAGATCTCATACGCGCTTCGTCCCACTTCCTCCACATGCATAGAATAAGAGCCAACAACACCACAATAATACTAAGAGGAAAATAACCATTTAAAAGTGTATATATATGTGTGTATACATATCTATCTGGCATTGAAACTTTGCATGAATGTTATTCAAATAAAAGAAATAATAGAAGAAAACAATCTCCCTAAGGCATTTGATTGAATAGCTAGCATGCGAGAACTAAGACATGATATAAACAAATCTCTTTTAAATATATTACCATATCACACCTAGCCCCTCTAAGAAAGGGAGAAGCTACTCAAACTCAAAATAGGTATATCTTCAACCCACAAGAACACTTGTCTTTTAAAATCTTGTCATAACAACAAAAGAATGAATTATGAACAATTTAATTCGTACAAGATGTTAGAAACTTATAAAAATTTGAATCATATTTTCTTCTTCCTCTCATCCTTGAAGAAATCTAAGCAAAGAACTGTAGGAGGCAAAGGAACAAGAAGAAGAAGAAAAGAAAGAAGAAGAAGAAGGGAGCTCACGTTGCAAGCAAAAAGGGTGCTGGGGGCTTGGGGGTCGGTTGGCTAGGGCCGTACGAACGAGGGAGAGGTCGCGAGAGAGGGAGAGTTTCACCTGGGTGCTTTCGAATGGGAGAGAGACGAGGGGGGGGGGGGGGGGGGGGGGGGGGGGGGTTCCGCCTCCTTAGCTTACGAATCCACCAAAAGGAAGAGTAGAGGGGGACCTTGGGTCTCTTGTGTGAATTTGAGAGAGCGGGTGGGAGGGGGAGAGCCAAATAGATATCTCCTTGCAAATCGTCTGCTACACACGCGAGACTAAAATGATGACTCGCGATTATCTCCCGCCGCGATCAGATCTTCTATGAGCGATCTCTGACGAAGCTGCAGAAACCAGAAGAAAAGAGGCGGGTACAAGCTGCGACAATGATTACAAAAAAGGGTGATCCTAGCCATTGAATTCAAATGGTTGAATGGTAGCCAATTTGTGTCAAAATCGAGCTCAATTCGACTCTCGATTTGGGTTCGACTCGACTCGACAAAAATTAACAAAACTAAATCTAAATAAATCGACGACTTAAATTGAATCAAACTCGGCACGGCTAAAATATATTGATCAAACCTAATTAAACTTCGTCGGGTCTAATTGGACTCGAATCGGGTCATCTCGAGTCCAAATTAAGTTCAATGAGATCTAATTAAGCCGATCGAAGATGCTCAAGGGCACTCGAATGAAAATCGAGGTCAATAAAGACTTCGTTTGCTCATCATTTAACGACGCAATTCAGAACAAGATTGAGGTAGAGCACGCATGAGAGGATGTCTGCAGCGCTGTTTGCACAGGGATGGTCATGTAGATGCGGCAGGATATGACAAGCCTTGGGTATGGGCAACAGCAGGTACTCATTTAAGCAGTTTTTTTGAATTTTTCTCTTTGTTCTCTGAGAAGAGGTCAACACCAATCTCGCCCACACCATAGAGATCACCTTGTGTATACTCGACACTATTGAGCTTGCCGATTGAAGCTTTGTAGCCCCGCTCTCCCTAAACCAATCAGGAGGCCATACATGTCTAGTTAGTCTGTATAGCATTGTACTTTTTTATTTTTTAAGTGTAACATTTCCTGCAACCCTCAGAACCCTATAAATAAGAAATAGTAGAAAGCATTTTACTTATTTTTTAAATATTTTGTATCTTAAGATCTTTTTGTTGATCATTATACTGAGCTTTTGAGTACTTTTTCTAGCTTTTCTCTAGCATATCTTCTTTCTCTCCATTCTCACATAGGTTCCATGCAACTTCTCTAAAGGTTTACATACTTGTAAGGTTGGGTGCCATCTATGGACAAATTTGGATCAAACACCAACTATTTAAGTTTAGGTTGGAGCTATGTTAGGTGATGTTAGGTGTATGCATAATAATCAACAATAATTAGACTAAGCTGTTGAAATTCTAGATGAGTTGCTCTCTGAAGTTATAGGATGCGAGCACATCATGACAACTTAAACTAGAGGGCCATCCATAGCTTGCTAACCTAAGTGAAAAATTCTAGTTGCTCAAATGATGTATTGATCAGGTTTTGGAAGTTTTCGAGTATGAATATTTATGGCAGGAAGTGGCGTATTAGTTTAGTTGCAGTTTTCAAGGTATGTATGGATACCAAGAGAATCTGCTTTAGTATTAAAATCACTGTAAACTTAAGAAAATTAAATGCAATAGTTTAAGCACTGACGCAAAATGCACATATTAAAACATAAAATTCAGGATAATCGCATACCGTATTAAAAGTATACAAATTTAAATGCATTTTTCCATATATTCTGAACGCACTAAGCATTCAACGGTGAGTCAAAGTAACTTCAACACCAATGCAGTAAATCATGTTTGCACAAATCACTATTCGGAGATCTTTATAAAACATGCAACATTTATTTGTATAAAAGACCCGCAAGGAGATGCGCCGTACCTCAATAACTCCAGGAATGCTTAGTGGTCTTTGAATACTTTCATTTTTTAAGAAGAAATTACAATTCTGCAAGTTTGAAGGTGATATTGATATGTTATTATGCATCTCTGAATCAGCCAAAGAGGCGTACACTTTCAGCTTCTGCACTTCCATTTCTTTACTCTCTAACTTTGATTTCAGAATGGAGACCTTATCAGATAAAACCCACAAGTTAATTTTCTTATAGGAATATATATATATATATATATATATATATATATACATATAAAGAGAGAGAGAAAGAGAGAGAGAGAGAGAGAGGAGTTCAGGCTATGGCAAAGAGAGAACCTCCTCTTTCAGTTCTCTGAGTTCACCAGCTTCCTTATTAACACGAGCGGCTCCAAGCTCAACTGAAGAAACACGCTCTGCAAACTTAAGTGTGCTTATTGTTTCACCAAAAGCATTAATCTCGGGATTTATATGCACAAGCATCAAAGTCTTGGCATGCCCACCTATTAAAAAACATTAACTTTTCAACAAGGGCTCAGCCAATGAATAATGCAATGGAATTCCAATCATAAACGTAATGTTACTATGAAAACACCGCTCACGAATGAACAATTGCATATTTCCATTCTATTAATAGCTATTCTTCATCTATCACGAACAAAAACTTTCAGTTGTAGCTGGCGAATCACGAAGAAAATGACTAGATGCTTCACAAGATTTTCTGCAATAAGCTGAAAATATTATAACTTGAATTTTCCAAATTACGTGCAAAACAATTTCAGAAATCCCAATGAGCCCTACCACCCTATTCAGAAAATAGTCAATTCCGTTGAACAAAACTATTTTGGGGACACAATGGTGCAGATTTGTGGGATGGTTGGACCCATTTGCCTGATCTTGCTTCACATTGTGACCCATCAATTATAAACCTAAATGAAAACAAGGATTTACAATGGGGAAAATATATTTTTTAAAAACTGCCATAGACATAACTTTTTCTTTTGAAAAAGTATAACAATATTTTCTATCATACTAAAGTAGATTTTGCTATGGGGTTGTTTGGTTAGCTATAAAGTGAATGCAGTGCAAAGTAAATATTTTGAGGTTTGTTAGTTTGAAGTAAAGTGAATGTAGGGGAACAGATTTTTCTGTTTGGTTGGATGTATGCAGAGTTGTGGGCTCCGAAAATTCGGCCACGGCCTCCGCGCCACGTTTTCTATTTTATTCGACGAGGGAGTTTTAACAGATAAGTTCCGGGGTAAATTTTGGAAGGCAGATGGGTTTGTAGATAAGACACTACCCAGAGATTTCGCCCTCATTTTGTGAGGACTTTATGATCTGAGTTCTGGTTTCCTATAGGCGCAAGCCCCTATAGTTAATTACCTCTCCCGATCAAGAGAGATAACTTTCGATTAAGGCTAGTCGTCAATCAGATACGTATAGAATACATGTTATCTGTCATATAGTAGCAGCATAGGGTTTGAGATTGGAGAACAGGATTTGGATTTGGATTTGGGTATTTGGAAATGTTTGGAAAGTTTGATATTTAAAAGAGAAATTTCACCATCGAGCACTTAAAGCGGATGGTGGGGGAATGGATGATAGACCCGATCAAGATCCCATGGTTCCGTCGTCCCGGGCCATCGTGGTCCCTGGTCTACTTAGTCAGAGGAGGTAGTCGACCCAACCTGACAGAAGGATCCTTGTCGGCAGCCATGGGCTGCTTCGTCCAAGGGGACCTTGTAGACTGGGGTTGGATGCTTGTCTAAGGGGACAAATTTGAATCCACCTTAGCAAACAGAGGGCTTTGTGCCCTATCAATCATATCCTATTGATTCATATCTCAAGGATTTAATGTCACTAAGGAGCGTATTGGCTCTGGCCATAACCACTATCTCTGGTGCCATTTGGCGGCAAAACAACTCGGTTCAGAGGGCCCCGGGTCATAACCGTTTACCTACAGTGCCATTTGGCGGCGAAACTGCTAGTTAGAGGACACGTACCACGTCTTTACTAGCAAGAGATTGTTTGAGAATGGATCCTAATGATATTTTTGACTAGGCATTTTGGTCTTTGTGAGCTGAAGTAAACTTTAATTTGTCCGCCCCGGCAAACTGTTACGGAGGGTGGATGGATTTTGCTTTTAGTTTTTGATGGATTTATTTCAATTTTAAATATTTTTGGGATTTTTGGAATTTTCTGGGATTTTTGTGGAGTTTTTAGGTTTTGATAGGCATTTGAAACGGCATTGGAAATTATTTGAAATGGACCCCTTCAGTTGAGATTTTTGTTCAACGCGGCCATCATCGGGGTGTTCGGGGTCATTTCTCTTTATGGATTGAACCTTGTCAACTCGGCAGAGCTGTTAATCGAGGATCGGGTTTCTCATAGGCATCGTGCCCTTGAGAGTGAATTCTCTTAATTTTAGGCTTTGAATGCCTAATACGAAGATATTAAAAAAATAAATATTCTGGTCGCCACGGCCACATATTTGTTTGTTGGTTCGAACCTTGTCGACTCCTATTGATCCATATAGAATGATCGGGTTCGAACTTGAATTCACTTGTTAACCCGCGCAACATCCCTAGACGTCACGTGTGTACCAATAACACGCTTGCCGGGGCCCATGCTGGTTTGGGGCCATTTTATAATTAAACACTGTTGTGGGCTCCAAAAATTCAGCCCCGGCCTCCGTTCGCTTTTCTTATTCGGCGAGGGAGTTTTAACTGAATAAGTTCCGAGGTAAATTTTGGAAGGCAGATGGGTTTGTAGATAAGACACTACCCAGAGATTTCGCCCTCATTTTGCGAGGACTTTATGATCTGAGTTCTGGTTTCCTATAGGCGCAAGCCCCTATAGTTAATTACCCCTCCCGATCACGAGAGAGAACTTTCGATTAAGGCTAGTCGTCAATCAGATGCGTAGATGATACGAGTTATCTGGCATATAGTAGCAGCAATGGGTTTGGAAATTGGGCGTAGATTTGGGTATTTGGAAAGGTTTGGAAATTTGGAATTTGAAGGGTTGAGAGATTGATATTTAAAAATAGAAATTTCACCATCGTACACTTAAAGCGAATGGTGGGGGAATGGATGATGGGCCCGATCAAGATCCCATGGTTCCGTCGTCCCGGGCCATCGTGGTCCCTGGTCTACTTAGTCAGAGGAGGTAGTCGACCCAACCTGACAGAAGGATCCTTGTCGGCAGCCATGGGTTGCTTCGTCCAAGGGGATCTTGTAGACCTGGGTTAGATGTTTGTCTAAGGGGACAAATTTGAATCCACCTTAGCTTACAGAGGGCTTTGTGCCCTATCGATCATATCCTATTGATTCATATCTCAAGGATTTGATGCCAATAAAGAGCGTATTGGCTATGGCCATAACCGGTATTTCGTGGTGCCATTTGACGGCAAAACCACTCGGTTCAGAGGGCCCCGGGTCATAACCGTTTATCCTGCGGTGCCATTTGGCGGCAAAACCGCCTGTTAGAGAACACGTACCACGTCCTTACTGACAAGAGATTGTTTGAGAATGGATCCTAGTGATATTTTCGACTAGACATTCGGCTCTTTGTGAGCAAAGGTTAATTTTAATTTGTCCACCCCGGCAAGCTGTTGCGGAGGGTGGATGGATTTTGCTTTTAGTATTTGATGGTTTGATTTCAAATTTAAAATATCTTGAATTTTGAGAATCTGTTCGATTTCTGGAAATTTGGATTTTTAGAATGGACTTGTGGGAGGCATTTAAAAATGCCTGAAATTGACCCCTCCGGTTGAGATCTTCAATCAACGCGGCGATCATCGGGATGTTTTGGAGTCATTTTCATTTGTTGATTAAACCTTGTCGACTCGATCGAGCTTATCGATAGAGGATCGTGCTTCTCGTAGGCTTTGTACCTTTGTTTATGAATTTTCTTGATTTTAGGCCTTGAAGGCCTAAAAAGAATGTATTTAAACAAATACACCAGTCGCTACAACCGTGTATTTCGTTAGGTAGTTCGAATCTTGTCGACTTCTATTGATCCGTATAGAAGGATCGGATTCGAACTTGAATTCACTTGTCAACCCGCGTAGCATCCATAAGCATCACGTGTGTACCAATAACACGCTCGCCAGGGCCCATGCGGGTTGAGATTGTATTTACCCCTTGTGTACCTATGTGTATATAAACTACGGTGCATGTGTAGGGGTATTTTGAAATATTTGTAGTCGTGCATGTATTTGTTATTTGAACGCACAGCATCTCCTTGAAAAGCTTATACACGCCTTCTGTCTGCTTTCATAAGTGTTGCAGATCCGGTGGCGTTCTAGTCTTGATATTGACACCCCCCTCTCTCATTCACCGGGGAAGGACTTTCTGAACTCTAGAGTCAATGACTTTTGTACATCGAGTCGCCCTTGTACCCGAAAAGCTTGAAGATCTTGATCACCACTGTCGTAGGTGATATCCGTACTTGTGTCCACAGTGATTCATTGTACTTTCAATACACTGTTGTTATCCACAAGTATTCATTGCATTTGTAAGGAATTCGTACTTGTGCCCACAGTGGTTCGTTGTGAATATGACATACACACTGTTGTTATCCATAAGTATCCATTTGTGCAGGACTGCTATATCAACTACGACCTCCTGAAGGTATTTGCAGAAGACCCATTGTTTTCGCACCTTATCCACCCTTTCACCAATCTCGAGTGGTTTGATGTCTGGATTTGTTTATAGAGAACGAGTCTTTGACTTTCTATTAGTAGTGTTGCCTTCCCAATCAATAGGCATTTTGTAGAGATTGATGTAGGAATTCACACATCTTTTATGTGCATCGGGATTTCATCTCCCACTTGTAACTTGTTGTTAGCTTGGACGACTGTGCACTTAGATCTTGATTTGTTCATTCATCCAAAGCCCATTTCTATGTATTCCATTGAACCCAAGTTCAAGGTTCAACTTATGCTTAAGTCTTGTGTGTTGTTCTTGAAAGTTCAAGTCCTTTATTGCTCATGTCAAATTTGGATCCAACTTGAGTTCAATTTGAGTTCCCTACTCTCCACATCTTGTTCCAGTTTGAGTTCGAGTAGTGATCTTAAGTAATCTTACTCAATTCATGTTAGAGTTCATTTGAGTTTGAGTTCTATGTTCGGGTCCCCTCATATTGCACAGTTCGAGTTTCAAGAACAAGTTCAAGTGCTTGTTCAAAGTTTTTCTGGGATCTTTTAAGTTCAATTGTATGTCGTATTGACTTGATTTTCATTTCAATTTGGCCTTTAAAAATTCAATTTTGTTCTGGTTCTTTGCTTGTATTCAATCAGGTTCAAAAGTCCACAAATCTGAGTCCACAGTTGTTCATTTGAGCCCCAGTTCTATGCTTTTAGTTCAAGTATGAGTCCTTTGTATTGTTGCTCAAGTGAGGTCTTTATATTGTTCAAGTCTTTTTTTGTACATTTCAGAGAAAATTTCGGCAGCACCCCAACATATCCCCCATTTGGGGGAAAATAGGGGAGCTGGGCCTTCCCACCACGCTACTAGAGCGTGTATGGTAGGTGTCCTTAGACACCGCGGCCGTACAAATTTTCATCCCACCACGCTACAAGAGCGTGTATGGGGCCTTCAGCAGTACCCGTACCAGAACAGCAGTGACTCCCCACCATGCTACAAGAGCGTGTATAGGGCTCTCCCACCTCGTCGTATGCATCGCACCGAGCTCCCTCCTACCGTGCTACAAGAGCGCGTATAGGTGGTTCTTCGGTCCGTTGTAAACGTCGAGAATGGGATTTTGGAACATCATACCTCTCGTAGCAGTGTCGGTGGTGTCAGTGTCGAGGTCGAGGCCGAGGACCGTCCCCACCACGTTACAAGAGCGTGTATAGGGCTTACCCGCCTCGTCGTATGCTTCGCACCGGGCTCCCTCCTACCGTGCTACAAGAGCGCGTATAGGTGGTTCCCCGGTCCGCTGCAAACGTCGAGGACGGGGTTTAAGTTAGAATCTTATACCTTGAAGACCGGCGGGGACTGTCGGCTCGAGGATCGAGGCAAAGGGGGTTTTCCTCTTTTTTTTGAATTAATTATAATTAATTAATAATTAATGATAATTAATTAATAAATTATTTTTAATTAATTATTTATAATTAATTATAATTAATTAAGATAATTTATTAAATTTATTAGAATTAATTAAAACTATTAGTTATAATTAATCTGTAATTAATTATAACTAATTAGTATTAATTAATTTTAATAACTTATAATTAATTATTAATAATTAACAATAATTAATTTTGTAAATTATAATTAATTAAAATTAATTTTAATTAAATTAATTATAATTAAATAACTTAATTATAATAATTTAATTAGAATTAAGTATAATTAATCATAATAATTATAATTAATTAAAAATAATAATTATAATTAATTAAAATAAATTATAATTAATATATATTATATATATATTTTTTTAATATTTACGGGATTTGGCCGAGAGAAGCCTGCCAAAGGGAGAAAGTTACCCGCACGGCCAGCGAGCTCCTTGCTGCTTCCGATCGGAGAGGGGGAAGCCGGCGGAGGTGCGACGTCAAAGAGCCACGGAGGGTCGGAGAAGCCGCTCGAAAGGGAGAAAGTTGCCTCTGCAGCCGGCGAGCTCCTCTGCTTGCTTCGGATCAAAATTTAGTAACTTCCGATCGGTCAGAAAGGAAGCTCGTCGAAGGAGCAAAGTCGAACTGCCACGGAGGAGCCGAAGCCGATCAGCAACAGAGCCGGAGAAGCGACGTAAGGGAGAAAGTCTTCTTCACGGCCGGCGAGCTCCCTGTTGTGGCCTCCGATCAAAATGTTGTACTTCCGATCCGACAGCCAGGGAAAGTCGTCGAATGGAGTGAAGTCGAACAGCGGGATCGAACAAACTTCACTGCCTTAATTCTTGCTCGGGGACTCCAATTCTTGCTTCCGATCGAAATGGCGTAACCTCCTATCCGTCAGGAATTGGAAGTCGTCGAAGGTGCTGAGTCGAGCGGCCACACAGGGGTAGGAGGGATCGGAGAAGAGGAGCGAGAGCGACAGATGGAGAGGGAGAATGAGAGACCGAGAGGGAGAATCAGGAGAAGAGAGAATGAGCCGAGAGAGATCGAAGGCCTCCTTTCGTCGTTCCTTTATCGACGAGGGCGAGTCGTGCGGTGAAACGACGTGAGGTCGTGCGCGAGATGGCCACGACGTGCGAGCTGTCATTATGCAGGTAAATTTTTTTGTTTCTTTACATTACACGGGTCAACAACTGTAGACTCCTTTTATCTACTTAGAAGGATCGGGTTCAAATTTAATAACCCGCGCAGCATCCCTAGACGTCACGTGTGTAACAATAACACGCTCGCCGGGGCCCTTGCGGGTTGAGATTGTATTTTCCCCTTTAGTGTACCTATGTGTATACAAATTACAGTGCACGTGCAGGGGTATTTTTAAAGTATTCGTAGACGCCTTCTATTCGCTTGCATAGAAGTTACGGATCCGGTGGTGTGGCGTAGCAGCTTCTGAATAGAGTTGTTCGTTGCTTCGTACAGGTAGATTGCCGTGCACTACTCGTTGCTTTCTGCAGGTGGATCGTAGTGCACTAACGAATCTCCTGCTTTGGGTCGTAGGTGCTTGTATTTATCATAAGCTTCTGTGATGGCTTGCAGATGGTACTTTACATGAGAGGCTCCCTATGATGGTTCATAGGTATTTGAATTTGCTACAAACCATCCGCTTCTAACTGTGAATGGACTGTTGTATGAATGAGGACTCTCCTATATTTCCTTTTGGACAAAATATTAGTTGCACGACGTAATGAGTTTTTGTAGTAACTCGTAGGAGTTCGTCTTTGGCACAATTCTTTTGTATTTGCCTATGAGTGGTATGTTGAGTGTATGGTGGATCTACTATAATGACTTGTAGATATCCACACTTGATGTATGTTCTCCACCCTTTCTTACAACGAATCGGTGTATTTTTGCTTGTGAGTATCACCATGTTCATTCGCTGATTGATGATAACCGTAGGACAATACATCTTTTAGGATCTCCTTTGTATTTATTGCAGTCCTTTATGCATTTCTCCTTATAAATGACATGTAGTGTGTATAGTAGACTTATATAATTGATATTTGCTTGCAATCAGCATCACATGCAAGTCCAAATCAAGCTTGTATTTATTTCATTTGAGTTTGAGTTCTTTTATGTCAATTTGTTCCAATCAAGTTCACAAGTCCGTTGTCAACTTATCCAAGTCCTTGTTCAAATTCAAAAGTCCACATCAAAGTCCCCTGCGGTCTTTGTAGAGTTCAAGTTCGATTGAAGTTCAAGTTTAAGTGCAGTTCTGTCTGAGTCCAACTCAAGTCATCTGTTGCTCTTCTGATTTGAGTTCAAGTTTGGTTTTGAGTTCACTTTAAGCCTTCTTGCACAATTTTTTATTTGGGTTCAGATGTTTATTAAGTCACTTAGATTTTGTTCAAAAGTCCAAATATAAGTCATCCATCGTTCTTTTGAGTTCAATTAAGTCAAGGTACGATTTCACCCGAAATTTCGGCAACCTCCCGACATCTCCCCCGTTTAGGGGGAAACTATGAGAAAATTGGTCCTTTCCCACCACGCACAATAAAGGCGTGCATGGTAGGTGTCCTCGGACGAGGACACAGCGGCCGTGATTTTTTGTTCCTCCCACCACGCGTAATAAAGGCGTGTATGGGGTCTTTGACGGTACCGGTTTAAAAATGCACAGTTTGCTTTCCCCCCGCTCGGGGGTACTTATAAGTGACACAATTTGCTTCCCCCCCCCGCTCGGGGGTACTTATAAGTGACTTCGCTCCCCGTAGGTGTCGCACCGGGATCCCTTCCCACCACGCGCAATAAAGGCGTGTATAGGCGGTTTTCCGGTGTGCCAAGAACGCCGAAGTAGAGTTTAGGCGATTCCCGCCTCATCGTAGGCGTCGGACCGGGGTTCCATCCCACCACGCGCAATAAAGGCGTGTATAGGCGGTTTTCCGGTCTGCCGCACACAACGAAAGCGAGAATCTGAGTTTAGAGAGTCCATACCTTCGCGGGCTTGGCGGTGTCGGCCCGAGGATCGAGTGAGAGAGAGGGAAGGGGATTTTTTTATTAATTATAATTAATTTCTCTTTAATTATAACTAATCGTAATTAATAATAATTAATTTCGAATAATTATAATTAGTGATTATTAACAATAATTAAATATATTTAAAATAATTAATTACAATTAATTCTAATTAATCATAGCTAATTATTAATAATTAACCATAATTAAAGATAATTAATTTTAAATAATTTCAATTAATTATAATTAATAATTATTAATAATGATTAAATATAATTAAATTAATTAATTATGATTAAAAATTATTAAGTATAATTAAAGAAATTAATTTTAATTAATTAGAAATGAGGGATTTATGGGATTTGGCCGAAGAAGTGTGTTTAAGGGAGAAAGTTACCCTTCACAGCAAGTGAGCTCTCTATGTTGCTACCCGATCAAAGTGTTGAAACTTCCGATCCAACAGAGAAGAGGGCGTCGTCGAGAGCAGCAGAAGAAAGGGGAGGGTCGGTCGCATGTAAGGGAGAAAGTTAGCGTCACAGCAAGTGACTCCCGTCACTGGTTCCGATCGAAAGATCGGAGCCTTCGTTCCGACAGGAAAGGGACGCCGGAGGAGCAAAGTCGGTAGGAGCTTGTTCGGGGCTTGAGGAAGAAGACAAAGGGATCGGGTAGGGCTTGTGGAGGCGTGGAGAGAGGGATTTGCGTGTGGAGTTATCCCGAAGGCTTCCTTCGTTCATTATTTAACGACGAGTTTGGACTCTCGATCGACGAGAGGTCGCAGGATTTGCGCAGGGAACACGGAGAAGCGATGGATCCGACGTCGTTTGCAGAGATATGACTATAGAAGCGGGATTTCGGCACGATTTCATGGATCCAACAGTTTACAGGTATTTTGATTTTTTTTCTGCTGGTTAATGCTTAGAGGTCAACAAGAGTAAAGTAAAATGTGCCTTAACCAAAAATTGCAGTCTTTGAGAGATTTACCCAAACACCTTGAGTGCATTCACCTGTATATGCATGATTAAGATTGGCTGCATCAGAAAGATTAACACACTTGCACTTGGAAGAATCATCAATAGCAAATTCCTTCCCAATAACACATTCCAAGCAATTCAAATTGGTGGCATCATCCCTACACAGGACGTTCGAGTGCAGGTCACGAACTTGAATGAGTTCGCTTGATCACAGCTAGGCAGATCGTGAAATACTCTCCGTCGCAGCAGGTATAGAGGCTGGATCGGCATTGTCCTAGGTGAAAATCAACCACTTTGACATCTGTCCCACTCGGCAGAGGCAAAGTTGAACACTTCATCACACTGGTTAGTGAGCTCTTGATTTCGCCTGATCCTCCCAAAGATGAGCCAAAGAAGCCAAAGAGGTGGGATTAATGGCCAAGGGAACATAGTAAAAGGAGTGAAGTAAGCCGAAGAAGCTACTTCTGCAGAAGCCGACCTCACGTGAAGCATCGAAGTCTAAGCTGCGGTGAAATAGAGAAAATGAAAAGCTTTCGTGGAGGAAGACGATGTTCCTACCGCAGAAGGAAGAAACGAAGATGGTCTCCTGCATGCTTTTATTTTTTTGCTCGCGTGATTTTCTTTTTCACTCAAAACAGGCAGGTTTCTTTTACGCGCAAATTGAACTACAACAGGAGGTTTAGAATACATTATGATTTTATTTACTTTACATTGTGTCAAACAAAACACAAAAAAGTGAAAAAATAATGCATTTAGTTTATTTTGCATTCACTTTTCACCAACCAAATAGCCCCTATCAAAAGTATTTCCTACCATAAAAAAAATTAAAAAACAGTGAAAATGTTGAAAAATATAACTACGGAGTTATCGGAGAAACAAAGTTGTGAAAAAACTCTCCCAAATGAATCCTTAATTATCAAGGATTGATGTTATTGTTGTTTGTCGTTGTTGTATCAAAATATAAATAAATCAAAATAAAAAACAAAAATGATCTAAGCGGCCACTCACAAATTAAGAATGTTTCCTTTAATCATGGGCTTTCAAGTTGATATTATTGAGCTTGATGATTAGTGTTTAATAATGTTTATAGGTTAATATCTAATGAAGTCCACTTGTTCTATATTAGGTGCTATAAAGGATTAATAAAGTATGTAGAGTTTGTAGACAGATATAATTCTATTAACTAGCAAATAGCTTCCCCTCCATTGTTAACTCCAATTAAATTGAACAATATATATGCTAATTTGTGTGGAATCTGATTATGTCGATCAATCGGGTTTTATTGTTGACTCAAATCTCAATTCCTTGGGTAAAGCTCGACGAGGAGGGATTCAAGGGCGAAGTCATCAAAGAAATTTTTCTTATACGTACAGCTCAGCGATGCTATAAATCTAGTGCCAAGACATTGTGGAACCCCTCTAGGACAAAGAGCACAACCACATAACACAGTGAACTCAGTGTTGCCGCATTATAGTTCATAGTGCCATAGCATGCGAAACAAAGCAGTCGATGCTGAGGTACTGAAAGTATAGTGTTGCAACACTACGAGTTGGGCTAAGAAGTGTTTTTCCCTAGTTAATTTTATTTCACTTGAAGAATTGCATCCTTTCTAATAATAGAAATATGTATTTTTCTTTGTTCTAAGTGTAGAACAGTGTGAGAAATAAAGAAAGAGTGAGAGAAAAATCTGTACAATTTCTCTCATTTTCATAGTGGATTTCTTAGTATGGTGTCGCTCCATTTCTATTTCTAAATTTAATGTATTTTCATATTAAATCTGTTCTTTTCTACTGCTTTTTATTTCTTGTTCGTTTTTCATTACTTGGGTCTATTCCCAACAACTGCTATCAGAGGCTCGTTCCTTGGTTCGAGTGTTCTTTGGTTCGAATAGGAGTAATGGCTAATGAAACAAAATACAAGATTGAGAAGTTTAATGGTTTGAACTTGACTTCCCAAAAGATGCAAATTGAAGATCTACTTTATCATAAGTTGTATTTGTTGCTAGATGGAATCACCAAGAAGCCTAAGTTGATGACTAGGGGTTTTTGCAAAAGAAAAAAAATCCGCCGCAAATAGATTTTTGCGATGGATTTTCCTTATTTTGGGAAGGATTTTCCGCCTCAAAAAGGTGATTTTCCTGTACTGAATGCTCCATAATGAAATAAGACTCACGTACAAGTCACGAGTGTACGAGTGCTCTAAGTTTCATACACGCCAACTGCTAAAGGCAAAGGGATTCATTTGTCCCATGGGTGCATCATACACCCTGTGAACACTTATTCATTAAAGAGAAACAAAATAGTACACTAGTGAGTGTCACGGGTTGTATAACTCTTGTTAAAGCACCCGGGGCATATCAAATCACTAAAGCAAAATATTACATGTGGGTCCCCCCATTGTATAGTACAAATAAGCCAAAGACAAACAAGTGCACTATATGTGTACACAACGTAGCATAAGTGCATATCGTAGATCATATAAATGCTCTTTGAAAATATAGTAAGAATTATTCAAACATGCAAAACAAACATATAAATCCATCATATACATGCACTAAGTAAAATGCAAGTGCATGATATAAAGTGCACTAAATTACATGCAAGTATGTCACAATAATTAAATATGTAAATGTGTTGCACAAGTGCACCATGAAACATGAAGACGTGTTGTGAAAATGCATTGAGATTCATGAATATATATTACACAAGCATATTATAGGACATATAAATGTGTTCTAGGAGTGCATTATTCAATAAGCAAATACACAATACATATGTAATATGCAACATGCAAAGGCATCGTGCATGCATGTTGTCCAACACGTTAATATATCATATAAATGTATCATACAACATGCAAATGTGCCATGTATATGCACTATCCAACATGTTAATGTATCATGCATATGTATTATGCAACACGCAAATACATCATGCATAATATTGTTTAACAATACATCATGCAACCGATATATGAATATATTATGGAAACAAACCAAGCAACATATAAATGCATTATGCATATGATACAAATATACATATAACATGCAAATGCACCACACAAATGTACATGCAATGTACAAGTGCGTCATCTACGCATCATGAGAAACATGAAAATATGTTATGCGAACATGCATGTAACATGCAAAAATTAAATATAATGTGAAGTATGCCAGTATCCTATACAATGTGAAAATGCACCATCATCGCGTAAGTGTATCAGCACATCATATACAATGCATTATGCAAAAATGCACTAGACAACCACGATCTACATGGCCCTGGTGAGCATGACATATTTATATATGTGATTGTTTGAGGATGCAGCTCTGACCAAAAAATAATAAATAGTTTTAAAATTATCTATCTAAAAAGTTCACAAATATATTACTCAGATGCACTAACATGCACATGCATTATTTAGAAATAAAATATAAGTTACACACATATGCTCCGACTGTTATGCTAAATTTTCAAACTTAAGGTCCAAGAATGTTGCATGCATTGGTCAAAAGTGAACTTAAGTTCAAGTCCAATCCTCTTTAAATGGACCGGAGTTTATATGACTTAAATGAATGAAGAAATATATAGTCATAACATCGACCGAAGTATTTAATTTTATATGTTCACATTAGACCTTCAAGACCTCCTATGAGAAATATTCACCCAGAAAAAAAAATTCTCTAGACTAACGCTCGTTAAATTAGCTGAAATATTTGATTTTATACATTCCCATTAGGCCTTAAAGGCCTCTTTAGAAAGGTTCACTACTAAAAATATAAACTCTTTGAACTGACGCTCATTTAATTCACCATAATATTTAGTTTTATACGTTCACATTAGACCTACAAGACCTCTTACAAAAATCATTTATTCAACTCTTAGTTCTAATATATGTATGACAAACCTGAATGTTAGAAGCCAAACCTGATTCTCTATTGGCAAGTAAACAGAGTGAATAATATTCAAATAATGAAAAAAAAATTACTTACAAACCCCGATAATGGTTGTATTAAAAGCGAATATCAATCAAATGGGTATCTAAATTTTAAATACTCCCAAATCTTAAAATTAATCACTTAGAGACTCAAATTATAATATAGTTATAAATATGATATTCATTAAAGTTTGAATATTAAAATATGAAATTAATCACCTACATACTCAAAGCAAAAATCTATCAATCCCATGCAATAGTTTATTGAGGTGGATAAATTTGAATAAAAAATAGGTAATATCCAGTCAAGAATATCACTAAGATTTATTCTCAAACTATCTATTATCAGTAAGAACGTGGCACATGTCATCTAATAAATGATTTCGCTGTCAAATGCTACCACAAATAATAATTATGACCAGGGCTCTCTAATCGAGTGATTTTATTGTCAAGTGATACCACTAAATTATAGTCACGATTAGAGCTCATATGTTCTTCAATGACTTTAAACCCTTAAATACTTAATTAATAAGGTATAATTGATAGGGCAAAAAATATTTTGTTAGCTAAGGTGAACTCAAATCAATCCCGTTAGGCAAATATTCAACCTAAGTTTATAAGGTATCATTAGACAACATAACCAATGGCTGCAGGCAAGAATCCTTTTGATTAGGTTGGGTCGACTACTTCCTTAACTAAATAGAATAAGGGTCATGATAACCGGGACAACATAAGCATGGAATTTTAATCGAGCCCTTCATCATTCCCCCATCACTAGCTTTAAGTGTACGGTGATAAATTACAAATTTTAAAAACCCTCAAATCTAATTTTAAAACCATGAAGTTATTGCTACTATATGTTGAGTACTTAGCGCCTATCTAATAATTAGCCGTAATCGAAAGTGCTCTCTCGTTATCAGAAGGATAACTAAACATAGGGGATTGTACCTATGAGAAAGCATACTCCAATTCTTTTTGTAGATAAGTCTTCATATTTTGTACCTTTATTGATGATTACACTAGAAAGGTGTGAGTTATTTTTTGAAACAAGTCTGTTGTAGTTGAAATATTTAAGAAATGAAAAGCTATGGTTGATAATATAATATATTCAAATCTAAAGTATACAAGATCAAATAATAATGGTGAATATCTAATAAAATGTTCATGGAGTTTTGTGTTTTAAATGAGATCAGACTTAATAGAACTATCGCTGAGCACCACAATAAAAATAGTGTTATCAAACATATTAATAGAACTATCACTAAGCGTGCCAGGAGCATGAGGTTGGATGCTTGTCTACCGAAGCAGTTTTGGATAAAATTAGTGAATACTACTATTTATCTAATTAAACATGATTCATCAATTCTCCAGAATGAGGGATTACCTAAAGAATCCTAGAATGACAAAGAGTTAAGTTTATTTCACCTGAGAGTCTTTAAATGTTCCTCTTACATTCATATTGATGCAAAATATAAGAATAAGCTTGAGAAAGATTTTAAACATAAGAAAGGAGTGGACTACACTGAGAGTTTCACTCCAACGGTGAAAATGACAACAATTAAAATTGTATTGAAAATAGTTACAATGGAGGATTTATATCTAAAATAGATGAATGTGAAGACAATATTTCTTCATGGTGATCTAGAAGAAGAGTTGTATATACTACAACCTCGGGTATATATGATAATAGGTAAAGATGATTTGGTGTGTAGTAAGACAATGGCACATGAGAATTGATAGATTTATGTCAAACAAAATGTACATGAAGTACCAAGTACAACAAGGTCTTTTTTCAAATATTTTGATAATTGTTACATATTACTATTCTTAAATGTGAATGATATGCTGATTGCAAAATCGGATATGGAGAGAATAAGAGAACAAAAGATGCAATTATCAAGAGAGTTTGAAATGAAAGATTTGAGTCCAACAAAAACAATTCCTGATATAAGAAAGAAAGGATAAAATGCAGGTATATTGAAGTCATATTAAGCTAAGTATGTTGAAAAGATGCCACAGAGATTCGACATGCATGAGGATAAGCCAGTTTGCACTTCCTCAGGTAGTCACTTTCAACCGTCTAAGGAACAATTGCTTAGATCTAAAGTAGAGCGAGAATAGATGGTGAGGACTCGGTATGCTTCAATAGTTAGAAGTCTGATGTTATTATGATCTGTACGAGACCAGATATAGCATATGTATGTAGTGAAGTAGTCAACAAATTTATGAGCAATTTAGAAAAACTTCATTGAGAGGCGGTTAATTGGATTCTCGAGTATTTTAGAGGATCAATTGACAAAGCTCTTTGCTTTGGATATATAGGGATTGAACTATCAGGATATGTAGATTCTAATCTTGTAGGAGATATTGATGGCAGGAGTACAATAGATTATATCTTCACTTTAGAAGACACAGTAGCGAGTTAAGTTTCCACTTTATAGAAGATCGTTTCTCTTAACCATAAAAGTTGAATACATTGTTATCATGATACGGCGGTTCCTTTGGAACCGCCTCTTGAGGCGGTTCCTTCTGAACCGCCTCAGCCAGCCCATCATGGGCCGGCATTGGTATATCAAAGGAGGAGATTTCGCCTCCTTTCTTGCCCAAATTAAATTACCGCCTAGGGGTGGGGTCCACGGGATTTAAATTTATTTGAAAATTATTTTTAGAAAAGATTTGAGGAGGTGGAAAAGTCTTTAAATAGGAGAGGTAAGGGGAAGGGAAGGGCATGCAAGTATTGTTTTCTTCTTGGAGTTTCTTGGATGTTTTGGGCTCTAGATTTCTTTGTCTAGAGATTTGGGAGAGACGATCCTCCTCTCGAATTGAGGATCATTTGTATCTTGCTTTTGTATAGTTTTTTTTTATTGCAATCTATTATGTTGGGCTGATTTCGCCCAGATTTTGGCTTATTTCTTGCTGTTTTGTCTCCAATTAGTAATAGGTTGCTTGCGAACTCAAGTATTCCCTTAGGGTTGCTTGCGAACTCAAGTATTTCCTATCATATCACTAAGGCAATCAAAGAAATGATATGTTTGCAAAATTTTATAATAGAATTTGGCAAAGGCAAAAAGAATAGGAAGTTGCATAGTGACAACATAAATGCTATTCATTTATAGCTTAAAATGCATCATTTCATGCCAAGATGAAGTATATTCAGTTTCGATATCATTTCAGTAGGTCGCTTGATGGTCAGTTATCTTTAGAGAAGATAAATAAAATCTAGATTTATGTATACATGCTGACGAAGATGATGACAAGTGAGAAATTGAAGCAATGTGTAGCTTCAGTTGGCCTTTGTGGGTCTCCGAAAGGATTCCGCTCGTGTGGTTCGAATATAAAGGGTACGATCACACTATCCCGTAGGACAAAATGGTCGTAGGCCTTTACAATCGACACAAGCAGGCCGATGGAAGAGCAGACGGAGTTATAGATACGATTAGCCATGGAGGATAGCGGCTTTCACCTACCAACCTCGATGGATAATAATATCTATAACCCAAAAATTCACGAGATTTCCCCTATTCGATACATCAGCATCGAATAGGGTTTATTTGATTGTGGGGATCGGTCTCCTACGGGCGCAAGCCCCCGTAGTTAATTATATCTTAGACCTCGATCTAAGAAAACTCTCGATTAAGGATGTTGGATTATTCACTTCTTGATTTGGTGCACAAAAAGAGTTCCTAAGTTCTATTCCAAAGAGTCTCTTCTATTTATCCTTAGTGATGATTAGACATTTTTGAATGGATAAATATGTAATTAAAATTTTGAGTTTAAAAGATCGAAGACAAGATTATTATCCTAAGAGAAGTAACAGATTCAAAATTCATAAAAAGTGACACAATGAGGGGACTTATGGCTTAAATCCCACAAGGGATCTAAGTAGCCTCGACCTGGATTTACCACCCTGCTCGGAAAGGGGTACCAGCTAAACTACACCTAGCGTATCAAATCCATGTTGTCCAGTCTTATGCAAATGCAAGAGTGGTAGGGGATAGAAAAGGAAATGGGTATCAAACCCGAATATGAATGGTACTATGCTTATGCAAAGTAAACTATCCCTCTATGTTATAAAAGAAAAAAAAAATCTATATGTTGACTCAAGGCTATGCATGTGTAGGTAAGGCCAATCAGGACTGGCCAATAGTCACTGTAAAGTGAGCAAGGCTTATTTATTATAATTTAAAAAGTGACCCCTTTAAAGGAATCATGCATTAATTTTTTTTAAAAAAAATTGGTTAATTTTAATCCTATATTCACTTTTTATCTTGCTTAAATAAAATTTAACTTTATAGAAAATTTAACATCCTAAAGAGCCTAACGTTGACTCCGTCCGAGCCACACCCAAACAAAGCGATTTAAGAAACCTAGGAAAAAGCATGCAGTTCTAATGCGCAAACAAAGAAAACACAATAAGCCAACAAAATAGAGTCTCCAAAGTCCATGGCAAGTGCCATTCAATATACAGCCAAAGTACAGAAAAGTAGTGGTGGCCAGGCTCCACCGACAACAACCTGGGTTCTATCCCTATGGAATGACGCAAGTCTTAAAAAATGAGGTATTTTATTTATCTTCAGTTTCTTTCCCTTCAGGCTCCTTGTGTTGCACCATCCAATAGGATATCCAAATGAGAAGAAATTCCCTATAAAGGGTTTTCTTTTCGCATTGGATCCCTAACATATCAAAATATCTCATTTTTAAGCTTTCACAACACTTTAGATCAAATTACATTTTAAAGAAAATTACATTGACTCCTTACAAAAAAATACATATTAGCACAATTATAATAATAATAATAATAAATCACACATCATCCAAAACCTAGTCCTTAGGGCCATATTCCCAATGGGCTTTTTAGCATTCGTCGCAGTACCTATTAAAGAGCATATTTATGATGAGAGCATTTTTTATATTGCCCTTTAGGAATATGACCACCTGCAAAAGATATTTCTAAAAAAAGATCTAACCACTTAAGGACAAGTGCCCACTCATCAATCAAAAAGGAAGAGAAAACAACCAAAGAAAACAAACCAAGTCAGAAACAAACATCACATCATCACATATGTAAAATGTAAAAGAAAGAAAGTGTAAAAGGGTTATCCTAGCTACACCCTACCCTAGAATGCCTATAAAAGAAGTGTCCTATCCAGCATCTAAGTGTGTGCAAAAAGGTGTACTTAACTACCCCAAATTAGGTGAGTGGTTTGAGTTACAAAGTTGAGTTCTTATGGTTTAATTTATTAGCCCTCAAGTTTTTATTTAATTGCTTAGCCATTTGGGGTGAATTAATTAAAGCTTAATTTAGAGATTAAAATTTGAGTTATTAAATTATCAAGAGCCTAAAGGCTTAGGCCCTAACCTATACTAAGATTATAAAGAATTGAGGGGCAAATAACCCATCCTCAATCCTACTCCTAATTAAGGTTGAGATTATTAAAAAGGTGGCAAGGGTTGGTTAATCCTTCCCTTGATAATAACTAGGACTCGAGGAATGGCTATGGGTGACATCACTAAGGTGGGCCTACTACCCACCATAAAAAGAAAATCCTAAGCTTCCTATGTCTAAGGTAAATTTATTTTTAGAGGCTGACATGAGAGTGGAATGACACGCTATCTATAGAAATGTACATGGATTCTACCTGACCTAAGTTATAACACTTGGGTGACTAAGGTAGTTGGTTTAGGTTAATAAAGATGGATTTAATCTTTTCTAAGGAAGGGGCAATTTACATAGAGATTTGCACATTTTTTAAGCTAAAGCACAAAAGTGAATGTAAATTCCATATAGGTTAAGGCACTAAGGCATATCTTGAAATTCCTTTGCTCCTCCAATAGGCTCATTTTGGGTTGCTTACAATTAGGAGGCTTTAGTTTAAGTTCAAATATTAGTGTCTCAATGCTTTGTTAAACACTAGAATGTTGGTTGAGAAGATTTTAATGATCTTAATTTAGTTTAACCTTAATTAATGTAGATTATCATATGTGATTAGATTAGGAGTTGGTTAAAGATTTATTTTACATATTTTAATATTCGATTGGAGTAATTAATGATTTTAAAACTGTATATTGGTTAAGGGAATTTTAGAGATTATAGTTCAATTAAAGAATTTTAGGAGTTGTAATCATGAAACTAATCGAAGGAAGCCACCTAACATGCTAGAGCTCATATTTTATTTCATTTTCGTATATTTTTTCTTAGCATGCTTGTGAGAGACATTAGGAGGCATAAAATCATTAAGAATCAATTTTTAGAGTTACTTAATCATTTTAAAACCCAAAGAAAAAAAAACATCCTAGCGATGCCCACTTCGTGTGGGAAAAATGATGCATATGACACACATAGGTGGCCTACACTACAGGCCTAAAATGACCATAAGGGTCCCTAGGTTTCATGACAAGGGAGCAAGCTTTGGCCTACAAGGCCAAAGCTTCGTTAGTGGACTAACTTATGGCCGGCTAACTAAACATCCTAGCAATTATATTTGGGCAGGAAAGTAAAAGCAATCAAATGTGTGTGCTAATGTGTAGCCGTTCGACAATACAATGAGGAGTCTCTACAGGACTATCAAGGTATACCTGACCCAGGCGTGCCCACTTAGAAGCTCCAATACAAACGACCAATTGATCAATGCATACCCAAAACTCGATGTACCTCGCAAGACAAAACAAAAGAAATAGAAATGGATGAGCGTAGATGCCATTCAAAAGAAAAATGGAAGTAAATAATAATAATAATAAATAAATCAATCAATGAAATCAATGATCATACCATTCAACATTCATATTTATTAAATGTTAAAGCATAAATTCATGTAAGGAGTTTTCTAACATAGAGTGGAAGAAGAATTATGCATGAGTCAGATGATAAATTAGCAACCTAAGATTTAGAAATCTACTACTTTAGAGCATGTGAAAAGATTATACATAAAACAAAATACTTTCTAACATGTGTGAAAAGCAAATGGGCTAAGCGTGAGATACATGGATGACTACCAGCATAGACATGCACTATTGGAATAATGATATTACCAAAGAAGTCTACATGTATAACATTTGTTTTACCACATACAAGTATTACCAATGAATCCTTAAGCCTTTGATATCGCATGTAAACACAATGTCTAAACCTAAACATTCGCAGAACTCTTCTAACATAATTATGCTTGCAACTAGAATATGAAGCCAGCAAGTTGTCGAGGTTCATAGATATATATATATATATATATATGGATACTTACTATGCAAATGTAAGAAATACAGTTCTACATCCATCGCATGCTTTATACCAAACTTAATTTACACTTGCAAACAATCGTCTATGGAATGAAGTCAAGCTCATGCAAATCTTATTATCTTAGATGAGGCACTTCTACATACAATACCATTTGCAAATCACGTTACTAAATCACTTTTTTTTTAAACTATGAAGTAGAATTAAACACTTTTTTTTTAACTATGAAGTAGAATTAAACACGATGATTAACGATGTAAGTGCATAGAATGAATCCTTCAGAATCCTGGGTATTTCACATTGAGCTTATACTACAACATCAATGGATTAGCTATTGCATTTTGAAATGAATTTATTGCTTCTCTAAAATATAATAATTGAATCTATAGAGACTTTCTTTTCATTGATTCAAACAATTCTAAAGGAGCAGCCACACTCAAATGCCTCTTTTGGGATTTTTTTTATTAAAATAACTTTCATATCATAGCATTAAAATGATTTCAACCTTCCGAGATAACTAACGGCCAGCATCATCAACAAGCCACTATTATATTGTCCACTCATAAGAAATTACACAGACACATGCCTTGAGATATAAGAGAAACAAATACAACGTGGATGTTAAAAAAAAATCACAACTTGTGCATTCAGGACACTATGGTTCAATTGAATATATCTAACTTATTTATTAAATAAGTAATTCAAAATATCATATAAGAAAACTTCTAAAGTTAACAGTGAAAAAGTTTCTTTCTTTCTTTTTTTTTAGGAGAGAGAAAAATAATTATAAATGTGTCTCCAAATGAATTTACTAATTTATAATTAATATTGATTAATTTTAAATCAGATATTCTAAAACATTTTATTTCTAAACTTTTATTTGAGAGAGATGAACAACACTTATTCCACCATACTGATTATACTATACTCTGAGGTTGTCTGTACTAAAAAAAAAATGGGATTTTGAACGTTTGGCACCCTCATGAGAGCTGCAATGCTTTTTTTTAAGGAAAAAATAATTAACATATATCATACTTCTCGCTACAACATCAGCTGTACCGGGAAATGAATAAACAACAACTTAAGAAAACTATAATACATTTTCACTGTCGGACATCTAGAGAAGCAAACTTATGAAGCCCCAAACTATATTTTTACTAGATTTGAAGCTTGTAAAATGTGTAGAGAAAATATTTAAATGCTCATCTTACATTTTCTTCTCTTGTTTATGTCTCCAGTCATCAAAAATGCAAGCAGCTTTTTTATCTTGGCTGAATGAAAAAAAGGAGACCCCGACAGCCTCCCCTTGCATTTTCTTCCTGGTTCGAGCTGCTGTAGTTGAACTGTTTGGACAAGAAAATCATCCCGCCACCCTCTTTGCAAGGCAAAAGTAAATGGGGAAGAGGGCTGGAGTCCGGATGGGTAGTGGAGCTTAGAAGGTGGCCAGCGACGAGATCTAGCCGGTCGAGCGAGTCGGATCGTGTGAACCCTCCATGAGAAACGGACGAGAGCCTTGCCTTGTCCATCCGAGAGAGGAGAAGGAGAGGCTTAAGGAGCTAGAGCCGGCTTGCATGGTCGGACGCCGAAGGAGGGGAGGTTGCTTGGGTCGGACCGGTAGAAAGTTGGAGTCGGACGGCATCAGCAGGAGGGAAGGTCGGCGTCGGTGAGCTGCTCGTGTGCTGCTCCAGGAGAAAGAAGGGAGAGTGGCCACTCTTGCCGTGGGGTTTCGCGAACAAGAAACCTCCACCAAAAGCTAGGGCCGGCCAATCTATCCCCCTCTCAATAAGAGAAGATGAGTATTAAAGGAGACCAAATCCTTCATCCAAGGGTCCAAATTAAATCCGCCTGTTTCAAAATTAGATAAAATATGTTGTCTCTAAAATTAAAACAAGCGATTAGATCAAATTTATTTACTTTTAAAGAAATATAATATGAAGATGTAAAACTAAATATATATATATATATATATATATATATATATCTTTATATTTTTTTATTTTAATTTTTTTTTATTTAATTTTAAATTAATCCAAGTATATATATTTTTAATCTTTATTTTTTAAAAAAAAATATTTAAATTTAAATTAATCAAGAGAATATGTAATTAATTTTATATTTTATAAAATAGTTTATTATATTTATGTAATTAGGAAATATATATAAGTATTCATTTACTCATTTTTTTTTATATAAACAATAATAAAAATAACAATAAAAATTCTCTCTCCTCGATACGCCTCAAACGATACCCGATTCAAGTGCGAATAGGCTCATTTGAAAGATCTCGGCGACCCGGACGCGCTCGAGCAGTTTGTTTCACAAAATGAAATCCCGATCAAAAGATATTGTGCATGAAGCGAACATGCACGATAAAAGCCCAAATGCGTGAAATCAAATCGAAACGTCATCGACCCGACCACATGTATTTTGAAACACGATAAGATGACAACATGTGATCAAAAGGAATAAATCCTAAGGTCGACGACGAGCCAAGGCAAAATACGCAATTTGTACCTTCACCAAACATGAAGCAACATACGAGAATGTAGATCAATCTACAAAATGCAAGACATGACGGTGTAAGTGACCGATGCCAGAAAGGAGGTCAACAGCCTTCATGAAGACTGAGGGTAGGGGTGAGCTATATTACAAGTACTATGCATAATGGCACATATCAAAAGAATGTTTGATCACAATTAGTTTCCAAGTAGGAGATTACTAGTTTTATGTGGAATTTGATTTTTTTTTCGATCAATCGGGTTGTACTATTGACTCAGACCTCAATTCTATTAATCAAAGCTCAACGAGGAGCTCAGTGGGGACTCGCAAGGTGGTAGTGTGTCCCATACTAGAAGGTTTAGGGGTGAAGCTCTCGTTAAAAAAAATTCTTATTTGTACAGGGCCACGACATCGTAAATCCAACTCCAAGGCACTGTGGAACCAATTTGAGATAGAGCACAATGTTGCAACACTATAGTTCACAATGCCATAGCGCTGCAAGAAAGACGAGTAAGCGCTGAGGCGTTGAAAGTACATCGTTGCAGCTTTGTGAGTCGGGCTAAGAAGTTTTTCATTCTTATTTCACTTGAAAGGTTGTGCCCTTTGGTGTAATAGAAGTGTGTCACTTTATTTGTTCTAAGTATAGAATAGTGTGAGAAGTGAGAGAGACCTGGAGAGAGAGTGAGAAGAGAGATATGCATAATTTCTCTAATTTTCATAATGAATTTCTTGGTGAGATGTGGCACCATGGTTTTTCCCCAATTTCAGATTTTTTCACATTAAATTCTAGTATTTTTTTTCCACTGCTTTCCTTTTCTTAGTTGTTTTTCATTGCATGGTTTTATGCCCAACATTATCATCTCCCTCCTTTGACATAATTGAACCGTCAACAAAGAATACTAGCATATTCATGAAGTAGAAAATAAAAACAAAAGATATTTTAATTATAAAAGAAAGTAGATAGCCACTGCAAAATAAAAAGGAAATATATACCTAAAGAATCTTGCAGTACTTGAGTAAGTTTACTGTTTCTATATGGGATATGAGAACTTTTTTGTGCCAGTGCAGAAATAACATCACCAAGAGCAGAAAGTGATCTATTTATGTGTTGGGCTTCCTTCAACCTTTCTCCAGTAACTTCAGACTTCTCCACCCTCTCACTCCCAGCAAGATCAACTAAATGAAGACAACCTTTTAGGATAGAGCTAGAAACCAACTCTTTCCCTTTCACATGAATCGTTAAAACACTGCAAAAAAACATTACAAGAAAAAGTACTTCAATTATTTGGGAAGATAAATATGATCTGTTCCGGTAAATATTCCATATTGTGGCAAAAAAATTGGAGTTTGTAAGCTCCACATAGAACATTGTACCATTCATTCATTTGGGTTGCTAATGTAGTACAAAAGGAAATGCATCATATAAATTTATATGCACAAGTAGAAAGTTGAAGGGAGCTCAAGACCATATTTTTCTTGTAATGAAGATTTATTTTATGGGATAGTAAGCTTATAATTTAAAGTAACTTTATAAAGACCACCACAAACTCAAAAAGTAGAACCAACATACTACATATATACCACATATCAAAGTTAAGTTTCATTAATGCAATTTCAAGGATAATCTAGAAGAACCTATGAGATCTGCTGCTTCTTTCATTCAGTGCAGTGGCTCCCACAGAACGATTTGCCAGACCAGCTTTCATCAAATCCAAAACATCTTGCGTACAAGTGACAGCAACCAACTTGGCATCTGGAATGTTGAGACCATTGAGCTGAGAATTGTTTCGTATATCTAGTGTGCAAGGAGGTTAGGGAAATGAAAAGTTGCAAAATATATAAATAACTAGAGGGAAAAAACTCAAGAATTATAATATTCAATAGCTAACAAATGAAAGTCTTTAACTCGAATAAAATGTGCATCATGATCATATGGAATTCAATACAAAAATTAAACTGCATCTTTATTATTCGGATGCTTGAGCAAGATATTATAGAGTATGCTCTATAGAGGATATCTTCTCATGCAGCCATCAGTAACTAAGAGATCCCTTACTTGTTCATTGTATATTTCAACCATTTGAACGCTGACATCATAGTTCACAATACTTGTTCTGGACTTGGATATATCAAACAGATAATTCAAAGAACGGTAGCTCACACCCCATGTTTCTGCAACAGATAAATTTGCACCACTCTATAAGAAAAAAAAAAGTACTTTAGCAACAAAACTTTTCAGTATAAATTTATGTTATAAAAAATGATAGGGTATTTAATTCCAAGCTGTCTAATGTATTTTCTAGGATGAACCTTGGATATACATGCTAGATGTTGATCCTTAGTGGAAATACAAGTTAATTGTAAATTTTTCATATGGTAATAATATGATTAATTTTGAGTGAATTTTATACATCCTTTCAACTTAAGGACTAAAATGCAAATGTCAATTACAGTGTTAACTGATCTTTCATGACAATTTTTGCAATTTCAAGGAAAAAATTAGCTCCAACAATCACATGATAGATTTTAAACTCAGTTAATTAGGATGGATAATTTAACAATGATAAGCGCAAATCTTAGTGCCAATGGATACCAGATTCTAGTAATTCCAGATAGAATTACCATTGTATATGTCTTCCCAGATCCAGTCTGTCCATATGCAAATATGCATACATTGTAGCCATCTATGACTGATCTAATTAATGACTTGGTGTCAGCAAACACTTCAGCTGCCACATCACATATAGATGAGTATAGCATAGAAAACAATTGCTATAAAACAGATAATCTGCTTTACATCACAAACAATTTGAGTCAATTTGAGAGAAAATAATACAGTAAAGAAAGCGTACCTTGTGTAGAATTCATTCCAAACACTCTGTTGAACGAAAAAATCTTTCTTGCATCTCGCCCTTGTTTATGAGGATTCTTTATAATAATGCTTCCATTCTCACCAATATAATCGATGGTAGATCTTTCATCTGAAATATTTATTAAGGAAGGTCTGACTCGACAATAGACCCTTATACAACCTGTATGAATTTCATATATTATTTGCAAGTAATGAAAACAAAGATAAATATTAAATACATGTGAGAATGTAAAAAAATAAGAAAGGTCATGGCAAAAAATACCTTTAAGATCTTGCACTTCATTGTATAGAAAACGATTTTCCTCAATGAGCTTATAATAGGAAGAGGTGTTCAATTCAAGTCCTTGCATATAGAGCTCTGAAGTGATTTTTAAAACAATTTAATCAGTTGCAATAGGTAATCAAATGAAAGCATTTGGCCTATTGGGCACAAAAATATACTTACGAAAATTTCTCAGGTCTTCCTCCCACTTTGCATGATCTCTTTTGACTTGAGCTTTCAAGTCATTGAAGGATGATTTTAGCTTCTGAACTTTTTTATCACAATGCAATAATCAGAACAGTTGGAGGAAAACATCAGATGCTTTATATCAAAATTTAAAACAATAGTAAACTACAAATTATAATTTGTATCATCTATGAGGATAACCAAATTAAGAGTATAAATTAGTAGTTGTAAGTTATAGCATGGACTTCATTAAAATTTTCAATTTATGACAATCTTCCATAATTATTCATTTTTCATAAGCTTAAAGACTTTCGAAGTTACGGTGCCTTAATTTTTAATCCAAAACAAACTTCATGCTTCATTTAATATTGTATTTTTCCATTGTGTTTGTGATATGATAAAGGAATAACTAATAGTTAAAAGTTCTCTCTGGTATACTCATAGGTCATTCACCAATTTTTCACAAGTGTATTGGACATTGAAATATTAGAAATTACAATCATTCGAACATTGTACAATAACAAATCAAGATCACACAAAGGTGAGAGTTAGATTACACTACATAATGATCAACAATTAAAAAGCTTTTAAGCATGTCCACGGGCAAAAAATTTTCAAAATCACCACAAAAAACACTCTTTTTATCTTTCCTCGTTCACATAATGGAGTCAAAGAATTGAAAGTACTTATTTGCCATTTTTAGATAAACTTTTTTCTAAGGCTTACAACCACACTTCACCATTTTGCCCCAATTTGCACCAACTCAAAGCAAAGCTTGAAAGTTATCAACGAATATCAATGTTTTACTATAGACACTCACGCTGATATCCATTTGATTAACTGAGAAGAAAGCGTATGGTCGACATATCTTGTGCTTAATATAGGAAACATTATTGTGTTTGACTTGTTTTTATTTAAATTAATTATGGGCTCTAAAAATTCATGCCCCCAGCCTCTCCGCAACTCCGTGACCCTTTTTTTTTTTTTGTATCAGCAAGGAGAGTTTTAACGAGTTTAAGTTCTGGGATAAAATTTCATAAGACATATTAGGTTTTCAGATAAAACACTACCCATAGATTTTACCCTCACTTTGCAAGGACTTTATGATCAAAGTTCTAGTTTCCTATAGGCGCAAGCCCCTATGGTTAACTATCCCTCCTGATAACTGGAGAGAACTTTCGATTAAGGTTAGTCATTGAACAGATACGTAGTATATAATGTATATTAGATGAATCCAATCAAGATCCCACGATTCCATTATCACAGCCCATCATGGTCCCTAGTATATTTAGTCAGAGGAGATAGTCGACCCAACCTAATTAAAAGATTTTTATCAGCAGTCATGAGTTGCTTCGTCCAATGGTACATTGTAGACTTGGGGTGAATATTTGTCTAAGTGGACAAATTTGAGTCCACCTTAGCTAACAAATAGCTTTATGCCCAATCAATTATACCCTATTAATTCATTACTTAAAGATTTAAAGCCATTGGAAAACATACAGGATCTAGCCGTTACCAAAATTTAGTGGTACCACTTGGCAGCAAAATCACCCAGTTAAAGGGCCCCGGTCATAACTGTTTACCTGTGGTGTCATTTGAAGGCAAAACTACCGGTTAGATGGCACATGTTACATCCTTACTGACAAGATATGGTTTAAGAATGAATCCTAGTGATATTATTGAGTGCACATTTGCTCTTTGTGAGATAAAGTGATTTTCAAATGTATCTACATCAACAAACTATTGCGGAGGGTGGATGGATACTCATTTAAGTGTTTATGTAATTTATTTTGATTAGATATTTTGAATTTTTAAAGAGTAATAGATTTGAAATTTTTATTTAAATTTGAAACCCAAATAATTAACTTTGAGATTTGGGAGCATTTCTTTGAACCCCTCCAGTTGAGTTTTGCATTCAACACAACAATAATCGGGGAGATTTTGAAATCATGTAAATATTTGTATTTTCATGAGTTTCTAAGGCATATAAAAGCATAATCCACTCCGGTTGAGATTAGCTTTCAACATGGCCATTATCGGGGTTGTTTTCTGGGTATTGACATTTCATTAGCCGAACCTTGTCAACTCGATTTGATTGCAAATCAAGGATCGGGTTCAACTATAAATTTTTTGAGTTATCGTGTAGATATCAAAACCTAATATGAACGTATAAAATTAAATACTTTGGTTAACTTTAACAAATGTCGGTTCTGAGAGTTTATGCTTTTAGCCGTGAACATTTCTTGTAATAGACCTTAGAGACCTAATATAAACATGTAAAATACATGGTTTAAAATTGCGCAATATGAGGATCGTCTTGAGGCCCGCCTTTGCGCAATTCTAAAAAAAATGCCTCGATGCTTACGCCTCGAGTTTTTTTTATGAGGCTTATGCCTCAACTTGGTTGAGGCCCGTCTTGAGTCCCGCCTCGCCTCACTGGCATGAGGCTTACGCCTCACGCTATATATATTAAAACTTACATAAATCTTGAAGTAAATGCCCGACATTGGACTCTATAGGAGAGGAGGAAGGGGAGAGAGCAGTTCATCATAATGATGATTCAAATAAAAAACCCCTTAGTGATGACAGTGCTGATGACTTATGATTTCTTATGTGATATGTCATTGCTATATATTTTTGGAAATCGGAATTATATGTTAATGAAAAGAATACTGGGATTTCGGAAAGATAGAATTTTGAGTTGAACAATATTTCATGTTGTCTTATTATTGAGAAATTTTGATTTCACTTCATAACTTATACTTTTTTATGTTTTATATTATTCACTCATTAGTATATAACAAATTTATAATTTTATGTTTACGCAATCTTTTGATTTTGAGGCTTACGCCTCAAAACGCCTTGAGGCTTACGCCTCGCCTCACGAAAGAAAAACGCCTTAATACCCGAATACGCAATTTTAAACATTGGTAAAATCAAATACTTTAGTTGGTGCAATGACCATATATTTATTGGGGTTGCTTTATGGGTATTGTCATTTCATTAGTCAAACCTTATCAACTCAATTTGATTGCAAACCGTGGATCGGGTTCAACTCCAACTTTTTGGAGTTATCGTGTTAATATCAAAACCTAATATGAACGTATAAAATTAAATACTTTGGTTAACTTCAACAAGTGTTGGTTCTGAGAGTTTTTGCTTTTAGCAGTGAACATTTCTTGTAATAGACCTTAAAGGCCTAATATGAACATATAAAATCAAATACTCCATTCGGTGCTACGACTGTGTATTTGTTCGGTGGTTCAAGTAGTGTCAACTCCAATCTATTCAAAGAGAAGAATCGGACTTGAACTTAAGTTCACTTTTGACCAACACAGCATCCCCAAGCATCACGTGTGTATATATATATCACGCTTATTGGGGCCCATGCACGTATCTTAATTTCATTTTAATTGATATACGTGTGTATGTCAGCATACTTATACAATGTATTTTGTATGTTTAAAAATTGATTCATTATTTCTTTAGCCCGTGCAGCATTCTTAGATGTCATGTAAATGTCATGCTCATCAAAGCTCATGCATTATATTCATATTTCATTTCTAAGTATGATATGTGCATTTCAATAGTCTTAGAATTTATTAATGACTTGTATAGCCCGCACAACATTCTCAGATGTCACGCTTATATTCATAACGCTCGTGGAGCTCATGCGGGTATCTTAGATTTCATTTTCAATGATATTATGCATGCTAGCATATTTGTACGATATGTTTATACATTTTACATAGCAGTAGATTTTCATCTAATTTATTATTTTTATTAGTCTGCACAACATCCTCGAACATCACACGTATATGTCATACTCGTTAGGGCCACTACGGGAAACACGCTTTTGAGTGCATGTTGCATAATGCATTGACATGTTCGTACACGATTTGTATAATTATAAAACATTTACATATTACTTAGAATGAGCGCATAGTGATTTTGCATGTTGTGTGATGTGTATGCCTACTACATCTACAAAATGTGTAATGTGTTCACATAATATGTTTCCATGTGACATAATACATGCGTCTGGCGTATCTGAGTGTAAGAAAATACATATGCCTAATACATTTGGATGTTGCATACATACTTGTGTAATGCATTTACATGTTACATGACTAATATGTATTATGCATTTACATATCGGATATTGCATACGCATGTTGCATTGTTGGACAATACTATTACATGAAGTAATGTGTGTTGCATAATGCGTGCACATGAACCATTGACATGTTGAATAGCATGTATATGATATATTAGAATGTTGGATAGCATGTATGCATGACACTTTTGTATGTTGCATTATGTGCTTGCACAGTATTTGATGCATTTACGTAACATATATATATATTTCAATATGTATATATGATGCACTTGTGTACCATTTAGTATGTGCATATGGTATGTCTACATGCGGTTTAGTATGTATGCATAATATAATAGGGAAACACCCTATTTTGATGATTTAGCGCATCATGCACACTTTACTGAGAGGTCGTACAACCCAAGACATGTAACAGTGTGCTGTTTTATTTCTTTTCAAAGGCAAATGTTCAAGGGTTTGTTGACCTCTAAGTATTAACCAGCAGAACAAAAAAAAATTAAAATACCTGTAAACCATCGGATCCACTAAATCCTCCGCAAATCCAGCCGTTCGGCGCCGTCTGCGTCGTATCCTGAAAATCATGCATAAATCCTGCTCAAATTCTGCGATACGTAGCTCTGCTCGCGTCGTTAAATACCCGACTCAAATGAAGCCTTCGTTCGCTGCTTCCTCCCGTCCGCTCCTTCCACGCTCGACATCCTTTCCCACGACCGACCTCCTCTCCTCTTCCCTTCCAACCGAACTCCTCCACCTCAAACCATAGCTCTCTTCCGATCTCTAAGCCCGGTGCCTCACTGAAGCTGATCGAACCTCTCGTTGCTCTCATCCAGAGCCAAATCTCCGACCTCCCTCTCCAGCTTCGATCAGACCATGTACACAGAGAGAGAGAGAGAGAGAGAGAGAGAGAGAGAGGGGAAAGCTCCTTACCTCAATCCCATGAGCCTTACCCGTCGCCTCCTCCCCTTGCCTTGAGACCGAACTCCCTCCTCCATCTCTTTGTTTCCCCCCTTTGCCATGCCCTCTTCTTCCCAAGCCGAAAAAAAAAAAGAGAGAGAGAGAGAGAGAGGTATAGGTTTTATTTTTATTTTATTTGTTTTTATTATTATGATTATTATAACTATTATTTAATTATAATTAGTTATTATTAATAATAGTTAATTATAATTAATTATAAGTATTATAATTAAGTATTTTAATTATTTTTAATCATTATCAATAACAATTAATTTAATTAAAATAAAATTATAATTAATTTATAGTTATTATAGTTAATTACTATCATTAGTAATTAACTATAATTTATCAAAATAAATTGTAATTAATTATTTTAATTTAAATTAATTATTGTTGGTTATAACTAAAAATGATTAATTATTATTATTATAATTAATTATTTTTAAATTATAATTAATTATCATTTGTTATAATTACTTAATAAAAAAATGAGATGATTCTTTTCTCGTGGCTTGCAACGGGCCGGCAAAACCCCCTACGAGTTCACGTAGCATTGTAGGGAGGGAAACCAGCGCGGCGCTTGCAGCGATTTAAGAATCCCTCTTCAATGCTAGCAATGAGTCGGCAAACCCCCTACGCACTCAAGTAGCGTTGTAGGGAGGAAAACCGGTGCGGCGCTTGCGACGAAGGGGTTATAAAAAAAATATTTTCTTTATTTTTATATAAGTACCCCCGAACGCTCACGTAGTGCAGAGGGGAAAAATTGATACTTATTTCTAACATGTACTTTTTTCTTATAATAAAAAAAAATCCTTAAACGCTCACGTAGCGGACGTGGATAAAAAAAAATACTTTTGCAACCGCGGTGTCATTTTTTACACCTATCTAAAGCGCTCACGTAGCGTCGAGGGGAAGGTTGCCTCTTGGTTTTTTCCCTAAATGGGGGAGACGCCGGGAGGCTGTCGAAATTTGGATCGAAGATCCAAGGACTTAAACAAAATGAGCTTGGACTTGGACTTGTTTGAACGAAAATGAGCTTGATGCAATGAATTTAATTGAACTCAAACCTAAATGAATCATAACTTAAGCATAATTCAATGAACATGAACTTGAGTTGAACAAGCTCACTTGAAACTTATGAACTTGGTTTGAACCAAGTGAGGACTTAGACTTGCCATATGAACGAACAAAAGTGAACTTAAGTGTGGACTGTGGACCGAAGCTAACAAAGGACTCGAACCACAAGATGGCTTGAACTTCAATTGAATTTGAACAAAGACTTGAACATGCAAAACTGACTACAAAGGACATGAATTACAACTTGATTTGAACAATCATGCAATACTTGAGCTCAAACTTGAGCTTAATTTGGAAACAAAGAAGATATGACATGAACTCAATTTGAACTTGGTCTTGAACCTTACAAAATCACATGGAACTTATTACACACAGAGGATAATAAATTGAAGAAAATAACTTGAGCATTGAATGAGCAACAACAATCCGAATGCTATCATTGGTTGATAAGGAAATGTAAAACACAAATAGATACACAAGAATACTTCAATGAATATTATAACTCATATGTGAAATATTTCACTCACAAGTGATAATGATGGATAACATGAAGTTGCCCATAAGTAATGAAAGATTTCATGATTCTTAGAATATGATAGCAGTTCAATATACAAGATCCACACAAGTTGTGTAGAAGCACCTTTGACCGACATCCACTATATTGTAAACATGTGTAGCAGTCCCTACAAGTATTTAATGAGATGCAAGGAGATGTAGTCAACATTGCGATGTCCCAACGATCAATGTTAACTAACTAGTAAAGGAAAATGACATTCCCTTACAAACAACTATGGGGGTATATGTGAGTATACATGAGCGATAATGATATACATCCAAATGAATGTCATACAGTCCATATAAGGATGAGGATGATTGATGCATATGCTAATCATACAAACAAAGGTGTTACCTCCTTATTGCTTTCAAAGGAAACGAAGAACATGTTTTCAAATATGAATTTGTAAGATAATATGTCAAATTCTTCCAAGCAACGACAGAGATTAACAAATAGCGAAATAACTTATGAAGCTGTGAATGGTAAATGTTATGCCAATATTCAAGTAATGATAGTAGGGAAGCCACAAATGAATGATGCAGTTACTTATGTATGTTGAAAGTCAACATACAACGAGCAGTATTAAGTGAATGTCGGATCATCCCTACGACCGGCTATATGCATACATACAACTGAATACACCAGTCTTCTGCAAGCAAAGGCGAATAATACAAAATAAATGCAAGTGTTTCGAGCAGCGAAAGAAGTTATACCATACACATAACATGTCATCTACAAGAAGGGTACAAGGAACCTACAACAAGCACTTAGATATTTATACAAGCTTGTAATAAGGCAAGAACAAATACACTGATCCTCTGCTAACAAGAGCAAAGGATGCAAAACAAATACAAGTGACTACAAATTTCTACAAGCTGTCATAGAAGATCCGTTTAAGTGTCCAAAATACCCCGCACATGCACTATAGCTTGTATACACATAGGTACATTAAAGGGAAAATACAATCTCGACCCGCATGGGCCCCGGCGAGCGTGTTATTGGTACACACAAGATGCCTAGAGATGCTGCGCGGGTTATTAAATTTAAACCCGATCCTCCTTAACAGGTAAAAGGAGTCGACATGATTTAATTATAAAATGCCCCTAAACACCCGCATGGGCCCCAACGAACATGTTATTAGTACACATGTTACGTCTAGGGATGCTACGCGGGTCAATAAGTGAATTCTAGTTCGAACCCGATCCTTCTATATGAATCAATAAGAGTCGACAGGGTTCGAACCTTCAAACGAATACATGATTGTGACGACCAGTGTATTTGTTTTAATACATTCATATTAGGCCTTCAAGGCTTATAATCAGAAGAATTCACTAATAAATACACGAATCCTATGAAACCTGATCCTCCTAAGCATGTAAATAAGAGTAGACAGGGTTCGAGATATCGGATAAATATGCAGTCACGAAGTCGATCGGAATATTTATCTTATACATTCATATCAGGCCTTCAAGGCCTTTAATAAAAGAAATTCATTCAACAAAGGGCACAAAGCCTACGAAACTCGATCCCCTATTAACGAGTTGATAAGGTCGACAAGGTTCAAGCCACAAATAAAAGTGACCCCAAACACCCCGATGATGGCCGTGTTGAATGTTTATCTCAACTGGAGGGGTTCACAAATACTTTCAAATGCAATCAAAACTCCAAAACTCCACAAAATCCAAAAATCCACAAATCCCAAATCCCAAATATTTAAAATTAAAATAAATCCATCAATCACTCAAAATAAAATCCATCCACCCTCCGCAACAGTTTGTCGGGATGGACAAATTAAAATTTACTCTAGCTCACATAGAGCCAAATGCCTAGTCGAAAATATCACAAGGATCCATTCTCAAACAATCTTCTGCTAGTAAGGACGTGGTACATGTCCTCTAACCGACAGTTTCGCCGCCAAATGGCACTGCAGGTAAACGGTTATGACCCGGGGCCCTTTGAACCGAGTGGTTTTGCCGCCAAATAGCACCACGAAATACCGGTTATGGCTAGAGCCAATGCGTTTCTTATTGGCATCAAATCCTTGAAATATGAATCAATATGATATGATTGATATGGCACAAAGCCTTCTGTTAGCTCAGGTGAATTAAAATGTGTCCCCTTTGACAGAAATTCACCCCAGGTCTACAAAGTCCCCATAAACGAAGCAACCCATGGCTGCCGACAAGGATCCGTCAGGTTGGGTCGACTACCTCCTCTGACTAAATAGACAAGGGACCACGTGCTTTGATTAAAAAAATATATTTAAATATGTATATATAGTTTTGAAAGTATATTAATTTTCTTTGGGAAAGATTAATTTTTGAATTTTAGTTTTGAAATCGAACACAACATTAGGAACGATATATCATCTCAAACGGAAAGAATATCATTCACTAATTGGTTCAGATTACAAAACTTTAACTTTATCCTTATTATCGTAGTCAAATCCAAGAATAATCGTATTTGACCTCGAGAGATCAAAATAGGATTTAATCGAGTATTTGGCTAAGCTAATATGGATTGAAGATCATTAATTTCATAATCAAAATTACGATAATAATTAATATATCTCTCCAAAGAAAGAAAATAACAATCATTATCGATCGTTTGAAAATGACGATAATGATCGTTGGATTTTTCCAAAAATAATTAATTAAAGGTTTTTGAAAATTTTAATTTTGAAAATTAAATCTGGGTTACTAAATCTCCTACGAGCGCAAGCCCTCGTAGTTAATTACATCGTAGGAAATTGGAATTTCCTACGAAAACTCTCGATTAAAATAGCGGTAGAAATTTCATTTTTTAGATTTTCAAAGATCAGTATCAAAGGAAGAAAAATGTTGGAATTTTCAATCGAGATTGGATCAAGGTTGAACACTTATTTCTGGGGTCAAAGGAAGAAAGATAGGAGGTGTTTTGGGATTCTGAATTACTTCAGAAACACCTCAGTCTATCCTAAGTGTTAGGCTTATGTTTGATTGAAAGCGATGTTTAACTTAAGTGGTCAATTTTATTAGAAATTTGGGATTCAAATCCCGAAAGTTGAGGTCTTATGTCCCGAGCCAACCTCAGAACCTAAGTCTAAATTGGGCACTAAAAGTTAGTGCCCCGAACCTAGCTAGTGCAATGCGAATCTGGTCTTACCCCGGATTGGATTGGGGAGCCAGCTAAGCCACCTAAACGATTTTAAAATATGAGTCCGGTCTTTTTGTAGAGTGGTAGGGACATTAATTAGAAAATTTTAGAGGAATGGGGTCGACATCTAGAGCAGATCCTTAATTAACCCCTTAGACTCATGTTGGGTTTTATGTCTAAATAATGTAATTAAATATTAGACTCCTTTTAATTTGTTACTAATGCGATGCATGCTAATTGACTCGGTTGAATGCAAAATCAATATTTAGCAGTTTAAAAACTTTTGGCTTAGAAAATAGATTTTTTCCTAGAGATTGCATAACATCCCCTTGACAGATCGGCACCCTCATAGGCCAGGTGGTCTGCCAGAACCCGCAGGTGGGGAGATGCCTAACAAGGTTGAGAAAGTACAATATGTATGCATGAAAAACCCTCGGCGAGTCCGAGCTTACTTCTTAGGACCGTTTAGAGTTTCTATCTTATCTTAAAAATTTTATTTAATTAAAGTAGAAGAATTTTTTTGACAGACCCCTAAGAGCCTAAATTCGAATTTCAGGCTAAATCAAATGCGGCATACAAATAAAAAGACTAGAAAAGCAGGAGTTCTAATGCGCAATAAAATTAGACAAATCAATCAAATTAAATTTATCAAATTGAATGTCCATAGGCAAGTGCCCTTATTATTACATCACAGAATTTGCAGAAAATTAAAGTGGCCGGGCACCACTGACTACAACTCGGATTTCTAATCCTAAATTAAATGACTTTGAGATTTGGGATTCTTCTCGTTGTCCAATCCTTCATCTTCTCACGAACATCTTGATTCGTCGGTTCAGGATGTCCAAATGGAAAGAAACTCTCCCTTGATCGGGGTGTTATCTTTCCTCTTTGGATATTTGAAAAGTATCCTAATTTGACTTCCAAATGGAAGAAGACTCTCCCCTTTAGGGATGTCTTCACCTCTTTGAAATTCAAATTGGATTAAGCATCCAAATCTCAAGTCATTTCAAATAAATTACAACCTTTACTGAATTGAATTTACATTAATTTGAAATAGAAAATCTAGACTCGATCCTGCAAGGTTATCCTAATAATCAGCAGTTATATATTCAATCACAAGCAGTTATAATATGAAAAATTGAAATGCATTTTTTAGCCACACTTAGCCATGCTCTTTTTATTTAATGGGGGTCTTAAGCGCGGCAGGTACCTGTGCAAAGAGTATATATAAATTTTTTATTAACTGCCCCCTTTAATTTCAGCTCCTTGTATGAGCATGGCCACCTGCTTAAGATTGCACAAGTATAATTCGTCCCTAACCTAGGGGTAAATCTAACGCACAATCAATCACAGAGAAAAGTGCAGTAAGCAAGTAAGTAAATAAACACATCAAGTCTAAACTAGCAAACAGCATGCAATGAAAACTCGAAAACCCGGCACACAGAGGAAAAGTAAACACCGGCCTATCCTAAAACTAGAGTTGGTGATCCTAGCAAACCATCTAAAGTGTGTGTGATAGGTCGTGCGGTTTTGATATGTCCTAAATGGTATACTTGATTTAAATTGCTTAAGAATTGATTATTGATTTTAAGGGTTGGAAAGTTAATGTATTTTATAAAAAAAGGAGTGTTTGATTGCTGATTTTTAAAAATTTGATTAATTTAAGTTTGCCATTAATTGATTCGTGGTGTTGTGCCACCAGGCTCGAGGAACCAGCCTCCTTAGGACACTTAGCCCCGCAGCCCGGAGTAGTCCAACCGATAAACCAAATTAATGTAATTGAATTAAAGTTTTTAAAAGGTTAAATAATTAATGATTAATCCATTTTAAGGTTTAACAACCCTTAGAATCCATTCGTGGCGTTGTGCCACCAGGCTCGAGGAACCAGTCTCCTTAGGACACTTAGCCCCGCAACCCGGAGTAGTCCAGCCAATAAACTTCGTCTTTAGGATGGTTGTTGTGTTTCAAAAGGTTTGTTGAATGTTTTAAACATTAAACTAACATTTTCTGGAGTTTTAAAGAAATTTTGAGTTTTATGAATTTTTATGAATATTTTAATCATTTAATTAAGGGGCTAGAAATTGACTTTTTGATTAAGGGTGTTTTCTGGAAATTTAGAATTTTATTAAAATACTAGACCTTAATACGATCAGTTAGACAGTAAGTACGTTGAAATCGGATTTTTCTACATTTTATTACGAAGGTTTGAAGTTTTGAACTAGTTTTGACCTATGGTTGACCAAAAAGTTGACTTTTTGAAATATTACAGATTTCTAGAATTTAATATTTTTAATAAATATTAGGCATTATTATGAGTTGAATGCAAGTGAGTTTACTCAATTTGGATTTTTCTGGAATTAGTTATGAATATTCAAAGTTTTTATTGGAATTATTGAAAATCTTTAATTAAAGGCCCCTTTTGTGGTTTTGCTCCAAATGAGTTCCCAACTCCTTGAAATCAACTCCAAACGTCAGGAATGACCTAAGGAGAGATTCCCAACTGTTTGGGAATTTTTTGAAATTTTTAATAATTATTAATTAATTATATTAATAAAATATTAAATTTTTTTATTAAAGTTAAATTAGAGTTCAATTTGCTGTCAAATCAAGGGGCTTTTAATTTTCATTGATTAAGGGCTTGATTCTGGTCAGTTAGAGGGGTTGTTTATATTTTTGGATTTAAATTGGATTTATTATATTTTTTGGAAGTTTTAATGGCTTAATTAAGATTTAAGCTTAGGAAAATTAATTAAGAGTCTTAATGATCTCTAAAATTAGTGAAAATTTTCCTATGGGCTGAGAATGTCACTAAGTTTAAGAATTTGAAGTTTCAAGTTAAAAGGATATGTATCCTAATTTCTAGAATTTCTCTAAGTTTTCTAAACATGTCCTTAATTTTTGTCCTTAATTATGCCGCTAAGTTTGATGGGTTTGAATCAATGTTCAACTAACCCTTGAACATAACATATATATCAGCACACATAGCCACAATCAATTCCTAAATCTAAGAAAGCCTTAAACTAGGTGCAAGTGTGTGTAACCTATATATGAAAGAGATAAAACGTATTTAATTAATTTGAAAATTAATCAATGAATAATTAATAAGAAAATTACTCATTGATTAACCCATACTCCCCATCAATACTATTCAATCAAGCTCAATCTAGGTTCAAAATTTCAAAGGATCTCTCAAATACATTAAAGGTTTAATGTGTATAATTTTAAAATAAATTTCAAAATATAAGTATTTACATATATAAACCTATATATCTAAGGATATTAACTTTAAGATAAGATAATTCAAAATATCATTAAAATAAAATTTTTAAAACTTGAGAGATCCACTGGTTTTTTTTTTATAATTTGAAATTAAATTTTATTTTTTAAATATTTGATTGAATATTTAATTAAATACTAATTAAATATTAAAGATAATTAAATAATTCAAATTATTACCAAAATTTCCTCAAATAATTTTGGAAATATGCTCTGGAAGTTCAAAATACTTTGAAATAAATTTCCTTAAATTTTGCAAATATTTGGATTTATTTTAATTAAATAATAGTTAAAATAGTCAAATAATCAATATTTAAGATTACTCAAAATAAATAGAATATTTTAAATAAATCTTATTTTTTAAATTAAAGCCCTTGAAAATCTGAACAATTTGGTATATTACACGAATTTTTGTGATTAAAAATGAAATTTTAATCATTTTTTGAAGTTTCAGTTAATTAAATAGTTTAAAAAAAAATAAATTAAGTTAAATCCAATTCTGGCGGCTGAGTGACACATGGCGCATTTTGGTTGGCTGGACCAAAACGCGTGACAATCACTATCACCAAATGTGAAGCGGGGCCTGGGGTCCACACGGCATCTACTTAACCACATCAGCAGTTAACAGCCGCCGTCCGATCGAGTGCCTATTCCATTCAACGGCGGGGATTAGATCCTACCGTTCGATCTCGGTTGAGCAAAATCAAACGACGGAGGGCTCATCCCGTGGTTTCGAATGGGCGGCTAGGATCGAGACGAACTACAGCTTGAGTCGCGGGATCAGATACACGTTTGATCAATGCATGGAACGGCTTGATCTGGACCGTTGATCGTGCGATCAATGGTCCAGAATACGCATGCCTGAGCCAAATCGTGAAAATGCCCTAGAACTCATTTTTTTAAGTTTTCTCTCGATCGGATCGGTCAATCGTGATGAAATTTTAAATAATGATTGTTTTGATGAACATAATCATTGGGGGTGTGATTTGAAGACTTAATATGCGCTATAAAAATTGTTATTTAATCTAGTGTTCCTAGATCTAGGGTTTGAGTTTTTTCACCTTGATTTTGGACGGATCGATCCGTTTATGGACTTATTGCATTTGTAGGCTGTCCACGCTCCTATTTGTAGAAGATTCCACGAACTGGTATCGCCTGGATCGAATAGAAACACTCCTTGAACGAATTGAGCTAAGCTCGACGGGATCTCGCCGGAGAAAGGCTTTGACCGGCGGGATTTGATCGGGGAGGTAGGCAGGAGTCTCTAGGGAGCTCAATGGAACAAAGACCTCGGCTTGAGAGGCTGGGAGTTGAGAGAGAGCGATAGGGATTCAATCCTCATTCAAAATAGGGTATAGCCCTATTCAAACTCAACCTAATCGAATGGAGGGTCTTGATTGCTTTAGAGGGACTCTAGGATGCTGCCACCTGTCCGTGGAGTAGTTGGGAGCAACAGGCAAGGACAGGTGCAAGGACAGTGAGGTGGAAAGGGTGTTTTTGTTTTAAGTAGAGCATGTGGGGATGATAAGAGCCATTGGATCTTCATCCAAGGGCTGGGAAATGTCCTAAGAACATTCTAGATGATAATTAAACTGCTGGAATGATTTGGATTAAGGGTGATTAGCTTTAAGGGGTCATTTGGCCAAATTTGACCACCTTAAAGCATGGTTTGACAGTTTGACTGGTCAAATGCCACTTGGACTGGTGAGGTGGCAAGGGGTAGAGTGTATTGAATGCTGGTTGCTTGGTTTTGGAGCTAGGGATTGAAGCTTGAGGTGTTTTGACCATGTCTAATTTGGTCAAAGTGATCATGACTTGGCTCATGGTGCATTTGGCAAGGCTTAAGACATTTGTAGGAATAATTTGAAAGCTTCATAGAAGTTTGACTAAGTGCACATGGTGTTTTTGATCAAAACATATATCTTTGACCAAAATCAAAATGTTGACTTAGTTAATTTGGTTTGGATTTGATTTACCAATGGTTAAGACATGATTGAGCCATGAGTAGGAGTTGATTTGGGGTTTGAAAGGGGTCAAATGGGTTGAATGGATTAAAATGACCCATTTGAACCCTTAAGGGCTCATTAGGTCAACCAAGTCAGTCCGGGGTTTGGAACTGGGTTCAATCAATTTGAAATGACATTTGGAAATCATTGAAGGTGGTCCCCGGGTCTGGGGAGGTCAAATCAGTCAAAATGCCCGTTTTGACCCTTAAGGGCCTGTTTGGTCAACCTAGGTTGACTTGGTCAACCAGGTTGACCCAGGGTCTGGTTTTGGGTCGAACAGGTTCAACTTGATATTTGAAACTTGCTGGAAGTGGTTCCAAGCAATTCGGAGGTCGTTTGGTTTGAAATCGATGTTTGAGCCCCATAGGGGTATTTTGGTCATTTTGACCCCTGGTCAACTGGGGGTCAAAGTGGGTCCAGAAAAATGCAGTTTAATGTTCAATATATCATAATCAAGGGTTTAAAAGTGATTGGATGCTTTGTAGAAAGCTCCAAGGTCAAAATCCACAGGATGGCAAGTCCAGTGGCATGGGCTGTAAATATCTGAGGGTTTTACAACCTATGGATTTTGATTCAGTTTCTGGGGTTATAGACCTCAGAATGGGCTCAAATTTGGAGGGTTTCCTCCAGAGACATGTCTCATCAGTATGCAACTGACAGACTCTGAATCGGAGGTCATTTGATTGGTTTTTAAAGTGTTTGAAAATTTGCTGAAAAATGCCTCTAGGACTTGGCCTTTTAGCATTGGATTTTGGTTTCAAATTCTAAGATCTGGGTAGATCCTAAGGTTGAGATTCTAGGAGGATCCTAGAATTTGGATTTGTGATTTAAAGTCAGGAATGGTCCAAGTGACCTCATACAAAAATGAGGTCAACACCACGATGGCCCGGGATGACGGAACTATGGGATCTTGATCGGTTCCATCATCCATTCCCCTACCATCTGATTTAAGTGCAAGATGGTGGAAATTTTTATTTTAAATATCAAAATCTTCCAAACCTTCAAACTTTTCCAAATTATCAAATTTCAAACCCATTGCTCTACCATATGCCAGATAACACGTATTCTTTATGTATTTGATTGACGACTAGCCTTAATCCAAAGTTCTCTCTCGTGATCGGGAGGGGTAATTAACTATAGGGGCTTACGCCTATAGGAAACCAGAACTCAGATCATAAGTCCTCACAAAATGAGGGCAAAATCTCTGGGTAGTGTCTTATCTACAAACCCATCTGTCTTCCAAAATTTACCTCGGAACTTATCAGTTAAAACTCCCTCGCGAATAAAAAGAAAAGCGAGCGGGGAGGCCGGGGCCAAATTTTTGGAGCCCACAGGGGTGTACGACATTCATGAGATGTACGAGTCTCTTGATTTTAACAGCTGGCGTGCATGCTACCAGAACACTTATGCACCTGTGACTCCTCTTATGAGTTTGTATTTAAAGTTTAGCTCATGAGTCCCACAAGGGATCAATTTCCCAGGTTATAAATAGGGAACCCGACCTTTGTTCATTTCAATTTAAAGTGTGCGTTGCTAAGGGAATTGAGTATGTGCGTGAGCTTGGAGCTAAGGAGAAAAATCTAGTTTGTGCTTGTGTTGGTTGACAAGCAACAAAAAATTCTTGTATAAGTTCATTGTAAAACCCATTTTGTTACCATTTTGTTTTCATTCATTTTTTACTTTTCAACATTTGCAAATTATGTTTTCATACATGTTTTCATTTCTTGTTGACTTAGGAACTAGATTAGGTCTTAATTTCTTTAAATTTTATCTAAATCAATTATTTTATTGTAAATTCGGGCAGCACCCCAACTTCATCCCCGCGTAGGGGGTTACATTGGGTTTATTAAGCCTATCCACCTGCTAATAAAAGCAGTCATGGCAGGTGCATGTGACACCGCGGCCGAAATTTCATTCCCCGCTCGCTAATAAAAACTGTCACGGATCTTCAAGTACCTGTTTATAAAACATAGTATTTCCCACCTGCTAATAAAAATGATCACTAGTGCTAGTTTTTTTATATATAACAAATTTCCCCACTTGATAATAAAAGCGATCATATGTACTTATCTCATGCAAATAATTTTTTCCCTAGCTAATAAAAGCGACGCGAATACTTCTCACAAGCAATTAAATTTTCCTGCTCGCTAATAAAAACGATCACATGTACTTATATCCATGCATACAAATTTTCATGCTAACTAATAAAAGCGATCACTAGTATTTATATTTCATCGCTCGCTAATAAAAAAAGTCATCGGTACTTATACTTTATACATAAAAAATTATAAAATAGCTAGTATAAAGGCTATATCTCAAGTGCGCGGTGGCGATGGCGAGATGACAAAACGACACGACGCATGAAACCTTGGTGACCGATTGTTGAAGGCGCGTGAGGGAGAGCAAGTCGAAAGAGGAGAGGAAATTTGGGTCGTGCAGTTTGGACGTGAATGTCGTCAGTGGCATAAGGGAGAGAGTGGGATGGGTTATGAGAACATGGGGATAATTTAGGGATTATTTAGATTTTTTTCTTTTTTTTATTATTAGTAATTAGTTTTAAAAAAATATAAAATTGATAATCATTTTGTTAATAATCATGCATCGATTTGATTGTCATGTCGTCATCGTCGCTCACGTCAATGTCGGCTTGATATGCGCGTGCGAAATTTAAATTTTCACCAACTCATGATCCCAATCAATATAGATGTCAATCTTAACTGTTTCTATTTCTCTGGGTGCGCTGGCACTGTTCGTTGTGCAAACATAAGCCAATTCGGCAATTTTGAATTTCGGTCGACGCGCGTCGGATAAGTTTTGTGCAACGCCATGCTCTTTCATTTTCAAAACCTACCGTGTGTGGCCGACTCAACCCTGACGCTAGCATTGAGGTCAACATTAATAGTTCGGGATATAGGATTTGACTAAACAAATTAGAATCATAAATCAATTTAAACATAAAAAGATCAACAAATGTTAAAGATTAAGCTCATAGGTTCCCAACTCGAAATTAACTTTACTTTATGATGAAATGGGAATAAAGTGTTGGCACTTTTCTAAAGCAAACTCAATGGATGATCCCATCAATCCATAATTACGAAAAATGCCAAAGTTGAAGGTGGTTAAGAAAATAATGGTAACATGATCATGGTTTATTGATACATATGGGAAGCTTTCCCTTTTTTTCACCTTTTTTCCAGACCCCTGCCTCTACCCATACAAAATATATTGCAAGGCCTGCATCAGAATAAGCAAGCTCTTACTATCAATTTTGTCTAAGCTTCCTTGATAATATGATGAATTTTTTACAACCTAAATGATGCAGCTTCTTATCCAACTTACCCTTCTAAAAAAAGACACAGTAAGAATTATCTTTCACTTTGTACATCCAGCATATAATTTAAAATTAAAGAAACAAATGCAATGAACTTATCATTTAGGGGGCAAAAATAATGTTACCTCCAGCTGTTTATGTTGAAAATCAACAACATCCAAATTGATTGCATCTGAACTTGTAGCATGATAAGAAGGGGAGTTGCTCCCATATTCTTCAAGATATTTTGAAATAACTTCAAAAAATGTTGCTTTGGAAATTGCTTTGTTGTTCTCCCCCATTGTTTTCTTCATTACAACACTTAGCTGTTGATAAGTTCAGAAATCTTAGTTTGTCATAGCCTTCAGTGCTTAATGAGTATCAAGAAATAGAAAAAGTACTAATTCATGGAAAAGCAAGTTTAAAAGCTCAATTAAGAAATTGGTGAAGGAAAACTCCTGATACAAGCATCCATTAAAATCCAGTTTGTTTTCATGCAAGGGGTTGAATCCGATTTCTGTAACAGGGTTCAAGCTTTTGTCTCATAAAAGTAAGATTATGAGGGCTTGGACTTCAGCTTCTATTTGTTAAAATATATTATATATATTACTATTAAAAAGGAACATGTTACTTCACCAGTAGAGAATTCCCAACCTTCATTTAAAGGAAAATATCATCCATTCACTTTAAATTATGATTTTAAAATATATGTATTTCTTTTATTTTATGTACTCCATAAATATTATAGATTTGTGTGAAAAAGATTTAATCGTATGCCACCTGAGCAAGCATCATCTCACCTAATTATGCCCTCTTAGTTTATATGACTTATCTCCACCATGCAAGCTCAATATATTTTGCTTTGTTATACCACAGGTTTGCTTATGTTACTTTCCTTCTATTCCACTTCAAAAGTGCATTACCGCATTAAGTCAGGTTATGATCCAATTCCAGCTTGATTATATAAGAAAAGCTCAACAAATGTGCAACTTAGGGCATTTCATACCTTCCATTTTTCATATTTTTAATAGCAGATTTTAGTTTTAAAAATTTTATTTATAAATTTTTGAAAATACTTCTGCATATTTGCATAAAGACTTTCAAAAGAGAAATTAAATTATTTGATCTATCATTTGTTTTTTTTGGCTTAAGGTTATTGGAATATTTTCGAAGGATGGGAGATTATGTTAGATCACTTTTCATATTTTATGGGTAATTAATTTCTTATTTCATAATGGTAATCATTCTCTCCTTTGGCCATGATCAGGAGATCATAATACTTGCCAAGAGGATGTGGAAAAGGATGGTGAAGTTGTTTGATAAAAGATTTCAGGTTGCCAAGAAGAATCTGTGGGAGGCCAAGATAAGTCAAAGTTCTAGGGAAAACTTATCGGCTGAGAGCCACAAAGTCCTCTGGACATGCCATTGTTGTCAAGCAGTTCATGTGCCAGCCTAGTGCTAATTATCCGAGTTAGTGTTGCCTTATAGTAACCAACTGGACACTGAATCCCAGACTAATTGTAACGACATTTTTGCCTTTGGTAACCAATGTTTTCCTTCTTATATGTAAAAGGAGACATCATATACAGAAAAAAATATATTCTTCCTCCCTTTGTAATTGCTTCGTTTTACAGAGTGATTTTTATGTGAAGACCTTCCTAACAAGAAAGTATAAATTCTCTATCATTGAGCTAAAATTGGAATCCTTCTTCGGTTCCCTAGATAGGAGAAGGTAGAAGACGAAGAAGTCAAACTCCTAATTAACTCATGTGGATTGCCTCAGTTTAGAGTTCATCCTCATCTCACCTCATCTTGAAATATTAGGATTCACAAATCCAATCCACTCTCTACCTCATTACTCCATCCCAATTTTGGACAGCAATACAAGCTTTAATTGTGTTTTCTTGCCTTCAAAATTTTCAAATTATTTGGTTAGCATGTTTCAATTTTTGAAGGCTAAATAATCCCATTAAACATTAATCTCATTTCCCCCCTTGTTAGTTTTTCTTTTTTTTTTATTCTCACCATATTTTAATTTTTAATTTATAAAATCTATCAGTGCAACAAACTATGATCTTAAAATTTAAAAATACTTCCACATAAAATCATTATAAAAAGAAAATCAAATTATTTGATCCATTATTTGTTCTTTTTTCGTTAGGGTTCTTGGAATATTTTCAAAAGATGGAAGTCTATGTTAGTTCATTTGTTACATTTTATGGGTATCTAAATAATTTCTTGTTTTATAATGCTAAATTATTGCTCATTCAAACATGATCAGGAGATTAAAATACATGCAAAGTGAATGCAGAGAAGGATGGAAAAAGAAATTTCGAGAGTATTTGTTGTAAAGTGAATGGATAGAAAAATCTAAGTCTGAAAGGTTTCAAAGGTCTTGGAAAAATTTATCTTGTTAGAAAAGTAAAGTCATCTTATCATGCAAAAAGATTTGTTGCCGAGTAACCCAGGTACCGGCCTAGCTTCAACTTCTGAGTCAAAATCATTTTACCATAATTAATCTAGATTGAATCTCTAATTTCTTATAATAACTTTTCTACCATTTGTTATATACTATTTATTCTTCTATATAAAAGGGGACATCTTGGGAAGAGAAAAAAAGAAGAGAGCGAGAGAAAGAACTTCTAGGAAAGTTTAGAGAAATCGGGGGTTTGGTAAAGATATAGAAACTTCTGTTTACACCCTTTGTAATTGGCTGATTCTACTTTCTTTAATGAAATAGCAGTTTTTCTTCATTCAAATAAGACTTCATATTAACTCTTATTTTTCCATAACCCATAATCTCCTACGCAACATGTTGGTTGAATATCTTTCTGATAGGAAGTGGATGCACTTTTCATAAAAATTAATGGGTGAAACACGAAATATTGGAATGCCCAAAAATATTTTTTATTGAAAGAACTATAAAAAGAAATGCAATATACAATTGGATCTTCAATTGGAGAGGAAGATCCGACTCCCAAATAACCTAAGAATAAAATAAATTCAGCAAACTCCAAAACATAATCCCGAAATCACCATATTGTTAGCCATAAATAATCTCTTATAATTTTATTATAGCCTAGAGAATAAAAAGAAAAGGCAGGAAGGAAAAAATATAAAAGATAGAGTGCTGTAGGCATCCTTGTGATAAGAACTATCAAATAGTCAATGCTTAAAGAAGTCCGTACTCATAGGAGATTACACGATAAAACAAAGGTATGCAGTATTTCACTCTGGTTACTAATTTGAAACATTATATTTTCCAAACAAAATGAGAAATATTTATGCATTGGCAGCTGCATGATCATTCGTACTAGACAGGTTCAGCTAAACAGTGGAAATTCAAATTATAATAAAATATATTTCAGAGATACCTGATTTTTTCGAGTTACAAGTAGTGCTGAGAACTCTTTAACGGCTTGCTCAAGCACCATATCGATGAGCTACAAAATGTTTTGTGCATAAACAAAGTTAGACCGTTAACCTATTAACAAAAATATAAATTATGAGTTCGCAAGATTTGCAGGAGTTATAAATGAAATTAGTAGAAGCAAGACATAAAACGTGCTGCCAGTCTGCTACAGCAAAATAAATAAAAATTTTACCAAAGAGAGAATGTTGTTCTGAATTCATAAATTGTAAGGATAAGTTTCATTCTATCACTTAAATTAATCTTCAGGGACATTTACATAGCATAAGCAAACTTAGCATCAGATGTCTGAGAAAAAAATTGTGTCAAGAACTCCTAATATAAATTTGCATCGAGAGTGCAAGACAAACAATCAAAAGAGAAGAACATTTGATCAAAAATTAAAAATAACATTATTTTATTGTAGAACAATATATGCGTTTGAATGTCATTTCATAGCACAAATTGAATGCCTTGTACTTATTATACAGATGTCGAGTATTTAAAATCAAATTTCCTCCTCTTTTAATCTTGTCTTGCACTCCCAAATCAAATTTGCATTAGTAGCTCCTTGAGTTTTTTTTTTTTTTTTTTTTCTAATGTTTTAGTTTAGTACTCTGGAAAGACATAAGAAAGCATGGCAGGCAAATTTTGGTTAATTATTGCTTAAAGAAAAGAAGTTTTGCAGGGTAATTCAGAACAAATAAAGTCACAGAATCTTACCCACCGTGTCATTCAAGGAAAATTCCCCAGCATCAGCACATTCTATGAGAAGTGTCTCTAGAAGCTTCACACCAAACTGATCGAAAGAACTGAGGAAGTTGGTTACTTTAAAATCTTTAAGGAACACCTCAGCAAGAAGATGCAGAACATCCAATAGTTGATGGTCATGTATCATATCAGATTTATCAGATGACTCATCAGCACTTGCACAACTAAATAAACTGGAAGGAAAGCCTCTATGTGAAGATGAGATCTTCACAATACCACCATACCTCCAAATGCCAATTTCACCAGCAAGTTTCCATTCATGGTACGCTTTGAGACAAAGAATACAATCTACTACCTTAAAAGATGATCCTCCCTAAGAAAAAGAACCAACACTGCATATAAATTATTCCTTAACAAGATCAATCAATTAATCATCAAATCATACTTTTCTTTATCCTGAAAAGGCTTTAGAAGCATTTCATGAGCTAAAGAATTGGTGTACTCAAATGAACCATTTCATTGGATTTGCCTTATAAATTTTTTTTTAATCAACATTAATGGATTCGGTTACTCTCCACATATCATAAGCACACATAACATTGCTTTTTAGGGCTTGTTTGGCTTGAAGATAGAAAACACTTTTTTAAAATTGATTCTATTTTCAATCATTCTAAAAATTGGTGTACTCAAGTGAACCATTGAATTTGCCTTATAAATTCTTTTGTTAATCAATATTGATGGATTCAGTTAGTCTCTATATATTATAAGCTCACATTGCTTAAGGGATTATTTGGCTTGTAGCTAAAAAAAATGTTTTCTTAAAAAATGATTCCATTTTCAATCATTTTGAGTGAAAATTAAATCATTACGACTGAGATAATTTTGCGAAGGTATGTGAAATTTGAAGTCAATATTAATTTTTAATTTCATCCAATGAATAAATCGATTTAACAAATTTCACAAAATTTTGAAATTTTTTTCTTAAACATCAGCCAAATGGTTCCTTAGATTAAATGAAGAAGTATCATTTAAAGTATATACATGCCCTAACTAGTATGAACCTTCTTACAGGGACACCGGATTTGATATAATGCGATTTCTTAAAAGGACATTTATCACCATAACAGAAGCCTAAAAAACGTTCTTTCACTTTCGATTGATAACAAATTGTCATGCTTATCGTTCTCGAATACGCATTAATTTCTGCTATAGTATTTTTAAATGCATTACACAAGCAAAGAAGGCCAATTAACATTGCTCTCTAAAAAAACACAGGGTTTTCTAACTTTCATAACTAAAATTTTTGTTTAAAGCTAGTCTTGAATAGAAGATAACTACCTTTTCTATATCGGATGCTTCAAATGTAAGAAGTTTCATTTCATTGACAGCAACAAGGAAGTTCCTCATGTTTTCAAAATACTGAATCGCTGATTGAGCTGTTCCATCAGCCAACTGAACGGCGACAACAGGGCTCTCTACAACCTACTCGGTGATATCCCATTGCGAAATCCATCGACGTTATCATAAACAATTTGAATCATAATTTGCAGTCAAACAAAATAAATACACCAAATAAGAGAAGTTGGCCAAATTTTCGATGAACAAAAAAATAAATAAATAAATAAATTCAAACCTTTAAAATAGGTAATGAGTAAATTCAAAGTAGTGGCCACAGAGCAAAAAAAAGGTTAGTTCGATTATTACACTGAACGCGCTTAAATACCTTGGGAATAGCTCCAGGATTAACCTTATTCAAAACATTACACAGGATCAACCCATTACGCAACGCAAGGCAAAACTCTTCCTCGGACGGCTCTCCCAACGGGATCTCCACTGCTCCACGATCCATTTTCCTCAACCACTCCACCGCCTCGAACCTCCTCGAAGCTTCACAGATTCAAAATATAATAATAATTAAAAAACAAACAGAACGTCCAGCTGATATTCAAAGAATATCATCATCTAAAAAAAAAGATCGCCAGCTTACAATGAATCCGTACCTGCTTCTTCAGCCTTCCTCATGGCCATTTCTTCGCCAATCGCTTCTTCGGCTGTGAGCTTTGTGGCCTTTGGCCCTCCAACACCCCCATTTCTCAAGGCAATGCGTAAGGTTGACGCCATTGTGAGCTAGAGTAACAGGTCCGATTACTTCTCAGTTCCTATTCCATCCTAAACCGCCGCCGACCGTCAAGCTCTTGCTCACTGTTTGACTCTCGGAATCTACAGAAGATAGCGAGCGAGCGAGCGAGAGAGAGAGTTAGAGAGAGAAAGGTAGAAAATCAGCGGAGTTCTCGTGGCGAGTGCGGGAGAGGATTTGAAAAGAGATCGGTGGGATTATTAATGCAGAGCAGGAGCCAAGGAGTAGTTGAATTTTTAAATTTAATCCATGGTAAGGAATCGTAAAGTGAATCAGGTACAATGATCTTTGTTCCAAACAGGAAACCCACCAACGCTCTCTTGCCACATTTGCTTCTCATTTCTCCATTTTGAAAGAAATCAGAGAATAATTTACTTACTACATAATTATGTATAACATTTTATCCATTAAAATTTAACAAGTAAATTAATGTGCAAAAAATTAATAATCTAATTTTTTGCATAGAAAGATTTTTCAAAAATATTTTCTAATATTTAAATTTTTAAAATGTTTTTTTAACATAATGAGTAAAATTTGATTTTATGTTGATTCAGTTTTAGCATAAAATTAATTTAAAATCATTCAATTTGATTTAAAATTAATTTAAATATGATTACAAGTTTGCTCTATTTAATTTTAAAGCAATATTAATAATTAAATCTAATTTTGTAGAGTAAACTAACAAATTCATATAAACTTTATTAATCTAATAAAGTTTAAAAATAAATGGATTATTAAATTATATTAAAATATTTTTAGTTTAATCATATTAAAAGTTGAAATAATTGGGAATTAATCATTTAGCAAAATAATATTTGCATATATTTATTTTTAATTTTTTTATAATTAGGATAATTTGTTAAATTGAATTTTAGTATAAACTAAGTAAAATCTGTGTTCACAGTAATGTTCTCTCAATGCAATTAATAATATGCATGTAGATTTAAATTTCTTAAATATGTAATACATTATGATTTGGTGTTTATTCTTTATGAGTAAACTAGTTTTATATATTAGTGAATGAGATATTATAAAATCTTTATAATACTATTAACTAATAACTATGTTAAGAAGGGAAACTTCATTTTGTGTCTTATAATGGGGTCTTATTTGGTTCGGTAAAGAGTAAGAGCACGTGACGACATGAAATTGGCGGCAGAACGTAGCTCTACGTCCGGTCAGAGGACGTAATAATTGTTCCTTATAATAGTAAAAATTAGAAAAATATGTTTGCTGTTTATTTTATTGAAAAATTCTACTTGAAAATTCCTTTTGGATGAAGTTACCCTACTTTTATTCACAAAATGTTTATTGAAGCTCATCCCGAGATAAATTGACTTGAACTTATTTGAATTTAAACTTTAAATCAAACATTAACCTGAATTCAAACTTGGTTCAAATCAAATTTCACGATGGGAGCTTGTTAGGGCCTCAACGACGGGGACTTGTTGACGGACCGAAAAATGTGAGGAGAAGATGATTTTGCAGCAAAAGCTTGCTAGGGGCTCACCAACTGGATTGTTTGTCACGCCCCAGAATCAAAACTTGGAAAGAATGTCAATCAATTTCACAACAATTTACCAGAGTTATCTATAAACCTTCAGTAAGCATTCTATCAAACATCTATAACTTTAAAACATCAATATACAAGTCGATTCATATCTCAAAACATCATGTACAAAACTCAGGAACTACACTACCAATACAAGTAAAGAAACTATCCTGTCCTGAGTACAAAAGAATCATCTATCGATCAAAAGAAACTAAAACCTGTCGATCTGAATCAACTCCTATCTCCTGCTCCCGAGCCCTGACCTGAAAATATCAACCACATATAATGAGCTTTACAAAGCCCAGCAGGTCACCTAATACCTATAACTGAAATCAAAGCACGGCTATGCTATCAATATGCATGTCAATCTATCACAGTCAATCAATCTATGTCAGTCAATGGTCAATGAGTCTATGCAGCGGAAATCAATAGTCAATAAAACCAGTCAATGCAGCAGCAGGCAATTCGATAAATCAATTCAATCAATCAATGTCGTCAATCAAATCGATACGGTCAAATCAATACGATCTAATCAATTGAAATCAATCGAGAAAGGCGATACGAAACAATCAATCTATAAACAGTCAATACGGTATAGAACAGTAGCAACAGTGAATCTATAGGTCTATAAGCAGCAATATCAATGAATCTAGAAGCAGTAGTACGATGTCCATGCTATCAATGCAATATCTATATCCATCCATTTCTATATCAATGTTCAATGTCGATGCATAGAAATCAATGAAATCGTACGATCTAGTAAATCCAATCAAAGTCGATAAAGCAGGAATCTATAAAACAATGAATCTATAAAGCAATACAGTAAACATGCAATTCAATACTATATACTGAACAAGTACAATCTACTGGTCATGTTGCTGTTGTAGAATCCATATTGCTGTTGTAGATATCAATAATACATTGGTTCAATCAATAAGAGTCGTCACTCTTTTCGCCCGTCGGCATATCAATAAACTCCTTATGTCTCCCTTCAATATATCAATAATCAATGTTTAAAGGAAAGCCCGTCGGCCCACCATCCTGTACAGGTATCAATCAATCTTCTACCAATGTTCAACCAGGTTCCACTTGCGATCAGTATCAATAGTCAATTCAATCAATAAACAATTCAATAGTCGATATTAAAGCAATCATATCAATAATCAATGCATATCAGTTCAATCTATCAATTTCAGACAATTCAGGAATCGTACAAAAATCGGGCAGCGTAACGGCAGTCGGTCAAATTTACACAAAAATCCTGCAAAAAGACACAATATCCAAATCTTTCCAAATTACAATAGAATATCTATAACATCAATACAATACTATCGATCTATAGAATCCAAATCAAATCAGGTCCCGATTATTTTCTATTCGATTAAAAGCGCGTAGAATCAATTCCGACCGGTAAAATCTTCGTAGAATACAGTCAAATCGTGTACAATAATCATATCTATAACATACTAAAAGTTGTGCGGTGAAAGTTGTGTCAAATCAAAACCATGTCGAACAGTCGACTACGAAAACACAAAACAGATCACAACTAGGTCAAAACACAACATCTCTGAAAACAGAAACAGGGTTCGGAGTCCTTACCACGAGATATTCACTTTTCCCAACAGCAGCGTCGGACGAAAAGCGATCCGCGGCCTCCAAAACCAAGCTTTTCTCTTTTCTTCCTTTCTCTTTCTCTCTCTACAAAATATCTGATTTTTAATTTTGATTTTTCTCTCTCCTCAAAACGAGCTGATTTTCCTTATAACTTACTCATATCGGCCTGGCCGATCGAGCTATCGTCCCGGGACGATCCGATCAAATCCAGATCGTCCTGGACCTCACTCAGGGCTATTGTCTGGCCGATCATTTCTACAGTACGATCGTCCTGGACGATCTCACGATCGGCCTGGACGATCTGTGCAGAAATTCTTCCAGAAAACACACCAGAAATCAGCTGTTCAATGCACTGATCGGCCTGGACGATCCAAACTTCGTCCTGGCCGATTCTGGGAGGAAAATCCAAATCAGAGAGGAACAGTAAGGGAACGAGATATTACATTGTTGGTGTGGGAGAAGAAGACGATTTTGCAATAAGAACCCATTGGAGAAGGAAAAAACAAGGCTTGGTGGCATGTGAGTAGAAGAGGCATATTGTGGGAAGCATTCTGCGACTGGGGATGTGTGTAGATAAACAGATCTTGAGGTGCGAACAGAGAACAGAGGAGAAACGATAAAGAAGAAAGGAAACTAATTTCAATTGAATTATGTTTTCTGTACAACAGGTAGATATATATAGAGACAATACAAAGTAACGGTAATAAAAGAAAGTACATAAAGAAAGTACAATGTAACAACCTAATCTAAGCCGTCCACGTGTATATAGCTAACACCCCCCCTCAAACTAATGTCTACACCGTAGAAATGAGTTTGCTGGAGAGAGTTTGGAACCTTGCTGAGGGCCGGGGAGCGGCTTGGTGAATATATCAGCCAGTTGGTCGTTGGTACAGATGTGGTGAACTGATAGATGCTTTTTGGATATGCAGTCGCATATAAAATGGCAATCGACGTCGATATGTTTGGTTCGGGCATGAAATATTGGGTTGTTAGCGAGGGCGATTGCGGATGTGTTGTCGCAATAGATCAATGTCGGTGATTGTTGCAGAATGTTGAAATCCTCAAGTAGTCGTCGAAGCCACAGTATTTCTGAAGCTTCGGATGCTAGGGCGCGATATTCGGCTTCTGTGGAGGAGCGAGCTATGGTGTTTTGTTTCTTTACTTGCCAAGATATGAGAGAGTCACCAATAAGATTGCAATATCCTGAAATGGACTTTCGGTCTTGAGTGTCGCTTGCCCAGTCAGCATCGACATATCCCCGAAGAGTGAGATTGGTTTGATTGAGCTTGATTCCTGTGTTGGTTGTGCCTTGAATATATCTAAGTAGGCGCTTGAGAGATTCATGATGGGAGTTGAGGGGTTGCTGCATATGCTGAGACAGCTGATGGACCGCGAACTGTATATCGGGTCTGGTAAGCGTGAGATATTGGAGTGAGCCAATGAGTTGCCTGTATAAGTTCGGATTGAGGAAGGCAGCATTTGAGTTTTCCCGAATCGTGTACTTGTATGCTATCGGCATGGAGACGGGTTTGGAACTGCTCATGCCCGCACGCTCTATGATTTTGCGGGCATATGGCTGTTGATGTAGAAGCAATCCGGTTTTGGTTTTGACCGTTTGAATGCCCGGAAATTGTGAGAGAGATCCAAGAAGACGCATCTGGAAGGTAGACTGAAGATTAGTAAGTAAGCGAGAGATTTCAGATGGGGAGTTGCCTGTAAGTAAGATGTCGTCAACGTATATCAAGATGTATAATTGAGTATTGCCGTTTTTGTATGTGAGGAGAGATTGATCGGAATTGCTGATCTTGAACCCGTACCGAAGAAGATGAGTAGATAGAGTTGAGTACCATTCGCGTGGGGATTGCTTAAGGCCGTATAGAGCTTTCTTCAATTTGCAGACATGGTTTGGATGAAGCGAGTCTTGGAAGCCCTGTGGTTGCTGCATATAAACGTTTTCGGAGAGTGTACCGTGAAGGAAGGCGTTGGAGACGTCCAGCTGATGAATGGTCCAGTTGTAGTGAAGAGCAATAAGAATTAGAACACGGATGGTCGGCATTTTGGCAACGGGACTGAAAGTCTCTGTGTAGTCTATCCCATGTTCTTGGTTGTAACCTTTTGCGACAAGTCGAGCCTTGTAACGAGCGATGGTGTCGTCATAGTTGAATTTGGTACGAAACGTCCACCTGCATCCTAAAACATTATGATGAGGTTCGGGTTTAACCAGTTCCCATGTACCTTGTGCTTGCAAGGCCTGAAATTCTTGAGACATAGCTTGCCGCCAATGTTGCGTCTTGACGGCTTGAGTGTAGGAGGTCGGATCGTCGGGGTGAATAGTGTGGAACAAATCAAAAATTTTTCTGGGAGTGGATATCCCGCTCTTAAGCCTAGTAGTCATGTGATGTGTCGATTTGGTTTGAACGGGTGCAGGGGGTTGTGAGAAATTAGTTTCGGCTTCAGAGATGTTGTGCTGAAGAGTGTTACTGGAGATAGGAATATGAGGTGCAGTAACAGATTGTGATTGAGTGCTGATGTTGAGTATGCCGTGAATGTTGGTTAGAGTAGAGGGAATTTGAGCAGTGGGAACAAGAAGCAGCGGGGGTGTAGAGATGGGAGAATTGGATTGAGGCGTAGTAGTATTAGTGATGTGAGAATATGGGAAAACGTTTTCGTTAAAAACAACATTGCATGAAGTGTAGACTTTATTTGTGTGTAGATCAAGGCATCTATACCCTTTTTGATTGAGGGGATAGCCAATGAATATGCAGGGAGTAGATAGCTGAGATAATTTGGTTGGATAGTATGGCTTGAGCCACGGGTAGCAAAGGCACCCGAAGACACGCAGATTTTTGTAGTCCGGCTGAGTGTGATAAAGAAGTTCGTAGGGAGATTTATTTTGAGTATTTGGTGACGGAAGCCGATTTATAAGGAAGGTGGCAGTGAGAAGCGTGTCAACCCAGAGAAAGTGGGGCAGAGAGGCTTCAAGGAGAAGGGTGCGGGTTGTCTCAATTAGATGGCGATGCTTGCGTTCCGCGACGCCATTTTGAGACGGGGAGTGAGGGCAGGAGGATTGATGAATGATGCCTGTTTGAGTGCAAAAAGTTTTAAATTTGTCGTTGATGAATTCGCCTCCGTTATCAGTTCGAAGAATATGAATTTTAGTGTTAAACTGGCGTTCGGTGAGACGTTGACATTCAAAAAATTTGTCAAAAACTTCAGATTTGCGAAACAGCGGGTACACCCAAGTGTATTTGGAAAAATCATCAATAAAAGAAACGTAATATTTGTATCCTTTATTGGAAGGTGTTTGAAATGGACCCCATACATCGGCATGAACTAAGAAAAGAGGTACAAGAGTAACAGTTTGAGAACTATAAGAGGGCAACCTATGGCTTTTAGCAATCTTGCAATTGTTACAGAAATGCTGTTTGGTCTCTGTTTTAATATCAGGATGATTGTGAGCAATGGTGGCCAGGACCTGGCTGGACGGGTGGCCTAATCTTCGGTGCCAAAGTGCGGGAACATGCTGAATGGATAGAAGAGCGAGTTGCTGATGTTGTAGATGTGCGGAACCGGTGTGATGGAGCGGGTACAGTCCGTTAATACACGGACCCGTGAGAAGAAGGCATTTGGTCTTCCAATCCTTAATAGCATAACCGGATGGAGAGAAAATAATATCGCAATTGTTATCCTTGGTTAATTTATGAACAGATAATAAATTGAAAGCTAAGTTTGGAACGAGATTTAATTGAGATAGTTTTAAACTACCTGCGGGCGTAGGGAGAAGTCCCTTGCCCGTGGTGTGTATTGGAATATGGTTACCGTTCCCGAGCGTCACTTGAGCATTGCCATGATAAGGCTGCGGATGCTGTATTTGGGTGGGATCGGAAGTCAGGTGTGAAGAAGCGCCACTGTCCAAGAACCATTCGGAGGAGGGAGATGGGTTCGGAGATGTGAACAGGGCTGCCGGGGGATCGGTGTTGTACTGGTCGTCGTGGCGATGCCAGCACTTGATGGCGGAATGGCCAAATTTGCCGCAGATTTGGCAAGTGATGGAGGGACGATTTGATTTGCCTCCTCGAATGGGCTGGTTGAAGGTTCTGCTGTCATTGCGTCCCCTGTTGTTGGTATTTCTTCCTCGACCACGTCCGCGGGTGGCAGTGAGGGCCGTGGAGTTGCCGGATATTTGGAGAGACTGAAGATCTTTGGCGTTTTCGTGAGCAAGATTGAGTTCTTCGCTGCAGAGGAGAGTGTATAGTTCGTCTAGAGTAACCGGGCGTAAATTAGTGCGGATCGCGGTCTTGAAAGCTTGATAAGTGTTGGGAAGACCGTTGAGAGTATAGTGAATGACATCTTTGGCTTGGAGCTGAGAACCGGCGGCAGAGAGTGCGTCAACTTTAGATTTGACTTCAAGGAGATATTGGCTCATAGTTTTGTCCTTCATGGAAAGAAAGTGTAGTTCATTCCGCAGTTGGCTGATTCTTGAGCGGGTAGAGGACTGGAGGCGGTGGTCAAGAATGGACCAAATCTCGGAGCAATGATCCACCGAGAGGACATAGGGCAGGATTGCTGGTGATATAACGGAATAAAGTGCGGCAGCGAGGTTTTGGTCGATCAAGATCCATGTATGATGAGACGACTGAGACGTGGTGGGTTGAAGATCTTGAGGTGGACATTTTGCGGTGCCGGTCAAGAACCCTTCGAACCCATTTGCGCGAAACAGCTTGAGAACTTGTGATCGCCAAAGAACGTGGTTATCTGCCGTAAGCGGGTGAGCAATGACGTGTTTGACGTTGCTCATTAGGAATTTTAGAGAGGAAGGAATTTGAGGAGAGAAGAACTCATCGTGATGAACCGATTGATCATCGGTGGATTGCGTCGTGGAGCCAGGCATGAAGACGGATCAAAGACAGACTTCTGATACCATGTAGATAAACAGATCTTGAGGTGCGAACAGAGAACAGAGGAGAAACGATAAAGAAGAAAGGAAACTGATTTCAATTGAATTATGTTTTCTGTACAGCAGGTAGATATATATAGAGACAATACAAAGTAACGGTAATAAAAGAAAGTACATAAAGAAAGTACAATGTAACAACCTAATCTAAGCCGTCCACGTGTATATAGCTAACAATGTGAAATGGGCTTAGAGCATCTCCAACCGAACTTTAAACATGTGTATGACGTCCTTCAGTCGTTCCAACTGAACGCCAAATCTTCCGTCATTTACTTGCGGGTGAACAGTGCAACAATATTGGCATTGCACTGTTTACCCATGCTATTTTGCTCTCTCAACTGGATATGGCGAAAAAACGTGCGAAAGGGGGAGAAGGATCGTTATCTTCTCAGAAGCATCTAAAATAGAGTTCAATTGGAGAAGAATTACGGCATTTTGGAGTTCTGTTGTATTTTGCCGTGAAAAATCGCGTACTCGATTGGAGATGCCCTTAATGGACATGGCATCATGAGACCGGCACTTTAGATTGTTATTGAAATCTTTGCACCAATTAGTTCAAACTAAATTAATTTATTTTTTATTTTAATATATAATCAGCACATATAAAAGTTAATTAAGAGAGAGAGTTTGATTTGTGAGTTATTTTCAATTTTTTAGGAGTGCCTATTTCGGATATGTGAATGGATCTCGAATACCACCATCACCATAATTTTTAATGGTGATTGCCCATCATGTTAAGGAGAAATGATTAAATACGGAGTCCGGACCAGAGAACCGTTCCAGATTTTATGAGGATACCTAGTAAACCCATAGCAAATATACGATTTTATTTTTTGTTGTGTATTTGTAAGAAAATATTAGAAATGATCTTTCTTTATTAGATTTAAATGAGAATTTGACTTTTAACAGGAAAAATTGCAAAAAAGGATTCATGTAGACATAGTGGGACAAAAGGCTTGATGTTGTTGTTGTTGTTGTGTATTTGTATTTTTTGTGTACCCAGACAGAATCCGAACGGGCCGGGACTTCGAACGTAATAATTTATCCATGTTAAGGCCTGGTACGTCGTTAATGGCATAAAAAAGTTTTAAAAATTAGCCAATTCCTGTAAGCTATTCAGTGTGATTAAATTTTGGTCGACTGTGTTGAGGCCACGGGATCCGAGGTGAACATTGGCTGGTGATGTAGCCATCCGGTGAAGCTCAAAAGGGTAATGAGGAAGAGTGCAATGGAATTCTTATGGTACAACTTAAATGGCTAGAAGCCTAAGCACTACTTACATTTTTTGAAATTATTGCCTTGGGCTAATTTCCAATTCGACCATTGCAAACAGAGATTCAAAGAATTAAAAGAGCACGCCGAGCTTCCTTTTTGTTTCATTAGAACTCGAGTATATATTTGAGGATGTCAGCCATTAAGGGAGACATAAAAAGGAGGATTTTCTTCTATTTTTCTTTCATCCAGTAAGTATGACTTCTGATAGAAATTTGGGCTGGAATTTCACAACCTTACAGCTATGCACTTTCGAATTCAAAGAGCTATATGATTGAAAATCTAGAATTGGAAATTTTACACCTCCATTAAGGATTGCTTGGGATAACTGTACTGGCACTTCTGGTTTTCTGCTCCATTATTTTGTGGCTTCCTGCTACAGGAGTTTATTTGGCTATTTCTGGTTAAATTGGACAATGATGAATAGTTATTCCCTTGCTTTTGGTCATCCCTGGAAGGTCGTTGGAGCATCCTGGCAACCGGGTTTGCCCCGTTTTGTTTGGCAGCTCCTTTGCTGAATTCAGGAATTTTTGCTGTTTTTCGAGACCTTTTGGGTAGTTTTATTATGTTTGTCTATTGGTATTTTGAACTCAATTTTGTTCTATATTTGTATTTGCAGCTCTGCCTTTTGCATGAATTGTAATTGAGCTTATCTTTTGTATTTTTCACTATAGTAATGAATGGGCTTCGGCCTTAATTCTCCAAAAAAAAAAAAAAAGGGTATGACAAAGTGTTAATAATTCATGCCTTTGATTAGAATCCTAATTCATTTGATCCCCTAAACTCTCACCCGATATTCAATATGTTATATTTTTGCTTTTTAATATGAGTTTTTGATTTCATTCAATCAATGAAAATTTTAAGAAACATTAGAACTCAGCATGAGGATATATTACTTATAACACTGTGGGCTTCAAAATTATTTTGTGAAAAATAGGTCAAGCCCTACTCCTAGTAACTAGATAATTAGACTTGGCCCAAGTTTCATAATCTCCGAATTAGATTGTTACGAATAAGCTAATTTGACACTTCACAAAGATGGACAAATTGAATAGTGCAAAAATATATGAAGTTTCAGGCTTTCAGCTAAATAAGTACAAGTTTGATTGAGGATGCCTGTATCGTAATTATTATATGATTCATTAGTTTGATTAAGTTAGGGTCTAACCTAGGTTTAAGCTTAGGTTTGGCATATAATTGACAATTAGGGTTTAGGATGACTAGGGGTTAGCCAATTGGGTACAATGGCTTGACTTTAACTAGGCTAATTAACTTAAGATGTGTGAGGGGTCAATTAGTCTATTAATTAAATATATGTTTGAGTCTAAAATCACTTAATGCTTCATTGAATTTAAGTTCATTGAATTTGCTTGATTTAGGTTTAACTTGATTCGACTATGCTTGATAGTGTTTGAATTAGTTTAAATGAAGTAGGCCTTATTAGCTTAAAGTAGGCTAGGTTGAGCAAGTTGACTCATGATGGCCCAATGTTTGATTAAGTTATGAATTGAGTTGATTTGTGTTTGAGTTAAATTATGTGTTAACCATGGTCGCAATTATTTTAATTTAAGCGAGGCAATTAAGGTTTAGGTCACATATGCCTCTCAAGGTTATCTATGGGTTCCTCAAAGTTGGTTCATTAGGTTGTCACACAGCTACAAACCAAGATGAAGGTCCAATTTATAGATTTCAAAAGTTATTGGATTCACATTATAAGGTTGAGAAACACTTAATAATTATAAACTTAGGCTATGGCTTTGAAGGCTATTTAGGGTGTAGGATGCACTTATTAACCCTATGAGAATGAATTTGAATTAAATATTTTAATAATCACAATTATAATTTAGTATGAAATAATATTATTGAGTAAAATTTGTGCAAGTATGAGACTATGAGAGTACCACATTTCATATGAAGCTTGAAAGAGGAAATCATGAATAATTTACACCCTGATCCACATATATGACTCAAAGAAGTTTATAATCAAAGTAACTTAGGTTAGTCTGCGTGAATTAAAATCATGTGCCTTAAGATACAAAATATGGTATTTATTTATTTATCAAGTCTAGTATTATTATATTTTTAGGTGTTGAGATTGACAACATAAACATTAAAAAAAAGAGTGCAAATAAAGATCTTTAAAAAACTATAAAGAGATCTTAATTGATCGTACTATATGATCATGGATCATGATGTACAATCATGGATTATACTGTGCAATCAATTGGAACTAGAATTCGCTAGATCTAATCATACTTAATGATTATGGATCGTAATGTATAACCACATCTTATTTCAAAAATACAATTGTGCCTTTTTTGTTAAGATTAAAGGACATATTAATTAGAAATTTATCTTAATGTCATATTATATGATATACAACAATCTTACTTTGAAAAAAATTAAACAATCAATTTATATTAATTAACATAATTCAAAATGTAAATTAATTGTATTGCATGATGGATATCGTACTCTACAATCAGTATGATAATCTCAATCATAATCTTAGATTAAGTAGTATTAATTATGATCATTTAAAATTTGAATTAATTATATTGTACGATATACATCATACCATATAAATAGTTACCTAATATTAATCTAATTGATCACATGATAATTCAAATAGCTATACAATCGACTAAAAAACATTTTTTATTTGTTTTTAAAATAGACTTAAGTTAGAACTAATAATAACATGCACTTAATATAAATAACCATACAAACAATATAGTGAAAATGAGCAGAAGTAAACTCATTGTCCGGCACTATAATCATTGAGAAATAGTTTTTAAAGAGAAAATTGGTGAATACACTATGGTCATGTTTTCTTCTCAACATGTTCCAATACTCATTTTTGTAAATCAAATTTATTGAGAGAATTATATATTTTTTGTGGATTATTTTAGCTGACCTAGGCTTCGTTTGGGATGACTTTCTTACTATTTCTCAAAACAAATTTGTTAATATAAAAGTTTTTTATACTAAAATGATGCTTTTGAAAACAATAAGAAAGTTGTCTCAAATGAAGCCGTAGTTGTAGGTTTATGAGTACATAGCTTCTTGCTTGGAGAAGAAATTCTTGTAGGGTTTCTCCATTATAGGTAAAAGAGAGATGCTTCTCTGCTTTGCGACAGTAAAAAAAAAAGAGTAATGAAAAATATTGAGAGGACTCACAAAGTAGATGTAAATTTTTGATAGCTGGTTATATATTGGTTTGGTTATTAAAATAATTACATATTTAAAGATTAAAAATAGTAACATTTAAGTTCATTTACATCCATTGAATTAAACACTCACAATCATTATGGAGGCCATTCAGAGTTAGAAGTTTGCCAAATGGTTGGATCTAACAAAGAAGTTAGCTAAGAATTTAGTATTACAATTATATTAAATTAACAGATGATTGGTACAAAAGACTTCAATATTCTCAACTCTACCTAAAATATTAACAGATGAATGGCATCTAAAGGAGTACCTTATTGACAACTTACCCTACAAGCAACCCGAACAAGAACTGCTAACTAAATTCCATTGAGATATCAAAATAGCTAGCACAATGCATGTTATTACTAGGAGAGTAGCATGTCACACTTAAGGAGGTTAGCCCAAGATCTTGAAGACTCCAGAACCTTCTCCAAGGATCCAGAATATGGAAATTTCCACAAAACTCTAGATGCACTGGAATGTTATAGAAATCCTTATATCAACTATTGTACAGACTATAATAGTATGGAATAATTCAGAAGCATGAAATTCTAAGTGTAATCTAATAAGTTTCTTTAGGCCCATAGGAGGACTATAAATAGAGATCCCACCCCTAATTTGTGACCATTCAAAAATTTTTTAAGTTCTCAAGTCTTGTAAAGTTTCCTTTCTTAATAAAACTTTTACTTTCCTTTCCAATTTCCCTCTCCAAGTATCTAAGTGTTCTTACCCTTGCATTGTTAAAACTAAGGCTGCTTAGCATAAGTTTTTAAGTGTTAAGGCCGCATGAGTAACTAAGATAAGATCATTGCATGACAAACAGCTCAAGCACCATGTCTCAAAAAGCCTTAGAAACTCACCTAATATGAAATATGCACTCCTCCTTCATCTACTCCACTTATCACCTTCTCAAAACAATGATTCGTAGCTAGCATACAAAAACTATAGTGTCTACCATTAATAACTACTTCGAGCATTTTTAGATGCTCATAGAAACTATGCATGTCATTTTCCCCGATCTTGCCAAGATAATGAGACTTAGGCTTCATTTGGGACGGCTTTTTTATTGCTTTTTAAAACGGAGTTGTAGTACTAATTTTTTAATTTTTGTACTAAAACTCCGTTTTCAGAAGCAATAAAAAAGCCGTCCCAAACGAAGCCTTAATATCAATATTTTTTGGCTATCTAGATGATTATTGACCAAACGCTCTCTTGAGAGATACCACCTTGAAGTAACCATAACCTTAAGAGGTTGCCTAGGGAAATAATAAAGTTATAAATTCAGATATATATGTATATTTCACAGCTATCTGAGCATCGTTGATCTATATATTCAAGGACTTTTGCTCAACTCGTTCATAGCAATTGTGTCGACATAACAACTAGCCAGGAGTGAAACCAACCTTAATTCTTAGGAGGGTCAAACTTATAAATAAATAAATATATAAAATAAAATTCAAAACAAATTATTATATTGCAGCAAAAATTATAAGCTTTGCGTCATATTTTGTATTTTTTTGATAATGTTATATTACAACTTTATTTGGAATCAAATCAAATACTTCTTTCTCAATATATGACATTAGATAATCGTTGAGACAGTCACCACATATTTCATTGCATAATCAATTTTTAATAATTTTCATTAGAGAAAATGCTTTTATCATTATAGTAATAGCAATTGACAAAGTTAATGCCAAGATAATTGTTGAGCTCCATAGCATATCAAAATAAAAAATTAAATAAATTTTTTTATATAAAATTCCTCTGTCATACCTATGTCTATTGTTGAAATCTAGCCCATACCAACCGCTTGTTATAGTCGACCGTACCCTACATTCGACGCCATTTCAGAGCTGACCATTCGCACGTGCCTTGATCGAGGCAAATTATTGCGTCCGGTGTCTGGATTCGTTCGGACACCAATCTGGTGTCGCCACGTCACCAAAATGCATCGGAACCCAATGTCTTTGGGTGACGTGGCACCACCGGATTGAATGTCCGAACATCCGGTAACCGGACGCAATAATTCACCCTTGATCAAACCCCACTCTTCAACGTCGTTAAAATGAGAAGGAACAACGAACCTTGGTTCTTCTTCTTTTCACACAAAGCTCTCGCTCACGATCTCCCTCTTTCGCGATCTTCTTTCACGCTCAACTCCACCTCACGCAAAAATCCAGCACGCGAGAACTCCTTTTCTCATGCAAAACTCTCACAAGTAATGATCGAGCCTGTGAACCTCGTCCGTCTTCTGATTTCCCTTCAACCAAGTTAACAGTTCTGCATTCCCCTATAATGACCCATACCTTCAACCGAGCCCAATCGAACACATCTCGATGCCCCTACTACGTTGAAACCAATCCGACGCATCACCCGAGAACCCATCACCTGCTTAACCTGCCAACACCCTTAACCTGTCGGCTTCACTGCTCCAGCCCACCTCCTTGTTGTAAGCCTTTCCTGACCTCCTCAAGCCATAGCAACCCTCCCTCTAAATCAGTTGCAAGCAAGGCCTGCCCAATCTCTTATACCGACCTGTAGCTAATTAGGTATATATTGTTATTTTATTTTTAGTTATTAGTTGTATTAATTGTTATTGCAGCTATTATTATTACTACAATTACTTTATATATATATATATATATATAATAAGACAAAAAAAAAGAAATAAGTAAAAAAATATATATAAATAAAAAAGGCAAAAAAATAAAAAGAAAATAAAAAAAGAGAAAAAAAAGAGAGGAAGAAAGGATTTTGTGCATCCGCCATCACAGCATGGGGCATCACATCGTTCCCCACGCAAGTATAACCTCCTAAACTTAAAAAATCTCACATTCAGCATTTGCGGTGAGCCAGAGAATCACATATACACGCTCTCGTAACATGGCAGGAGGAAGCCTAGTGTGATGCATACAGCGAGATGGGTAGGCCCTGTACACACTCTCGTAGTGTGACGGGGACATTTCGAAGTACATTTATATAACGTGGCAGGTAGACCAATTGCATTTTCAAACAAGTAACTCGAAAGCCCATACACGCTCTCGTAGCATGGTGGAATTAAAAAAATACGGCAGTGGTGTCACATGACACCTATCTGAAGTGTTCACGTAGCGTGTAGGGAAGGTTATGACTCTTAGCCTCTAAAAAGGGAAGACGTTAAAATTCAAAGCAAATGAAGGACCTGAACTTGAATAAAAAGGAACACATGGAACTTAAATTTGACTTAAACAATCAAAAGCGAAATATACTTGAACTTGAATAGTGAATGACAAAGAACTTGAACGCAATATGACCACATGGAGCATAATGAGAAGCCATGAATTAGACTTTAAATTAATAAATGCATAGTAAAATTGAAAATGCAAAATGTTGAATCTTGATATGATTCATTCGAATGAAGGTTAATATGCAAATAAAAGCATGTAAGCAACATCAATGAACAAATGAAATATGAACATCAGTGAATAAAGGAGAGACTTGTGGTGAATAATACTAAAAAAAAAAAGATTTACATGCAAGCAGGGGATCGAACGATAACAGATGATTCATGATGAGTATAAAATCTTACAAGTGAAAGACTAATGCAAATTTAAAATGAATAAAGCAATTTACCTTTGAAGACAATGGACTGTAGAAAGTTGTTATTCATTTGCAAACAAAGATCAGATGATCTTTGATGAATAAAGATGATTCATACATGGATATAAATAGGTGGCTTACAACAACTGCATCAAGTGACCAACAAAATTAGGGATTCATAGTGAACAAAAATTTCATTACACACAATTAATGCTATTCGACTCCAAAACACAAATCTTTTTTGAGTAAGCTTCGAAGCGTATTTGATCATATGTTGAACATGAATTGATCAAAGTCAAAATAAAATTTGAGTAATGCTCGAAGCTAATGATCTAATATCTAATATCCTTTTAAGTTTAGAATTTTTGTTATTAATGTGTTACTTCGATCTCTAACCTTCAAAGGCAATCTATGAATAAGAAGATAGAGATGGAGATAGATATGAAAATATTACATTAAAACTTTGCTTTTAAGGGTTACTTTGAAACAGATTTAATATTGTTTTTGATAAAAACAGTTTTATTATAATTTTTTTTTGAAAGTAATAAAAAATAATTAACAAAAGCTGTCTTAAATGAAGTCTAAATTATCACTTGTGAATGAGAATTGAAGACTAAGAATAAGAATGGCATGTAAACTCAAATTTTTTTTACCAATTGCAATGTATAAAATTCGAATGAGCTCACCTAACGGTGCCAACTGAGCCAATGCGCAGACACGTATCAGGCGTTTCTGCCACGTGGCGCCTTTCCCTTTATGTTCAAAATTTCCGACTCCTCCGTTCGCTCGCTCAGTCTCCTCGATCTTTCTTCCCCACATGACCCCTCCGATTTCTCTAATCGGCCGCTGTGTCCTCTCCTTTCTCCTAACTTCTTCTCCTTAAAGAAAGCACACGGTAGTGTTTGCTTTGGGCATGAAGGCCTCCATTGGCGTCTTAGCCAGGCTATGGAGCTTTATATCATTCCTTCCTTTCTTCTTCCTTCTTCTGCTCCTTGGAATCATCAAAGGTATTTAATTTTGAATCCTCTCTCGAATAATATTCTGCTGCATAACCTAGACAAAGTTGCTAAAACTGAGCAGCTACACCTGCAGAAAAATTTGGGTGAGGATATTTGAGCAAAATTTTTTTGAGGATGATTTTAAAACTCTTGTATTTTCTTTTTTATAAGTGCAATACAAAAAAAAAAATATTGATTATCCATGGATTACATTATTTTCAAAGAAATTCGCAGGATTTTAAAATCCATCATGGCCAAACTGTGATCAGAATATCCTAGCTCAATTTATCTCTAACTGCAATATTGTGGTCTTCGTTTTGAATTTTCATTCTCAACTAGGTGTTGAATCTATTTCAAACAATTTTTTTTCTTCATAACTTCTATACATGTTATTATTGACCTACAACATTTTCCTAGCTTATCTTCGACTTAAAGGGTGTCTGCAAATAGTTCGATACTCATTGATTTGAAGTTCATTTATGTTCAATTAATAAGGCAATCAAATAAATTTGAATAAAATATTAAAATAAAAAAAGTAACAAAGGTCCATTTGATAAACAGTTATTTTTTTTAATAAACAGATCATTTAATTAGAATTCAATAAAATGCTCACTAAAAGTTCACTAGATGATAAAAAGGCAAGCATACTTAAACAATATTATTAAGTTTAGGGTCATATTCAATTTTTGATTCAAAGAAGATAAATTAATGAGCTTGAGTAGGATAATACCCAGCTTGGCTTGACTTCATCTCATATATACCCATAAATATATCTAGAAAAATAACATCATAGCTTTGCACAAATTTGAATCACGTTAATTGAGCTTGACAATCACCCAATAATGTGGCATATCTGTTCAAAGAGAGGATACATTTAGTAATAATAATAACATCATCTTTTATCACCTCAATCCAATAATTGTATCAAGCCATCTCTAAATTAGGTAATTGCTTGAACTCTTTTTACTTGATTCAGTTTCTTCAAGATGAGATGCAATGTTATTATCGTAGCTTCGTATTGTGGTTGTAATGAAGCAACACATCTAAAAAGTATACAATATTTAGAAAATATTTTACACACATTTAATAGATGAAAGATTAATGGCTACAAGTCATTTTATTACAGAATTATTCATTGGGAAACTCACCCATAAGCCAAGCGAGTTGATTCTTGTATAAAAAATTAAACAATTTTGATAACGGCTATGAGCCAAATTAAAAAAAGAAAGCAGACAACTCAATTAGTCTCTGAGAGAGTTACCCATTAAATATGAAAAAAAAAAATCCCTCATTAGTAGAGGAGCTCGCCATCTCTATAAGCAAGAAGCATCTATTTTTATTTTTGAATAATTATGGTCATCCTAACAAAATTGTAAGACTTGATACCTCCTTTTTAAAATTTGATTGTTTATTAGGTATAGAGTTGATGTCCACACCACACCACTGATTGATTAGATAGGGACCTATTAACCCTCTATTTTTCATCTATTTAAATGTACTATTTAGATGCACAACTATATGTACAAATACATACATGAAATGATCAAAGATGTGATACGTTAAAGTGTGATCAATTTAAGTTCGTATAGTAGTATTGATATATTATTAAACTATAACTACACAACTTTATACTCACCTAAACTAATCTACACTACTAAGATTTAGATATGATATTGAGTGAATGATTAAACCAACAAAGTGTCGCAATAGCAAATGCAAGTATATAAGATTATTCTTTGTCAAATACCAAAACATAAGCATCCAAAATAAAATATGATGGTGATGTAAAGAGAATTATGTACAAGAGAGTAATATAGGAGTTAAATGTTGGGTATGAAAGTAAAACACCCAAGAGAAACAAACAAGAAAAATAGAAATGCAGCGTAAAGTAATTGACACCAGGATTTAACATGAAAAAATTCGAAATTGAGAAGAAATTGCGGAGCCACACCACACCAAGAAATCCACTATTAAAAATGGAAAAAATAAGTATAGATCTATCTTCTCTCTCTCTCTCTCTCTCTCCCCTTGCTTCTCTTCTCACATGCATCGTTCTCATACTTAAAATATAAGAGAATGACGAGTTAATACCACTTGAGAAAAACAAGAAAGAAAATTGTTCGGTCCACCTCGCAGCACTGTGTTGCTAATTTGAAGCGCTGTGATGCCAGTTTGAAAAGCTACGACGCTTGAACCTCTGCTCTTGATCACTGTGGCGCTCAAACTCGCAGCATTGCAACACTATATAATGCTGCAGTGTCGAATCTAAAGCATTGTGACACTTCGCTCTCTATTGTCCAGCGCTCAGGTACACAACGTCGGAGCACTCGGGTACATAGCGTTGAAGCATTATAAAAATACACTTTACGGTGAATGCACCTGAACCAAGCAAAGGGAGGACCCCCCTTACCCCCAATGAGCATGATAAATTTTTAGGCCAGAGGTAACATAACAACCTGATTGATCGACATAATCAGATTCCACATAGACTAACAATCTCCCACTTGGAACTGATTGCAATCAGTCCTCCTGATTTATAAAACCAATCATGGTACTCACCCTTGCTCTCATCTTTTATGAAGACCAATTGAAACTACACATAGCTTCAGTTTATCAACTATCACTGTATGTAAGATTCCTGGTCGTGTGTATCTTCTCCAAATATGATTGATCATCTTCTAGAAGAGTCCTGATGAAATAATACTGAAGCTGGACATGCTTAGTCTTCTTGGCTAAATGAATAACACTCATGCTGTCACTATACAACTTCCCATTCCTTTGCCCCTTGCTAAGTTATGTTAGAAAACTTTGCAAACAAATTATCTCCTTACTAGCCTCAATGATAGCAATGTATTTAGCTTCTATGTTTGAGAGTGTAACAATCATCTATAACTTGAAAATCCAACTCACTGCAGTCTTTTCCAAACTGAAGTTATAACTTGTTGTGCTCCTTCTATCATCAAGATCTCTAGCAAGATCAGAATCTACATATCCCTATAGATCAATCCCTACACTTCTAAAGTAAACAACTTTATCAACTGATCATCTCAATTATCTGAGAATCCACTTAACCATCTGCTAATGATGTTTTCATGGGTTACTCATAAATTTGTTGAATACTCCCAGTGCATATATTATATCAGATCTTGGACAAATCATATCATACATCAAACTTCTAACTGTTGAAGCATATTGAGTCCTCTCCATCAGTTCTTACACTGCTTCAGATTTAGGCGATTGTTCCTTAGATAGTTGAAAATGACTACCCAATGGAGTGCAAACTGGCTTTGCCTCTCTCATGTTGAATCTTTGTTGCACCTTTTAAACATATTCAGCTTGAGACAACTTTAGTATACATGTACTTCTATCCTTGCTAATTCTCATACTGAGAATTTTATTTGATGTACCCATATCTTTTATTTCAAACTCCATTGATAACTATTCCTTCAGATATTTTATCTTATCCATATCTGACCATATAACCAGCATGTCATCCACATACAAAAACAGAATAATATAAAAATCATCAAAATGTTTGAAAAAGCAATAACTATATGTCTAGCATTTCGTGTACTTATTATCTAACATAAACCTATCAAATCTCCTATACCATTGTCTTGTGCCTTCTTCAGTCCATATAATATCCTCTTAAGTCTACACATCAGATCTTCATTATTTGTGACCACATATTCCTAAGGTTGCACCATATACAACTAATCATCAAGATCATTACAAAGAAATATTGTCTTTACATCCATCTGCTCTAGATGTAAATCCTCCACTACTATCATGCTCAGTACAACTCTAATTGTAGTCATCTTTTCTACTGGAGAGAAAATTTTAGTGAAGTCTACTACTTTCAACTCAAAACCTTTAGCTATAAGCTTGACTTTATAGTGCTTGCTACCATCAAAATTATATTTCAGCTTGTAAACCCACTTATTTTGTAGTGCTCTTGTGTCATTTGGTAGTTATGTCAAATCCTAAGTCTGTTCAACTCAAGTGAATGCATCTCATTATTCATGGCTTGCTCCCACGTTCTTGAATCATCAACTTGAATTGCCTCATCATAGCACTCTAGTTCACCATTATCTGTCAGCAATAGATAGTATAAGGAAGGAGAATACCTTTGTTTGTACTGGTCTTGAGATTCTGCTGGATCTCCTAACTTCAGTAGTAGGTGTTTGAGATACTTTCTGTGCTTCACCAGCTTTGCCTTCTTGATCATCAGCATCCTCTATCTCAATATATTTGGAAGAATCTTAGGGAGTCCCATTTCTATCTTTATAATTTTCAGTTTCATTGAATTTGACATCCCTACTTTTGATGAAATTTTGATTCTGATAATCCCAGAATTTGTAATCAAATTCATCTGTGCCATATCTAATGAATGTACACTTGATAGATTTTGGATCAAGCTTACTCTTAGATTCTATATCAATATGAACATAGGATGAATAGTCAAAATTTAAAATTTTGAGATGAGATAAACTAATCTTCTTTTTTACTCTAGGTTTCCTCATGCAACCCCTCTTTCAAAGGAATTGAAGGATCATGATTGATAAGATAAACTGCAAAATTCACTACATCTGCCCAAAACAGTTTGGGTAGATCTACATGCAACCTCATGCTCTTGGCACGCTCAGTGATAATTCTATTCACACGCTCTGCAATATTTTGTTGTTGTGTTCTTAGAACAGTGAACTAATGTCTGATTATATTCAAATTACAATACTCTATAAACTTCTTATCACGATACTCACCAATATTTTTTGATCTAAGACTTTTGAGCTTCAAATTTGTCTCATTTTCAACTATAGTCTTCAACTTCTTAAAAAACATTAAACATATTTGACTTTTGTTTTAAGAAGTATAATTATACATTTTTATTGTGATCATCAATAAAAGTGATAAAATGCAAAGATCCTCCCATAGGTAACTGGAGCAGGATCCCATATATCAGTATGCACTAACTCTAATTTCTTTGACTCGAATAGCATATGATCTTTTGTTGATAACATACATGGTGTCTTTAATACTGCCATGAGATATAACTGTAGCCCCTTTTTCCACCTTCCATATATCTCCTATGAATGATGTCACATGGCCTAAGTGTGCAAGCTGACTAACAGAAACTAAACTCCTCTTTAAAAAAGGAACGTGCCTACCACTCCAAATTGACTCATCCGTCATTTTGATATCAACATCTCCTTGTCCGACAATACTACAGGGCTTATTGTGTCCCATATACACTTTATCTAAATCACCTTGAGTATAGTTCTTGAATGCCTCCTTATTAGGACTTTAATGAAAATAAGCACCTGAATCTATAACCTAAGATTCAAAATTATCTAGAGATAAAATCAGAGAATTTGACTGAAATTCTTTTACAAATATATTTATAGAATGATTTTTGTCTTGATCTCCACCACTGTCATTCTTTGGAACTGTACTGTCCTTCTTCAAGTGACCCTTTTTTTCACAGCTCTAGCACACAACTTTTTTTCCTTTACCTAAATTAAACTTTCCTCTCCTTGATTTTGATCTCCCTCTACTAGGATTTATCTCTAAACCCCATCATCTTGCTTCTACATTTAGAGTAGAATTTGAAGATTCACCATTCGCCCTCATGCGAACGTCTTTATTAAGCACAAATCCTACAATATCCTCAAAGTTCAACTTTGAACTTCCTAAAGAGTTGCTCACAACAGTAACAAGCCCATCCAAACTTTCTGACAATGAAGATAACAATAACAACGCTCTCACCTCATCATCAAACTTGATGCCAACTAAACTCAATCGGCTCATCACAGTGTTCAGATTATTAGGTGCTCTACCATTGGAGTGTTGTTCAACATCTTCATGTTGAATAACTTCTTCATCAAGAATACTTTGTTTGTGGACGATGGCTTCTCATAAGTCTGAGTCAATGAAACTATGAGATCGATTGTAGTTTTCTTATTTATAATGTTAAATACAACAGACGAGGAAAGTGAAAGTCGTATCAAATCAAGTGCAGTTTGTTTAAGAACGTCCCACTCTTCTATAGTCTTAAAATCTGGCTTCTTGGTGATTTTGTCCAACAAGAAATAAAAATTTCTTCTGATACAAAAAAATTTTCAATTTGCATCCTCCAGAATGTGAAGTTTGAACCATTAAATTTCTCATTCTTGTATCTTGCTTCATCCACACGTACTCCCACTAGAATTGAACAACCTTACTCCGATACCAATTGCTGGGGATGGAAGTAAAACACCACAGAGAAACAAACAACAATTATGATGGAAAGTAAAGGACACTAGAATTTAATGTGGAAAATCCAAAATCCGGAAAAAACCATGAAGCCACACCGCACCAAAAAATTCACTATGAAATTTGGGAGAAATAAGTTCATATCTCTCTTCTATCACACTTTCCTTGCTTCTTTTCTCACATGCACTATTCTCATACTTAAAATACTAGAGAAAAGATAAGTTGATACCACCAAGGGACACAACCCTTTAGAAAAACTAGAAAGAAAACTGTTTAGCCCACCTCACAATACTATGAAGCTAGTTTGGAGCACTGCGGCGCTCTAACCTGCAGCGCTGCGACAGCACACAACACAGTGCTGGGGCATTGTCGAAGCTAGAGCACAACGGCGCTCTGCTCTCTGTGAGGTGTTCGGGTACACAACACCGCGAAGCTTGGGTACATCGTACACAGTGCTGGGGCATTGTATGAAAAATATTTTGAGGTCCCAAACAACAAAACAATCCGATTGATCGACACAATCAGATTCCATATAGACTAACATTAAACACAATGATTTTGTCTATTCAATTACTTGATATATATGTGAATCATTAATCATATAAATCACCATATGAGCATAAAGATATATAGATGACTAGTATAATTGCACGTGCATTAAATGCATGATGATAAAATTTAAATTTAAATAATATTATAATATTTTAAATATTATTTAATTAATTCAAAAATTTCTTATGAAGAGATCAAATAAATAAATGTATAATTACAATAATTATAACAACAATTATATCGATCTCCAATCTAGGACAAATGTGTTTAAGATTTTAATAAAATAACAATAACAATAACAATAGTAATAGATCGATGAAAATATTAGTAATCTATGACATCAAATTTATCATAATTGAAAAGTAATTGGGAAAGAGGTTTATAAAGAATACAAGTATAAGCATAATAACTTTAATTATTCTATAATTAAATCATTTTTTCTAATATATTGCACACATAATCTTAATTGAATAGATAAATTTCTTATATCCAATGAAGGTCGATATGATTGTATTGTATTACTTTAAATACTTATATAATCAAAATTTAGATTTAAGTGAAATTTAAATTTATTATTTGTTATAAATAAATTTAAAAGAGGGAAATTAAATATTTATCTATTTTTTATGATGTTAGATATTGCATTAGACTATGAATTTTTACTAGCTAAAGACATAATTTTCATCACATGAGTTTGAGTAAAATATTTAATAAGAATATTGAACTTTAATAAATATTAATATTAAATATTATTTTTATACTTACATATATTTTAATTTGGATATTAAAAATAAATAATACTAAGAAAAATTAAATATATTACTCATTAAGTATTTCAAAATTTTAAAAAATTTTAAGAGCTATAATTTTTTAAAATACAATATATAAATGAAATAAAAATGGATAAAATCAAAATCTTAATAATCTAAGTATCAGATGTTATATCTACGTTATCTCTAAAATTTTATTTATTGATAATTCATTTATAAGATGAAGTTGTGGCCACTTGTAAGGTAATGAAGCAATGGTGTTGATGATGGTGGTGGTGGAGACCAATGGCTGTCAATTGCTATAGTAAATTTTAAAATCAGTTAAAACATCTCAAAAATTATTTTAAGTATTTTTTAAATAATTTATTTATTTTTTAAAATAAATGAAAAAATTAAAATAGTTAAAAAATACATCAAATAAGTATTACTTTTTCAAATGTAAAATTGATCCAAAATAGGCCCTTTGTGGATATAATATAGTTAATAAACAAATTCTTAACATACATGGGTATTTTCGTGTACATCTATGACCATAAATAAAGTTACAAGCTACTTTAAAATTTGTAGAATCTATCAAAACAAATGGTTTTATTAAAATATTTTCTAGTAGATATTTTAAATAATAATTATTTTAGAAGAGATAATTTTAAAACAATCATGCCAAAACTAATAAACACTAGTTAAATATACTTTTACATAAAAGATTTTTCTGGTGATCACACCAAAATACCTATACATATGAACCATAATTAGATATATTTAGATATATTTTAGTAAATGAAAATGACAAAATATTAAAAGATATGAAATTTACCAATTCAAATGTTGAGATTGATCCTCTCAACGAAAAATTATAACTTTTTGTGACATTGTTCCTGAATAACGATCTTTATCTTAATTGATAAGTATATTTGAAATGCAAGTTTATACATATTTTTGGGGATATGAAGGGATATTTAATAAATATAAATTAAGTGAATAGAGAGCATGTGAGATACGATTAGAGGAATATGAAAGGCTATAGAAAATAAGAATGGTAGGGGATATGAAGAAGGGAATATGAAGAGATATTAAATAAATATGATTTAAGAGCACAAGAAAATAGAATATGAAGCATAGGGGATACGAAGCGGGGAATACAAAAAGGGTTTTAATGAATATTAAGAAAGACTAAGAAGCATTAGGGAATTCAAAAGATTTCTTCATTTATTTGGTTAAATGAAAAGTAATTAAAGATTAATTATTTAAAAATTATCAATTAATCATAATATGATAATAAAATCAAAGGTTACTTCATTAAATATTTGACTGTTGTCGTCCAATGGTAGCTTATAGCGGACCATTCCTCACTTAACATCAATCCTATTGTGAATGGTTCATATATCAATCCTACTCAGGCAAGTTGTTTCTCCTCGATGCCGCTCAATCCATCTCCTCTTACATACTTATAACGTGACACCTCTCCCTAATTCTTAATTGATAGAGGAACCATGCAAGTTGAATTAGCCCAATTTGGGTTGAATAAAAATCATGGTCATTACAAGTGTAAAGCATTGTATGCCTCTTGTTCTTTCCAAAGATTGTAGTGGACTTGAAAGCTCTAGTTGAGATTTACGGTTTACAAGTGATTTCCAAAATTTTTATTGACTAAAATTTGAGCTCCTTGGAAAGATATCTACTTCACCAGTAAGGGAAAATGCTTGCAAAAGTCATCCTTAAGTGTTATTTTGCATATTTTATGGACTATTTTATTGTTGCATCTTTTATCTACTATTTTATCATTTGGTTGTTCAAAAATGGAAATCATGTTATGGGAATGATTTTGTTTTCCGTCTTTTTGAGAATGAAAACAAAATCATCTTTTTGAGGGATTTTAAAGGTGATTGTAGAGTTAACAATCCATATTGATTCCAACTACATTTAACCGAATAATGAAATCTAGTGAACTTATTATTTATTGAAATATATATTCTAATTACAAGCAACCAAATGAGCTCCCACAAAAATTTCAGCATCTTCAATTGATCCCATGATTCTTTTAATATAATTATATCTTACTATCATATTTCCATCTTTGCCAAACGTTCATTTTTAACTTTTTTATTTTTCTCAAGCCTTATTTGGCCTGTCTGTGATTCTCTTAGTCCCCCTTCCGGAATCTACACCTATTGTTTAAAAATGGTCATCCAATTTTCCGGAATCTACAATTATATTTGAATTGTTTCCACTCAATTTCACTTAAGAAGAAGTGCTTTGACTGAAATAGAATATAGTTTGCAGTTTGGAATATTTTTTATTGCCTCCATCTTGGAATGCTAAATAGCAATTGTAGATGTTTTTAAGCCCAAGTTAACATAACTGCATTAGTAGAAAGAGCTCCAATTGGCTTACTGTTTGATGAATTGATGTTGTCTATGCCTAGAACTTGCTATTTGGTTCTCTAATGTTGGCTACTACTACATCTTGCAGCTGCAATAATTGGTCCACTTGTAGCAATTCTGGTTATTGTTGGAAACTCTGCTGTCATTATTGGTTTATGGCCTGTTCATTTCTTCTGGACTTGTTACTGTGTGGCAAAGTATGTGTTACAGCACTAAAATTTCAGAGTTTAATTAATACTATAGTATACAAGAGTCTAAACTTTGTGATTTCTTTATGTGGCAGGACCAAGAGACTTGGGCTGGTTTTGAAGCTATTGTTTCTGCTTTGCTTGCCCGTGCCTTTGTTACTGTGGCCAGTGATTGGGATTTTTGGATGCATATTGATTGGAGTTGGTTATGGGTATTTTGCTCCGTTGATTGACACTTTTGAGGCTGTTGGAGAGGATGTTATTGACAAACTGTATCATTGCTTTATGGTTAGTCACGCAAAATTGATTTATAGAGTGCAAATCATTCATTAACAATAATAGTTTTGTTGGGAGTGGGTTACTTTAAGTATAATTGAGATAATTCTGTTGTAATTGTTTTAATCTAGTCAATGTTAAAGGATGGGCCTGCAGCACTGGTTGGATATCGTTTATTTTGATTAGAAGTTATAAGTTTCAGGTTATGGAAATCACCTTTGTGTAAATTTGTGTACATCAATGCTTCTATGGGAGGGGTTTAGATAACTCGGGTTACTGTTTAACCCTGTAAGAGCTCAAGCACTGGATTATCATTACTAAAGTTGCTCCTAACCAACTTAAGCACATTTACACATGTAAAGTGTTTTGGGATAATGAGGTTAACATCAGCTCAGGATAAGCTCAACTAATTAGGCTTTATTGAAATTAGATACAAGTTACTCCTCATAACAGCATCACTGTTACTAAACTCTACTTCAACATATGATACTGATCATGACCATCAGACAAGCATTATCTTATTATCTTTCATTACAAGAAATTTTGTCTTTATTCTATTTCACGCTCCAAGAACATAAAAAACCCAAGAATTTCATTTTAGTTTCCTCATTCTAGATAATATTATATTACTAAGTGATTGCTTCCTTTCAATTTGTAATCTCAATTTAGTCCCCTTAGCCCATATTATTTTTGTTGCTAAAAAAAAGGGCTGATAAATTTTTCTGAATTTAAAGAAACTTCCTGATTTATTTATACATGGCAGGATGGATGCGAGAGCACCATCAAGGGAGCTTGTACATTGGTGCGAGACTTCACAGATATTTGTTTCCATTCTTACTTCTCACTAATGGATGGACTCAGTGAGAAAGTAGCTGATGATGAGATACCACTTGATATTAAGTATGAATGCTTTAAACGTATTTTACATTTTTACAAAGTATGAATGTTTACTTTCTTAAGTGATACATTCATTTTTGTTGATTATATTGACAGTATCAATAAATCAGAGAATTGTGACTCATTCTTTGTTTGGCATCCCGTAGAAGATATGTTCCTTCCAATACAGTTTTCTTTGAGATGCACTGTTTGTATAATTCATGTTCATGAAACTAAAGAAGCATGCTTCTTTTTGTTTTCTCATTTTTGTTGCACTTTAAGTAAAATATCATGGAAGCCTTTCTTTACTTCCTATGTAATGTTCTGTTATTAACATATGACTATTGTTTGGTTTAAAAATTATAGATGACATTTAAATCCTGATTTGATGACATATATATGTAATTGTAGCTTTATATGGGCTATTTATTTATAAATCGTTGACGATTGTTTGCATGACTTATTGTAACCATGGCGCTTTTTTTTTGGAAGGTTAACAAGACTGCCTTCTTGTCTTCTGGTTTCGGTTCTTGGAGTGCCCATTGATGTACTTGCAATTACCATTGTGGCTTTAGCGAAGAGTCCATATATGCTATTAAGAGGATGGCATAGATTGTTGTATGACTTGATAGGGAGAGAAGGGCCATTCCTGGAGACCGTTTGTGTTCCCTTTGCTGGTCTTGCAATCCTTTTATGGCCACTAGCTGTTACTGGAGCAGTGATTGCTGCAGTCATTTGTAGCTTCTTTCTTGGGCTCTATGGTGCAGTCATTGTTTACGAGGTATCAGATATTACTAAACTTGCTGGATAAGTAATTGTAGCTTTATATGGGCTATTTTTTATTTATAAATCATTGCCTTTGTTGCTGCTGTTAGGAAAATTCTGTAAAGATGGGATTTGCTTATATTGTTTCTGTGATATCTTTATTTGATGAGTATACAAATGACTTGCTTTATCTGAGGGAAGGATCCTGTCTTCCAAGGTATCAATTTAGTCAAAGAGGATTTGATAATATTATTTTTATTGCTGATAACAGAGTCATTTTAATTTTATTCATGTAGTTAATAAAATATTTTAAGTTCTGAGAAAATTACCAGACAGGCCCAAATACCGAAAACATCTTATTACACATGATCAGAAAATTTTGAGTCAAGAAAAAGAGATCGAGAGTTCGATCTCAAGCCCTAAAACTGCAAAGTTGGAATTCAATCAATCTAGGACATTGAGGAAGGCTATCCAGCAACTAAAACCAATACAGGTAGGCAGTACGTTTACTAATCCATGATTTATCTTTCTCTAAATAATTAGACTACTAACATGTATAAAAGTTACAGATCTGGGATTGGCTCTTCAGATCTTGTGAGCTTAATGGAAGGATTTTACTAAGTGAGGGTCTCATCAGCATTATGGACATAGAAGAATCTGTTATTAAAAGAAATTCTAAGAAACTGAGCATAAGACTACCAGCTTGGTGTATTTTACAGTGCTTGGTTAGGTCTGCTAGGATTGATGCAAATGGTTTGCTTATATGTAACAACTTTTTCTTTCCTCTTATTTTTCTTTTTTCTTATTTTCTTATTTTCTTTTCATCAAAAAATCTATTTGTTGCTATGTGTCAATTAAATCTTAGCTGATTTGAATTTTACTAGTATTCTGATTGGATTCATCAGCTGATGGGGTAGAACTGACAAACTTTAGCTGGCCGAAGGATAAAGTATTGGAATGGCTGTTTGGGCCTCTTCTTATTATGAAAGAACAAATCAAGGGATTAGAATTGGAGGAAAATGAAGAGTCCTGCTTGAGAAATTTGATCATGACCAATAAGAATGAGAGACCAGAAGATTGGGAAAACAAATTTCCGTCAGATGACATGGTGCGGAGAGCTCAAGTTCAAGCAATACTTCGAAGGTAAACTTTAAGCTTCTGAATGTAACCCAAAGAATATCTATATGTTTGATGACTTTTTTTTCATTATTATTTTGGCTAATATATGTCAGGTTTGAAAGCACTTGTTATCTGGTTTTAGTAAACGGACTGAAATCATAGATATGTTTCCATTAACCATTTCATCCTTAACACCAGCCCACAATATTATATTTTGAGAACTACACTGCCTATTTCAAAATAGTGAAATGTTATGAAAGGGTAAAAGTCTTTATTGCATATCACAATCTGAACATTCTTAAGTTTACACCAGCACTTTGGGGTTGGCTTGATGAATTATAACTTTTGATTTGCACCTGCCAAGTGTTGCATGATGTGTTTAGTCTATTTCGTCCAACAAGTTCATTGGGCTACTACCCTATTTGATTAAAATTCTCAGATAATACAAAAACAATTTCATGCATTAAAATGCCTTTGGAAATTTATGAGATTTTTTGGGGATGCAAGTAAACCACGCGATGAAATAGACATGAAAGTAAAAATAGGGGGAAGTAAATGATACCAAGATTTAACGTGGAAAACCCGAAATCGGGAAAAAACCACGGAGCAACACCACACCAAGAAATCCCCTATAAAATAGGAAGAAATAAGTACAGATCACTCTTCCCTCTCACTTATTGCTTCTCTTCTATCTTACACTATCCTCACACACAAAACATAAGAGAAAGTTAAGTAAAAAACACCAAAAGATGCCACCCTTCATAAAAAAACAAGAAAGAAAATTGTCTTGTCGCTTCACAGCGCTGTGACGCCAATTTAGAGCGTTGCGGCACTCAAGCTTCTGTCAACATAATATTGTGGTGCTCAAACCCGCAACATTGCGACGCTCAAACCCGCAGCGCTGCAGCGTCAAATCTAGAGCATTGTAGTGCTATGCTCTCTATAGTTTCTCCGAACAAACTCTGCAGCTTCGAGGTGCTAAGGTATAAAACACTAGGGCACTCCGATTCACAGCGCCTAAGAGCTCGGGTACATAGTGCCGAGGCATTGCACCCGAACCCAAGCAGGGGGAGAGGACCCCCTACCCCACCCCTCAGCGAGCATGACATATTGAATTGAGTTCCAAGGAAAAAATACAATATGATTGATCTACACAATCAGATTCTACACAAACTAACAATCACCCACATGGAACTAATTGCGATAAATCATTCTCCAGATCTGTAATACCTATCATAGCACCTATAGTGTGGCTCATCCCTACTCTCATCCTCCATAAAGACCAACCGAAGCTAAACTTATCAACTGTCACCATCTTCGTTAGCATATTTGCAGGATTCTCGATCATGTATATCTTCTCTAAAGACAATTGACCATTTCCAGAAATGACCTGATGAAATGACAATGAAGCTAGATGTGCTTCATTCTTGCATGAAATGCAACATTCTTGACTAGATGAATAGCACTCATGCTGTTACTATACAACTTCCCATTCCTTTTTCCCTTACCAAGTTCTGTAAAGAAACTTTGCAACCAAATTATCTCTTTGCTAGCCTCATTGATAGCAATGTACTCAGCTTCTGTGGTTGAGAGCACAACAATCTTTTGTAACTTGGAAACCTAACTCATTGTATTCTTTCCTAAAGTCATGATATAACCTGTTGTGCTCGTTCTACCATTAAGATCTCCAATAAGATCAGAATCTAAATAATCATGTAGTTCAATTCCTGCACCACCAAGGCAAAGAGCTTTGTCAATTGATTCTCTGAAGTACCATAGAATCCATTTAATCATCTTCCAATGATGTTTGCCTAAGTACTCATAAATCTGCTGACTACTCTCAGTGCATTTGCTATATTAGATCTCATGCAGATCATAACATATATCAAACTTCTAATTGCTGAAGTATACATAGTCATCTGTATCTGTTCTTTCTCTGCTTCAAATTTAGGCGTTTGCTCATTGAATAATTAAAAGTGATTATCCAAGGGAGTGCAAACTGGCTTTGCCTCTCTCATGCTGAATATTTGAAGTATCTTTTCAACATATTCAGTCTGAGACAATTTCAGTATACCTGCACTTCTATCCTTACTAATTCTCACACCGAGAATTTTTTTTGCTAGACCAAGATATTTCATTCAAAGTCCTATGATAACTGTTCTTTCAGATGTTTTATCTTCTTCATATTTGAACTTGCAACTAGAAGGTCATCCACATGCAAAAGCAGAATAATATAACAAATATCAAAATATTTGAATATATAATAGTGATCTTCCTGACACTTTGTGTACCCATTATCGGACATAAACCTGTCAAATCTTTTGCACCATTATGACATTATCTTGGTGTCTGTTTCAGCCCATACAAACTCCTCCCGAGCCTACACACCATATAGTCATTACCTGTGACCACATATCTCTGAGGTTGTATCATGCACAACTACATTAAGATCACCATAAAGAAATGATGTCTTTATATCCATTTGCTCTAAATCCTCCATTGGTACCATGCTCAGTACAACTCTGATTGTAGTCATTTTCACCTCCAGAGAGAAAATTTCAGTGAAGTCTGTTCCTTCCTTTTGTTGAAAACTTTTAATTACAAGCTTGGCCTTGTAGAGCTTACTTTCATCATATTCTTCTTTTAGCCTATAAATCCACTTGTTATGTAGTGCTCTCTTGTCACTTAGTAGCTTTGTCAACTCCCAATTTTGATTTGATTCAAGTGAATCCATCTTAGCATCCATAACTTTCTCACATTTTTTTGAATCATCGATTTGAATGGCCTCATCATAACACTTTGTTTCACCACTATCTGTCAACAATAAATTGTATAAAAAAGGAGAATACCTTTGTACTGGTCTTGAGATTCTGGTGGATCTCCTAGTTTCTGTAGTATGCATCTGAGGTACTCTCTGTGCTTCATCAGCTTTTCCATCTTGATCATCATCAACATCCTCTATCTCAACATATTTGGAAGAATCTTCGGGAGTTCCATTTCTGTCCTTGTACATTTCATTTTTATTGAATTTAACATCCCTGCTTATGGTGAATTTCTGATTTTGATAATCCCATAATTTATAACTAAATTTATTTGAGCCGTATCCAATAAATGCATATTTGATTGATTTTGGATCAAGCTTACTCCTAGATCCTACTTCAGTATGAACATATGATGAACAACTAAAAACTTTGAGATGGGATATACTAACCTCCTTTCCACTTCATGCTTCCTCAGGTAACCACTCATTCAGAGGAACTGAAGGACTGTGATTGATCATATAAAGTACAATATTCATTGCCTCTACCCAAAATTGCTTGGGTAGATCAACATGTAACCTCATGCTCTTAGCTCACTCAGTGATAATTCTATTCATGTGCTCTGCAACACCATTCTACTGTGGTGTTCTTAGATCAGTGAACTCATGCATGATCTCATTCAAAACACAATACTCATTGAACTTTTTATCATGATACTCGCCGCCATTATCTTAAGTGAGACACTTGAGCCTCAAACCAACCTCAAGCTCAACCATGACCTTCCACTTCTTAAAATCATCAAATACATCTTACTTGTATTTTAAGAAATGCACTCATACATTTCTTCTTTGATCATCCATAGAAGTAACAAAATACAAAAATCCTCCTATAGAAGTAGTTGGAGCAGGACCCCATACTAGCTCCAACTTCTTTGACTTGATCTTTGAACCAGTATTTGAAAAACTCACCCTATGTTGCTTTCCATATACAATCTTAAAAAAAAATATAAATTTATAAATTTTAAACCAAGAAACTTTCCTTTCGTAAAAAGTGAATGCATTCATTGCTTACTCACATGACCAAGCCTTTGATGTTAAAGACCTCTATCAGCATTTGAATCAACTACTTCAATAGACTTTAATCTTTTGTTGATAACATATAGGGTTCCTTTAATACTGCCACGAGCTATAACTATAGCGCCTTTTGTCACCTTCCACAAATCTCTTGTGATGATGTCACATGGCCTGAGTTAGCAAGCTGACTCATAAAAACTAAACTCCTCTTCAAACAAGGAACATGCCTAACATTCTTGAGTCTCCAAATTGAGCCATCTAGTATTCAAATATTAACACCTCTTTGTCCAACAATGTTGCAGGGTTTCTTGTCTCCAAGATATACTTTACTCAAATCACTAAGAGTATAGTTCTTGAATGCCTCATTGTTAGAACTTGCATGAAAATAAGCATCAGAATCTATAACCTAAGATTGAGAATTATTCATATATAAAATCATAGAATTTGATTGATACTCTTCTGCAGATACATTTATAGAGATTTTTTTTTCTTGACCTCCGTCATTGCCCTTCTTTGGAACTATACAATCCTTCTTTAAGTGACCATTCTTTCCACAACCCCAACACACATCTTTCCCTCTATCGAAAGTAGAATTTTCTCTCCTTGATTTAGATCTTCCTTTAATTGGATTTATATCTAAGTCCCTTCCTCTTGCTTCAACATTCAGAGCAGAATTTGAAGATTCATTGTTCGCCCTACTGTGAACCTCTTCATTAAACACTAACCCTACATTATCCTCATAGTTCAGCTTTGAACTTCCTGAAGAGTTACAACAATAACAAGCCCATCACAGCTTTCTGGCAATGAAGATAACATCAACAACGCTCTTACCTCATCATCAAACTTGATGTCAACTGACCACAATTGACTCATCACAATGTTCAAATTATCCAGGTGCTTTGCCATTGGAGTGTTTTCCAACATCTTCATGTTGAATAACTTCTTCATCAATACCACTTTATTTGAGGTCGATGGCTTCTCATACATCTTAGTCAGTGTGGCTATGAAATGGATTGTTATCTTTTCATTTACAATGTTGAATGCAACAGACGAGGAAAGTGAAAGTCGAATCAAACATAGTGTCGTCTGGTCAAAAACCTCATACTCCATAGTCATAGAATTCGGCTTCTTGGTGATTCCTTCCATGGTAAATACAACTTCTTCTGAAACAACAAATCTTCAATTTGCTTCCTTTAGAATGCAAAATTTTAACCATTGAACTTCTCAATCTTGTAAGTGAGCCGTGAGCCGAGCTCGAGATCGAGCCTACAATCTTGCAAAAACCACGGAGCCACACCACACTAGGGGTGTAAGTGAGCCGAGCCGGCTCGAGCTCAACTCGTTAACGAGCTCGCGAGCCGAGCTTATCGAGCTTCGAGCTCGAGCTCGAGCCTACAATCGAGCTCGTATTATAAACGAGCTCGAGTTCGAGCTCAACCCGACTCGACTCTAAAGCTTATCAAGCTACTCGATATAATTATATATTTATTAAACAAACCAGGCTTGATAAGAAAAATACTCGACTCGACTCGTTTACACCTCTACACCACACTAAGAAATCCACTATGAAAATGGGAAAAAATAAGTACATATCTCTCCTCTCTCACTCTCCATTCTCTCATGGCTTCTTTCTATCTTACACTATTCTTAGTCACAAGACACAAGAGAAAGTTAAGTAACACCAAGGGATGCCACCATTTGAAATTACGAGAAAGAATATTGTTTAGTCCACGCAATGTTGTGGTGCTCAAGCCTCTGTTAACATAATTATGTGGCGCTCAAACCCACAGTGATGCACTGAATCTAGACCGCTGTGGCGCTCCGTTTTTTGTCGTTTTGTTAGACCGGCTCTTGAGGAGTTGGCTGAACTAGTCCCATTTAGACCGATTCGGGTCTATTCCTGGCGGAATAGGGGCCCGTCTGAATGGGGGGGGGGGGGCAAGGGGTGGGGCCCAACCAGCTTAATGGGGGTATTATGTCTTTAATTAAGAAGGATTTGAGAAGGAAAATTCAAATTCCATGGGTTGTGTAGGGAATTGTGGTTTCCTTTTGCCTTAATTAGTATTTTCTGTTATAGGGTTAGGGTTATGATAATTTTTCTTGAATTTGGTGTTTTCTCTGGTTTTGTTTGGGCTCTAGTCTCCGGATGGAGATTGCGAGGGCAGGATCTTTCTCCCTAATTGAAGATCCAACTGTATCTTGCTAGTTTCTTTTATCTACTATCAAATTACAAGTTTTCTTTCCGCTATTTCTTTATTTTCCCTAAAAATCGCTGGGAAGCATGCTGGTTTTGCTAATTTTTGTAGTAAAAATCTCGTAGTTTCATTTATTTCACATCATGTTTATCCCAAAAAACTCTATAGTGCTGGGGCACTCCAGTACGCAGCGCCGAGGCGTTGTATGAAAAAAAATTTTGGGTGCACAACACCTAGATCCAAGCAGGGGAGGACCCCCCTGTGGGCTCCGAAATTTCGGCCCTGATCTCCGCCCTCTGTATTTGCTTTTTCTTCGGCGAGGGAGTTTTAACGGATTAAGTTCTGGGGTAAATTTTGGAAGGCTGATGGGTTTGCAGATAAGACACTACCCAGAGATTTCACCCTCATTTTGCGAGGACTTTATGATCCGAGTTTTTGTTTCCTATAGGCGCAAGCCCCTATAGTTAATTACCCCTCCCGATAACGAGAGAGAACTTTTGATTAAGGCTAGTCGTCAATCAGATACGTATAATATAGGTGTTATCTGGCGTATAGTAGCAGCATGGGTATAAGTATTTGTTTGGATGTTTGAAGGGCTTGTAAATGGTTAAGAATTTGAGGATTTGATATTTAAAATTGGAAATTGCATCATCTTGCACTTAAAGCGGATGGTGGGGGAATGGGTGATGGACTCGATCAAGATCCCATGGTTCCGTCGTCACGGGTCATCATGGTCCCTGGTCTACTTAGTCAGAAGAGGTAGTCGACCCAACCTGACAGAAGGATCCTTGTTGGCAGCCATTGGTTGCTTCGTCCAAGGGTACCTTGTAGACCTTGGGTGAATATTTATGTAAGGGGAAAAATTTGAACCCACCTTAGCTAATAGAGGGCTTTGTGCCCTATCGATCATATCCTATTGATTCATATCTCAAGGATTTGATGCCAGTAAGGAGCGTATTGGCGCTGGCCATAACCGGTATTTCGTGGTGCCATTTAGTGGCAAAATCATTCGGTTCAGAGGGCCCCGGGTCATACCGTTTATCCTGCGGTGCCATTTGGTGGCAAAATCGCCGGTTAGAGGACACGTACCACATCCCTAATGGCAGGAGATTGTTTGAGAATGGATCCTAGTGATATTTTCGATTAGACATTAGCTCTATTGAAATTACTAGATGGACAAGAGGGGGGGGGGTGAATTGTGAAAGATTTATAGCAATAAATAAAACCTAAAAAGGAGTTCTAATATTTTTGATATGTTTTAAGGTTTTAACATGAAAAACAACGTACAACAATGGAATCCAGTTCAATCACAATATTTCACCAAGCAGTTATATTGAAAATAAAAAATGCACGCAAGAATAAAAACGATAAGGAAAAAGCACATCGAATTTTTATAGTGGTTCGGTCAAACCATGACCTACGTCCACTCCCCGGAGTCCTCTGCTCCGGGTATTTCACTACAAGCAATATCTCTTCTTTTGCCCCCCTTGGCAAGGAGGAGAAGCCCTTACAATACTCCCTTTCACAAACCCGGCGTGGCGGAGTGCCAAACTCTATTTTCAGCCTCCTAGCGATGACAGAAAACCTTCTCGTTTTTCTCCCTCCTGGAGAAGGCAAAGTACCTCGAGGTCACGGATGTAGAAGAGCCTTTCCCTTGGAGATTCTCCCATAAATTCTTCTAGGGACACAGGAGGAACAAGATGCAGCAAGTTCGGAGCAACCGTGTGATCTCCCTCACACCTCTTCTCTCTCACAACGCTCACCTTCTCCTTCCTCTCTCAAACCCTAAAGAACTTCTCAAGAGCTCTCTCCCTCGGAATCCCTCTCTAACCACGTTCTCCTCTCTGATTCACACTCTGAAAACATTACAATTTTGATACCTAAAAATGGGCTCCAAAATCCCTGAAATCTCAAAGTAGCCGTTACTATCGTACAGTACGGTTTCTAATCGTACAATACGATATGTATAAACAGACTTTGTCCTATTACGATGGTGTACGAACATTTCAAAAACATTCGTACAGTACGATATTAAATCGTATGGTACGATCCACAACAATACTGTTCGTACAGGACGATAGCCGGGATGATCAAACATCGTCTTTGTTCAGCGTATGGTACGATTGACATCGTACAGTATGATGAGACAAAAACCAAGAGATCATCCAGGACGATCTCCGGGACGATTATAATTCGTCTCTGTTCATCTTATTGTACGAATGGATTCGTACAGTACGATGTTCAAATGCTAATTAATCCTGGATTTCTTGCACTAATCACGGGTTAAATTAAGTAAGGATTTAAAATCAATAGTACAGTACGAACGTGTTCGTACAGTACGAACACGTAAAGTAACTTAAGTTAAAACGACGGTTAGGGTTTTGGATTTGAATATATCGTACAGTACGATTGTTATTCGTACGGTACGATCTATTCACATAATCGTCCAATAGGCTCTGATCGTACGGTACAAAATAACATCGTACAGTACGATCTACAGAGAAAGAAAATCTCTAAATTTTACATTTGAAAAACCCTCTCCCCCTGTGTGTGTGCATGGTTGCTCAGACTTCTATGCATTTTATGGTCAGACTCAAGAAAATTAAAATAAAATAAATAACAAAATACATTGTCAGACTAATACTCCTAATTTACCCATTTTTGAGTCTTCCTGTCGTCCTGAGTAGCTTGTGATCTTCCTAAAATGTTAGTACTCACGGACAATAGCAAACAAAATAGTATTCAATGAATAGATAATTCAACGACATTATTTGTCATCATCAAAATCTCAAACTCGGGGTCAGGGTTGCAACAATCTCCCCCTTTTTGATGATGTCAAATAATATTTGTTGTAAGCAAGTGTTAATGGCATTTTTTTATTTAAACATGAGAACAAGAAAAGTAAAAAAAAAAAAAAAAATGCAGTACGAAATAAAAAGAAATGCATTTAATCATAGAGTAAACTACAACAACCTTCTCCCCCTTTTGACAACACCAAAAAGAGGAGCAAACACTAAAAAAAAAAACAACTACAATACAAAGATAATTTAAAGTGGAGGATCCTAATCAGTTGGTGGTGGAGGTGGGTTTGGTTGGAAGTACTGAAGGAGAGCGTCAAAGCGGTGATCAATAGCAGTAAAGCGTTCCCCAAACCATTGCATGTCAGTCTCGTTTTGTTGATGTTGCTCTTGAATGTGAGTATCGAGACGAGTCTGAAGTTGGTCGAAGCGTTCGATCAAATCATCTTGTGCTGGTGCAGGTGCTCGGGGTGGTGCATGTTGTCGTGGACGTGCTTGAGCTGCGGCCGGGGCATCTTCCTCTTCTTCTTCGTCAAAAATAGGTTCTTCAGGCTCGTGTCCCCGATGGAAAAGAATACGGAAAGAGGCATCCGTATAAAAGATAGGAAGATTGTCGGGTTCACCAGGATATGTCATTTGATATTTATTTTAGAGGATATATCCTATAAGGTGACAAAGAGCTATATTTTGTTTTCGTACAGTACGATAATACAAAGTCAAATTTAGTGGTTTTTGTGTAATGAGTGTGTGATGATCAGGAGCAGCCTTAAAAGATTTTTTTTTTGTTTTGTTTTGTGTTGGTTTTTTTTTTAATGCAGTTATGTCTATGACACCTAATCTAGTCCTTAAGGTGCTAAAGGTGTCGAATGCTAGAGATTTTGTGAATATGTCAGCCAATTGATCTCCTGTAGCAATGTGATGCAATTCTATATCTCCCTTAGCAACGTGATCTCTAATGAAATGATGTCTAATGTCTATGTGTTTTGTTTGAGAGTGCTAAATTGGGTTCTTAGAGATGCAAATTGCGCTTGTGTTGTCACACATAATTGAAATGATTCCTACATGTAGGCCAAGATCAAGAATTTGTTGTTTTAGCCATAGTACTTGTGCAACACAACTTCCTACTGTAATATATTCTGCCTCGGCTGTTGAAAGTGCTACTGAGTTTTGCTTCCTACTGGACCAAGAAACTAATGATTGTCCTATGAATTGGCAGGTACCAGAGGTGATTTTTCTATCTTACATCCTACAAAATCAGAATCTGTGTACCTTAAGATTTCAAAGGAAGTGTTGTGCCTAGTTTACCAAATTCCTAAGTTTGGGGTGTCTAGTAGATATCTTAGAATTCTCTTGACAGCAGTTAAGTGAGACTCTTTAGGATCAGCTTGAAAATGGGCACAGAGGCACACACTAAACATTATGTCCGGTCTACTGACGGTCAGGTAAAGAAGGGACCAATCATTTCTCTATATTTTTTTTGATCTACTGATTTTCCACTAGGATCATTGTCTAATTGAATTGTTGAGCTCATTTGAGTGTTCATGAGTTTAGCACTATCCATTTCATATTTTTTCAAAATATCCTTAATGTACTTTGTTTGGCTAAGAAAAGTTCCGTTATCCATTTGTTTTACACTAAAGCCAAGAAAGTAATTAAGTTCTCTCATCATACTCATTTCAAACTCATTACTCATTGTTTTTGAAAATTTATCACATAACGTTTTATGATCCAAATAGGATGTCATTTACATAGATCTGAACAATGAGAATTTCTTCTTTAATCTTTTGTAAAAAGAGTGTAGTATCTACACTACCCTTTTCAAATCCTCTATCCAATAGGAATGAGCTAAGTCTTTCGTACCATGCTCTAGGTGCTTGCTTTAATCCATAAAGTGTATTCTTTAATTTGAATACATGGTTTGAAAATTGTGAACTTTCAAATTTGGGGGGTTGCTCAACATAGACATCTTTAATTACTCTGTTTAGAAATGCACTCTTTACATCCATTTGATATAACTTAAAGTTCTTGAAGCAAGCAAAAGCTAAGAGCACTCTTATGGCTTATAGTCTAACAATAGGGGCAAAGGTTTCTTCAAAATCTATTTCCTCAATTTGGTTGTACCCCTTAGCTACTAGTCTGACTTTATTCCTTATTATTGTTCCTGAATCATTCACCTTATTCTTGAAGACTCATTTTGTCCCAACCACACTTTGTTCTTTAAGTCTCTTGACTAACTCCCAAACATCATTCCTAGTGAATTGGTTCAGGTCTTCTTGCATTGTTAAAATCCAAAATTCATCTCCTAAGGCTTGATCTATACTTGTAGGTTCTATTATAGAGATGAATGCTGAATGACTAACCTCATTCCTAAGTCCATGCCTAGTTCTTACATCTTCTGAAGGGTCTCCTAAAATTAACTCTTTAGGATGACTAGAAGAATATCTATATTCTCTAGGCAAATCTTTCTAAGGTTCTACCATTTCTCCTAAGGTCATAGTCTCTACTCCTTGAATTGCCTCTATTTCATCATCTTCAATTTTAGATTCAGAGGACTTATCTGATTCATCAAATACTATATGGGTGAACTATTCTACTATAAGGGTTCTCTTATTAAAGATTTTATAGGCCTTACCTACGGATGAATAACCTAAGAAGACACCCTCATCAGACTTGGGATCGAATTTTTATAAGGGATGTTTACCATTATTTAAGATGAAGCACTTGCACCCAAAGACATGTAAGTGTGAAAGGTTTGGTGTCCTACCCTTAAAGAGTTCATAAGGAGTTTTGTTCAACTTAGATCTAATGTTCACCCTATTTAAAACATAACATGCTGTGTTGACTGCTTCTACCCAAAAGTATCTAGGAAGGGTGTACTCCGCTAACATTGCCCTAGCGACTTCTACCAAAGTTCTATTCTTCCTTTCTACTATACCATTTTGTTGAGGTATTCTAGGGGCTGAGAAATTGTGTTCTATTCCTAGCTCTTGACAGAATGATTCAAAACTATCATTTTGAAATTCTCCACCATGATCGCTATGAATTGTTGAGATTTCATAACCTAATTCTCATTGAATCCATGTAGAGAAAATCTTAAATTCCTCAAAAGACTCATTTTTATGTGCTAAGAATCTCACCCAAATGAATCTAGTGAAGTTATCTACACTCACAAATCCATAATTTTTCCCACCTAGGCTGGCTGTACTAACGGGTCCAAATAAGTCCATGTGTAGGATTTCTAGTGGCATAGCGGTGATCACTTCTCTAATTAAATGAAAAGATGATTTGACTTGTTTTCCTAGTTGGCAAGCATCACATAAATGATCCTTTGTGAAATCTAACTTAGGTACGCCTCTAACTAGGTTTTTCTGAGTGATGTTTCTAAGAGTTTTCATATTAGCATGGCATAGTCTCCTATGCCATAGCCGTGAGTCATCAACTATTGTTTTCAAACAAAATGAATTTGAACTATCAATGCAATCAATGTCTAACATGTAAACATTATTCATTCGTTTTCATTCTAAAACTAGTTTATCATTTAAACTAATCAGGCATTTATCAGATAGAAATTTAATATCAAAACCTTTGTCACACAGTTGACTAATGGTAAGTAAGTTATGCTTCAAACCATCAACTAGTAAGACATTTTCAATTAAAAATTTTTTAGCATTACCAACAATACCTGAGCCTATCACCTTCCTGGTAGTGTTGTCTCCCAAAGTTACTTTGCCTCCAGTTCTGCTCTCCAGTAGAATGAACTTCTTCATATCTCCAGTCATATGTCGCGAGCAGCTACTATCTAGGTACCACATGCTCTCACTAGGTCTTTTGTGAGAGCACCCCTACAATTTCATTCAAAGATTAGATTTGGGAACCCAAGTGAGTTTGGGTTCCTCCTTATGCTTGCATGAATGAGATGTATACATGCTATGCTGTGATGGATGCAGTTTAGGTCTCCATACTAAGTGTCTCCTACGGTGAATTATGCATGTGCGGGCTATGTGACCTAACATGCCACAAGAGAAACACCTAACACCAGGAAATGAGTTTACTAATCTATGTGGGTGATAGTGCCTCTTCCTAAAGTTGTGTGATGTATGCTGTGTTGGGGGTTTGCTAGGATGGCCTAATGTGAGTGATGCAATTTCATTTTCTAGTTCTTTGATTCTTTCTTTAAAAGTTTTATTTTGAGTTCTCAATCCATCAACTTCCACTAATAGCAAGTGCTCACTATGATCTACTTCTAATGCAAGTTTGTCTAGTCTATCAAAAGCTTATTCTAGTTCAATATGAGTGGTTTTCAAGGTTTCATGCACTTCAGTTAGTTCAATATGCTTCTTATTTAATGCATCATACTCATTAAGAAGTAGCATATGATCTCTATCTAAATCAAAATTTTCTTTAAACAAGTTAGCATGCTCAGTTTCTAAAAAACTAAATTCAATATTAAGCTTGACATGCATCTTTTTCAACTTCCTATACGAGTCATGGATGTTCTCAGAAATAAGCAATAATTATTCATACGAAAGTTGACATACCTCATCTTGATCCAATTGATCAAGGTTATCATTAGCCATAAGACACAAATTTGTTACATCCTCCTCTGCTTCTTCTTCTAACGATTCTGAGGCAGAGTCGGCCCAAAAAGCTTTTTGTGTCTTTATCTTTCATTTCTTGTATTTGACTTTGTCATCTCCTTTCTCCTTAGCTGGTTGGCTCTTCAGATCGGGGCAATTGGTTCGAAGGTGACCTGGCTTCCTGCACTCAAAACAGATTATATGAGATGAAACCTTATTGAACCTTGAGCTCTTACCTTTATTCCAGCTGTTCTAATGACGCTTCTGTTTCTCTTCAGGAAGTTTTTGAACTGTCGGGTCATCAGTACTATCTCATCCTCTTCCTCCCCTACAGAGCTTTCACTTTCTGAGTTATTTACATTTAATGCCACCGTTCGCTCCTTTTCACCTACATCACTGTCTCTGACTCACTCCTTACTCATATGCAATAAGTGACCCAAGGAGATTATCAATAGAGTAAACGTTAAGGTCTTTAAATTCAGTGATAGTAGTTATCTTTGCATTATAGGAACTAGTAAGCATCTAAGAATTTTATTTACTTTCTCAGAATTTGAAATCTCTCTACCTAATGCATGCAAGGATGTCACGATTTGGGTGAACCTAGTGTACATGTCAGATATTGTTTCGTTAGATTTCATGCGGAAGAGTTCTTCTTCTGCACTTATTTTTCTTTCTCAGGTGCACTTTTGGATTCAGATTGGCGTAGATGCTGATTGTCTTCATGTTTGCTGGAGGGTGCTCTCTCTGGTGGCTGCGCTGGGTTTGTTCAGATTGGTTATTCTATCAACTCGGGTTTTTGCTTCTTGGACCATCTGTGTGCATTTTGTCTGCCTGCTCTTTTTGGTGCTGGGCTTCATGTTTTTTCCTGGTTTTTCCTTTTTGTATGGGTGGTATAGTTGGGGTTTATTTCATTGATCCTTCTTAAGGTTTTGTTTTATTTTGCTTTTGAAGGATTGTTTTTCTTGTATACACCTTTACTTTACTTGTAATCTCTTGTTTGAGTAATATATGGGCTTAGGCCCCAAAAGTTCCCAAAAAAATGTTAAGCCTAGACTGTTTTACTTCACTTGTTCCTTCGTATGTAATGCACAATCTATCCCAAATCTCCTTACTAGTGACATAGGTAGACACTCTCATATAATCCTCAGACTTCAATGCACAGGAAAAGCAATTTAAACATTTAGCATTCAGTTGGGCTAAATCCCTATCCTCATTGCTCCATTTATTAAAAGGTACAGGTGTTTTCAATCCATTAACAGTTTTAAACGGTGCAACATATCCATCATTCACTAACATCCACATGCGGTAATCAATAGATTGTAAAAAAATAGACAATCTAATTTTCCAGAAATCAAACGGAATGTTATCAAAAAGAGGTGGACAGGTTATTGAATAACCCTCCGCAGTATTACGATTACCAAAATGCGACATGATCGTTTTTTTTTTCAAGGTTTTCTAAAACACTATTTTTGAAAACAGGCTCTGATACCAATTGAAATTACTAGATGGACAAGAGGGGGGGGGGTGAATTGTGAAAGATTTATAGCAATAAATAAAACCTAAACATGAGTTCTAATATTTTTAATATTTTTTAAGGTTTTAACATGAAAAACAACGTGCAATAATGTAATCCAGTTCAATCACAATATTTCACCAAGCAGTTATATTGAAAATAAAAAATGCATGCAAGAATAAAAATGATAAGGAAAAAGCACACCGGATTTTTATAGTGGTTCGTTCAAACCATAACCTACGTCCACTCCCCGAAGTCCTTCGCTTAGAGTATTTCAGAACAAGCAATAGCTCTCCTTTTGCCCCCCTTGGCAAGGCGGAGAAGCCCTTATAATACTCCCTTTCACCAACCAGGCGTGGCGGAGTGCCAAACTCTGTTTTCACCCTCCTGGCGACGGCAGAGAATCTTCTCGTTTTTCTCCCTCCTGGAGAAGACAGAGTACCTCGAGGTCACAGATGTAGAAGAGCCTTTCCCTTGGAGATCCTCCCACAAATTCTTCTAGGGCCACAGGAGGAACAAGATGCAGTAAGTTCGGAGCAACCGTGTGATCTCCCTCATACCTCTTCTCCCTCACAACGCCCACATTGTCCTTCCTCTCTCAAACCCTAAAGAACTTCTCAAGAGCTCTCTCCCTCGGAATCCCTCTCTAACCATGTTCTCCTCTATGATTCACACTCTAAAAACATTACAATTTTGATACCTAAAGACGGGCACCAAAATCGCTGAAATCTCAAAGTAGCCGTTACTATCGTACAGTACGGTTTCTAATCGTACAGTACGATATGCATAAACAGACTTCGTCCTATTACGATGGTGTACGAACAGTTCAAAAATATTCATACAGTACGTTATTAAATCGTATGGTACGATCCACAACAATATTGTTCGTACAGGACGATAGCCGGGACGATCAAACATCGTCTCTGTTCATCGTATGGTACGATTGTCATTGTACAGTACGATGAGACAAAAACCAAGAGATCGTACAGGACGATTATAATTCGTCTCTGTTCATCGTATTGTACGAATGGATTCGTACAATACGATGTTCAAATTCTAATTAAGCCTGGATTTCTTGCACTAACCACGGGTTAAATTAAGGATTTAAAATCAATCGTAGAGTACGAACGTGTTCGTACAGTACGAACGACGTAAAATAACTTACTTAAGTTAAAACGACGGTTAGGGTTTTGGATTTGAACATATCGTACAGTACGATTGTTATTCGTACGATGCGATCTATTTACAGAACCGTCCAGCAGGCTCTGATTGTATGGTACGAAATAACTTCGTACAGTACGATCTACAGAGAAAGAAAATCTCTAAATTTTATATTTGAAAAACCCTCACCCCCTGTGTGTGTGCATGGTTGCTTAGACTTCTATGCATTTTGTGGCCAGACTTAAGAAAATTAAAATAAAATAAATAACAAAATACATTGTCAGACTCATACTCCTAATCTACCCATTCTTGAGTCTTCCTGTCGTCATGAGTAGCTTGTGATCTTCCTGAAATGTTAGTACTCACGGACAATAGCAAACAAAATAATATTCATTGAATAGATAATTCAAATGACATTATTTGTCATAATCAAAATCTTAAACTCGGGGTCATGGGTTGCAACATCTATGTGAGCTGAAGTAAACTTTAATTTATCCACCCCGACAAATTATTGCAGAGGGTGGATGAATTTTGCTTTAAGCATTTGATGGTTGGATTTCAAATTTAAAATATTTAGATTTTGGGAATTTTGGGTTTTTGGGTGTTTGGAATGGACTTTTGGAAGGCATTTGAAAATATTTGGAATGGACCCCTCCGGTTGAAATTTACATTCAACACAGCCATCATCGGGGTGTTTGGGGTTATTTCTTTTTGTTGATTGAACATTGTCAACTCGACTCATCTGTCGCCCGAGGATCGGGTTTCTCGTAGGCTTTGTGCTTTTATTAGTGAATTCATATTGTTATAGGCCTTGAAGGCCTAATATGAATGTATTAAAATAAATATACCGGTCGCCATCACTGTATACTTGTTTGATTGTTTGAACCCTGTCGACTCCTATTGATCCGTATAAAAGGATCATGTTCGAACTTGAATTCACTTATTAACCCGCGTAGCATCTCTAGACGTCACGTGTACTAATAACACGCTCGCGGGGCCCATGTGAGTTTCAGATTATATTTACCCCTTGTGTACTTATGTGTATACAAACTACGGTGCACTTGTGCGGGGGTATCTTGAAAATATTTAGAAATGCCTTCTGCCCGCTCGCATGATTGTTGCGGATCCGATGGCGTGAAGTAGCAGCTTCTGGATTAGTTGTTTGCTGCTTTGTACAGGTAGACTGTCGTGCACTACTCGTTGCTTTCTGCAGGTGGATCGTAGTGCAATAACTAATCTCCTGCCTTTGTTTGTTGATGCTTGCATTCATTATAGTTCTTTGACATTTGTTCGTAGATTGTACGTAATATTCGTAGCGGGGCAAAAGCTCGTGGGGGCTTGTATCTGTCATATTCTTTATGCACTTTGTTGTGGTATTTGGCTCGTGTAGTACATCCGCCATTGCTACAAGTAGGCAGGTAGATGTATCCTTCACAGGCTGGAATTGACTTCAGGATACTGCATTTACTGAAGTCTTTGTGCATCTACCCATTAGTGGCATGTGGCACATACATTTGTCTTTGTAGAGAGATCGAATGTGTTGCAGATCTTTTATCTTTGCTTGCATATAGATCAATGCGTTTGTTTGTATGTTGATGTAGATTGCTGGAGTGCTATAATACAATTGTTTCATTTGTTAAGTCCCCTTCATGCTCCTTTGCATTTTGATTAGCTTGAAGATCTCCCAAAATTCTTTGAGAACTCTATGCTATTGATTGATTGTAAGCATGTGGTTATCCTTTCAATTTGATCTGTGTTTGTAAGAAGATTGTGTTCATTACATATATGATTCTCCTTCTTGATTGAGATAGATATATCTGCTTTTATGGTAGATCCCTGGGTAATTTGTATTCACTATACTTTTCCCCTCTGTATTTGCTAATGATTCGTTGAACTCATTGCACGGAGATCTCAATAATATATTAGAGATTGATGTGTGTATTTGTAGCTTATCTTTGATTGTCAGAATGACTACAATCATTGTTAATTTTCTTACATATTTTTGTCAAGAACCTACTATGTTCATCGTATGCTTCCTTTCATTGTTTATAGAACTCATTTGTTGCTTATGAGTGAGTCATAAATCCTTCAATCGATCTTCGCTTGAACAATCATGATTGTCATTAACTCTTATATTCTTCAACCTTTAGACTTTACCTATGATCATATCACTGTAGTACTCGTGGATATGTTATTGTGTTTGTTTCTTTTGAATGAGATATAAGGAATTCATTCACCATTGATCATTATTAGTAGTTGCTATTGACATGCCCGTTGATCTTGCTCATAAACGATGCACTTTGTATTAGACAAGTCTTTTGTTTGCCCATTAGCATTTGTATTTTGGTTGACATAATAATGCCTTGAAATTGATTGAAGACTTTGTCTCATCGATTGAAAGCATGTCATATTGGAAACTCTTGCACTCAAATTAGAAGTTCATCATTTTGCATATGATTCAAGTTCGAGTTCTCTGTCAAGTTCAAACTTTAATCCAAGTTTGAACTCAATGTCATTGTGGCTCATATCACATTCAAGTCCAAATCAAGCTTGTATTTATTTCACTTGAGTACAAGTTAGATCATTACCAGTTATCGTTTCTCTTAATATTCAAGTTCATTTAGAGCTCATATTCATTTAGATTTGAATTTTATTAATGTCAATTGAATCAAGTCCACATGTCCCAAACTGATCTTTGAATTCAAGCAAGTCCATTGTATCACTTCCAAGTTCAAGCTTGGGTCCAAGTTAAATCATAGTCCCCTGCTATCCAAATTTTTGTTCAAGTCTTTGTTCGAATTTCAATTGAAGTTCAAGCCTTATATTTTTCAAATTTATTTAAGTTCATTTAGGATTGAGTTTATTGCATCAAAGTTCACAAGTCCGATGTTCATGTTCATTTGAGTTCAAATCAGGTCCAAGGTGTGATCATATATTCACTTGAAATTTTGGCAGCCTCCCGGCGTCTCCCCCGTTTAGGGGAAAACTACGAGAAACTGGGCCTTTCCCACCACGTGCAATAAAGACATGTATGGTAGGTGTCCTCAGACGAGGACATTGCGACCGTGATCTTTCCTCCCACCACGCGCAATAATGGTGTGTATGTGGTCTTTGACGGTACCTGTTTAAAAGACAGTTTGCTTTTCCCCCGCTCGGAGGTACTTATGAGTGACCCCGTCTCGCCGTAGGTGCCGCATCGGGGTCCCATCCCACCACGCGCAATAAAGGCGTATATAGGCGGTTTTCCGGTCCGCCATGAACATTGAAGTAGGGTTTTAGGTGATTACCCGCCTCGTCGTAGGCTTCATACTGGGGTCCCATACCACCACGCACAATAAAGGCATGTATAGGCTGTTTTCCAGTTCGCCGCAAACAACGAAAACGGGCTCTCGAGTTTAAGGTGATTACTCGCCTTGTCGTAGGTTCCGCACCAGGGTCCCATCCCACCACGCGCAATAAATGCATGTATGGGAGGTTTTCCGGATCGCCGCTAACTCCGAGAGCGAGAATCTAAGTTTAGGAAATTCATACCTTCGCGGGGTTGACAGTGATGACTCGAGGATCGATGGAGAGAGGAAAGAGCATCTCTTTTTGCTATTAATTAATATTAATCATATAATCATAATTAATTATAGTTAATTATAGACAATTATAATTAATAATAATTAATAAGAATTAATTATAATTAATTAAACCTAATTACAATTAATCATAAATAATTAACTTATTATAATTAATAATCATAGTTAATTATTATTAATAATAATTAACTATAAATGATTAATTGTAACTAATTAATTAATTATAATTAATGGTTAATTATTAATAATTAATTAATAATAATTAATTGACTAAAATTATAATAAATAATAGTTAACTATAATTATTAATTATAACTAATATTTATTAATAGCAAAATATCCTCCAAATTTTGTATGCCATTCAAAATAATGCAAGATTTAAGTAGAATTTGACAGGATTAATCAAAATCCTGTCAAACAGAAAATTGAATTCTCTGTTAGCTAAGGCTTCGTTTGGGACGCTTTTTTATTGCTTTCTAAAACGGAGTTTTAATACAAATTTTTTTATTTTTGTATTAAAACTTCGTTTTAGAAAGCAGTAAAAAAGCTGTCCCAAACGGAGCCTAAGAGTTCAACGGCTTTGAGGGATTCGACCGAAGAAGCGAACAGAAGGGATAAAATTACCTTCACAGCACGAGCTCCTGTCGCCACTTCCACTCGGATAAGGAGGGAAGGTCGGCGAGAGCAAGAAGTTCGTGAGAGGGGCGGTGGCTCAGGTAGGGCAAATTATTGGGTCAGGTGACCGAACCCATCTCTGCGTTCGGTTGCCAATAGAAATGCGACATCTGTTAGGCGTTTTTTTAATTTTATAACTTTGCTTTATGTCTTGTCAGAGTGAGCGACCCGACCCGATAACTCATTTTTTTGAACTTTTAAGCATTTGCCGCCCTATTTTTGCAATTTGATACCCGCGAAAGACGTAAATATGTACTGCTGTAAAAGAAAAAACGAGCCAGAAAATTGCAGAGAATAAATGGACTGCTCAGCGAAGAGGGAGGTGGAAGAGGGCATGGAAGAGGGAGTGCATGAATCGGAAAGGGTGTATGAATCGGAAAGGATGCATGAATCGGAAGGGCTGGTGCATGAATCAGAATGGGAACCTAACTTAGCCGGAAATTCCTCTGGTTTCAACATATCGGTAAGTTTCTTGGAAAAACGATTTAGAAAGTTGTAAACAGACAGTTTTAATCTCATCGCTGTAGAAAGAAGACGTAGGTTTCAGCTCATTAGAGTCTTAGGATCTTAGATTTTGTGATTTTTAAGCATAATAATTTTTTTTGTCGAAAAAGTAAAAAAACATCTAATGTTGTTGCTTAGCTTTCATTATTGATTTTAGGATGAAGATGATAAATTAAAAAAATGAACTTGTTTGATATCTAGTTGCGCTTTAGTTGCGCTTCAGTTGCGCTTTCGTTGCGCTTTGGTTGCGCTTCAGTTGCGCTTCAGTTGCGTTTCAGTTGCGCTTCAGTTGCGCTTTACTTGCGCTTCAGTTGCGCTTCACTTTCTCTTTACTTGCGCTTTACTTGCGCTTTACTTTCGCTTTCAGGCTGTTTATAAAGATGAGACAGAAATATATGAATGTTTTTGCACTTATGCTCACGATAATGGCTTTAGTGTCCGAAAGGATCATTACAGTTTTTGGCCAAATTCTAGAAAGATAGAATCGAAGGACTTTGTTTGTTCAAAAGCTGGTTTCAAGAAAAGTGATGATCTTAATTCAAGAAAGAGAAAGAGATTCATTAGACTAGTTGTCAGAACTGGTTGTCCAGCCATGGTGAGGTTTGTCACAGATGAAGATGGTTACTGGCATGTCAAAAGATTTATTGAATCCCACAACCATGAATTAGCTAGCCCAGCCGACCGACACCTTTTAAGATCATGTAGGAATGTTATTGAGGAAAAAGCTTCCGTCCTAAAATCGATGACAGATGCAGGGATTAGAACCGTTGATGCATATGCCTACCTTGTAGAGGAAGTTGGTGGATGTGAGAATGTCGGATTCTCTAAGAGGGATGCCTACAATTTATTCAGAAGGAGAAAAGAGCAAGGATTGAAATTGGTGACACTAATTCTTTGATTCAATTATTTAAAGATCGACAAGTTGAGGACCACATGTTCGCATGGGATGTTCAATATGATGATCAGGATAGATTGTTAAATTTTTTTTGGGTTGATGGTAGAAACAGGATAGATTATGAATGTTTTGGAGATGTGTTGATTTTTGATACTAGTTACAGGCTGAACAAGTATAATTTTGTTTGTGCGCCATTTGTTGGTGTTAACAAACATTGGCAGAATATTTTGTTTGGGGTTACTTTTTTGTCAGAAGAAACAATTGAAAGTTTTATATGGTTGTTTAAAATATTTGTACGAATAATGGGTAATAAATATCCAACAACAATATTCACTGATCAGGACCAAGCTATGGCCAGGGCCATAGAAGTTGCATTACCTCACACTCGTCATAGATTATGCCAATGACACATCTTTAAAAAGGTTCCATCAAAAGTTTTCATCTACAATAGCAATAATAAAGTTAAAGGACTCTTCCATAAGTGTATGAGGTGGTGTGATTCTGAAGAAGTGTTTGAGGAAGCATGGGATGAAATGATCAAGGAAGGGAATCTTCATAACCATGAATAGTTGCAAGATCTTTATAAGATAAGGAGAAAGTGGTCAACTGCTTTCAACAAGGATTCTTTTTTCATGGGCATTTTATCAACGCAGCGTAGTGAGCGTACTAATAATGTGTGTCATGGCATTTCTAAGCCAACAAGTTCATTAACTGATTGTTTTCTTGGGTTGGAAAAGGTACTGATGAATTGGTGGCGAAATGAGCAGGATGAAGATTACAAATGCAGTTAATCTGAAATTGTTCCTGTGATAAAGAACAGCTCAAAATTAAAACAAGCTGCTAGATTTTACTCAAGAAAAATATATTCAATTTTTGAGGAAGAATTTATAAAGGCTGTGGGAGAAATGAGTATAGATTTTGTCTCGACTGATTTTTCAAAGTTTCTAGTCAACTACATAGAGAAAAGAATCAAAACCATCCTTGGGTTGTTCACTTTGATGCAACAGAAGGTAACATTCAATGCAGCTGTAAGAAATATGAAACCATGAGATTGCTGTGTTCTCATTGTTTGAGGATTTTTAAACAGTTGGATATGGCTAAATTCCCTGAGAAGTACTTATTACTTCGTTGGTCAGCAAGGGCTCGACAAGTTTTTTATTCAGATTACTTGCTTAATTCTCAAAGAAGTAATAATTTCCAAAGTGGTAGGGGATTCATATTCAGAAATCAGGTGAGCAGGTTTGCATATCAAATGAGCACAAAAGCTCAAGGGAATGAGGAGGCAGAGGAGTTTATTCTTTGCTCATTGCAAGACATGTATAAAAAATTATACTTAATTCTTGGTGGCAAGAAAAGAAATCAGAAGGATGTTGCTAGTTCACAAGATGGAACTGCTAATTTGAAAGATCCTCTAAAGCGTAGACCTAAAGGCATATCAAATGCAAGACTGAAAAGCCATTGAGAGAAGAAGAAACGGTCTAAGAGTAAGTTTTTAATAACTTATTAATTATTTAATTCCTAATCCTAAGACTAAAATTCTAGTTTCTAACAGATAAGAAACCTTTGGTGGGGGATAACCCAATGGATGAACATTCTTCAACGCAGATGAACTTTTCAAGCATGCCAGAATGTTTCAATGAGGAATTTATAACCGGCATACCATCATGCCAACCTGGAGCTGAATACACCAAATTGATGATGAATTTTATTTCTTCAGAGTTAGAATTTAATGAATTTGCAATGTAATAATATTTAATTAGAGTTGATGATTTCATTTATTGGTTGTAATAAAATTTTTTATGTGAATCATGATTTTATTACTAATATTAAAAATCTGCTTTAGTTGCGCTTTAGTTGCGATTTAGTTGCGCTATGGTTGCGCTACGGTTGCGCTATGGTTGCGCTTTACTTTAACAAGCTCATACTTAATTAATTTAAAATATATTTTAAAGTTATATAATATATTTTAATAATAACTTATATTAAAATAAAATAGAACTTGAACATTTCAGAAGAGATGGAGGAATCCAACCGAGCTTTCGCATTTCTATTATTTAGCTTTGTTAGAAGTTACAGAATATGGCACATGTTACACAACAATCAAAAATTATATATTAACATAATAAAATGTACAATTAAAATTCATGAACAATATTTACAATAAGTTACAGAATATTTACTTCTTTGTTGTAAGAAAAAGAAAATATGCTAACTCTGCCCTAAATTTTGGCATATGCGTTTGCCAATTTTGAAGGAATTCCAGTCTACTTTCTTTCATTGCACGGCTTTCTCCATATATTTACAAACGAACATTCCACAATCGTAGTCGTTTGATTGTGTTGGAATTCCACGAACCGTCTGTACGTTCCATTTCGTTATATCGCTTGAAAAGCATCCTACGGTGTCCTCGTGCAAATACTTTATCTGTACAAATAAAATATTTTATAAATATATTAGGTATATAAACATAGTTATCTGGATTTAACTTAAAATATGAATTGCACTTACAACTGTATGACAAATATTCTTGTGTTCAGGATTTGGTAATGAATCATACATTTTCCAGACTTTCTCTCTCAATTTTCCTATAAGAAGAAACCAATACTTTTCGAAAATTATGGGTTGAACAATAAGTTTGCTTTCTTTAACAGAAACAGGATTAACATGTTGGATAAAAATTTGATAATCCTGGTTGTAAAACTTGTATACCTGTAATAATTCAGTTATATAAGGAAAAAAAAGGTGAAAAAAGGATTAAAATATTATTTATACTTAACCTGTGTAATGGAGAAACGTACAAGTAACGTTGAAATTTGTCTGACATGATCCTACTCTGCTCTAATAAAAAAAGGCAAAAGCATCAACATGGTTATTTACTAACCAATCATTTGTGAGCAGAATGTCAATATCGGCTCTTTTTATTTCTATGTTTCCAGATATAAATATTACGTCGTCCCTACAACAACCAAAAAAATAAAATGTTAAAGCGCAAGTAAAGCGCAAGTAAAGCGCAAGTTAAGCGTAATTAAACTTACTTTTTATCAAATTTTTTGAAACATTCATTCATAAATTGTTGTTGCTGCTCTGTTAGAAATGGCTTCCCTGGATAATCCATAATATGCAATGCAGGTCGTGGCTCAATTTTTATATTATCAACAACGATAACCTCTTCTTTGTTCTTCTTTTTTACATATGATATGAGGTGCTTTGATGAACTCTCTGCTTTTTCATCATATTCTCTTTTTCTTTTATGAATGATGTGTTTTGATGAACTATCTGTTGGTAGTGGCACATCTTCTTTGGTCGATGGTGGTGGTGGAGGAACATCTTGTATTGGTGGTTGTGGAAGAAGATCTTCTTTGGCCAATGGTGGAGGTGGAGGAACATCTTGTATGGGTGGCTGTGGAAGAACATGTTTGGGAGGTTGTGGAATAGCTGGAAGAAGATCTTCTTTAGGTTGTTCTGAAGGATGCATAGATGTATTTTTCACTGATTGGAGGCTGGAGGAAGAACTAGATATAGACGGCTTCTCTGGATTGTGATCACAATTCATTTGAAATTCAATAAATTTGTACTTCCGGGAGTCTTGATCTGCTTGAAGTTTCTCCACAATATCTTCAACACGATCCAATCTAGCTCCCAAATTCTCTTGAATTTTATTCAACATTTTCTCAAATATTTCAAAATATTTTTTCTGAACAGCCTCTAAATCTGCCCTTCTAATGGGTCTGTTCAGCAGAAGGTTCAGTGGTGTAAATTTTTTCAGTAGGTGGACGCGTAGAAGGTTGAGTTCGCGGCAGAGGTGAACTTTCTGGTGGTTCTATACGAGGAGAATCAGGGGGAGAGAGAGGGGGAGAGGGAGGTGGGGAGGGAGGTGGGGTGGTGTCAAGTTTGTTCCTTGCGTATGACTTAATTTTCTGGGGTGAATGCAATTTCTGTGGTTCATGTCCTGCCCGGGTTTCCAAGTTTTGTATGGCATTAATGTTAGCCCCGTATTTCTCGGCTTCTTCATTGCTAACATTCTCAAGACAAACATAAATCTGCAAAAACAAAAAACGTATTAATTTCTTAAAGCGCAACCATAGCATAATTTGCATCATGTACACGAAAAAATTACCTCATTTTTCTTTAAAAATTTAAATAATTTTGCTGCATTCTCTTGAGTAAAGTATAATTCAGTATATCCCTCCCATCTCAGAAAACGCGGTCTTATTTCTGGATCAGATGGTTTATTCAAAGAAAAATGTTCCAAAAATCAAATCTGTATAATGCCAAACATAAAAAATTAAAAGTTAACATTAAAAAGCATTATACATGGAGAATAACCAGTAGGAGTGGAAACTTACTAGTAGAAGAGGAAAAAAATCATTGATGTAACCCAATGGTCTTTGCATTTGAAACTTCTCAAAAATTATGTTGAATTCTCCGACCATGAAATTCCTTAAGCATGAAGCCCAATTAATGGAAGTGAACTCACTTAAATTATTTGCAACAGATGTGAGCCTTCTAGGGGTTTTATGGTTGTTTAGTGGAAAGAAAATGTTAGATAACAAAAACATAATAAAGATCTTTATTTTTGTAGCATTATCAGATAATCTGTCTAATTTTGAGATTTCTATTTTAATTTCAGTTGATAGAGGTCCATTTAGAGGATTAATCATCCATTTGATATCAATGCCTCTGTTAGGCAAACCTGTCAAAAAATTTCAGTTGTTAAAAGTTAAAAAAAATATATCCCTATAAAAAATTTCATATTCAAAATATTACCTATCAATAAGGCAACCTCGTCAGAAGTGAATTTCAATACATGACCAAGGACGATGAAGCCTTCATCAGCAGGACTTCAAAATTTGAGAACCTCAGAAAGAAGTGATATACACTGATGGAATGCGGGGAACTTAAAAAATTGATGAATGTTCAGATTCTTTAATGTTTGCTCTACTTCATCATCAATAATCTCGACAAAAGCATCACAATATTTCCGAAAAGAAGTAACATAGCATCTAGATGTTACTGGCCTTCGATACTCCGTCCTCATCTATAAAAATAAAAAAAATCAGAACTATAGCGCAACCATAGCGCAACTATACATTTCGTAATTATTTAGCTTAAAAGAAGGTTTAAATTCAGAAAAAAAAAATTGAACATCACATTGAACATATATGCTAGTTATACAATTATTACTAAACTCTAAAATTTAGCAGAAAGCGTAAACCTTTCGTATCATTTGTTTCATCCATTTACGAAGAGAAGAAGCTTGAAAAATCAGAAAATAAACATTTGAACATTACATTACATTAAACAAACAATAGTAAAATTATAACTAAACCAAACCCTAAAATTTAACATATAACTTAAACGCAACGAAAGCGCAAGTAAAGCGCAAGTTAGGCGCAACCATACCTCTTCCTGATTGATGATCTTTTACAATCCTCGTCGTCTACCTCCGGCGGGAATAAGCTATTGCAGAACCGAAGGTATTGGAGGAATCGGAGAGCGCTTACCAGAGCTGGAGTAATAGTGAAAATGTCGCTTGAAAATAAAATACGCGGCGTTTCCATTCTTTATTTTTCGGAATTCAACTGAAATGCGTTATCGGGTCGGGTCGCTCACTCTGACAAGACATAAAGCAAAGTTATAAAATTAAAAAAACGCCTAACATATGTCGCATTTCTATTGGCGACCGAACGCAGAGATGGGTTCGGTCACCTGACCCAATAATTTGCCCTCAGGTAGAGAGAACCCCTTCCCTTTCTTTCCCTCTCTCACTCTCTCTCTCTTTCTGAATTCGTGAGATGGAGGTGTCAGGTAGGAGCTAGGACAGAGGGAGGTTCGGTCGGGATGAGGTGTCAGGTGAGGAAGATGAGGGGTAAGGTCTTTGACTTAGAGGAGATCGAGCGTAGGGAGGAGGTCGGAATAGGTCGGAGCTTCAGCGGGTTGGATTCGAGAGCAGAAGGATCGGAAATTGCAGGGATTTCACGTGTGGGAAGAAATCAGAGAAGCAGCGAATGGGAGAGGGAGGCGAATGGAATCAGCAGACCCGAAGGCTTTGTTTCGTTCGCATTTTAAAGGTGAAGGCAGGGGCGGGATTTCGAGTTTCTGGGAAGGATTTACGGGATTTGATCGCTTCGGCGCCGAATGCACAGGATTTTTTTTTTGACGGGATCTCCGGCAGAAATCAAGGATCCAACGGCCAAAAGGTATGCACGTTAGATTTTGGCTTCTTCCCTCTTTTTGTTCTTTTGGGTATAACATGAAGGTCAACACCACCCCCCCCCCCCCCCCCCCCCCCCCTAGTGAGAACGATACATTGAACTGAGATCCGAGGCAACAACACAACATGATTGATCTACACAATCAAATTCCACATAGATTAACAAGAGAGAAGCAATGGGGTATCTGTGACTTGAGGAGCCTAAATTCCCACAAGCAAAGGTGCTCACTCATTTAATAATGCTAAGCAATTTGTTTTGGTCTCTCTTTTTTTTTTTTTGGTGTAACTTTTGGAGTTGTGAATTGTTGTTTGGAGTGTGGTAGAATTGAGTTTCTTGGCTATTTTGGCAAAAAATGCTAGCTTTTTGATGTTCTAGTTCTACAATGACCACCTTTCTATAACCATTTGAATGGTCTACCAACCTTTATGACTTTTTACATAAGTTCTTATTTCAGATTACATTTGTTTCGCCATTTTACTTTCCACCGAACAAATTTTGGTCATTCACAAAGATCTTTAGTTAATATATTCCATAATGCTCTTGAACTAGGTATAGACCATCTGAAGCTGGACGGTTTAGCGTCCAAGGTTCTTGATACCACTAAGATGGTGCACTAAATATATATCTCAGCAAAATTTTAAAAATGATGGATTCTCATATTAAGAACTACTTAGTAGGCAAGATTTACTTTCTTTATTAATGAAAGTAAAAAAAAGGCACAAGAACTGTAACTAAAATAATAATGCAATGATCAATTAAATATGAAGAGACTAATAAAAAATATGAATCACATAGATCTGCAAATTATTAAAAATTTTCCATCATAATTAAAATTTCAGTTAATATCACATTTGAGCAAAATTAAGTACTCCAACAAGCAATATATATATATATATATATATATATATATTATATATATATATATATATATATATATATATATATATATATATATTTGAAAAGATAATAACAACAACATTAAGCCTTTATCCCATTAAGTGGGGTCGGCAACATGAATTTTTTTTCTCCATGATGTCTTGTAAAGAGTCAAATTCATATTCAAATCTAATAAACAAAGGTCATTTTTAATACTTTCTAACAAAGTCTTTTTAGGTCAACCTCTATCTTTCTTAATATAGTCCAAATCTAATAAATCTACTCTCCTAACTGGATCATCGAAAGGCCTATGTTGTATGTAATCAAACCATTTAAGGCGACTCTCTTTAAAAATATCGGTCATTGGAGGCTACTCCAACCTTATCACATATATACTCGTTTTAAATTATGTCTGTAAGTGTAAAGACACTTATCCACTTGAGCATCCTCATCTTTGCAACAGTAAACTTAATTTGCTTCTCTTTTAATGACCAATATCCTACATCATAAAGCATTGCTGGTCTCACCACCATCTTATAGAATATTCACTTTAGTTTAAGGAGTACGTTTTTTCCGTCACACAACATGTTTGATGCATTCCATCACTTCAACCATCTAATTTGAATTCTACTAATAATATCCTCATCTATTTCACCAACATTTTGAACAATAGACCCAAGATATTTAAAAAGTGTACTTTTTAATGACTTGATCGTCCAACATCACAATCCCTCCACTAGATCTATTACTACTAAAATTGCACTTAGGTTTTAGATCTCTGCTCAAATGAAAATCTTTGGACTCAGGTTGACCTCCAAAAACAGAGAAGAAAAAGTTCATCAAAATCAAGAAAATTCAAGTATCACACCACTACAAGGAGATGACTTATTCTAAAATTAAGTAGTTACACATGGTATTGTAGCCTTTGAACGTTGTTATTGAATTTTTTTGGGAGCAAATTTCTTTAGGGAATAATTTAGAATTTCATGTATGGATCACACAGATTGTTCTTCAAGAAAATTGATAGCTTGAAGTATCTCTGCATGTTGAAGATGCTGAAATGTTGTTGTTTTTTTTCTTTCTTTTGTTTTTGTTAAATTCACAGTACACGACCATGCAAAATAAATATATTTCTGCTAAAATAGAAATTCTGCTGCTGCTATAGTTAAGACTTAAGAGTTCACACTTCCTAACAGCGAAAAGTGATTTTGTGCCACAGACTACAAGGCATAGTTGCTTCATTGTCCCGAATGCCGACTTTTCGACGGAGATTCAACAATTTGGTAAAGGATTTATATGTGTACGCCATAGAAACAGGTAAATTGAGCTGGAACGATATCGAGTCCAAAACTAGAAGCAAGATAGGTAGGGATCTTGAGGAAAGGAAAAAGAACAACATAAATCTAGAAAGAGCAAGCAAATCACTTCCACCACCTGATAATTCTGAGTTTGTCTAACCGGTTTTGTTATTGCTGGCATCTCTCTCTTGTGTAGCAACTCGCTGTGCTCTTTGTTTTTATTTTCTTATGATGTCAGGATTATGCCAGTATTAAACAGCAGAAAGTAGGTCTTTTAGCAAGAAGACAAGAGATGAGATGGGAGAAAACTATAGAAAGCAAATGAGTGATTATTTCTATCACACTATCTATTATTTAGATTTTTTTTTACATGTGTGATGCCTAATGAATATTTAGGCTTTGTTTGGAAGCAGTTTTTTAGTATAATTTGTTTTTTAAATTTTTGTACTATAAAGTTGCTTCATAAAGATTACATGCACGGGTTTATAGGAGTGTGAGTCAAGTCGACTCATGAGTTGGCTCGGGCTCATCTCAATAAATGGCTCGTGACTGAGCTTGATGAGCTAACGAGCCAAGCTTAAGCTAGTCGTAACTTGACTTGTTAGCTTGCGAGCCAGATTATTTAGAAAATATTAATATAAAATATGTTTAAAATATATTAGGATTTAAAATTTTAAGTATAAAATTATTGAAAAAATGTTTAAAAATTATATTCATTTCTTTATATTAAGTGATTATAATTATTATTAAATAATTTTTCATTATTTTTATCATTTTATTATCATAATGATTTAAACCTTAATCCTTTTCTCTCTTTCATAATAAATGAGCTGGCTTGTGATCTGACTCTAACTCGTTGGATAAAACTCAAGCTTGAATTAGATTAATTAATTAAGCTCAAGTTAGGAGTGATTTGAGCTTGACTCAATTTATTTACACCCCTAGTTTTGTATCATAAAATAGTTAGTCATTAATGATATAACTAACTAAATAAGGAGTTTATTGATTATCAATAAGGTATTATTGATATATCATCAAAAATTATCTTGATCGAGCATGAATCTTGAGGCAAAATTAAGCCGAAAATTTAAAGAATTAAATTTGGGATCACATGAACTCCGATTTCAGTGAACTTATAGTCAAACTGAGCGTCTCAGAAATACGAACTCAACAACACCAAAATCGACTCAATCTGAGCTCACATGAGTCCAAATCAAGCACCCGAAGTGCTATTGGAAAGTTCAAACCACAATTTGAGTTACCAAATGGTTTCCAAATATGACGTTCTTATAGTCGAATCGAGCGGCTCGAGGAGACGAATCCAACAAGCTCAAGATCGTAGAATTCCAACATCATTAAGACCATCAAATATCTTACGAACGGCACATGATCAAGTGATTAAATATCGGCCATCCATCCGACCACTCCCTATTTACCCCTGATCTCTCACCTATTTACAAGGCATGCCACTCCAGAATATCTATAAATAGACCCCTCATTTCTCATGAGAGGGGACCTAAGCAAGAAGAAGAAGAGAAGAAGAAGAAGAAGAGAAGAAGATTAGGAGGGAAGAAACTCCTCGACCACTGACGCCGGAATTCTGCTCGACGCCCGAGTGACGCCGGAATTCTGCTCGACGCCCGAGTGACGCCGGAATTCTGCTCGACGCCCGAGTGACATCGGAATTCTGCCCGATTTCTAAGTGACATCGGAATTCTAAGTGACATTTGAATTCAGCTTGAATACACAACTTGTTTGTAATCGAATTTCAATCCAGAAATGTAGCATTGTAATCTGATCGTACTAAATTTTAAGGACGAGACATCCTCTTGTACCTTAAACAAACACTAGTGGAATTATTTCAACTGGGCCTGACCTCGTGATTTTTTTCCTTTCCAGGGTTTTCCGCGTAAAAATCCTAGTGTTATTATTTCTCCTCTGTGTTTGTGCTAGATATTCGTACAACGCTGAGATAAGAATTTTTTAACTCTATCGCCCCGTATATTCTAGTCCGCAACAATTATTATTGACAAATTTGATTTATTTGTTAATAATTAGAAGTTATTAGGATAAACTTCAATATAGTCACTAGATTATTTGTATATGATGTTGGGGAGATGAGGAGTAAACATCAAAATGATGAAAGAAATAAGAAAGTAAAAGCATCGAAAAAAATAAAGGACATCAAAATTTGACGTAGAAAAATTCAAAATAGGGAAAAAATTCACGAAGACACTCTACACCAAAAAATTCATTATGAAAATTCGGAGAAATAAGTACAAATCTCTCTCTCTCTTTCTCTCTCTCTCTCCTTGCTTCTCTTCTCATATACACCGTTCTCAATGTCTACATACTTAAAATACAAGAGAAAGCTAAGTAAAATAACCCCAAGGGACACAACCCTTTAGAAAAAAGAGAAAGAAAACCGCGTCCGTCTCGTGTCATTGCGTCGCTCAAACATTTGTTTTGATTTGTTGTGGCACCATATCTATAATGTGGCGTCATATCTATACTGTTGCAGCATTCTAGTCTCTGTCGTTTAGTGCTAGGGCGCTCAGGTGCGCAGCGCCGGGGTGCTATACTCTTTGCACCTGAACCCAAGCAGGGGGTAACCTCTGCACCCCTCGCGAACACGACAAACTTTGAGGTCCAATACAACAAAAAAACCATTTTGATCAACACAATCATATTCCACACATAATAATCTCCCACTTGGAGCTGATTATAATCAATCATTCTTTCGATCTGTAACACCACTCATAATACTGATAATGTGGCTCAACTCTGCTCTTATCCTCCATGAAGACCAACTGAAGCTACACATAGCTTCAATTTATCAATTATCACAGTCTTCATCAACATGTCTACAAGATTCTTGATCGTGTGTATCTTCTCCAAAGATAAATGACCATCTTCCAAAAGTGACCTGATGAAATAATACCAAACTTGATGTGCTTCGTCCTAGCATAGAATGCAGCCTTCTTGGCTAGATGAATAACACTTATGCTGCCACTATGCAACTTCCTATTCATTTGCCCCTTGCCAAGTTCTATCAAGAAACTTTGCAACAAAATCATCTCAATGATAGCAATGCACTTTGCTTCTAGGTTGAGAGCATAACAATCTTTTGTAACTTAAAAACCTAACTAACTCCAGTCTTTCCCAAAGTGAAGATATAACCTGTTGTGCTTCTTTTGCCATCAAGATCTCCAACAAGATTAGAATCTACATAACTCTGTAGATCAATCCTTGCACTAAAGCAAATAACTTTGTTAACTAATCCTCTCAAGTACCTAAGAATCCACTTAATCTCCTCCCAATAAAGTTTGCCTAGGTCACTCATAAATTTACTGACAAATCTTACTGCATATGCTATATCAGATCTTGTGCATATCATAACATACATTAAACTTCTAACTACTGAAGCATGTAGAGTCTTCTTCATCAGTTCTTCCTTTGCTTTAAATTTAGGTGATTATTCCTTGGATAACTAAAAGTGATTACCCAAGGGAGTGCAAATTAGTTTTGTCTCTCTCATGTTGAATCTCTGAAGCACCTTTTCAACATATGGCCTGAGACAATTTCAATATACATGCATTTCTATCCTTATTGATTCTCATATCAAGAATTTTTTTGTTGGGCCCAAATCTTTCATTTCAAACTCATTTGATAATTATTTTTTCAGATATCTTATTTTCTCCATATCTAAACCTACAAACAGCATGTCATCCACATACAAAAGCAGAATAATATAACAATGATGTAAATATTAAAAAAAATAATAGTGGTTTGTTTGGCACTTTGTGTACCTATTATCTAACATAAAATTGTCAAATCTTCTATACTACTATTTTGGTGCTTTCTTCAGTCCATATAAGATCCTCTTGAGCCAACATCTAGCTCTTTATTGCTCGTGATCACATATCCCTAAGGTTGCACCATGTATGACTCTTCATCAAGGTCACCATGAAAAAATACTGTCTTTACATCCATCTGTTATAGATGTAAATCCTCCATTAGTACCATGCTCATTACAACTTTGATTATAGTCATCTTCACCACAGGAGAGAAAATTTCAGTGAAGTCCACTCCTTCCCTCAGCTGAAAACCTTTAACTACAAGCCTGGCCTTATAGCGCTTGCTACCATCAAGTTCTTCTTTCAGCCTATAAACCCAGTTGTTTAGCAGTGACCTCTTGCCATCTGGAAGCTCTGTTAACTCCCAAGTCTAATTCAATTCAAGTGAACATATCTTATCATCCATTACTTGCTCCCACTTTTTTTAATCTTCAACTTGAATGGCTTCCTCATAGCATTCTAGTTCCACTATGTGTCAGCAATAGATAGTACAAGGAGAACACCTTTGTACTGGTCTTGAGATTCTGTTAGATCTCCTAATTTCAATAGAAGGAGTCTGAGGTACTCTCTTTGCTTCATCAGCTTTATCTTCTTGATCATCATCATCCTCTATCTCAATATATTTGGAAGAATCTTTAGGAGTCCCATTTTTATCATTGTTTGTTTCAATTTCATTGAATTTAATATATCCGCTCCTTATGAACTTCTCTTTATGATAATCCCAAATTTTGTAGCTAAATCACTACAGGAAAATCGTCAATTACCGGCGGCCTATTTTTCAGCGGCTTTCCGGCAGAATAATTTTTCAAAAATGATTTCGGCGGTTTTCCAACGGTTTTATTTTCAGCGATTTTTCCGGCGACTTTTCCAGCTTTTCCGACGACTTTTCTTTATTAATTAATAATTTTAGTTTATTTTAATTAATTGATAATTTAATTTAATTAATTATTAATTTATTTTAATTAATTATTAATTTAATAACTTAATGTAATTATTTATTAATAAAATAACATATTTAATTAATTATTAATTTTATTTTTTTATTAATTTTTAATCATAATTTTAGTATGATATAGTTTAAATAAATTATAATATGAAATATAACACATTTTCCCTCTTTGCATAATGGTTTGGACTTAGCATAACAGAGTGGACTCGGTTAGAATCCCGCACAGGGCGTGTAGGCGGGCAGCACTCTCGGGCAGTGGGGGCTTGGAGGGAGCTCGGGCGGGCAGTGTAGGCAGGCGGGCGGGTTGGCAGTAGACAGGGCGGGAGCTTGTCGGGCAGGGCGGGAGATTGAGCGTGGAGCGGGTAGCTCATCTTAGGTTGGGCGGGCAGCTAGCGCGGGAAAGCCACCTGCTGGGCAGCCGGGCAAGGCTGGGGTTCCTAGGCAGCACATTTTTTTAATTAAATTTTTAATTATTTCTTGCGGCTTTTTTCCACCGGAAAACCGTCGGTAATATTTGCTGCCGAAAATATTTTTCCGGTTCCTATTTTTCCAGCGGAAAATTTGTCGTCGGAAAGCTGCAAAAAATTTATGAAACCATCGAAATAAAGATCATTTTCCGCCAGAAAAAGCCACCAGAAGTAATTGATTTTCATGTAGTGAATTAATCTGAGTCATATCTAATAAATGTACACTTGATAGATCTTGGATCAAGCTTACTCCTAGATCCTGCATCAATATAAACATAAAATGAATAACCAAAAATTTTGAGGTGGGATAAATTAACCTTCTTTTCTCTCCGGGCTTTCTTAGGTAACCCCTCATTCAGAGGAACTGAAGGACCACAATTGATAAGTTAAACTGTTGTATTCACTACCCCTGCTCATAACTATTTGGGTAGACTTGTATGTAACCTCATGGTCCTGGCATGCTTAGTGATAGTTCTATTCATGTGCTTTGTAACACCATTATGCTGTGGTGTTCTTGGAATAATGAACTCATGCCTAATGCCATTCAAAGCACAATACTCCTTGAATTCCTTATTATGATACTCACCACCATTATCTGATCTGAGACACTTGAGCTTTAGACTTATCTTAAGCTTAACCATGACCTTCCACTTCTTAAAAACATAAAACACGTCTGACTTGTGTTTTAAGAAGTACACCTATGCATTCCTACTATAATCATCAATAAATGTGACAAAATATAAAGATCCTCCCATAGAAGTAACTTGAGCATGACCCCATACATTAGTATGCACTAACTCCAACATGTTTGATTTGACATTTGAACCATTATTTGAAAAACTCACCTTATGTTGCTTGTCATATACACAGTCTTCACAAAAATCTAAATCTATATATTTTAAACAATGAGGCTTTTCTTTAGTAAGAAGTGAATACATACATTTCTTACTCATATGGCCAAGCCTTCAATGCTAAAGACCTCCATCAACATATAAATATGCAACACCAATAGATTCTGCTCTTCTATTAATAACATATAGGGTGCCTTCAATACTACCATGAGCTACAACTATCGCCCCTTTTGTCACTTTCCTCATATCTCCCATGAATGAAGTCACATGACCTTAGTTTGCAAGCTAACTCATAAAAACTAAACTTCTCTTCAAACAAGAAACATGCCTAATATTCTTGAGTGTTCAAATTGACCAATCCGACATTCTGATAACAACATCTCCCTGTCCAAAAAAGTTGCGGGGCTTGTTGTCCCCGAGATACACTTTACCCAAATCACTTTGAGTACAGTTCTTGAATTTCTCCTTGTTAGGTGTTCCCCCATTGGGGTGTTGTCCAACATCTTAATATCGAATAGCTTCTTCGTCAAGAACACTTTATTTGAGGCCGATGGCTTCTTATAAATCTTAGTCAGTGCATTCAAGTGATTGATTGTAGTCTTTTCATTTACAATGTTGAATGCAACATATAAGGAAAGTGAAAGTCGTATCAAACCTAGTAGAGTCCGGTCAAGAACCTCCTATTCTTCCATAGTCATAGAATTCGACTTCTTGGTTATTCTTTCCAACGGTAAATACAACATGATATAACAAATCTTCAATTTGCATCTTCCAAATGTGAAGTTTAAACCATTGAACTTTTCAATCTTGTACCTTGCTTTGTCTGCCACTACCCTACCCCCACTCGATCTGAAAGACCTTAGTCTGATACTAGTTGCTAGGAGATGAGGAGTAAACACCACAACGACGAAACAAGCAAGAAAGTAAAAGCAACGAAAAAAGTAAAGGACACCAAGATTTAACGTAGGAAAACCCAAAATAGGGGAAAAAAGCCACGGAGCCACACCACACCTTGAAATCCACTATGAAATTTGGGAGAAAAAGTACAAATCTTATATATATATATATATATATATATATATCACACTCTCTCTCCTTGCTCTATTATCATATACACTATGCTCAATGTCTACATACTCAAAATACAAGAGAAAGACAAGTAAAATAACCCCAAGGGATGCAGCCCTTCGGAAAAATAAGAAAGAAAACCGTCCAACCCATCTCGTAGCGTTGCGGCACTCATACCTTTGTCTTGATATGCTATGGCGCCATATATATACCACTGCAGTGCTCTGCTATCCGTCGTTCAGTGTTGGGGCGCTCAGATACGCAACGCTGTGGCGCTCTGCTATTTGCATCCGAGCCCAATAAGGGGTAACCCCCCGTACCTCCCAGCGATACGGGGTCTGATACAACAAAACAACTAGATTCCCACATAACATATGACCAATCTAATCATGATGATCATGTTGTTTTAATTTACTCCATTGATTATACAAAATATATTCAAAATGATCATTTTGGGATTAAATTAGATCAATCTTGTATAATAATGATATTAAATTTTGATCAACTTAATAACACAATTGTAATATTAGGAATCATTTTGAATCACTTTTATATAATCGTTGCCTCCTTTGAGTATAGAAGGCAAGTGTGAGCTAAAGATTATGGGTTAGCTGTCGCGAGGTTCCACTGAGAGATTAGCTATACCACCAAGGGTCTGTTAAGGGGGTGACAATGGATAGATTCCCCGTCCGCCCCCCGCCCCCCCCCCCCCCCCCCCCAAAAAAAAAATAAAGAATCATTTAAAAAGTGTGGATAAGCTAAGACTTTGTTTGGGACGGTTTTTTTTACTATTTTTAAAAAACAACTTTTTAACACAAAATTTTTATTTTGTACTAGAAAGCTGCTTTAAGAAACAGAAATAATAATTTAAGATAGCTTTCTTATTATTTTCTAAAGTTGTTTTATAGTACATAATTTTTATTCTTCATTTGAGATAGTTTTTTTACTGCGTTTTAAAACAAATTTCTAATACAAAAAAATTTAGTTCAAAAAATTTTTATGCTAAAAAGGAGCATGCTAGCCCTCAAATAGTGATAGTGAACAAGAAATTAAGCAAATACATATAAAATAAAAGTGAAAATCACACCAACTTTAGTATAAATATCACGGTTGTGAAAATCGGGCCGGACGTTCAACCAAAAATATGAGAGGTTTAAGATTTAATGGGTTGATTGAGGTTGAATTGAATGGCATAATAAATATTATAATTATTTAAATAAAAATAAATAATATAATAATTATATAATGATATAAATTTGTGACTAAAAATAAATTTAGTTTATATGTAAACTTATAAATTTAATATAAATTCTTACTAATTTATGCTAAATTTAATATAAATTATTCTTAATTTATGTTATCCATTTAGAAAATTTTATCATCATAAATAATATATTAAATTCACATTACAATTTTGCATATATTATTTAAAATTAATAAATAGATAAAAATTAATTTTTAATGATGTATATTTGAAAAAATAAAATATAAATAGATAAACAATTAAATATAATTAACCAACAAAATAAATATTAATCTCATTATTAAAAAATCTACTATATTTTGAAGTTGAAAATTTCAAATAAGTTATTTAGTCTCAAATCATTTGGGAGCTTTGTATTGTTTTATTTATATAGCTTTTCTTATTTTCATGAGTTAAGAGCTCACATGAGATGGTAGGATTATATGAGTATGTTTTGTTGATGCTTATTTGATAAATAATCATCACAAAAATTTAGGCTCATAATAAAATAAAATGTTTTATATTTAAATTAATTTATTAAATTTAATATTTAATTAAAGATTTCATAACAAATTAATTTATTTAAATAAGATATGAATTGAACCGTCCGATTCTTAAAAGTTGAGATCGATTGATTGGTTGGCCGGTTGAACTGGCAGTTCAAACTAGTTTGATATTGTGCAAATTTTTCAGGTGGACCGAACCAACTATATGACCGATTCATAGTTGAACATGTCGAGTCAACCAGTCCTTTCTGGTTTTCAAAACTATAATAAATACATTAATTATATCAATAATAATTATTACTCATTAGAATTTTGTGAATACATAGTAATACTATCTTTAAGTTCAAACAAATCACATGCACTTTATAAAGTTCAAACAAATACATAGCTCTTTTCAATTTTCTCTGGTGGGTTTTTTTCCCTCACACCGCCCTAGTTTGGATTCTATATGTTATTTTTTCTTTGACCTGAAACTCTTGACTGAATTCTCGGTGACCTTACTGGATGCAACTCATGTGTTGATTAAATTGTCTAACGATATGGATTATAATAGAGTTTTTTGCCATCGTTGCTATCTGGTTTTCAATTGCTTCATGAAAATTATTAAATGGTTGCACAACCTTGATATCGGTGTGGAATATCCGATTATTCCCATCTGGGTCTCTTTCCCTAATTTTTGGGCTCACCTTTTCGCTCCCAAAATCCTTCATGCGTTGGGTTCTTTATTTGGTTGCCCCTTTAAAATTGATTATGTTACTTCTGTTGGTTTGCAGCCTTCTTTAGCACGTGTTTTGGTGGAATTAGACATAACTAAAACCTATCCTGATAAAGTTTGGTTGGGGTCTGAGCAATTGGGTTATGTTCAACATGTTCAAATGGAGGTGTTTCCACATTTATGTGAGCTTTGTAAGGCCATTGGGCACAAGCGGGGTGAGTGTCGTTCTTCTTCTTCTGTCCCTAATACGGTTCTTCTGTCGAAGCCTTCTTTTCCTAATCAGGTTGGTGTTGTTGGTGTGGATACTATTGAGGATGCTGCTTTTGGGGATGTGGTCTCGGTTCAGGGTGTTGGCCTTGAGCTTGATACTATCCAGTGTTTGGTTGCGGGTGATCATAGGCTGTCTCCTAATGTCCCTGTTTACGCTCATACTAATTGTGTTACTCCTGCTAGCCCTATTTCTAATTTAGCTCCAGTGGATTCTATGGTTGGGGCTTTGCCTCCTGTTACTGAGGTCGATTTTTTGGGTGATGTTGTGAATGGATTACCTACTGCCTCTAATGGCCTGGGTATTGTCTCTCCTGGCCCTATGGTTGTCCCTTCTAATGATGAACTTGGGACTTCTGTTGTTAAAACTGTCGAGCCTATTGATAATGCTTTTGTTATTAATTGTCTGTTTGTTTTTGAGGGTGCTCTGGATTGGGTCTTGCCTGCTATTCAGGGTGTTCGGGGTTCTGCTAGTGAAGGTGGTTTGTTGGGTTGTGAAGTTAACTCGCTTCCTGTTTTAAATGATGTGGCTGCTGTCCCGTGTGTTTTAATTGGATCTATTGATCCTTCAGTGGCTGTTGAGCATTCGGTTTCTTTTAACTCCCCTAAGCTTTTGTCCCCTGGGTGTCAGGTGTTTTGTTCTTCGGTTAATTTGGGAGTGGATAATTTGGCTACTCATGCTGATGCTTAGGGGTGTCAATTTCGGGTCACGGGTCGGGTTCGGGTCGAACCCGGAACTGACCCGGGTTCAATCGGGTCGACCCTAACCTGACCCGGGTAGGCAAACGGGTCGAAATCCTGGACCCGAACCCGACCCGCTTCGGGTTCGGGTCAACCCGACACGACCCGGGCAGCGGCGCGGGTTCGCGATTTCGCTGCGCCAGCGGGTTCGGCATTTCGGCGGACGGCGGTTCGCAGCGTGACGGGACGGCGGGCCGACGAGCAGCAGCGAGTGGGGCGGGCCGGCGGGCAGCGACAGGGGGACGGCGGGCCGGCGAGCAGCAGCGGTCAGCGGGCAGCTGTGCGGCAGGCAGCGGCGCGGAGGGCAGCAGCGGTCAAGGCAGGCAGTTCCGCGCGGGCACGGGCACGGGCACGGGCAGCGGCAGCGGCATGACGGCCGGCGGCAGCGGCGCGGCGGGCCAGCGGCGCAGACGCGGGTCAGACTCGGACTCCGCGTGACAGCGGCTGACGCGATGCGACTCACGAAGCGACGCGGGTCAGACTCGGACTCCACGCGGGCAGCTTCGGTCAGCCCCGGTCAGGGCGGGCAGCGGGTCATTTCGGGTCATTTCCGGGTTTCCGGGTCAACCCGAACCCGACCCGATTTTTCAAACTGGTCGAAAACTCGAACCCGAACCCGAAATTTTCGGGTCGGGTTTTCGTGTCGTGTCAAATATTGACAGCCCTACTGATGCTGGTATGGTCAGCAATTCAAACATTGTTAATATTCCTATTTCGGTGGTTCCTAATGCTAAAATGCTCGATCATGTGGCGATGAATGGTAAACAATCTGTTTTACGTCCTACATAATGGTTAACTTTAGTGGATTCTCCTTCTAATGGAGATGATGAAGATGTTTATGTGAGTGAGGATGAAATTCTTGTTCGTTCTTTTGGGAGGAAGCGGGGAGGCAGAGCTAATAGGCGTGGAAGGATGTAATGCCTTTGGACTTTTTTTTGTGTGTGTGTGTGGCTATTGCTCTTTGGAGTCTGCTAGGTGGTTGGTTTTGGTTGTCTTTGCTGGTTGGATTATTATTTGGTTCTTAGTACTATCGGTGTGATTTTTGATGTTGGATTGGACGATGACGAGGAGACCCCTGCAAACCCTTTATGGCTAAGCTGGCTGGCAACCTGGGTACCTCGACTTTGGTTGGATTGCGCTCAGTGTCTTCTACCTATGGATGGTCCGTGCTTGACTATTAAGCTGGTGTTGGGGGTCTCCGTCCAGAGTCTTCCAGAATGGCTTGTTGAAAAATGCAAGCATATGATGTTGAACCCTAAGATCTCGCTACCACAAATGTAAGACAAATTAAAATCAAATATAGTCATAATATTTTGGGTTGTTAAATGATGCCGTCTAATATATGCTACTTATTCTTCAATAGGGATAAGGGCATTTACATATGTCATCAATTTCCCAAATATAATCATTTAAAAATAAAATGTAATACAACTAGATATTGGAGCAAACATTTTGCTATTTGTTGCGGGCTAGAATATACGCGGCGGTAGAGTTTGTAAATTCATGTATAAGCATTGTACGAATATTCAGCACACATACAGAAAAAAGAATGAACACCAGTATTTTTACGTGGAAAACCCGGAAGAGGGAAAAAACCACGGGGTCACGCCCAGTTGAAATAATTCCACTAGTGTTTGTTTAAAGTACAAAGACCGATTCGTCTCACAAGTTGAGACAATCAGTTTACAATCAGCTTCTAACAAAGTTACAAAGTTCTGCAAAATCCCGTCGTTTCCTGAAAATCCGACAGAGTTCCAGCGTATTCAGGCGGCGAGAAGAGTTCCGGCGGTGATCGAGGAGGAGAGGATTCTCCCTTTCCCCTGTCTCTTCTTCTTCCCTTCTTCTTCTCTCTATTCACTTCAGTCCCCTTTGTGAAGAATGAGGGCTTTATTTATAGTTTTTCTGGAGTGACATAGCTCGTAAATAGTCGTGAGATCAGGAGCGAATAGGGAATGGTCGAATGGATGGCCGATATTGAATCCTACGATCGTGTACCATTCGTTTGGACATTTGAAGGCCTTAGTGATGTCGGAATTCGGCGATCTTGGGCTCGTTGGATTCATCTCTTCGAGCCGCTCGATTCGAGTATAAGCTCGATAAATCGGAGACTGTTTGGTAACTCAAATTGTGGTTTGAACCTTCCAACAGCGCTTCGGGTCCTTGATTAGGACCCATTTGGGCTCGGATTGGGTTGAATTTAGTGTCGTTGGGTTCGTATTTCCGAGACGCTCAGTTTGACTGTAAGCTCGCTGAAATCGGAGTTCGAATGCTCTTCATTTTAATTTTTGAAGTTTTCGGTTCGATTTTGCCTCGAGATTCGTGCTTGATCAAGATAATTTTTTGAAAATATATCACTATTATAGACCACAATAATCATGGAGCAAACATATTACTATTACTAATATATTATATAATTGTATGAGGGCTAAAAGATCATTATTTTTCCCATTATCCTCCTCAGTATCATCATAATAAAAATCAGACACCTCTGACAACACTAAGAAATCTACAATATATACAATAAATCTAATGAGTTTTCATCGAACTTGTTAAGATGCATCATTCACATAGATAAATCCAATAATAACATAATAAAGAGAAAGAATAATAGGAATAGTAGAAAATAGAGCTAAGGCCCTGACACAAATTTTCAAAATCAGAAGGAAATTGAAACACCTCATGCTTTTTTAATGATTATGATGACACCATAAGCAAAACAACTGAATATATGACATACAATTGCAACAATAAAAACATAATCTCATCAAAAAAGCCCCTTTCTACACCTCTTGAAAGTTGAAACAATAAGATATAAGGCTTTTAATTTTGGTTGAAGTTAGAACAAATTTTGTTTATGAACTATTCTTAAAATCCATAATTTTCTTTTGATAAAAAAATGGTTGTTGAAACTAAAATAATAATGAATATATCACATAGCCTCAAGCAATTCACGCCACTCCTGAAATTTATCTGCAATAACAAAATAATCAGCAACGATTCCAATCAAACATTTAAGAATTCCCAAAAAAGCTACTACAGAAAGATAACGAGAGTTCTTATCTCCATTAACTGGCTAGTTCCTAAGCAGTGGCGGGGGGACTTCTAAGAAAATAAAATATATATATATAAAATAAAATTTAAAAAAAGTTATTATATTGCAATGAAAATTAAAAGCTTTGCATTCTATCTTAAATCTTCTGATAATGTTGCATTACAACTTATTTTGGAACTAAATCAAATACTTCTTTATCAATATATGACACTGGATAGTCGTTGAGCCAATCATCACCCATTTTGATGGGTAATCTATGTTTAACCATTTTTATTGCAGAAAATGTTCTCTCAGCTATAGCGGTGGCAATGAACAAAGTTAATGCTAAAATAATAAACTATTGAACTAAGGGGTACATAGTATTTTTTTTCCTCAATAAATTATTTTGAAAGATCAACAATGTTATCCAAAGAGGAAAACTCCTCATTTGTACACATATCAAGAATGTATTTGGATAGCTGGTTCTCTAGAGCCACAAGTTCAACTATAAAAAAATCTGCTGAATATAACTATGGAAGTTGAATTAATTTCTCCTTATTATAAGCAAAATAAGTTACTTAGATTTAGACATGATATACAAAGAAGCAATTCAATACTAGATTTGAAGAATCTATTATTTGGCTCTTAAAGTTGCATATCAATAAAAGTGTAAAAGAATTCCACACTATAATGATGTAAATTGGTTACATCATCATTTCTACGTGTTGATCGTCGATGAGCTTTGAATGCAAAACTCATAATAGGAACACATGAGACTCCGTCATATCCTTGACTTCGAATCCTATATATACTCAATGAGTGTTTTGCAAGTATATATCTTAAATGGATGCTTTTAAGGCAATTGCATTATATTAGTCGATGCAACATGTTTAATGTATATAAACCTTTCAATAACTTTTCCTAAATTATCCACATATCTCAATACAACAACCAGTTGTTTTTTTGTAGAAACATCAAGAGATTCATTAACTATAATGACATTGTAGGAGCAACCAATATCTTTCATGATTGATATCAAGGTTTTTGCAATTACAACATAATAAAATTCTTTCTAAACGTTCGGTGAAGTTAACTTCAAAATTTAGCTTGAATATGCAAATAAAATTTTCTTAATTTCTTCATTATGATTACCTGAGAAATAGAATAACTCCAAATAGAAATTGCAATGAAAATAAAAAAATATATAAAAAACAAAATTCAAACAAGTTATTATATTACAATGAAAATTACAAGTTTGCATTCTATTTTGTATTTTTTTGATAATATTGCATTATAACTTCATTTGGAATTAAATGAAATGTTTCTTTCTCAATATATGATAATAGACAGTCGTTGAGCTAATCATCACCCATTTTACTTATAATCTATGTTTAACAAATTTTATTATAAAAAATGTTTTATTCACTGTAGCGGTGGCAACGAACAAAATTAATGCTAAAATAAAAAGTCGGTGAACTAAGGGATACATAATATCTTATTTAACCTTAACAAATTGTTTTTCAATATCAATAATGATATCCAAAGATGAGAACTCATTGTTTGTACGCATATTAAAAATGTATGTGGATAGCTGATTCTCTAGAGTCATAAGTTCAACTATAGAAATATCTGTTGAATATAGTTTTGCAAGTTGAATTGATTTCTCCTTTTCATAAACTGAGAATGAGTTACTTGAATTTAGACACAATATATAAAGAAGCAATTCAGTACAAGATTTAGAGAATCTATTATTCGGCTGTTAAAGTTGCATATTAATAACAATGTACAAGAATTCCACGCGATAATGATTTAAATTTGTTACATCATCATTTCTGCATGTTGATCGCCGGCGAGCTTTGAATGTAGAACTTATAACAGGAACAAATTAGACTCCGTCATATCCTTGACCTCAGAACCTATGTATACTTAATGAGTGTTTCACAAGTATATCTTTAATGGCTGCTTTATGGCAATTGCTTTAGTCGATGCGACATTCTTAATGCATATAAACCTTTCAATAACTTGTCCTAATTTATCAATATAGCTCACTGCAAAAACTAGTTGTTCCTTTGTAGAAACATCATGAGATTCATCAACTATAACGACATAGTAGAAGCCACTAATATCTTTCATGATTGATATCAAGATTTCTACAGCTACAACATAACAAATTTTTTTCTAGACCTTTGGTGAAGTTAACTTCAAATTTGAGCTAGAATTTGTAGATGAAACTTTCTTAATTTCATCATTATGATTAGCAAGGAAATATAATAGCTCCAAATAATTTTCTCAATTCTCTGATCTGGATGACTCATTATGCCCACAGAATGATAATTCTAGACATAATAGAAATCGAACACAATCTATTGTAGCAGTCAACATAACCCTATAATCTTTTTTGTTTCTCTCATCTTTTCTCAACCATAGAACAAGAAGACTTTGTTCTTGAGTCTTCGTCAGATCTTCACACTTATGCTAGCCTTATTATGTGAACTATTATGATCTTCAACGTGACTTAACAATTTTTCCTTTTTCTTTCAATTTTTGAACCCTTCCCTAATAAATGAGTCTTCCCCACCTTGTACTGTAATAGTTTTATCTTAAGGTTTGAACAAGTAGCAATACAAACAAAAAGCAATATTTTTTTTGCACGTGGTATTCTAACCAATTAGGATATTCCTCAAATCATTTTGGATTAAATCTACGTGCAACATTGCCAAATACAGCTTGAGGGAATTGATGACTTTTCAGCTGATGGGGTCCCTTCAATAGATATGCTCTACAAATTTTATCTCTTTCATTTATATCGTAACACCAAGTTGAAGGTCGAAGTCCAAGATTAGCTGGGAGATTATTAATAATAATCTTCAAACGTTCTTTCCTTTTTAAATAATGTTCTATTTGATATATCCTCTAAAAAAATAGTGTTCATAAATTAATAGTTCATTATGTACAACAAAGAGAGTTAGTCTTTGAGAATGGCCAAAGAAATCCTTACATAATTTAGAAATCCTTATATAATTTAGAACACAATCTTGCAAACAAATTTAAGCATGCAAACATGTAGGTGTATATAAACTGAGAATTAGTCTTTGAGCAGGAAAATTAAAATAGTATCTTCCACCAAGAGGCATGCACATGGAGCTCTTCAAATAGCAGGAAAATCACTGCTACAAGAACTGACAAAATTAAACATGTAGGTAATAAATATCAAAACAAGATAAACTTGGGTAACTACCTACCATTACAAAAAGAAACAAATTCTTGCCAATGGAAAATAGGGAATAATAATTCCTCCAACTAAAACACAACCAAAAATAAAAGGCATTCCCAAAAGGAGACAAAAAAAGGAGCACGAAAAAGAGTAAAATAATAAGAAGAATCAGATGGCGGTGGAATCCATGAAATAAGACCATATAGGAAGCATTAACTATTATATTGCATATTATGCAGTGCCGAGAACCCAAAAGACAGCATTCCAAAGAGTAAAAAAAACGAGGGACGATTGGACGAATAAAAAGAGTATGAAAAAGATAGCTCAGATTATCGTTAAAAAGAAAAAAAAAGAAAGAAAGATAATGCAAATTTGTGTTCATCTACTAGCTCAGATTATCGTTAAAACGAGGGACATCTGGAATATTAATAGCTTTAGTGAATATGAGATATTGTATTGTCTTGTTTTTATACAAATAAATGGCAATGCTACTGCTTTAGGTATGGGTTAGTCGTTCTATTTTTTTCGAAAACTTGTGTAAAAATTGAAATTTAAAATAGGAGTACAATGGCTGAAGCATTAATATTCCAGATGACCAATAAATTTAACATTTCATAACATGGAATAAAATCCTAAGAAGATGAACACAATCATTTAAAAAAATTATATTGTAAGTTCATAAAAAACTTTACAAATAGTTAGCCTAAATTTATCATTTAACATATCAACAACTTTGAGAATTGTAAGTTGCAATATTGAAGAAATAATTATTTTATGTGCTTCAAATTCTAAATTATTCTCTATAAGAATCGTCTTCTCAACCACCAAATTTTTTCTCTACTAATAGACACACATATGAAAATCTCTCTTTGTTTTTATCTTGCATAAAATAGTAGCAAAATCATAGAATTCAACGGCTTCAAATATCTATGAGATTCTTGCAATCTCATCAAATACATCATAGATTGTGCATATTCTGTGGGCAGTAGTGGTTGTACTTATGGAACCGCCAATAAATTGTGCGACATCCATAATATCTACAAGTTGATTCATAATAACTTCTTCGGCCCTTGATCTTGATATTGTGGCCCTTTTTAGTTTGTCATGGGAAGGTCCATTTTGATGAGATCTTTGTGTGAAACCCATTATCATCTTCAGAGTCATTAGCAGATATATTATGGGATTCATCATTGAGGCTTGATTCCTCAAATGATGAATCTCTTTAACATTTTCTTAATCTAGGAGGCAGTACTCCAGAGTTAGCAACTCAAATATCATTGCTAGTTGTAATATATGTTTGAACATTTTATCCATCCTTTTTTCTAACTCGGCATGATTTCATTATATTGGAACTTCTTAGCAGTAGGGATTGCCTACAGAAAATTACTAGTTTAGACTTAGAATTTGTAAAAGTCTATGGAATTACGAATTTGAATTGAATTTTAAAGATGTAAACTTATAACTTTAGACCACTCATTAGCATCTATGATTTTTTTTAGTAGATTGTCATGAATCAAGTCTTTCTAAAACTTTCATTAATTCTTTAGTTGATCCCATTTAGGCTTCGTTTGAGACTACTTTTTTTATGCTTCTTAAAACAGCTTTCTTGTTCAAAAATTAAATTTTTGTACTAGGAAGCTGCTTTAAGAAGCAATAAGAAAGCCATCCCAAACGAAGCCTTAGTCTTTAATTATGTTCGATTATATGTATTTTCAGTTCCCGTTGAAATATTTCTTAAATTCATTCAGCAATCCTAACTAAAATGAGTAGTAGGCTTATTTCTAAATACTATTTATTTAATGTAGAGGTCACAATAAATTAAAATAATTTATATTTCTTATGTCTGTTAATTTCCCATATATTTGCTTAAGTAAAAAATAATCAGCATGTAGCTTGCAAAGGTATATTAGTAACAAAAAAATTTAAACACAAATCAATTGAAAATAAAACACAAACAAAACAATTATAAGGAAGCAAAAACAACACTATTCAAGAACATAAAATAAAACAGAATAGGCACCATTCATAGCTCAAATATCAATCAACTCATTAGCAAATTAATAGATAATCAACCGCAGGAAAATCAATCAATAATATTAAAACATTGAATTAAAAAACTAATAGCAACCAATAGAGAACACAGCCAAACCAGCACAGGAATATAGGAAGACAAACAGTTGTTTTTATAGATTAACATAAACATGCTTAAAAAAAATCTACTTACACAAACTTGATTGAGCTGCCCCAAACTTCTAAGCAATGCAACCAAAAAAAAAAAAAAAGGAACAAATTTAATCAATCGAAGATTTATAATAGATTTACTTGGGAGTTTTTTTAGGGTATATCTTTTTCTTCAGAACTAATAAAATTGGGGTTGAAGCATAAGTTCATTACAAATCCATAAATCAATTCGGTTCTAAGATAAAATAGATCTTATGGGCTCGAAATTGCTCTGAAAGTTGAGAGATCGAAATGCTGATAAGGATTACATGAGGTATAGCTGATGAAATTGAGGAAGCTCTTACAGATATGAATGCTAACTCCGACCACGACGCGTAGAGTAAAGACGACAGTGACTTGATTCATAGAATATCTCGTAGAATATCTAAATTGGCTTAAATCGAAATGCTAGACGAAGTAATGCTCAGAAGAGCTCGAGACGGTCGAGATCCGAATTTGGCTGGAAGTAGAAAGGAGAGGTGCAGTGGGGAAAAGTTATGGGGTAAGCATTTTGACATTTTGCCCTTGAAATCATGGGATCAAAGCAGCTTTTCTATTTTAAGTTAAAACGGCATTTTTAGAAATTTCTGATTTTTTTTTTGGACATTTAGGTCATTTAAGGCAAACGCACAAACACAACTCATACACAAAGACTCGAATCCAAGACCTCTTAGGTGGAAGCCTAAGCTCTCAACCAACAAGCCAAGGTGAGCTGTGTGGAATTTCTGCTTTAAAAGCATGTAGACAAACACTCAAAAAATTATTATTATTATTATTTTTTTGGGACCATTAGGGATCGAACATGGGTGCCGGGGGAGGAATTTTTTCGCTCAACCACTGAGCTGCCCCGCTCGTCCCTCAAAAATTTATTTTACTACTTTTTTTAGACCACCAAGCAATAAAAAAGCTGGGCCAAATGATCCCTTAGATCTGAAAAACATATTTAAGTATATTGACAATCACTCCCATGAGTGATTGAGCCTAATTTAACTATCTTCCTTCTTTCAAACATATTAAGAAATGATGTTTGGGGGCTTTTGGCCATGGCATGCTGCCATCTCCTGTTGGCCGCTGCTAACCTCCACCTCCCGTCAGCTATCATTACGATCTGTTGATGCTCGGAAAAAAAAATATTACGTGATGGACAGATTTCTCTGTTCGGACTCAAATCACGTGAAGACACCTATATTTTGATGAAAAGCTATTTCCGGACTCCCATGTAATAATCCTCCGATGCTTTCCACATTTTGTGGTTGCTAGCCCCCCTAAATTACATGAAATTAGAAATTGAGCATATAACCAAGTTGTGAAAACCGGACCTGACAACGAACCGGAAGGAGGAGAGGTTCACGGTTCGACCGGTCTAACCGGGGTCGAACCGGATGACGTAATAAATAATAAATATTATTAAAATTTAATAAAATTAACATAATAATAATGTTATCATTCAAAGTTTGAGATAAAAAATTAAATAAAAAAAATTATGAAACATAAAATTTATATAATTAAGTAAAAGAATTATTTTAAAATCTTACATAAAAGAAAAAAATTCTAAATCTCATAATTATAAGAATTTATACTTATAAAAATATGATAATTTTAATTTTAAATATTTTTCGAATTTTAAATTTAAATTAAATTTACTTATAACCATATAATTTAATATAAATACATATTTAATATAAATTTAATTCTAACATAAGTTTATAAATTTAATATAAATTATTCTTATTTTATATTATATGATTAAATATATTTTACAAGTTTATGTTGTATACCAAATTTCTTTTATAAATTTATATCTTAAATAATTAATAAATAATTAAATACATAAAATTATTAATGATAAATTATTTTTTATTGTGTATAAATAAATAAATTTTTATTATTAACTAATAAATAAGTATCATTTACATAAAAAATAATTAATTAAAAAATCTGTTTAAAAATAGTTTTTATATGCATTATATATGTTATGAGTTCATTCACATCTCAACTCTTTTCTTTAGTCCCACATCACTTGGAAAGACTTTCTTGCTAGTGTTTATATAACATGTTGAGTTTCCTTGTGTTAAGAGCTCACATGGTACCACCACTCTATGTGATATGCATCATGATGGTTTAGAGATAAATGTTTATAATAAAAGATATATTATTATTAATTAAATTTTTTAAATATATGTTAATTAATTTATTTAAAAAATATTTAAAATTCTTGGAATTTGAACTGGCCGGTTTGCCGGTTCTAGCCGATTAAGTCTGGTTCATTGCAGAGACGGTTTTAAGATTGAACCGGACTGGTCCTATGACCGGTTCATGATTGAACCGGTCGAACCGGCCGGTCCGATCCGGTTTTTAAAACATTGCATATAACCAAACAATCTCTATATGAAAAAAAACGCTAGAGAAGTAAGTGCAAGGAAACAGTTTGAAAAATATCTAAGATTAAAATTCAAAATTGAGATTAAAAATTGACGTTTCTTATAATTTTTTGTATGTTTATCTAATCCATTTATAATATATTCACAAAATCAATTTTATAATTTTGAATTTTAATTCTTACATCCGAGAATTTATTTATGCTTAAATCGATAAAATATAAGATTTAGGCTTCGTTTGATAAGGCTTTCTTATTGCTTCTTAAAGTAACTTGCTAGCACCAAATTTTCTAGTTCAAAAAATTTGTGCACTAAAAAGTTACTTTACAAAATGATAAGAAAGCTATCCCAAATGAAGCCTTAAATGTTGGTGGATATACTATAATGGAAGTATGTAATTTAGGAAAAGAAGAAGAACATGTTGCTGCCAATATCATAGTACCACTATAGATAAAGTAAAAATTTTCAAATATTAATGTCATAATAATTAAATATAAAAAATAATAATGTTTTTTTCATGAGATTTTCTTATTAGTTGTTATGTGCTATAAAATTGCATCGGTGGAATGTGTTTTATGTCTTAACTTTGAAAAAATCTAGCATAAAAAAAGTTGCAAGAGATTAGAAATTTTTTACTTGGAAAATTCAAGGAGGAAAAAATCATGAGGTTGGGCCAGTTGCAACAATATAGTACATAATTGGAGATGTAAGAATAATTCTTTCCTCATAGTTGAAGAGGATGAAATTATTTTCAATTGAGAACAATTAAATGATTTTTGTTACAAGGATTGTAGAATTTAGATGTCCATTAGTAGACAAATACAAACTCAACAATAGAGTTAGATATTGTCAGAAGTTTAGAGATGATGGCTGCGATTTTTGGAGGTGATTATTGATGGTGATAGCCAAAAAATATAAGAGAACACTTTAGTTCTCTCAGCTCTTGAACCTTATTTATAGCCTTATTGGAATGGACATTTTGGTAAATTTTGCAATAATCCAAAGCATTCCATCATACTGTCCAAATAGATTCCCTTGATTGTAAATCATTTATCAGACATTTGAATGCCTTAACGATTTCAGAATCAAGTGATTCTGGGCTCGTCTAATTCATTTTATCAATGTACTCGATCTGACAATATACATGCTATAATCATAAGTCATTTGAATAATCAATATATGTTTAGAAGTTTTCAAATATAATTTAACTATTTGATTTGAGCTCATTTGTAGTCGAATTAGATCATTTATAGTATTGATAAATTTTTCTGTCAAGAATTTTAGTTCGACTATAAATTTGCTGAAATTTAAGTTCGAATGAGCCTAAACTTAATTTTGAAATTTTCATTTAAATATTGCTTTGAGATTCATGTTGAGCATGTAGATTTTTAGTAGACATCATTTGCCTCACTATTTTCGGATGTTGAAGACTAATACATATAAAAATATATTTTGATTCTTAAAAAATATCGAGGCACAAAAATTATAATTTTGAAAAAATATAAGGCATGATCGCTCCCGAGACGTTAACGTGAACTTCTCCTCAGCGCTGTGAACATAGTAAAATATATGTTATTATAATTGCAACTTTTACTGAAGTCGGTGCGATAATTGGAGCAAAAATTACTGAAAATTTGGTTTTTAAAATCTTTACATTAGTCCAAATTAGATTAAAGAAACTTGTTAGGACTCAAAAAGTGCCAAAATTAAATCCATAATGTAAAAAATATCTTGAGGACCCAATAATGCTAAAATAGACTTGTCCAAGCTCAAAACTAGAACTGGATTGGAATAGATGCAAACCCTATAAACTTCTTTTTTGTTTTGTTCTAGAACCATTTTTAGAAAAATCTTTTTTTTCCTAAAATTTTTCTTCAAGAAACTTCTTTTTTTCTTCTAGAAACTTCCTCTTTTTTATTTCTTCAAGAAACCTCTCTCTCTCTCTCTCTCTCTCTCTCTCTCTCTCTCTCTCTCTCTCTCTCTCTCTCTCTCTCTCTCTCTCTCTCTCTCTCTCTCTCTCTGCTTCCTTTGTTTCGCCTAAAAGGTTCCACCCCTTTCCCCTAAAACGTTCCACCTCTTTCCCCTTTCATGCATAAATACATCGTAGGAAGGATAGAAAATTTACCCCTCTTCTCCTTTCAAATTCTTTCTTTAAGAGAGGCTCTCTATTATCTTATATAGGCAATGTGTAATTCCTCATTTATAGGATCCAATAAAATATTGTCCTAGATAAGAGGTGTGTATCCCCTTTTAAGTTACAATGCACTTCCTTTAGGGATAAGGAATTATTCTTTGGAGTTGTGGGACAAATCTAGATATATTAATCTCTTTTATAGACTCTAATTCTACTTCCCAAAGAAACTCGACACTTTCTTACATATGTAAGCGAACGTTCTGTAACCGCCTCTTGCCACCTGTCAGGTTGTTATTTGTCTACTATGTAAATGTCTTCTTGTAAGAAGTCTATAAATAGCTGATGTAAACCTATAATGAGTGTATGAAATAGAAGTCTATATTTCCTATTTCTCTTCTATTTCGTTATAGTCAACATTGTTGCAATTCATGACCCCGATTTTGACATTTTGATGATGACAAATATTGTCGTCTGAACTACTATTCATTGAACATCTTTGATTTCTGCTATTTTTTATGAGTACTAATATTTCAGGAAGATCACAAGTTATTCAGGACAATAGGAAGACTCAAGACTGGGTAGAGTAAGTGTGTGAGTATATAACATTATAATTTTTTCATTTATTTTATTTTCTCTTTTCTTGAGTCAGTCTACAAACTGCATGTAAATCTGAGCAACCATGCACACACACAGGGGGAGAGGGTTTTTAAAAGAAAAATAAAGTTTTTTTTCTCTATTGATCATACTGTACTACATTATATCGTATTGTACAATCTGATCTGGTTAAAATGTTTTCTGTGAATAGGTCGTACTATATGCTATATATTGTACTGTACGATGTGTTGCTAATCCAAAACCCTAGCTGCCAGATTAGGTTAAGTAAGTTTTTATCAGTCGTTCGTACTGTACGAAGTAATTCGTACTGTACGAAGTAATTCGTACTGTATGCTTTATTTTGAATACTTACTTAAACTAACTCATGATTACTGGAATAAATTAAGGATTAATCTCCGATTGGTAATCGTACTATACGAACCTATTCGTACTATACGATGAATCAAGGCTATTTTTGATCGTCCCGGACTTCGTCCTGGACGATCCCTTAATTTTGACTAATCGTACTGTACGAAGTAGGTCGTACCCTACGATATACATAGACGAGTTTAGATCATCCAGGCTATCGTCCTGTACAAATAAAAGAGTTGAGGATCATACTATACGAGTTTAAATCGTACTATATGATTATTTTCAGAAGTTTTTAAACTATTCGTAAACTTTCGTACCAGGACGAAGCTTGTTTATAATAATCGTATTGTATGATATAAAATCGTACTGTATAATAGTAATAGCTACTTTGAAAATTTTAGGGTTTTTGGAGCTTTTTTAAGTATACAAAAGTGATGTTTTTGAAGAGAGACTAAGAGAGAGGAACGTAAGTAGAGAGGGAATCCTTGGGAGAGAGCTCTTGAGAAGATTTAGGGTCTGAGAGAGGAAGAAGAGGTTGAGCTTGGTGAGGGAGAAGTAGTTTGAGGGAGATCATACGGTTGCTCCGTTCTTGCTGCACTTTATTCCTCCTGTGGCCCGTAAAGATCTTGTGGGAGGCTCTCTAAGGGGGAGACTCTTCTATGTCCTTGTTCTCTAAGGTTCTCTTCCTTCTCTAGGAGAGAGAAAAATAAGAAGGCACGCTGCCGTCACTAGGAGGGTGATAAAGTGCCTGGCACTCCGCCACGCCGGGTTGGTGAAAGTGAGTCTTGTAAGGGCTTCTCCACCTTGCCGAGGGGGAAAAAGTGTTGCAGATCTGATTTCATGGTTTATGATTTTGATGATAGAAAACACTCTTATTTCTCTATGACTGCCTTATTTACTAACATTTCAGGTCCACACAATAAGACTACAATTTGGAATCAGCTCAAGATTGGGTAGACTAGGTCTGAGTCAATTTGTAACTTTTTTCCTTTCTTGAGTCTATTATATTTGGTGTGGGTCCTGATACTTTGTAACTTGGAAGAGTTTCTAACGGGACCCTAAAGTTTTCTATTTTTGGTAATATCATCCCGGACGATATTTATATCGGCCTGGACGATCTGTCCAAAAGCAGAAACCCTAATTAGGGCATCCTCATTAATGCAGCCGTCATTGTGCAAAATACATCGTCCTGGATGATTTTATATCGGCCAGGATGATAGGCTCAATTCAGCAAGAATCTGCCGCCAAATCTATTTAGAAGAACCTATTTTTGGACATCGTTCAGAGGATCGGCCTGGATTATAAAATATCATCCCGGCCGATCAAGGACAAATTTTCCATAATTTCTCTGGAATTTAAGGAAAGCAATTAGTCCTGGACGATCGCAGAATCGTCCAGGCCAATGTGCTGGACGATAGACATCGTCCAGCTTCATTTCAGGGTGATGTTCAGGACGATTTTCCTCATATTTGAACTAATCGGCCAGGACGATATGCCTATCGTCCTGGACGATAATGTCGGCAACTTTCATTAATGAGCTCATTTTGAGAGCTTCTATTTAAGCTATGTCATGATAACTTTTGTAAGTGTCTTTGACAGCCATTGGAGCTTCGTTCTTGTCGGGGAGACTAGAAGAGAGAGCTTGAAAGGGAGTGAGGAACGGGTGAAGTTTGAGAGGAGAAGATCCTGTGAGTGGGGGCTCAATGGAGTGTGGAGGGGGATTCCACACGGTTGCTCCGGCAGGCTTGCACCTTAATACCGTCGGATTCAAGGCTCGTCTCGAGGGAAGCTCACCAAAGAAGAAGATCTCTTTGGTGTCAAAGGACCCGGCGACTCCGCCGCACCGGGGAAGGTGAAAGTGATTTTATAAGGGCTTCTCCGCCTAATCGTGGGGGCTAAAGGAGAGACACTAGTTTAGTGCAATACTTGGGGGGTGCCTCCAAGGAGTGGACGTAGGTCAAGGTTTGATCGAACAGTTATAAAATTGGTGTGTTCTTTCTTTATTATTTCCGCACTTTAATTTTCGCATTTGGTTATTGATTGTGGTGATTTTGGTTTTAGTTTTAACTTTGATTTTAAAGTTTTTCCAATTCACCCCTCTCTTGATTTGCTTTGGGACTAGTTCATATAGGGCCTAACATCCCCAACAAACTTTCAAGTGACTTAAGAGCACTTTCTAGTGCCTTCTGAGTACTTTCAAGTGGTATCAGAGCGGTTTTCATAAAATAAGTTTTTAAAAGCTTTTGAATTTTTGATCCATGGCTAATCGTAATATTGTGGAAGGTTATTCAATCACCAGACCACCTTTATTTGAAAATATGTCATTTGATTTTTGGAAAACTTGCATGCCTATTTTCTTGCAATCGATTGATTTTCGTATGTGGCATATGATTTTAACTGGTTATTCATTACCGTCTCGTATTGTTAATGGAATTAAAACTTATATTCCTTTTAATCAGTGGAATAGGGAAGAACAACTCAATGCTCAATTAAATGCAAAGTCTTTAAATTATTTTTTCTGTGCTTTAAATTCTGATGATTTTTTGTTAATTTCCACGTGCACTACTGGTAAGGAAGTTTAGGATAAATTGCACACCATATACGAAGGCTCTAATGAAATCAAGCAATCAAAGTTGAATATTTTAATGCATGATTTTAAAATGTTTTTTATGAAACATTTTGAAACGATTTTAGACATGTATACAAAGTTTATTCAAATTACTACATCATTGCATGCCTTAGGAAAAGATTTTTCAAATTTTGAAAAAGTTAACAAAATTATTCGTTGTCTACTTAAAAAATTCGATGCTAAAGTAGTTGCTATTTGTAAATCAAAAGATTTGAATGATTATTCTATTGATAATTTGATTGGCTCACTCATTGCCTACGAGCAAGGGTTGGGTCAAAGACTTTTGGATGCAGGTGAAACGATCGTTCTAAAAGATGAAGATACGGAAAGAGGAAGCTTAGTTGGTGACGATTGCAATGAATTGTCAAGCAAATCACAAAGCTCACCAATGCATAAGCAAAAGTGGAAGAAAGGTAAAAGTGGTAAGGATGTCCATATTTCCTCTGACATTATTTGCTTTCGATGTAGAAAACCTGGACATATGAAGAATGAGTGCCCTAATGTAAGAATTCTTCCTACAAAAGAAAAGGGCAAGGCAAAGTTAAAGTTTAATTGGGGAAATAATGAAAAACACAAAATCTCATGGGCAGACCTGGTTTCTGAAGAATCGGACCAGGAGAGAGATAATGGTTAAATGGGCTATTTATGTTTTTCTTTTTGTTTGTTTTTGTTTTTCTTTTGTTTTCTTTTTCCTTTTTACTTATTCTTTTTTATTTTATTCGTATTTTTTTCTTTAATCCAACACACCCACTCACTTTTCTAAAAATGAAAAATCTACTTCATATTTTTTTAAATCTTTGATAAATTTTGTTTGACTTCTCTAAAACAGTCGAAGGAAGGAAACTCATAATTTTTTTTTACTCTCAATCTTTATTTCCTAAAAGAGGTTATCCTACTTTTGATTTAAAATCTCTTTCATCTTTTAAATTGATTTTTGAAATAATTTTTTTTATCTCCCTACGTTTTATTTATCGCATAGGAATCTTTTGCAAGTCGTTGAATCTAACTCATATTTTTTTGAAATTCGCTTTATCACTAAGATGGGTTTTCCTTTGTTTTCTAAGATTTAAGAAAGGAAGCATATTAAAAAAAAAATTGGCCAATGATGCCAAAAATAAAAGATGCGCAAAGACGCCAAATTGAAAAATATAGAATACACAAAGTGTATAAAAAGATACGCAGTGCGCCAACCAATTGTCAAGAGGCATAAAATGTGCCCACAATGTTTAAATGCTTACCATTTTTGTACTTCTTAAAGCTTAAGAAAACCCTTGATATTTTCGATACTTGACTTTGAAAATCTTGATTTTTGATTCAACAATTCGTGCATTGATCTTCTATTAGATATATTTTATGAAAGAGTTTTTGAAAAATAATTATTTCTTTCTCTAATTTATTTCTTGATTTAGATATTGAATTAAAAATTTTTTGATCCTTTTTAAAGAACTTGAGTTTGGATTATCAAATTCTGATTTTCTAACCTTTACTGGACTATGCTTTGTCAATCCATTTTTACTAAAATTTTGATTTAAACCAAGAGATAACTTTCTCATTTTAAGAATACTTTTTTTCACTAGATCAGGGAATATTTTTTGTTCATTTTATTTTTTGTTTGTGCTTCCTCTCTTTTGGATAATGTCAAAGGGGGAGAACGTATTTATATCTTTTCTTTCTTTTCAAAAAATTTAAAACAACAAAAAATATTTTTTCTCACCCCTATTTTTTAAAGTGTTATTCTAGAGAGGGGGAGATTAGGAGAAGTGGTTCTTTTTAAAAATTCAAGTTGAAATATTTGTCATCATAAAAAAGGGGGAGATTATTGCAGATATGTTTTCATGGTTTATGATTTTGATGATAGCAAACACTCTTATTTCTCTACGACTGCCTTATGTACTAACATTTTAGGTCCACACAATAACACTACAATTTGGAATCAGCTCAAGATTGGGTAGACTAGGTCTGAGTCAATTTGTAACTTTTTTCCTTTCTTGAGTCTATTATATTTGGTATGGGTCCTGATACTTTGTAACTTGGAAGAGTTTCTAACGGGACCATAAAGTTTTCTATTTTTGTAATATCGTCCCGGACGATATTTATATCGGCCTGGATGATCTGTCCAAAAGCAGAAACCCTAATTAGGGCATCCTCATTAATGCAGTCGTCATTGTGCAAAATACATCGTCCTGGACGATTTTATATCGGCCAGGACGATAGGCTCAATTCAGCAAGAATCTGCCGCTAAATCTATTTAGAAAGAACCTATTTTTGGACATCGTTCAGAGGATCGGCCTGAACTATAAAATATCGTCCCGGCCGATCCAGGACAAATTTTCCATAATTTCTCTGGAATTTAAGGAAAGCAATTAGTTCTGGACGATCGCAGAATCGTCCAGGCCAATGTGCTGGACGATAGACATCATCCAGCTTCATTTCAAGGCGATGTTCAGGACGATTTTCCTCATATTTGAACTAATCGGCCAGGACGATATGCCTATCGTCTTGGACGATAATGTCGACAACTTGCATTAATGAACTCGTTTTGAGAGCTTCTATTTAAGCTATGTCATGACAACTTTTGTAAGTGTCTTTGGCAGCCATTGGATCTTCGTTCTTGTGGGGGAGACTAGAAAAGAGAGCTTGAAAGGGAGTGAGGAACGCGTGAAGTTTGAGAGAGAGAAGATCCTGTGAGTGGGGGCTCAAGGGAGTGTGGAGGGGGATTTCACACGGTTGCTCCGGCAGGCTTGCACCTTAATACCGTCGGATTCAAGGCTCGTCTCGAGGGAAGCTCACCAAAGAAGAAGATTTCTTTGGTGTCAAAAGACCCGGCGACTCCGCTGCACCGGGGAAGGTGAAAGTGATTTTGTAAGGGCTTCTCCGCCTAGTCGTGGGGGCTAAAGGAGAGACACTAGTTTAGTGCAATACTTGGGGGGTGCCTCCAAGGAGTGGACGTAGGTCAAGGTTTGACCGAACCACTATAAAATTGGTGTGTTCTTTCTTTATTATTTCCGCACTTTAATTTCCGCATTTGGTTATTGATTGTGGTGATTTTGGTTTGAGTTTTAACTTTGATTTTAAAGTTTTTCCAATTCACCCCTCTCTTTATTAGCTTTGGGACTAGTTCATATAGGGCATAACATCCCCAACGAACTTTCAAGTGACTTCAGAGCACTTTCAAAAAGGAGAACTATAATTTTGTAGTGAAATTCTTAGAGTGTAGGACTCCGAGGAGTGGACGTAGGTCAAGTGACCGAACCATTATAAATCTCTGGTGATCTTACCCTTACCACTTTTTACTTTTGCTTACATTTGTATTCCATTATAACTGCTTGGTGAAATTTTTTGTGGAATCCGTTGTTGCTATTTGTGTTCAAGTATTCGCTTCCGCATTAGTTACATTTTTGTTAAAAATTTAAGAACATAAAAAAATCTGTTAGAACTCTTGTTAGGATTTTTTAATGCAATAAGATTTTTGTAATTCACCCCCTCCCCTCTTGGAGCATCTAGAAACTTCAGTTGGTATCAGAGTGGGTTTCAAAAATAGTGTTTTATAAAACCTTGAAAAACGATCATGTCACATTTTGGTAATCGTAATACCGCGGAGGGTTATTCAATAAACTGTCCACCTCTTTTTGATAATATCCCATTTGATTTTTGGAAAATAAGAATGTCTATTTTTTTATAGTATATTGATTACCGCATGTCGATGTTAGTCAATGATGGTTACATTGCACCTTTTAAAACTTTGAATGGAGTTAAAACTCAAGTACCTTTTAATGAATGGAGCAATGTGGATAAGGAATTAGCTCAATTGAATGCGAAGTACTTAAACTGTTTCTTTCGTGCATTAAAATCTGAGGACTATATGAGAGTATCTACCTGTGCTACTGGTAAGGAGATTTGGGATAGACTGTGCATCACGTACGAAGGAACTAGTGAAGTTAAACAATCTAGGCTTAACATTCTGTTGCATGATTATTAACTCTTCCGTATGAAACTTAGCAAAATAATATCTAACATATACACTAAGTTCACCCAAATAGTGACATCCTTACATGCATTAGGTAGAAAAATTTCAAATTCTGAAAAGGTTAACAAGATTCTTAGATGCTTACCTAGTTCTTATGATGCTTAAATTACAGCCATTACTGAATCTAAAGACCTTAACATTTATTCTATTGATAATTTGCTTGGGTCACTCATTGCATACGAGCAAGGAGTGAGTCAAAGGCAAAGTGATACAGGTGAAAAGAAGAAGAACTGGATGGTGGCATTAAAAGCAAACAATTCAAAAAGTGAAAGCTCTACAGGGGAGGAAGAAGATGACATAGCCTTGATGACCCGACAGTTCAAAACATTTTAAAAAAGAAAACAAAGGCGTCATCAGAATAGCTGGAATAAAGGCAAAAGCTCGAAGTTTACTAAAGTTTCATCTGATGCAATCTATTTTGAGTGTAGGAAGTCAGGTCACCTTCGAGCTGATTGCCCCAACCTAAAGAGCCAACCAGCTAAGAAAAAAGGTGAGGACAAAGCCAAGTACAAGAAAGAAAAGATGAAGACATAAAAAACTTTTTGGGCCGACTCTGCCTCAGAATCATCATAAGAAGAAGCAGAAGAGGAGGTAATAAATTTGTGTCTAATGGCTAAAAATAATCTTGATCAATCGGATCAAGACGAGGTATGTCAAGTTTCATATGAAGATTTACTGTTTATTTCTGAAAAAATTCATGACTCGTATAGAAAATTGAAAAAGATGCATGCTAGTCTTAATATTGATTTTAATACTTTACAAAACTGAGCATGCTAACTTATTTAAAGAAAATTCTAATCTAGATAGAGATCACATGTCTCTGCTTGATGAGTATGATGCATTAAATAAGAAGCATATTGAATTAATTAATGCACATGAATCCTTAAAAATATTGCATATTGAACTAGAAACAAAGTACAAGAGCTTAGAGGACCTTGTATGAGAGTTAAAAAACACTAAACATAGTTTGGATATTCAAATATCAAATCTTAAACATGCAAATGATTTTTTACAAGTTAGCTTAAGGGCTTTAAATGAAAATAAAAAACCACCTTCACTTGAAGAATAGTGTAATCCATCACAACAACATGAATCATTCAAACCCCAAACACTGCATGCATCACACAACTTTAGGAAGAGACATCACCACCCATATAGGTTAGTGAACCCATTTCCCGGTGTTAGGTGCTTTTTTTGTGGCATGTTAGGTCACATAGCCCGCACATGCATGATTCACCGTAGAACACATCTAGTATGGAGACCTAAATTGCATCCATCACAGCATAGCATGCATACATCTCATTCATGCAATCATAAGGAGGAACCCAAACTCACTTGGGTTCCCAAATCTAACCCTTGAATGAAATTGTAGGGTTGCTCTCATAGAATATATAGTGAGAGCTTGTGGTACTTGGACAGTGGCTGCTTGCGACACATGACTGGAGACATGAAGAAGTTCATTTTACTGGAGACTAGGACCGGAGGCAAAGTAACATTGGGAGACAACACCACCAGGAAAGTGGTGGGCTCAGGTATTGTTGGTAATGCTAAGAATTTTTTAATTGAAATTATTTTACTAGTTGATGGTTTGAAGCATAACTTACTTAGCATTAGTCAATTGTGTGATAAACGGTTTGACATTAAATTTCTCTCTGACAAATGCCTGATTAATTTAAATGATAAACTTGTTTTAGAAGAAAAATGAATGAATAATGTTTACATGTTAGACCTTGATTGCATTGATAATTCAAATTCTTTTTGCTTTAAAACAAAAGTAGATGACTCATGGTTATGGCATAGGAGACTATGCCATGCTAGTATGAAAACACTTAGAAACATCACTCAGAAAAACCTAGTTAGAGGCGTTCCTAAGTTAGACTTCACTAAGGATCATTTATGTGATGCTTGCCAATTAGGAAAGCAAATCAAATCATCCTTTCATTTAATTAAAGATGTAATCACCTCTAGGTCATTAGAAATCCTACATATGGACTTATTTTGACCCGTTAGCACTGCCAGCCTAGGTGGGAAAAACTATGGATTTGTGATTATAGACGACTTCACTAGATTCACTTGGGTAAGATTCCTAACACATAAGAATGAGTCGTTTGAGGAATTTAAGGTATTCTTCATATAGATTCAACAAAAATTAGGATGTGAAATCTCAACAATTCATAGCGATCATGGTGGAGAGTTTCAAAGTGAAAAATTTGAATCATTTTGCCAAGAGATAGGAAAAGAGAATAATTTCTCATCCCCTAGAATACCTCAGCAAAATGTTATAACAAAAAGAAAGAATAGAACCTTGGTAGAATCTGCTAGAGCAATATTAGCGGAGTACACCCTTCCTAGATATTTTTGGACAGAAGTAGTTAACACAGCGTGTTATGTTTTAAATAGGGTGAAGATTAGGTCAAAGCTGAATAAAACTCCTTATGAACTTCTTAAAGGTCGGACACCGAATCTTTCACACTTACATATTTTTAGTTGCAAGTGTTTTATCTTAATCAATGGGACATTTCCCTTAGAAAAATTTTATCCCAAGTCTGATGAGGGTGTCTTCTTAGGTTATTCATCTATAGGTAAGGCCTATAGAATCTTTAATAAGGGAACCCTAGTAGTAGAAGAGTCCACCCATATAGTATTTGATGAATTAGATAAGCTCTCTGAATTTAAAATTAAATAAGATGAAATAGAGGCAATTTACGGAGTAGAAACTATGACATTAAGAAAAAGGGTAGAACCTCAGGAAGATTTGCCTAGAGAATAGAGATATTCTTCTAGTCATCCTAAAGAGTTAATTTTAGGAGACCCTTCAGAAGGTGTAAGAGCTAGGCATGAACTTAGGAAGGAGGTTAGTCACTCAGCATTCATCTCTATGATATAACCCACTAATATAGATCAAGCCTTAGGAGATGAATTCTGGATTCTAGCAATGCAAGAAGAACTGAACTAATTCACCAGGAATGATGTTTGGGAGTTAGTCAAGAGACCTAAAGAACAGAGTGTAGTTAAAACAAAATGGGTCTTTAAAAATAAGGTGAATGATTCAGGAACCATAATAAGAAATAAAGCCAGACTAGTAGCTAAGGGGTACAATCAAATTGAGGGAATATACTTTGAATAAACCTTTTCCCCTGTTGCTAGAATAGAAGCCATAAGAGTTCTCTTAGCGTTTGCTTGCTTCAAGAATTTTAAACTATATCAAATGGATGTAAAGAGTGCTTTTTTGAATGAGGTAATCAAGGAGGATGTCTATGTTGAGCACCCCTCGGATTTGAGAGTTCACTACTATACTCTTCGTATAAAAAGTTAAAGAAGAAGTTCTCATTGTTCAGATTTATGTGGATGACATTTTATTTGGATATTCAAACAAAATTCTATGTGATGAATTATCAAGAATAATGAGTAATGAGTTTGAAATGAGCATGATGGGAGAGCTTAATTATTTTCTTGGCTATAGTGTGAAACAAATGGATAATGGAACTTTTCTTAGCCAAATGAAATACATTAAGGATGTTCTGAAAAAATATGAAGTGGATAGTGCTAAGCCCATGAACACTCCAATGAGCTTCATGATTCAAATGGACAAAGTCCCGAATGGAAAATCAATAAACCAGAGAAAATATAAAGAAATGATTGGATCTCTCCTCTACCTGACTGCCAATAAACCGAACATAATATTTAGTGTGTGCCTTTGTACCCGTTTTCAAGCTGATCCTAAAGAGTCTCACCTAAATGCGGTCAAGAGAATTCTTAGATATGTACTAGGCACACTGTACTTAGGAATTTGGTATCCTAGGCACATCACTTCCTTTGAAATCTTAGGGTACTCAGATTCTGATTTCGCTGGATGTAGGGTAGATAGAAAAAACACCTCTGGTACCTGCCAATTTATAGGACAATCACTAATTTCTTGGTCCAATATGAAGCAAAATTTGATAGCCCTCTCCACAGCCGAGGGTAAGATATTGCAGTAGGAAGTTGTGTTGCACAAGTATTATGGTTGAAATAATAAATTATCGATCTTGGATTACCTGTAGGAACCATCTCAATCATATGCGACAACACAAGTGCAATAATCATCTCTAAAAATCTAATTCAATACTCTCGAACAAAATATATAGACATTAGAGCCCATTTCATAAGAGATCATGTGGCAAAAGAAGATATAGAATTGCATCACATCGCTACAAGAGATCAATTGACATATATATTTCGACTCCCTTAGCACTTTGAGGATGAGACTAGGTGTCATAGATATTAATGCATAAAAAAAACCAAAAATAAAAAAAATAATAATAATTTTTTTTTTCTTCTAAGGTTGTTCCTGATCATCACACTCACTTTTTGATACACAAAACCTCGACAATTGACACTTTTTTATCATACTGTACGATACATTATCGTACTGTAGTACTGTACGATATATTTAAATCTACACGAATCACAATCCAGTTGCAAAATTCACCTCTATTAATCGTACTGTATGATCCACTTCGTACTATACGATACAGGTGGCAGTCATTCAATTTGTTTGGTACAACATTATTGATCATCGTACAGTACAATATCTCCTCTTCGTACTGTACGATCCACATTAGCGAAATGGATGAGGACGACTTAAAGGTGGCTGATACGATATAATTGTAGTCGTACTGTATGTTGAAACTTGTTAAATATGAATTAGGTTGTTAAACCTAAGCTTATATCTCAGGGGCTAACCAAGAGGGTGGGGGGGGGGGGGGGGTGAATTAATAATTTTAAAAATTGAACCTCCTTTTATACCAATAATGATTTTGTGAAAGTTTTTAATAGAAATAATTTTTCAACCACAAATTAAAACTAAAACAATAAAGTAAAAAAGCAGCGGAAAATAAAAGACATAAGATTTATAGCAGTTCGGTCAAACACGACCTACATCCACTCTCTGAAGTCTAAAAACTCTCTTCCACCATTACCCGGTGCGGCAGAGAACCGTCTTCCTTTTACACCCTCCAAGTGTAGGCAGAGTACCTCTCGCTATTCACACTCTCCAAGTGTAGGCAAAGAACCTTTTCACTATTCACACTTTCCAAGTGTAGGCAGAGAACCTTCCGTCCTTTTACCCTTCACCAAGTGTCGGCAGAGAACTGCTCGTCCTTTCACAATTCACCAAGTGTCGGCAGAGAACCGCTCGTTCTTTCACACTTCACCAAATGTCAGCAGAGAACTGCTCGTCCTTTCACACTTCACCAAGTGTCAGCAGAGTATCGAATCTTCTTGATAGATCTTCTCACGAGAAAACTAAAAGGATAAGAGAAAAGAGTGAAGTAATCACAATTCACTAAGTAGAGATCCTTACCTTTGAGTTCCAAGTGAATCCTTCACGCTCTAATGATAAGAACTCTCCTTCAAACACTCTCTCTTACTCTCTCCTTCACTCTCCTTTTAGTTTGCACGAAAACCAATTGACAAAAAGATTTCATGATAGTCTAAAGTGGACATTTTATATGAAAGACACGAAAAATCATCCAAAAATTGCAATTATTCAAATCTGTGCATTATTGATCATCCCGTACGATCCTATTTCGTACAGACGAATGGTGTAACAGTTGTTATGTACGAACAACAAATAAACTAGTACGATTTCACTTAGTACCCGATCATCGTCCTGTACAAAATTAGTTTGTACAGATGAATAGTGTAATATATGTTGTGTGCGAACTACAAGTAAATTGGTATGATTTCACTTCGTACCCGATCATCATCCCGTACGAACTTAGTTCGTCTAGTACGAACAGTTATTTTCATAGTTCATTTTTTTTATAAAAAATAAATGACTCCTACGTTTCCAAATCAGAGAAGATCATCTTGGGATGAACCATAAATATCGTCTAGACGAAGGTGTCCAGAGAGCATCGTCCTGGGAAGTACATAAAACATCGTTTAAACGAACTCGTCCAGAGAGTATCGTCCTAAGATGAATGAAATCATCGTCTGGACGAAGCCATCCAGAGAGCATCGTCTTGGGACGCAGGAAAATATCATTCAAACCCGCACGTCCAAAGAGTATCGTCCTGGGATAAACGAAAAACATCGTATGGACGAAGGAATCTAGAGAGTATTGTCCTGGGATGAACGAAAAATATCGTCTAGAAGAATGGCATTAAAAAAAAATTTGCTCTCCCTCGTTCGTTTCACTTACTCTTTATGGGAGAAAAATTGACCAGATCATCCCATACGAACATGGTTCGTACTGTACGATCAATTTTAAAAATTTTGAATTTTAAACTTCTCCCTTAGTGTGTGTGTGCTAAATTAAAATTACAAACATATAAACTTAGACTTAATGAATAGAAAATCACAGTCTTCAGATTAAAAACATTTCTAAGCTGAACTTGATTTGAAGTCTTCAAAAATCTAGAGTATGATTTTGTTGAAATGTTAGTACACACAAGAGAAAAAACAATTCCTTCAAAAGGGTGTTTAGAGAATATAACAATCAGAACAATAATTTTTGGTATCATCAAACCAAGAAGTTGCAGGAATTTAAGACTTGCAAAACTAAGTAGCAACTCTTTTCAACAAACTCCCCCTTTTTGATGATGACAAAATAATTATTGTTTGTATAAATTTTAAAGCCTAAGTTTTTCCTAAACTCCCCCTGAATTAATAAGCATGTGAGAATAAGGGGCATTTTTCTATCAAGCATTTGTTTTTATAATTTTTGAACACAAACTACGATAAATATTAAAAAAAGACTAAAAAATGACATTATAGAAAGACATAGAGATGACGGTTATGAACAAATAAAATTCATGATACAAATGCAACGATACGAACAATTTTTCCCTCTTTTTGACAACAGCAAAAATAGAAGTAGAAACAAACAACAACAGAAATGTAAGAAGTCATATGATAAGCCTTTGATTATTGATCCTTGAAAGTGATTAGGTATAATTGCAAAAAGAAATTAATTTCATTTAGAAAAATAGAAAGATTCATATTATTTAAGCATAGATATAACAAAGATAAGAAAATAATATCAAAATCTTGAATCAATTTAGACAATGAGATAAATAAAATCATTGCAAAGTAGATGAATGTAGAATTTATATATTTCAAATTTCAATACTAAATAAAATTGTACTAAAGATTAATTTGAATTGAAAGATTGAAAGATTGAGGAAAGAATTCTATAGAACAAATAGCCCATGAATTTTCTGCCTAATCCGTCTAAGTACTCGGTTAATCTCACTCCAATCATATGTAGTGGAAGAAGTTAAGGTGTGAGCTCATATTCCTTCAGTCCTAAGGTTTAAAAAGACTCCCAGATCCTGCTTAGTAATTTCTATATTTTTACCCAGAACATAAGATCTAACACTATCCTGATTAGAGCTAAAACTCATGTTTGCCAAAAAATAGTGAAATGTAGAAATATTGAAGGAATATATCAGTGTGAGGATAAACTCAATTTGAGTTGAAGCAAAGAGGGGTAGAATTTGATAGATAGTATTATGTTGAATAAAAACTCTTGAAGGAATCAGTTTGGCAGATACAAACCTAGGGAAAGAATCCTTTTTTTCTTTGGACAGGAAGTTTTCATGGACATTATTCCTAGGGGGACCCTTAATTAACTCCTTTTGTCTGGATCTCTTACTTGAGTTGACCAATTGAAAAGATCACAAATGATTTGAAGGTTGAAAGTGATGTTAAGGTGAATGAAGTTTAACATCTATACCTCATCATTTTAAAGAAAAATGGTTGTTCGTACATACGAAAGTTTGGTTTGTCCTGTACGAATTTAGGTTTGTACAGACGAGTAGAAATTTCATATGTACGAATGCATGTGTTAAAAATGAAATGACTTTTTGTAATCATACAAGTCACGAGGCGTCCTTTCGTACAGACTTTTTGACCATAAAATTGTACAGACGAACACGTGTTCGTCCGGAACAATTAGTTATTTAAGATCATTTTAATGACAGTTTGAATCACCTCCTACTTCAATTGACACGTTGTTCGTATGTACGAATGTGGTTTGTACGTACGAATGGGATTAAAAGCATCCTTATCCATTCATTCGTTAGGGCTGCAGATACAATTGAATACATATCGTCCAGACGAACGATACATTCTTACAAACGAATTGAATTAAAAACTGAAAAAATTCCATGCAAACCGTTCAAATCAACTGTTAATACGCAACGTGATTCATCCTGTACGAAATGAATTTCGTACAGACGAATGGAATACAAAATTTTTAAATTTTATGATGTGAAAAATATTTTTTTTTTTTAAAAAAATTATACAAATAAATAGAACAAGAAAATTCAAAAATGATACGAACAAAATAGAACATAAAAATACAAAATTAAAATCACACTTGCAAAAACACATATCAATGTTGCAGATATTTTTTAATTAAGCATTCAAATCAATCACATCAAGCCTTGTTCTTAATGTACTGAAAATATCAAAGGCTAGTGGTTTTGTAAAAATGTCTGTAAGTTGATTTTCAGTAGTAACATAAATGAGTTCTATTTCTCCTTTGGATACATGATCCCTTATGAAATGATGCCTGATGTCTATATGTTTTGTTCTTGAATGTTGAATAGGATTTTTTGAATTATAAATAGCACTGGTGTTATCACAATAAATATGAATAGTACATATTATGAATCCTAAATCAATTAACTGTTGTTTCAACCAAAGTACTTGTGTCACATTACTTCATAATGTAATGTATTCAGCTTCATCAGTAAATAGGGCTATTGAATTTTATTTTCTACTGGACCAAGAGACTAAAGAATTTTTAATAAATTGACAACTTGAAGAAGTGCTCTTTCTATCAACCCTACAACCTGTAAAGTCTGAATCAAAATAGCCAATTATTTCTTATGAAGAGCTAAACTTAGGATACCAAATTCTTAAGTTCTGAGTTTCCAACAGATATATTAAAATTCTTTTAACTGATGTCAAATGTGATTCTTTTGGATCTGATTGAAATCTTGCACATAAACAAACACTAAATATGATATCAGGTCGGCTAGCTGTCAAGTAAAGTAAAGATCCAATTATCCCTCTAAATTTCTTTTGATCAACAGATTTTATCTTAGGGTTCTTATCAAACTAAATTGAGGAACTCATAGGTGTACTAACAGGTTTAGCATTATCCATTTCATACTTCTTGAGAATGTCCTTAACATACTTTAACTGACTAAGAAATGTATTTTTCTCAATTTGCTTAATGCTAAAGCCTAGAAAGTAACTCAAATCTCCCATTAAACTCATTTCAACTTCACTACTCATTATTTAAGAAACATTATCACAAAAATTTTTATTTGAAGATCCAAAGATGATATCATCAATATAAATTTATACAATGAGTATATCTTCTTCCAATTTCTTCAAAAAAAGAGTTGTATCCACACTTCCTTTTTTAAAAGATCTTTCAAGTAGAAAGGTGCTCAACCTCTCATACCAAGCCCAAGTGCTTGTTTCAATCCATATAATGCCTTTTTTAATTTAAAAACATGATTTGTGTGTTTAAAATTTTCAAATCCTAGAGGTTGTTATACAAAAGCATCCTCTTGAAATATCCCATTTAAAAAAGCACTTTTAACATCCATTTGGTACAATTTAAATCCTCTAACATATGTAAAGGCTAACAAAACCCTAATTGCTTCAAGTCTAGTTACAGGGGCAAAAGTCTCCTCAAAATTAATCCCTTCAATTTGATTATATCCCTTAGCCACCAATCTAGCCTTATTTCTAATGTCTACTCCTAAGTCATTCATTTTGTTTTTGAATACACACTTAGTTCTAACTACACTTTAATTTTTTGGCCTTGCATTTAATTCTTAAACTTCATTTCTTACAAATTGATTTAATAGAAAATCTCAAATCTCTAGGCACGGGGTTTTCTATCTCAAAATTTTCTTCAAAGTTTATTTTCTCAATCTATTAGGAGTTAATCTCAATCTCATCCTCTTCAACAATTGGCTCTTCTAAACTTCCTGATTCATCAAATACAACATGTGTGGTCTGCTCAATTACCAAAGTTCTTTTATTGAATACTCTATAAAAATTTTCAATACTTAAGTATCATATAAAAATTCCTTCATATTATTTTGGATCAAATTTTTCTAAGACAGATTTTCCATTATTATGTATGAACACCTTACATTTAAAGACATGCAAATGTGACAAATTAGGTGTTCTTCCCTTTAATAATTCATAGGTTGTTTTATTTAAATTTGATCTCACATTCACCCTATTCAGAACATAACATGCAGTACTAACCGCCTCAGCCCAAAAATATTTAGGAAGTGGATATCTGCCAGCATGGCTCGGGCGACTTCTATTAATGTTCTGTTTTTCTTTTCGACTACCCCATTCTACTGAGAGGTTCTAGGTGCAGAAAAATTATGATCAATTCCTTTTTCCTTATAAAAATCTTTAAATTTTTTATTTTTAAATTCTTCTCCATTATCACTTTAAATAGTAATAATCTCACATCCTAGTTTCATTTAAATCCAAGTTGAAAAATTTCTAAATTACTCAAATGATTCACTTTTATAATATAAAAATCTAACCCATGTGAATATTGAGTAATCATCCACAATCACAAATTTGTATACATTCTCTCCTAGACTTACAGTTCCAACTGGTCCAAAAAGATCTATATGTAAAATCTCTAATGGTTTACTGGTTCTAAGATCTTTATTAGACTGAAAATATGACTTCACCTATTTTTGTAATTGACATGCATCACAAAGGTGGTCATTAGTAAAGTTAATTTTGGTATACCTCTCACTAAGTTCTTTTTGGTAATCCTCCTAAGATTTTTCATGCTAGAGTGACAAAGTCTCCTATGCGAAAGCCATGATTCATCAAAAATAGTCTTTAAACAAAAAATAGTAGGAGTTTTAATGTAATTTAAGTCTAGTATATAAACATTATTTACTCTTATACCATTCAAAATATCTTTACCATCGAGACTTAATATGCAGCTTGTAGGAAAAAATTTAACATAATAACCTTTATCACATAGCTGACTTATACTTAGAAGATTATGTTTAAAACCTTCAACCAATAAAACATTTTTTATATAAAATTTTTTAAGATTTTTAATCATACCTGACCCAACCACCTTCTTTGTGGTGTTATCTCTAAGTGTAATGCTTCCTTCACTCCTAGCTTCCAGCGATATGAATTGTTCAGTATCTCCAGTCATATGCTTTGAGCATCCGCTGTCCATGTACCATATGCTCTCATGATGCCTTGTGTGAGAGCGAGCCTACAAAATCATCAAACATTAGACCTGGGAACCCAAACAAGTTTGGGTTCACCTTTTTGCAGATTATAAATAGATGCATGTATGATATGTCTAGGTTTATACATCTTTGGTCTCCACACCAAATAAGTTTTCTTCTTCAAAGTATAAGTGTGAGCTATATGTCCAAATAATCCACAATTATTACATTTGACTCTTAAAAATGGATTCCTAAGTCTTCTACTATTCTTCTGTCTATTTAGAAATTGTATAAATTTAGGATACAAAATAGGATTAGTGAAATCTTCAAGTCTTGGGGGTATCCTATTTTTCTCGAGAGCATTTATTTTCAGTTTGTAAAATGAATTCAAATCTTCTAAAATTTGATTCGTATAGTTTATTCAATGCATTTTGCTCTCTGATTCATCCTTATTATTTTTTATTTCTATTTGAAGTTCTACAAAAGGATGATTTTAATATTTCATAATTCTTCTTCAAGTCGTCAAACTCATCAAGTAATTTCATGTGGTTGTTATCAATCAATGCATGATCTTTTTTAAGGATTTCATGTTCTCTTTGAAGGTCTTGTAATTCTAGGTTTAGACTAGTATGCAATTTCTTTAATTTTCTATATGCAACATGTATGCGTTCAGAGACTTCTAATAGTTCATTATAAGTCAAGTCACATACATCTTCTTGATTTGACTGATTAGGATTATCGACCATTAAGCACAGATTGATGACTTCCTCTTCTTTTTTAGTCTCTGAAGAGTCTGAAGTTGAGTCCGCCCAGAAAGCTCTTTGGAACTTCTTCTTGCCCTTCTTCACAACTGGTTTCTCCTCTACCTTCTCCTTGCTAGGAGTGGCTTTGAGTTTTGGGCAGTCTGACTTTATATGTCCAAGTTTCTCGTACTCATAGAAAATAATATCATTTGAAACCTTGACATTTCTATTAAATTTACCTCGATTCTATTGCTGGCGTCTCTTTTGCTTCCTCTTTAGAAAGCTTCTGAACTGTCTAGTCATCAGTGCGATATCGTCTTCATCCTCAGGTTGTGAGAGATCACTCTCTAACTCTTCTACTTTCAGTGTTATGTTCTTTTCCCTTCGTGGTTCACCTGCATCAATATTTCTTTGACTCATCCCTTGATCATAAGCAATTAGTGATCCAAGAAGATTGCCAATAGAGTAAATGTTTAAATCTTTAGACTCCGTTATTTTAGCATCATAAGCAGTAGGTAAACAATGAAGTGTTTTATTAACCATTTCAGCATTCGTTAGTTCCCTACCAATGCATGTAAAGAGGTGACTATTTGCGTGAATCTTGTTTATATGTTAGAAATAGATTCATTGGGTTTCATGCTAAATAGTTCATAGTCATGCAACAAGATATTAAGTCATGATTGTTTAACTTTATTAGTCCCCTCATAAGTTATACAAAGTCTATTACATATGTCCTTTTCACTCTTGCAAGTGGAAACTCGCTTGTAATCTTCAGATTTAAGAGCACAAAAGAAATTATTTAAGCATTTGACATTAAGTTGTGCTAAGTCACGTTCTTCTATTGTCCAGTCTGTAAAAGGTGTTTCAACTCTAACTCTGTCAACTAATCTAGTTGGTTTTGTATACCCTTCATGAACTAAGATCCACATACAATAATCAAGTGACTGTAAAAAAGTAGACATGCGTGTTTTTCAAAAATCAAAAGGAATATTGTCGAATAATGGAGCTCTAGTTATAGAGTAAACCACATGTGTGTTTTAGTTTCCAAATGTAGCCATGATTGTTAATAAAAAAGTAGTCTAAATTTATGATTTTGAAACTAAGCTCTGATACCACTTGTTGAAACTTATTAAATATGAATTAGGTTGTTAGACCTAAGCTTATATCTCAAGGGCTAACCAAGAGGGAGGATGAATTGGTAATTTTAAAAATTCAACCTCTTTTTGTACCGATAATGATTTTGTGAAATTTTTTAATAGAAACAGTTTTTCAACCACATATTAAAACTAAAACAATAAAGTAAAAAAGCAACATAAAATAAAACACACAAGATTTATAGTGGTTCGGTCAAACATAACCTACATCCACTCCCTGAAGTCTCTCAGTTCAGGTATTGCACTATTACCAATTAGTGTCTCTCATTTTGCCCCCACAACAAGATGGAGAAGCCTTCACAAAAACTCTCTTCCACCACTACCTGGTGCAGCAAAGAACCGTCGTCCTTTTATACCCTCCAAGTGTAGGCAGAGTACATCCCACTATTCACACTCTCTAAGTGTAAGCAGAGAACCTTTTAACTATTCACACTTTTCAAGTGTAGGCAGAGAACCTTTCGTCCTTTCACACTTCACCAAGTGTCGGCAGAGAACCGCTTATCCTTTCACACTTCACCAAGCGCCGGCAGAGAATCGCTCGTCCTTTCACACTTCACCAAGTCCAAGTGTCGGCAGAGAACCGCTCGTCCTTTCACACTTCACCAAGTGTCGGTAGAAAACTGCTCGTCCTTTCACACTTCACTAAATATCGGTAGAGTACCGGATCTTCTTGATAGATATTCTCACGAGAAATCTAGAAGGACAAGAGAAAAGAGTGAAGTAATTACAATTCACTAAGTAGATATCCTTACCTTTGAGTACCAAGTGAATCCTTCACGCTCCAATGATAAGAACTCTCCTTCAAACACTCTCTCTCACTCTCTCCTTCACTCTCCTTTCAGTTTGCATGAAGACCAATTGACAAAAAGATTTCATGATAGTCTAAAGTGGACATTTTATGTGAAAGACACGAAATATCGTCCAAAAACTGCAATTACTCAAATCTGTGCATTATCGATCGTCCCGTACGATCCTAGTTTGTACGGAAGAATGGTGTAACAGATGTTGTGTATAACTACAAGTAAACTGGTATGATTTCACATCATACCTGATCTTCATCCTATATGAAATTAGTTCGTATAGACGAATAGTGTAATAGATGTTGTGTACGAACTATAAGTAAACTGGCATGATTTCACTTCGTACCCGCTCATCATCCCGTACGAACTTAATTCGTCAGGTACGAACAATTATTTTCATAGTTCATTTTTTTATAAAAACTGAATGACTCCTACGTTTCCAAATCAGAGAAGATTGTCCTGGGACGAACCATAAGTATCGTCTGGACAAAGGCGTTCAGAGAACATCGTCCTGGGACGTACATAAAATATCGTTCAAACAAACTCGTCCAGAGAGTATCATCTTGGGATGAACGAAATCATCATATGGACGAAGCCATCCAAAGAGCATCATCCTGGGATGTAGGAAAATATCATTCAAACGAACACGTCCAGAGAGTATCATCCTGGGATGAACAAAAACATCTTCTAGACGAAGGAATCCAGAGAGCATCATCCTGGGACGAACGAAAAATATCGTCTAGACAAATGGCATTAAAAAAATATTTACTCTCCCTCGTTCGTTTCACTTGCTCTTTATAGGAGAAAAATTGATCAGATCGTCCCGTATGAACATGGTTCGTACTGTACGATCAGTTTTAAAATTTTTGAATTTTAAACCTCTCCCTTAGTGTGTGTATGCTAAATTACAATTACAAACACATACACTTAGACTTAATGAATAAAAAAACAGTCTTCAAATTACAAACATTTCTAAGCTGAACTTGATTTGAAGTCTTAAAAAATCTGGAGTATGATTTTCCTAAAATGTTAGTACACACAAGAGCAAAACCAATTCTTCTAAAAATGTTTTAGGAGAATTTAACAATCAGAATAATAATTTTTGGTATCAACAAAATATAGAAGTTGCAAGAATTTAAGACATGCAAAACTAAGTTGCAACTCTTTTCAACACTATATGATCCACTTGTTCGTACTGTATGATACTTTTCGTCAAGAGTCGTATCGACGACCCTCGGGATGATCGATATCCTTCTGATCGTATTGTACGATACCCATCGTATTGTATGATTTGACCAGCTTTTCATACCTGTTCATTCAGACATCATAATTGCACCATCGTACTGTACGATACCAAATCGAGTTCTAGCAAATGGGATCGCCTAGTCATTGGAAGCTCGTCTTCCTCACGCAGAACCGGTGATCGCTTTCTGAATGCCGACAATGAAGCAGCCTATTATAAATATAAGCCCTGCAAGATTACACCATCCTGAATGCTAAACCAGGTTGCACTAAATTTTGAGGTAATGCCTCTGTTTGCTTCCACCACACTGCAATTTCTTCTCACTCTAGCCTTTTCCTACAACTCAGAACTCCTTTACGAATTCCTAGCCAACCTCACAATCAACATCGAAAACCATACCCTCACCTCTTTCATTTGCCAACGACCTGTTGAGATCACTAGAGCGGACCTTGCCCAATACATTGGGCTCTCCACTAACGGTCCTACAGTCAAATCATTTATGACAAATGACTTTGACTGGAGTGCTGCAAACCTAGTTCTTAGAAATGTCTTTCTACCAGCACCAACCACTCGTTCAATCTCTTAATCAAAATGCCAGTATTATTCAGCACGTACTTAGAACCTCGATAGTACCCAAAGCTGGCGATCGAGTTTGCATGACCCTGGGTTTATCTGTCACCACCTATCTTATCATGTCCAATACCAAATTAGATGAGGCATATTTGATTGTCAACTACTTTCAAAATATGACCTTAATTCTCCTCCCTACCACCCGTAGAAAATAGAACATAGCCCTTGGCCACCTTATAGGATACATCCTTCAAAATAAATACCAGCTAGCTTATCTCGATGAACCCGACAACTTGCTTATTTTCTATACGGATGCCTCCTTTCGTATTATGTTTCATTGGGGGCTAGAGCCGGATGAACTTGACTTTGATGAGGAAGAAGGAGAAGCTGCCCCAGCAGCAGCTCCTGCTCGACCACGATAGCATGCAGCACCCCGAGCACCTGCACCAGCCTACCCTCACGATGATTTGGTCAAACGCTTCGACCACCTTCAAAGTCGTCTTGATGCTCACATACAATAACAACATTAACAACATGAAGATGTCATGCGATGGTTTGGGGATCACTTCAACTTAATTGACCACCAATTCGAGACAATCCATCATTATTTCCAACCACACCCACCTCCACCTCCAAGTGATCAGGATCCCCCCTTCTGAAGTGTATCTGCATTTATGTTGTTTTTCTTATTGTTGTATGTGCCTCCTTTTTTTGGTGATGTCAAAAGAGGAAAAAGTCTGTTGTAGTTTGCTCATGTTTCCCTATGTTTCAATGAAATGCAATTTCTTTTTTTTCTCTTTTCTTTCTTTCTTTTCTTGTCTATATTGTGTTGTTTTTAATTAATAAAAAAAACAAATACCTTGCAAATTTGATTATAACAAATATTATTTTACATCATAAAAAAGGGGAAGATTGTTGCAATCCATGACCCCGATTTTGAGATTTTGATGATGACAAATAATGTCGCCTGAACTACTATTCATTGAATATCTTTGATATCTTCTATTTTTTGTAAGTACTAACATTTCAGGAAGATCATAAGTTACTCAGGACAACAGGAAGATTCAAGACTAGGTAGAGTATTAGTGTGAGTCTGTAACATTATAATTTTTTCATTTATTTTAATTTAGCTTTTCTTGAGTCTGGCCATAAACTGCATATAAATATGAGTAACCATGCACACATATAGGGGGAGAGGGTTTTTAATAGAAAAATAAAGTTTTTTTCTCTTTTGATCGTACGGTACGACTTTATATCGTACTGTACAATCTGATCTGGTTAAAACATTTTTTGTGAATAGGTAGTACTGTACGCTATATATTGTTAAGAGAGTTGTTATTTGCATGTTTTACCTTCTTGCAACTTGTATAGTTTTGATTATTCCAAATATTATTATTTTAAGTTTTATTTTATCCTAACACTTTTTGGAAGAATTATTTTTGCTCTTGTGTGGACTAACAATTCAGGATAATCGAACTCCAAACTAATGTAGACTTCAAATCAAATTCAGTATGAGATAGTTTATGAATTGAAGCTTGTATTTTTCATTGTATTGAGTTTGAGAGAGAATGATTGTAATTGAGTACCTTAACACACACACACGCACACACTTAGGGAGATCTTTAAAAAACCATACTGATCATACGGGATGAACCAAATTCGTACGGGACGATCAGGTCAGTTATCCCCTAAGAAGAGCAATGGAACGAACATGAAGTGAGAAAATTTTTCTAAGTCCTGATTCTCCAGAGAAATTTCCCTATTCGTTCTTGGACGATGTTCTCTGGATTCTCACTTTGAACTGTTCGTCCAGACAAAGTGTACCATTCGTCCCTGGACGAAGTCCCCTGGACACTTGAGTTACACTAATCGTCCAGACGATCCATCAGGTTCGTCCCTGGACGAAGTTCTCTGGACATTGGAGTTGGACTAATCATCCAGACGATCCATACGATTCATTCCTGGACGAAGTTCTTTGGACACATGACTTGAATTATTCATCCAGACGAACATTCATGTTCGTCCCAGGATGAAGTCCTCTGTTCCCTAAAAATTTGGGACCATCCTGCAGTTTCGTCAGAACAAACCCTTGATATAACTGTTTGTCCTAGGATGAACATATTTCATACGGGACGATAATCAGATACGAAGTCAATTCATATCAATATACAATGGGTTTGTATGCAACTGTTTAATACTATTCGTACAGGACGATCTGATGATCGTCCGGGACGATTGACTGTATACAGACTTGTAAATCTACAATTTTTGGACAATTTTTCATGTCTTTCCTATATAAGGTCCACTTAAAACTGTCTTGTGATCTTTTTGCTTACTGATCTTCGTGTAAAATGAAGGGAGAGTGAAGGAGAGAGTGTGAGAGAGTGTTTGAAAGAGGATTCTTACTATTAAAGCGTGAAGGATTCACTTGGTACTCAAAGGTAAGAATCTTCAATTGTGATTTGTGATTACTTCACTCTTTTCTCTTGTCCATCTAGATTTCTTGTGAGAAGATCTTTCAAGGAGATCCGGTTCTGCCAACACTTGGAGAGTGTGAATAGATAAAGGGTTCTCTGCCTACACTTGGAGAGTGTGAACAGCCGAAGGGTTCTCTACCCACACTTGGAGAGTGTGAAAGGACAGACAGTTCTCTGCCAACACTTGGAGAGTGTAAAAAAGATGACGGTTCTCTGCCACACCGGGTAATGGTGGAAGTGAGTTTTGTGAAGGCTTCTCCGCTTTGCTATGGGAGCAAAAGGAGAGACACTATTGGTATTAGTGCAGTACTCGGAGGGTGCCTCCGGGGAGTGGATGTAGGTCGTGTTTGACCGAACCACTATAAATCTTGTGTTTTTTTAATTCTCCACTATTTTTGTTTTTACTTTTTAATTTTGTGGTTGAAAAACCTTTTCTACAAAAAATTCACTAAAGTTATTATCGGCTCAATTTCAAAAAGAGGGATAAAATTTTAATTACCAATTCACCACCCCTCTTGGTTAGCCGCTGGAATATAAGCTTAGGTCTAACAACCTAATTCATATTGAACAAGTTTCAACATATATCATACTGTACGATGTGTTGCTAATCCAAAACCCTAGCCTCCAGATTAAGTACGTTTTTATCAGCCGTTCGTACTGTACGAAGCAATTCATATTGTATGATTTATTTTGAATACTTACTTAAACTAACCCATGATTACTGGAATAAATCAAGGATTAATCTATGATTGGTAATCGTACTGTACGAACCTGTTCGTATTGTACGATGAACCAAGACTTTTTTTTATCATCCTGTATTCGTCTGTGATGATTCCTTGATTTTGACTAATCGTACTGTACGAAGTAAGTCGTACCCTATGATGTACAGAGATGAGTTTAGATCATCTTGGATATCATCTTGTATGAATAGATGAGTTGAGGATCGTACTGTACGAGTTTAAATAGTACCATACAATTTTTTACAGAAGTTTTTGAACTGTTCGTAAACCTTTGTTCCAGGATGAAGCTTGTTTATACTATTCATCCTGTACTATATGAAATCGTATTGTATGATAGTAACAACTACTTTAAAAATTTTAGGGTTTTTGGAGCCCGTTTCGCAATTCACCCCCCCCCTCTTGGCGCATCTAGAAACTTCAAACATGGTATCAGAGCCTTAATCTCTGGTTTTTTAGCTTCTCTTAATTTTCTTCAAAATCTTATCAAGATTCAAGATGTCTTTAACAAATCAATCTAAAGTTGATGGATCGATTGCGTCTTGCGACTCACCCCAAATACAGTCAGCTCTCAAATTCTTGATGAGTAACATCAAGAACATTATATCTTAGCCACTTACCACGGAGAATCATTCGTTGTGGAGATCGCAGGTTCTTAAACTTTTCAGAGAAAATGGGTTTAAGGGATTTTTGGATGGATCCAACGTCTGTCCAACACATTACAAACACACCAAAACTGATCAAATTATCTCTAACCCTCTTCACATAAACTGGATTTTAATGGATCAGAATCTTGCTGTGGCATTATATTATGTCATTTCGCCTACAATACTACCGTATATTCTTTTGGTAGAACACTGCAATCAAATTTGGCAAATTATTGATCGACGGCTACAGTCTAGCACTAGATCAAGAATTATAAAACTTAAGAATGAAATGCATTACTTATCGATGAAAGAAAAAACCATGAATCAATATCTTATTGAGGTTAAAGCAAAAGTCGATTCGTTAGCATCATCCAGAGCACCGTTAGATGTTGAAGATATCATTCATTATACATTAAATTACCTTACAATAGCTTATCAACCATTTAAAATGGCCAATTGTACTAGTCTACAACCATTAAGTTTGGATGATCTATACATGTTGTTATGCAGTGAAGAACTCAATTTAGCGCAGGAAGCCAATCGAGAGATTCAATCTCTCCAATTATCTGGAAACACACTGGCTCTCACGGCCACTCGTAGACTAGGTCGAGGACGAACGCATCAATCGTGAGGAAGAAATCACTCCAATAATCGCCAACAATTTAATAATTCATCCGACGGAGCTCGATCACCAAGAACCCCTGTTACAAGTCAAATTCATGGAAAATTTGGACATTCTGCAGTGAAATGCTGGTATCGACATGATGAACAGTACAATAGTGAACAACCAATAACTGTGTTATTTACTTCTCCGTCCACAGCTGCTACAACTGATTGGTATTTGGATAGTGGAGCTTCAGCACATCTAACTGCTGATCCAACTCAATTGCAGCAAGCACAAACGTATACTAGACAGAATCAGGTTGTTCTTGGAAATGGACATCAACTATCAATACAAAATATGGGGAAAGGTGTGAGACCTCGTTCCCTTACTGTTCCTCTATGATTTGGATTTTCCTCTCAGGATCGTCCGGGACGATAGTGGGATCGTCCAGGCCGATCTGCACTGTAGAAAACATCGGCCTGAGAATAGTCCTGAGAACCGTCCAGGACGATTTTTTTGGTCTGATCGTCCCGGGACGATTTGACGATCGGCCGGGCCGATCTGCTTTATTATATATGAAAATCAGCTCGTTTTGATGAGAGAGAAAATCATTTTAAAACAAAATATCTGTTTTGAGGAGAGAGAAAGAGAAAGGAAAAAGAGGAAAAGCTTGGTTTTGGAGGCCGCGGAGCGCTTTTCGTCCGACGCTGCTGTTGGGAAAAGTGTAGATCTCGCAGTAAGGACTCCGAACCCTATTTCTGTTTTCAAAGATATTGAGTTTTGACTGAGTTATGATCCGTTTTGTGTTTTCGTAGTCGACTTTTCGACGTGATTTTGATTTGACACGACTTTCACCGCACAACTTTTGATATGTTATAGATATGATTATTGTACACGATTTGAGTATTTTCTGCGAAGATTTTACCGGTCGGAATTGATTCTACACGATTTTAATCGAATAGAAAAATATCAGGACTTGATTTGATTTGATTTCTATAGGACAATAGTCTTGTATTGATGTCATAGATATTCTTATGTAATTTGGAGAGATTTGGAATTTGTGCCTTTTTGCAGGATTTTTGTGTAAATTTCCGACTGCCGTTACTCTGCCCGATTTTCGTACGATTACTGATTTTCCCGGAATTGATAGATTGAATTGATATGTGCATGACCATTGATATGATCGTTCTAGATTTCTTTAATATTGCTTATTGCATCGATTATTGCATTGACTATTGATTGACTTGATTGATTCTGAAAGACAAGTGGAAACCTAGTTGAACGTTGGTTATAGAAACCAACGTATGGATATCTACAACAGCAATATGGATTTCTACAACAGCACTATTGATAATGACCAGTTAATCTGGTTGATTTCTACAACAGCACTATTGATAATGACTAGTGTTTGTGCTTGTCGAGTAAGACCATGATATGAAATTGTATGTATATGATATTGCATCGCATAGATTTCCCGATCTGCATTGATTGATTGATTTCTGATTGATTTGATCGACTTGATAGTATAGACTGGATTTGATTGATTGATGATTTGACGGATTTATTGATTTTATTGATTTATCGTATTGCTTTTCCGATTGGATTTATCGTATTACTTTTCCGATTGATTTTCTCGACTTGATTGATTTATAGATACTGACACTGATATTGATATAGATTGTATCGATTGATAGATACCGATATCGACATTGATAGATATGATATTGACATATGGATACTATTGATACGACAGATCCTGATAGGTTATTGATATACTGATACATTGATTCGTCGTGCCGATTATCGATTGATTGATTGAATGGATTGTTGCCGTATGGATTTGATTTATCGTAGGATAGATTTCTCTCTGGAGCTGATTGTATTGATTTCTATTGACCTGATGATTTCATTGTATTGATTTGATTTCAATTGATCTTTCGCCGTATTGATTTGATTGTTTATTGGGATTTGAGCCGATAGATATAATTGACTGGAAAGTGCTCTATTGATTGAGACTGCCGTAGTATCATTGAATATTGTAGATTGACATTGAGTAAATCGTATTGAATAATTGAATTGACTGATTTGCAAGAATATTGACTGATTTGATAAATGATATAGATACAACGAATTGACTAGACGACACGATTGATTGAACTGATAGTATTGATTGATAGACACTGCTACGATGGATAGATATTGGCTTCCAGTCACTTATTGATTTGATTGCTGGGGAATATTGATTTATCGATGTTTTTACCGTCTTGATTATTGATTATTGATTTTCGTACTGCATTGACTACTGATCTGATTTCCGCTGCATCGACTATTGATTTCATTGACGATGGATTTCCGTATTGCATAGACTCATTGACCATCGACTGATATGATTTGATTGACTGACATGCATATTGATAGCATCCCCGTGCTTTGATTTCAGTTGTAGGCTTTGGTGACCTGCTGGGCTAGTAAGCTCATTATATGTGGTTAAAATTTTCAGGTCCGAGCAAGGCAACTGGAATGGAGTTCGATCAGAATGTCAGACGAATCCTTTCACTATTGACACCTGGGGCATCACAAAGTGGTATCAGAGCAAGTGTAGTGAAAGGATTTGATTGATAGTTTGATAGAATTCTGCATACATAGTGAATGACATGTGATTGATTGCATTGTGTGTTTGTATGGATTTCGACGAGTTTTGATTTGGATTTGGATTTGGATCGATTTGTTTTGCATTGTTTTTATCTCGTACCTGTAGGGAAATGTCGGGACGACATTTTTCTAAGGTGGGGAGATTGTGAGACCTCGTTCCCTTACTGTTCCTCTCTGATTTGGATTTTCCTCTCAGGATCGTCCGGGACGATAGTGGGATCGTCCAGGCCGATCTGCACTGTAGAAAATATCGGCCTGAGAATAGTCCTGGGAACCGTCCAGGACGATTTTTTTGGTCTGATCGTCCCGCGACGATTTGACGATCGGCCGGGCCGATCTGCTTTATTATATATGAAAATCAGCTCGTTTTGATGAGAGAGAAAATCATTTTAAAACAAAATATCTATTTTGAGGAGAGAGAAAGAGAAAGGAAAAAGAGGAAAAGCTTGGTTTTGGAGGCCGCGGAGCGCTTTTCGTCCGACGCTGCTGTTGGGAAAAGTGTAGATCTCGCGGTAAGGACTCCGAACCCTATTTCTGTTTTCAAAGATATTGAGTTTTGACTGAGTTATGATCCGTTTTGTGTTTTCGTAGTCGACTTTTCGACGTGATTTTGATTTGACACGACTTTCACCGCACAACTTTTGATATGTTATAGATATGATTATTGTACACGATTTGAGTATTTTCTGCGAAGATTTTACCGGTCGGAATTGATTCTACGCGATTTTAATCGAATAGAAAAATATCAGGACTTGATTTGATTTGATTTCTATAGGACAATAGTCTTGTATTGATGTCATAGATATTCTTCTGTAATTTGGAGAGATTTGGAATTTGTGCCTTTTTGCAGGATTTTTGTGTAAATTTCCGACTGCCGTTACTCTGCCCGATTTTCGTACGATTACTGATTTTCCTGGAATTGATAGATTGAATTGATATGTGCATGACCATTGATATGATCGTTCTAGATTTCTTTAATATTGCTTATTGCATCGATTATTGCATTGACTATTGATTGACTTGATTGATTCTGAAAGACAAGTGGAAACCTAGTTGAACGTTGGTTATAGAAACCAACGTATGGATATCTACAACAGCAATATGGATTTCTACAACAGCACTATTGATAATGACCAGTTAATCTGGTTGATTTCTACAACAGCACTATTGATAATGACCAGTTAATCTGGTTGATTTCTACAACAGCACTATTGATAATGACCAGTTAATCTGGTTGATTTCTACAACAGCACTATTGATAATGACCAGTTAATCTGGTTGATTTCTACAACAGCACTATTGATAATGACTAGTGTTTGTGCTTGTCGAGTAAGACCATGATATGAAATTGTATGTATATGATATTGCATCGCATAGATTTCCCGATCTGCATTGATTGATTGATTTCCGATTGATTTGATCGACTTGATAGTATAGACTGGATTTGATTGATTGATGATTTGACGGATTTATTGATTTTATTGATTTATCGTATTGCTTTTCCGATTGGATTTATCGTATTACTTTTCCGATTGATTTTCTCGACTTGATTGATTCATAGATACTGACACTGATATTGATATAGATTGTATCGATTGATAGATACCGATATCGACATTGATAGATATGATATTGACATATGGATACTATTGATACGACAGATCCTGATAGGTTATTGATATACTGATACATTGATTCGTCGTGCCGATTATCGATTGATTGATTGAATGGATTGTTGCCGTATGGATTTGATTTATCGTAGGATAGATTTCTCTCTGGAGCTGATTGTATTGATTTCTATTGACCTGATGATTTCATTGTATTGATTTGATTTCAATTGATCTTTCGCCGTATTGATTTGATTGTTTATTGGGATTTGAGCCGATAGATATAATTGACTGGAAAGTGCTCTATTGATTGAGACTGCCGTAGTATCATTGAATATTGTAGATTGACATTGAGTAAATCGTATTGAATAATTGAATTGACTGATTTGCAAGAATATTGACTGATTTGATAAATGATATAGATACAACGAATTGACTAGACGACACGATTGATTGAACTGATAGTATTGATTGATAGACACTGCTACGATGGATAGATATTGGCTTCCAGTCACTTACTGATTTGATTGCTGGGGAATATTGATTTATCGATGTTTTTACCGTCTTGATTATTGATTATTGATTTTCGTACTGCATTGACTACTGATTTGATTTCCGCTGCATCGACTATTGATTTCATTGACGATGGATTTCCGTATTGCATAGACTCATTGACCATCGACTGATATGATTTGATTGAATGACATGCATATTGATAGCATCCCCGTGCTTTGATTTCAGTTGTAGGCTTTGGTGACCTGCTGGGCTAGTAAGCTCATTATATGTGGTTAAAATTTTCAGGTCCGAGCAAGGCAACTGGAATGGAGTTCGATCAGAATGTCAGACGAATCCTTTCACTATTGACACCTGGGGCATCACAAAGTGGTATCAGAGCAAGTGTAGTGAAAGGATTTGATTGATAGTTTGATAGAATTCTGCATACATAGTGAATGACATGTGATTGATTGCATTGTGTGTTTGTATGGATTTCGACGAGTTTTGATTTGGATTTGGATTTGGATCGATTTGTTTTGCGTTGTTTTTATCTCGTACCTGTAGGGAAATGTCGGGACGACATTTTTCTAAGGTGGGGAGATTGTGAGACCTCGTTCCCTTACTGTTCCTCTCTGATTTGGATTTTCCTCTCAGGATCGTCCGGGACGATAGTGGGATCGTCCAGGCCGATCTGCACTGTAGAAAATATCGGCCTGAGAATAGTCCTGGGAACCGTCCAGGACGATTTTTTTGGTCTGATCGTCCCGCGACGATTTGACGATCGGCCGGGCCGATCTGCTTTATTATATATGAAAATCAGCTCGTTTTGATGAGAGAGAAAATCATTTTAAAACAAAATATCTATTTTGAGGAGAGAGAAAGAGAAAGGAAAAAGAGGAAAAGCTTGGTTTTGGAGGCCGCGAAGCGCTTTTCGTCCGACGCTGCTGTTGGGAAAAGTGTAGATCTCGCGGTAAGGACTCCGAACCTTATTTCTGTTTTCAAAGATATTGAGTTTTGACTGAGTTATGATCCGTTTTGTGTTTTCGTAGTCGACTTTTCGACGTGATTTTGATTTGACACGACTTTCACCGCACAACTTTTGATATGTTATAGATATGATTATTGTACACGATTTGAGTATTTTCTGCGAAGATTTTACCGGTCGGAATTGATTCTACGCGATTTAATCGAATAGAAAAATATCAGGACTTGATTTGATTTGATTTCTATAGGACAATAGTCTTGTATTGATGTCATAGATATTCTTCTGTAATTTGGAGAGATTTGGAATTTGTGCCTTTTTGCAGGATTTTTGTGTAAATTTCCGACTGCCGTTACTCTGCCCGATTTTCGTACGATTACTGATTTTCCCGGAATTGATAGATTGAATTGATATGTGCATGACCATTGATATGATCGTTCTAGATTTCTTTAATATTGCTTATTGCATCGATTATTGCATTGACTATTGATTGATTTGATTGATTCTGAAAGACAAGTGGAAACCTAGTTGAACGTTGGTTATAGAAACCAACGTATGGATATCTACAACAGCAATATGGATTTCTACAACAGCACTATTGATAATGACCAGTTAATCTGGTTGATTTCTACAACAGCACTATTGATAATGACCAGTTAATCTAGTTGATTTCTATAACAGCACTATTGATAATGACCAGTTAATCTGGTTGATTTCTACAACAGCACTATTGATAATGACTAGTGTTTGTGCTTGTCGAGTAAGACCATGATATGAAATTGTATGTATATGATATTGCATCGCATAGATTTCCCGATCTGCATTGATTGATTGATTTCCGATTGATTTGATCGACTTGATAGTATAGACTGGATTTGATTGATTGATGATTTGACGGATTTATTGATTTTATTGATTTATCGTATTGCTTTTCCGATTGGATTTATCGTATTACTTTTCCGATTGATTTTCTCGACTTGATTGATTCATAGATACTGACACTGATATTGATATAGATTGTATCGATTGATAGATACCGATATCGACATTGATAGATATAATATTGACATATGGATACTATTGATACGACAGATCCTGATAGGTTATTGATATACTGATACATTGATTCGTCGTGCCGATTATCGATTGATTGATTGAATGGATTGTTGCCGTATGGATTTGATTTATCGTAGGATATATTTCTCTCTGGAGCTGATTGTATTAATTTCTATTGACCTGATGATTTCATTGTATTGATTTGATTTCAATTGATCTTTCGCCGTATTGATTTGATTCTTTATTGGGATTTGAGCCGATAGATATAATTGACTGGAAAGTGCTCTATTGATTGAGACTACCGTAGTATCATTGAATATTGTAGATTGACATTGAGTAAATCGTATTGAATAATTGAATTGACTGATTTGCAAGAATATTGACTGATTTGATAAATGATATAGATACAACGAATTGACTAGACGACACGATTGATTGAACTGATAGTATTGATTGATAGACACTGCTACGATGGATAGATATTGGCTTCCAGTCACTTACTGATTTGATTGCTGGGGAATATTGATTTATCGATGTTTTTACCGTCTTGATTATTGATTATTAATTTCCGTACTGCATTGACTACTGATTTGATTTCCGCTGCATCGACTATTGATTTCATTGACGATGGATTTCCGTATTGCATAGACTCATTGACCATCGACTGATATGATTTGATTGACTGACATGCATATTGATAGCATCACCGTGCTTTGATTTCAGTTGTAGGCTTTGGTGACCTGCTGGGCTAGTAAGCTCATTATATGTGGTTAAAATTTTCAGGTCCGAGAAGACTGGAATGGAGTTCGATCAGAATGTCAGACGAATCCTTTCACTATTGACACCTGGGGCATCACAAAAGGTATATTGCCTACACCTGTAGGTAGTCTTCAACTATCTAAATTGAATCTTGTTCCAAACCTGTCTTTCAATTTGCTATCAGTTTATCGTCTAACTAATGATAACAATTATCTCATAACTTTTTCATCTCATGGATATGAAATCAAGGACAAGAAGAGTCATCAGCTTCTCCTCATGGGACCATGTATTAATGGCTTGTATCCGATCCAAGCAACTCAGCAAAATGAATCAAACACTTTTCAACTTGCTCTAATGTCCGTCCAAACTATTCAGGATCTTTGGCATCGGAGACTTGGACATCCTTCCTCTCAAACTCTTCCAAGTCTTGCTAAGAATAATACTGCCATTTGCATTTCTTCAAAAACTTTTTTGTGCAATGAATGTAGAATGGCTAAGAGCCATCGTTTACCATTTACTGTTTCACAAAATTTCAGTAAAACTCCTTTTTAGTTGGTCCACTCAGATGTTTGGGGGCCCTCTCCATCCTTTTCTAATCAAGGGTATCGATACTATGTTTCTTTCATTGATGATTTCTCCAAATATACTTGGGTTTATCCGTTAACTCGAAAATCTGAAGTCATTTACAAATTCCAGGATTTCCAAAGAATGTTAAAATGTCAATTTCAATCTACTATTCATGTTTTTCGCACAGATGGGGGGGGGGGGGGAATTTGTTAATAACAAATTCAGCATGGTATTCCATCACAATGGAATAATTCACCAATTTACTTGTCCCCCCATTCTCCCTCGCAAAATGGTGTGGCCAAACGAAAACATCGACACATCACATAAACCATTCGTACACTGCTCATTCAAGCATCTATGCTACAAAATTTTTGGGTTGAAACTCTCATGACAACCATCTATTTAATAAATAGTCTACCATCTTCCAACACCTCAAATAAATCACCATTTGAAATTCTTCATGGAACTTCTCATGATTACAATTTTTTAAAGGTATTTAGATGTTTATGTTATCTATGGCTTAAACCATATTCAACAAATAAATTGTCCCCTTTTTCTTATCCATGTGTGTTCATTGGATATGCACCTTTTCAAAAAGGTTATCGATGTTATGATATGGTCACGAACAAAGTTTACACATCTTGCCATGTTGTTTTCAATGAAGTAGTTTTTCCTTTCTCAAAACAGACAAGTCATCATCACACTTCAAACTCATCGAGAATAATACTCCTCCTCTGCTTCTTGTTCCCACTTCGGGCCTGCCAAATCAAATTAATAATATCTTGCCAGTTCAAAACAATCCAGACACCCTACCATCCACCAGCTCTAATCTCATTCATGATTCACAGACAGATAATTTCATGAATTCTGTTTCGTCTATAAATAATTCAGCACCCATCTCTCCTCATCAACCAGTGGTGTCTCATCCTGTGATTACAAGATTTAAAAGTGGCTGCACTAAACTGAAACATGTATTTGATTTATCACACATTCTACTGCCAGTTGAGCCTACTACCTATAATCAAGCAGTTCAGAGTCCACATTGGCGTGCTGCAATGTCTCAAGAGTATCAAGCACTACAAGCTCAAGGAACATGGGATTTAGTTCCTCCATCCCCAAATCAAAATGTTCTTGGATGTAAATGGATGTTTAGAACCAAATTAAATTCAGATGGGTCCATAGCAAGATATAAAGCCAGCTTAGTGGCTAATGGTTTTAATCAAGAACAAGGCATTGATTATACCGAGATGTTTAGTTCGGTAGCTAAATTGACTACCATTCATGTTCTCATCCTCATTGCACTATTTCATAGTGGGAGATTCATTAATTTGATGTTTCTAATGCATTCTTGCATGGTGCTTTAACAAAAAACTATTTTTATGCAACAACCTCAAGGGTTTCAAGATACTATTCATTCTCATTATGTTTGCAAGTTAAAGAAGGCCTTAAATGGTCTTAAACAATCTCCAAGAGAGTGGTATGCAGCATTGTGAAATCATTTACACGAATTTGGTTTTCAAATGAGTGCAGCGGATCCATCACTTCTAGTATACAAAGTTAAATCAGTTCGGATGTACATCTTGATTTATGTGGATGATATCCTTTTAACCGGTAATTCACAAACAAAAATTACTAGACTTCTCAGCAATTTACAACAGCGATTTTAGATGAGAAATCTTGGGTCTTTGAACCAATATTTGGGTATACAAGCTGTACCAAATCATATGGAATTTTACTACATCAGCAATCATATGCAAACCGGATAATAGAACGAGGAATGCAAAATGCAAAGCCTGTTTCATCTCCATTACCAATCAAAACGGTGCTTACCACTATATCCAATACAGAATCTGAACATCCGCAGTTATATAGAACATTGATTGGCTCCTTGTAATATCTCACACTAACTCATCCAAACATTCAATTTGCAGTACATCAGCTTAGTCAACAAATGCATAAACCTCTAAACATACATTTTGAAAATCTCAAGCGCTCACTGCGTTATATTAAAGGTTCTTCTAACAAAGGAATTGCTTTACACAATTATGATCTCACACTAAGAGGGTAAGTTGACTTCGATTGGGCTAGTAATCCTAATGACTGGAAATCTGTTTCCGGCTATTATAATTTTTTGGGCAAATCTATCATATCATGGCAAGTCAAAAAGCAGACCACAGTAGCACGATCATCTACGAAAGCTGAGTATCGAGCACTAGCTATCGAAGGCTTCATAAATTATATGGTTACGATGCTTATTAGAAGATTTTCACATTACTCAAACAGAACCTACTATAGTTTATTATGATAACACTTCAGCTATTGTATTAGCTAATAATCCCATGTTTCATGCTCGTACCAAACATATCGAGGTCGATTGTCATTTCATAAGAGATTGTATTCGTGCCAAGCATATTTTTGTGCATCACATATGTACCGACGATCAACTAGCGGACATATTTACCAAACCTCTATCTATTTTCAGATTTAAGCAACTTTCCAACAAATTGCTGGATGACCAGCATCATCACTTTGAGGGGGGATGTAAGCAGAACGTTCTGTAACTGCCTCTTGCCACCTGTCGGGTTGTTATTTGTCTACTGTGTAAATATTTTCTTGTAAGAAGTCTATAAATAGCTGATGTAAACCTGTAATGAGTGTATTAAATAGAAGTCTCTGTTTCCCATTTCTCTTCTATTTCGTTATAGTCAACAACATAGACAACGCACAATTCCTCCATCGTAGGCTCTAGTGAAATACTATCTGATAGAGGATTCGCACCCCCTTATAAGCTTCAATCTCTCCTCAATTAACAATATTGAATAACTCAACATGCAGAGTTATGAATAATTTGTAATTTTTCTATATTGACAATGAAGCTTCAACCTTTGTCTAGAAAGATTGGCATACTCCATGTTGAGAGATTTTCCACCGCATTTTGAATCTTTAATTTTTCTCCCAAAAGGGAAATTATCATTATAAAAGATTGTTATAACGCTAGATGTTAAATAACTTAATGAATTTTAAAAGTACGTACACTTCAAATTAAAATAAAAAATGAGTTGATTTTTGCCAGATTTTATTATAGTTTAAGTAAATTATAATTATTCGCAAGCATTATTAAACTTAGTGGCTGATGGATAAAGTGAATGTTGAAATTTTTGGTTTTTAGTTCAATCCTCAACTGTCTCACATTTTCTTTTAGTAATTAAATATATAACTTTTAATATAAATTACTATATGCTATGGGCCTTTATTGCTGCATATTGTGGGCTTTTGTTTGCTATTGGGGGCTGTTTGCTATGAACTTTTATTAGGTCCGGTGTAAGGACGTAGAGGAACGTCCGGTTGGAGGCAAAATCCCGCCAAAAAACTCGGTATTATTTGATAATAACGAGGAATACCGCTCTGTGAAGACCAATACCGAGTTATACCGAGCAATACCGAGTTGTACCGAGTTTTTTCTAGTAAAAACTCGGTACAACTTTTGTATAACTCGGTATAGCTCGGTATTGGGTCTTCACGTGATGATATTCCTCGTTATTATTTGGTATTGCTCGGTATTTGCTCGGTATTTCTCATTTTTTGGTGCGATTTGGCCTCCGACCGGACGTTCCTCTACGTCCGGTCGGAGGACGTAATAATTGCTATTGGGGGCTGCCGGGCTGAAGCCCCTAAGGCTCACATTGTAGATCCGCTAATATTGGCATCCAATGCAATTTGATAAACGCATATAAATACAGTTGTGACAACTTCTCAGTTGAATATGTTTGGCGCATAAAAAGAAAAATATGCTGATTTTGCTAATCGATCAATTACTTATTATATCAAATAATTTTCAAAACTTTAAACACAACAAAATTAATAAATCCAAATTTATAAGATTTATTAAATCAGTTAAATAACATTTACAGCCTAAAAACTCTTATAATCTACCATCTCTAATGTCACGTCCATCAAATAAAATATGCGCTCAATTTTTTTTATTAATATTTTCTCATTTTAAATGCAAAGTTAAGATTGAGAAATTATTGAAAAATTAAGGTTTTGGTGGAAAACGCATTTTTTTTTAAACCATTATATTAAAACTGATAAAAACAGATTACAACAGTTGGAGAAGGAAAATCAGACAGCAAAGAAAACCAAAAACAAGAAACAGACACAATAAAAAACCCCAAATGAGGGCTCAGTAGAATGCGAGACTGCCAGCGTCCACGAAAGCACCAGGACCGTCCAGCAAAGGTGGAAATCACCAAAGGTTGCCGCAAGGAAGCCAACGCAGACACGAGCCCCAGCAACATCATCGCCCCGCAACCTCCAATCCAAACAATGATCAAAACAGAATAACCGAAAGAACCAAACAACGACGAAAGCGAATTATCTTCTTCTGCCACCTCTCTTCCAGAATTTTCCACGAGAGGCTACCTTAAGAGGAACATCACGATTCATTTTAAATTCATTACCAGGATCTGAATAGGACTCAAAATCAGATCCAAAGTCAGACGAATTGTACAACCAATCACCATGAGACTTAATATCAAGTCCAGAAGTACCACTCACGGTTACAGGAACATTAACCAAATTATCCAAAATGTCTTGCACATCCGAATTAACAACCAGCCCACACACATTTGATTCCACATTCCTAACACTAACCATCGGCCTACCACAATCCTCCACAACACCCAAAACAGGCGAAACCTCAACCCCCCTTCCACACTTGGCAGGAGGAATCGCAACATTAACGGGATCAGAAACCACCTCCGGCACCAGTACAACATCCGAAATCTCCTCAATCACATCTTTAGGACCCAAACCATTCACCACACTCGAAGGAATAAAAGGAATAGCATTAGGAGACAAAGTAATATCAGCAGCAACCGACATAAAGACACCAGCATCACCCTTAGCACCAGGGGAAACAGTCGGAGACTCAACAGAAGGTAAAAAAAAACAGTCCCAGTCGCAATGTTAGCATTCTCACAACCCATAACTTTCTCACAAGAGGAATCAATAACATTACCAGTTTCAATTAAGCAATCAACAACATTCGGAACACCCGTTGTCCCTCCCTCCCCAACGAAGAAGAAGGAATAAGATTAGGATGAAGAATGGTGCATCCGGCCTTAGAATGCCCCAACGAAGAACAATGCACACAATAATCCGGTAATTCTTCAAAAACCACAGACTGAACATAACCTGCATTTTCCGGGCCAATCCAAATTTTATCAGGAAAATTTTTGGTTACATCTATTTCCACCAAAACTCTCGCAACTGAAGGACGGGAACCAGTAGAAGTCGCGTTATCGGTTTTTAAAGGATTCCCAAAAATCTTCCCCAAACCATGGAGAATACGCGAAGCAAACAAATGAGGCCTAAGATTTGGAAAAGAAATCCAGATGGGAATAACCGGAGACTCGATTTCCACATCTAAAATAGGCGACCACTTAACCAATTTCATGAAACAATTGTTAACGAAATAGGATCTATGAGCAAACACCCTACAATAATCCAAATCATTGAAAAGCTTAATCAAGACATTCCGATTGTTAAGAACAGTGACAGAGACATCCCCCTTCAGTTTAAGATTAAAGAAAAATTTCCTAATAGCATCCAAAGATGGACGACGAGCAGGAAACTTTCCGACAAGGGCAAACTGAAACGGAGCAGCTAAGGATTCGATTTCCATTTCCGAAATCCACAAAGAAGGCATGCCTCTAAATGAAGAAACCTTAATATCGGGAAACACCACAGAAATAGAAGAAGCACCAGAAAGCGCATCTTTAAATGAAAGAGGCGAAGTACCGGTTAAAAAGCCAGGATCACGAAGACGAGAAGAAGCCATCACCACCAAAACACAAGAACAAAGGAAGAGTAGACTTCCCTGATGAAGAGAAGATGAAACGCCAGGTGCTGGCGTCGCCGCCAGGAGGATTTAGGGCATCACCCTAAAACCCAGAGCGAAAAATGAAAAAGCTGATAAGCTCAAACCCTCAATTTCTACATCAATATGACACTTAAATGTAGAACAAAAGATCTATGATCAAGGAAATCAAAGCACTTCGAATCTGCCTTGGATCTTCTCCAAATTTGGTGGAAAACGCATTGTATTCACTGAAAATGTAAATTACTTTTACGTCTTTAGTAAAAAGTAGAAACACATAATTAATTTGTATTTTCACTAAAAAAGGAAATTAAATTTACATTTTTTTTATGATTCAAACTATATTTAAATTATACTTATTGTTTAATTACATATTAAAAGTACTCCTTTTTGAAATTTTGTTGAGCAAATTTTAAGTGATCTGTACATAAACGCCCTTAAAATTTATTTATTTTTACTATAGTATAATTATCAATCTAGAGAATCTAGAGAACTTATGTGAGAAGCTATTTTTGAAATTTAGATATGCAAGTTCGTTTTAGGCCTCGTTTGAGATGACTTTCTTATTGCTACCGTTCCAAACAAAATTTTAATTTGTTGATTGAAAGCTTTGACTATAAATTAAGAGGCCTTGGATTTGATGCGTACGTATATGCTGTGCGTGAGAGCTCGTTTTAATTGACCTAAATATCTCTTGGAAAAAAAATATGAAGAGTGAATTAGTCTCATTTTCAAAAAAAAAAAAAAAAACATAATATAATAGTAATAACACATCTCAATAATTTCAGAAAAATAAGATCACTTTTTAATTTGTTAAAAGTTCCTATCAGAAAATCGTCATTGGTATCCGTACTCATGATTCCGGAATGTTGATTGATGATCCATAAAGTAAATAAGCACTATGTCAACTTCAACCTGATAAAGCAGGCAGAAACTCACCTGAGCATTCCGTCAAATAGCTGGCTTGCATTGCTCATCATGATCAAACACGGGCTGCACATCCATCTCAAACCCTAAAGATCCCTTCTTTCGAAAACCAAAAAGGATGCGAAACGCTCAGAACTCCACTGTCAATCCCTTCAGCTGGTTTCATAAGGGAGTTTCCAAAGGAGAACCATTAATACAATCATTAATGACCAACTTCTCTACTTTACTCCATTATCTCCTCGAGAGCTGCAAAAAGCCTCTAATGCTTCTCTTTGGAATCAACATAAGTATGGCATATACGCCAAGGTCCCCAAAAAAAGTTTGTACGCGAAGCTACTCGGTACAGAACTGAAATGGGAGATTATAGAAAAGAAAAACAGAGAGCTTTTCTTCATCGAATGGGAGAAGCGTACGGTGTGGGGAAAAAGGAGAGATGGATAATGCAATACTCAAGCTCTCACAGGATACTTCTTGTAGGCGAAGGAGACTTCTCCTTCTCGGTCTGCCTAGCGAGGGCATTCGGTTCGGCCAAGAATATGATCGCGACTTCCTACGATAATTTTGGTGAGAAGCCCGTCAGCGCTGGATCACGATTAGCTTATGATGGAAATAGCTATTGAGAAATTTCCTCTTTTTTTTTTTTTTTCCTTCACAAGAGCAGATATATCTTATTAAGAAATTGTTTTAAGAGAATTATCTTTTTTCATAATGATTCAAACAAAGATTATTTAGTTGCAGGCCTGTAGGTCAGTGGGCGCCCGAGATTCAGATAGAAAACATGGCTCTGCCACGATAAATATTTTTAGTTGGTTATCAACTAATTATAATAGTTTTCTAGATTTTAAAAAAATATTTAAGTACAGTTTGGTTGGCTGAGAGTGTCTTTTTGTGTCTGGGTTTATGTACTGTTAAATAATTAGCTTGGTAGATTCCATCATTTTAACTAATCAATAGTTAAAATTAATATTAATTTATGTTTCATTTGGGGTAACATAATTTTTTCAACATAAAATTTTTTAGTTAAGAAATTAATTTTAGAAACATTGAAAAGGCTGTACCAAATCAAGTCCTATACTTTCCAAATACATTTCAGTGCTATGAATTTGAAAGAAACTAAATCTATACTTATTTAGACATTATTATAATCAACAATCAACAAAATCAGCTCACTAAAAATGTCTGATGTGCCTTTACATATCAGCTAAATTGCTGGAGAAGCATTGGACAGCTATGATTCACCTTGATGAGCTTAAAAGCTTAGGATGCACATTATTACATGGAATTAATGTGGAAAACATGCATGAAGATCGCTTCTTGAAAGTCCAGCGATTCGATCGAATCATCTTTAATTTTCCACATGCAGGACATTATTTAGGGCTCAGTGATACACATGAAGAGGCCATTTTGTAAGTACATCGATCACTGTATATCTATCAATTAACTAATGTTGATATCTACTAATTGCCTTGTCTTAAAATAATATGGAACTTCGATGTTGATTATTGTTTTAGGAGGAACAAGAAGTAACTTTGTGATTTTTTTAACAGTGCAAGATGCTTGCTAAGTGAAAATGGTGAGATACATGTTAGTCATAGGGATGATTATCCTTTTAATAATTGGAACATTAGAGGTTCAGCAAAGGAGAGAGGTATGACCTTGAAGGAAAAGGTGGAGTTTCACAAGAAAGATTATCCTGGTTATCAGAACAAGAGAGGAAGTGGTACGAGGAGCAACAAGGCCTTTCCTCTTGGTAATAAGAGTTTCACTTTCAAGTTTTCCATGAACAAGTACAAGGATTTAGAGGAAGACGATGAAATTATAAGATTAATATGATATGGTGATTTAGTTACAATATTTCTTGGTTTGACTTTCTTTATTATAGTTTTGAGCAATTATGTGTCCTCCAAACTTCCTTGTGATTCTGACCTCTATAGCTCCTAAGTGAACTAAACATTAAACAAAAGTGATTCAACTAAACACTTGTGCATACATTTGCGCATGACTATATGATGTTGCGCTCTTTAGCTCATTAAATTTTTTATAAAAAATATTTAATAGAGCATTATGCTTTTGTGGTTATTCATATGATTTATAAATATAAGAAAAGAAATACATGTATTAAAATGACCCACATAAATTATGAAAATTTATTATATATATTTGAGGAGTATAACTTTATATATTGAGAATTCATAAAGTAAATATGCACTACGTTGTATAATATTAATTATACATTGAGAATTCATAAAGTGATATACAATTAAAATCTCCTTATTCGTTAAAGTAGTTTGATAACTCACAATTAAAAAATATATCTATCACAATTAAAAAATATATCTACCATTAGTCCAAGTTGCATTGTTGAAATTGAATTTGCTTCATATGACATGATATCATTTTACAAAAAAAAAGCCTAAAATATTTTGGCAAATTTTTTATTAGAATAGAAAGATAAAATAATTAAATCTAAAAAATGGATTTTTTTTTTTGTTTTCTCTAATTAGTAAAAGGTAGCTTTTAGCTTTTATATTTATTATTGCTATTTTATTCTAATGCAAAATTCATGATTTTCTTACTATATATGAGTTGTATTGGGTATGGGCATAACACAGAAGTTGAGTACATTATTATTATTGAGGCTAGCAAGAAGATGATATAGTTGTAAAGTTTTATAACCAAATTTGACAAGTGGCAAAGGAAATGGAAGTTACATAATGCCAGCATAAGTGTTATTTATCTAGCAAAAAATGATGCATTTCATGCTAAGATAAAACATATGCGGCTTCGATAACATTTAATCATATTGTTTTTGCAAGATGACCAATTATGTTTAGAGAAGATACACACTGCCATTAATCTTGTAGACAAGCTAACAAAGACAATCACAATTAAAAAATTTAACCTATGGGTAACTTCAGTATGTTTTCATGAAGGATGAAAGTGGGGATGAGCTATAGTATAGGTAAGATGATTGATGCTACAGTTTAGGAAAAAGATTGATTGTAATCAATTTTCAAATGAGAGATTGTTAGTTTCATGTGTAATTTGATTGTGTCATTGATCAATTAGCTTATATTGTTGTATATGACATCAATTATGTTTGTTGAGCAAATCCAACTGTACTTGAGCATTCTGATGCTATAACAACTAAAAAGTTTAAAATACATTTAATTAAAAAATACAAAAATTCAGAAGTGGAGTGCTGGGGTACTGAGATTGGAAGTGCTAAGAGGCTCAGTATGAAGCACAATAGTGCTAGAAGTTGATGCCACAACATTTAAAGCTTTGTTCTACAGTAATTTTAGATTCAACATGCGACGTTGCGACATTAAACCACTAACAATCTTTATATATATTATTTATATAAATATCCATGCCATTTCTCCTCACCCTCCTCACTCTCGTTTCTTGGTCGGGAAGGAATGAAAGGAGAAGAAGAGAAGGGGAAGATGATGATAAAAGGAAGAGAGAGAAAGTTGAGTTTTGATTATTTTTGTTTGTTGTTTCCGTCAAAGATTTTATTCTATTTGCAGTAAGCAATATTTTCTTTTCTATTTTTGATTGTTTTGATTTCTATGAATTTTATCTTTGATAAATTTGTCAAGAAAGAACATCTCTTGATTTCATAAACTTTTATTGTATAAGTTTTGATATATTATAGATTTTGCCATTCTAAATAGCCTTATATGATTATATTGCATTTTCACCAATTAACAATATGTATATAAGTTTTTATGTGAAATGTGTAGGAAAAATATATACTAAAAATTGAATGTACTGACATGATTGATATTCAGAGTGTAATATTGATATTGGTGAAATAATGTATTGCTTGATATCAGATATATAATATGATAATTCTATATGGTACTTTAATGATTCACACGATTCAGATATATAATATGATAATTCTATATGGTACTTTAATGATTCACACGATTCATTGATTGAGAGTCATAAGGAGTTGAAGATTAATTGGGAGTTATAAGAAGTCAGGGCGAGTGATCCACATGATCACTGATTAAGAGTCATAACGGATATTTGATTGAGAGTCATAAGGGCAACAACGTTGATTCACTAATATAATTAATTTCACATTACACTCTTAAGATCAAAGCACCCTTATATGAATATTTAATATATAATGATCAGATACTGATACTGCTATTATTACTAATATCATACTAGTGCTTTGAAAGGTGTCTGCTCCCAATGGTGAAATTCTTGCTAAAAGCATAACTACGTGCTAGGACTCAAGTCAAATAGTAGTGCTGGCACACAACGCGTCTCCTCCGCTCACTTTGGCATCATTCTCCAGTGGTTGGAATTGATCACTACCCAGAAGCTACAACATAGTATCGATACTAAATGAACTACCTATATACTAACAAGCCACATATCAATCATTGGGAAATGAATGCCCTAATCACTATTACTAATACTGTGTTGATATTGATATTAATATTATTATTGATAATATTCTGATACTTATATTAATATTGATATTATTATTATTCTAATATTGATATCAATATTGTTACGACTCTGATACTTGTGGACAGATTTAACGTCTAAATTATCACACAGGATTCACTTTAAACTATATATAGGTTTATTTAGTCAAATTTGTATAGGTTGACATTATATAATTCCAAAGGATAGACTAATGTCTCACTATCAAGTTGAGAAGAGAAATCTTTAATTTATTTTCATGATCGAACACAACATAAAGAATATTAAATTCATTTTTAAAGATAAAAAATATTCACCTATTATTTTAATAATGAAATTAGTCCAATTTCTAAAACTTAGTCCTACATTCACAAATTTTTCCCTATATTAGAAAGAAACGAATATATGCTTTGTTTTATTATGTGTTCTAGACTCCCTATAGAGGTAAGCCCTTATAGTTAATTATATCTCTTAAGAGAATACTCTCGATTAAAGTGAAGACTAAAGATTTTCATATATATATATATATGTAATAGGAATGTGTAAAAATTGAATAGGTGTTTATAATTAGGACATACACTTGCTTGAAGTGATTTGTCAACTAACATTCCTAATGCATAATAAATCATCTTAAATGTAATGCATGATAAGCTCAGTTCTATCCGAAGAGATCAAAGGATTAAATTAGACTCTTAAAATTTGATGACTCAGGATGAGTAATTTTAACTTTAAGTTCAAATGATACTAACGAGAAGACTCACTAAGAGCTCTAAATTTTATATTATTTAATTTTACTTGACTAAAATTTCTAGCTACCAAAATTTCTTAAATATTTTGGCAGCATAACAACCTTATACACACAAGTATTGTATAGTTTTCATTGAGTGTAATGTGGACCCTGCTACATTGTCATAGGCTTGGGTGTTGGGTTTGTGTACTTTGCAAAAATAAAATGCATGTATATATGCATGATTGTGTAAATGTGTTTGCGTATATAATACCACTTTTATGTATCATCCTAAACATAGTATACATGTTCCTACAAAGTCTAGAACATATATACTAAAAGAAACCTAGGAAAATTTTATACCCTCTAATGTAATCTACCATCGATATGATGCCATGCATGATGCCACATAAGAAATGAAAAGAATTAAATATAATGAGCAATTTATTTATTGACAATTTATAACATACACTACAGGAAAACCTGTTATTACCAGCGGACAGAATCCGTCGGAACTAATGTAAACTCCGACGGAAATGTTAGTTTCCGGCGCATGTTCCGGCGCAAAGCTCTCCGCCGGTTTCTAGTGCGTTGATAAATTTTTTCCGACGTATATGTTGCGCCGGAAATAGTTCTGGCGCAGTTTCCGACGTACTACCGGCGCATTAAACGTTTTGTTTGCCGACGTGAAAAATGGGAGAATTCTGGCGCCTTATGCGCCGGTAATTAACAGCGGAGCTGCGTCGTCGAAATTGCACGCTTGGTTTGCGGCGCATAATTAACGGCGGAATATCCACTGGACTTGCGACGGTAGTTTCTGACGGATAATATTCGCCGGTACGCTCGATACATTTCGTAGTATCGTCGTTTCCGGCGCAAAATCCGCCGGAAACCTATAGCAATGACAAAAAAAAATTGCATTCCCAGCCAACAATCCCATTTCCACACCTGCAAACCTATCAATTCTAACACATACAAGTTCCACAACAGTTCCACAACTTCACAATAATTTATAACAGTTTCACAACAGTTTAGTACTAAAAATCAACTGATAACATCATATTAAAAGTAATTGTCCAATAACACATGTTCACATAAAAATACAAGTTTATTTCTACTAAATTACACTACTCTGACTCCGTGGACTCCTCAGGTGGAGCTACGTCTTTTCCACTCAGTTGCTCCCTCATCTTGCGCATTTCATCCAGCAACTGATTGTGTTGCTCCGTACTTGTTTGCACCTGTGCTTGCAGCTGAGCTTGCCAATCAACTTGTGATTTCCTTACTTGTTCTAGCTCAGCTTGAAGGGCAATTATTTGTTGAGCTTGTAAGGACTCATGCGAACTGGATGCGAAGCTGGATGCAGTAGAGGAGGTCATCCCCTCGTATGCCTGAGCTTGCGCACCTAAGCCATATACTCTACCATGCTGCATTCCTCCGACGGCCTGCGACCACATGCGATACTCAGAATACTCCACAGAGTCGCTAGAAGAGCCCTCACCTGATGCAGCATGAGTCTCTCGAATCCGTGTATATTCCTCCTGTGAAAATTGAATATAAGTATATATATAATTAAACTAAAACTTATAAAATATCAAATATTTATAAAAATATACTTACATGGGCCTTCCTTGCTCTCTCATCAATCCATTGTTGATCCTCCTATCGCTTATGAGTGCGACTATGCAATTCCACAGGAGTTGGTTCTCTACCAAGTGACGCTTTCTGTTACAATTAAGAGAGTTTTATTAATACTAATTATTAAAGAATAATTTTAAAAAAATAATTAAAATTCATTACCAAACGACGCCTGTGCTCAGTATATGGAACGGAGCCTCCTGTATGAAGTGCACTACCTAAGCCCCCAACATCAGAAGCTCTGTTCTGTCGATTTTGATCCCTCCTCCTAGTGTACTCTTCGCTGCCCCAAGCTGCGTTCAACTCAGCCCATATCTCCTCTCCAATCCACAATGGTCGCTTCCCAACCTTTCTAACATCTGTGAACATGTCGCGCATTCGAGTAGAGCCACGCTTCTCAAAATTCTTTCTAATCCTGTCATTGTGTTGGGGCAGCCAACAAAACTCTTTCTGCAATAAAAAACAATCAATTTACCTTAAGTAAGAAAGAATAAATCATTTAACATAAAAACTAAAACACAGAAATACCTCAAACTCTCTAAACCACATCTCCTGGACTTCTTTTGGGACTTTCTTCCAAGAAACATAAGGAGCGTCAAACCTGCTCCGTATGATGTCCCGTATTTTATGTGTTGGTTGTTTTGATGGATAGAACCTACAAAAATAAAGTTATGTAAAACAAATATAAAATATAAAATTAAACAATTAGTTAGTTTAAATAAAAGTTACTATACGTACGTGTCACCCTCAGGTGCTATCATCATTCTACCATCTGTCTGCTGCTCTGCTGCAGCTGCTGTCGAAGGTCCAGCTGCTGTCGAAGGTCCAGCTGTAGCAGGCTGATGGGGTGGTGGGGGATAATATGATGGAGCATATGGTGGAAATGGATAAGTAGGAGGGGCACCAGCATAAGGTGGGGGTGTGAAGTATGGGTAGAAAGGAGTAGCCTGCCCGAGATCTGCTGAAGGAAATCGGGGGTCCGGTGAGTAAAACTGCGGGCTACTAGCTCCAGGAGTGGGTAAAGGTTGTGTAACAGGTTGAGGCTGTGTAGCAGGCTGAGGCTGTGTAGCAGGCTGAGACTGTGTAGCAGGCTGAGCCGAGGTGGTCTCCTCAGTATGTAGTGACCTATGTGGTCCAGTTGTAGTCTTCTTAGTGCGCCTGTTAAAAATATTTTTTATCAACCCTCTACTAGGCTGCTCCTCACCTGAAGTCATCTGCACATAAATAAAAAAGAAATATTAGAAATATGAGTTATAACAAAAATGGAAATTAACGCAGTGCAGTAGCTTAAAAAAATGGACTGAAGTAAAATACAGGTAAGTAAAAAAAAATGAAGTGTAGTAGCTATAAAAAACAGTGAAGTAAAATACAGGGAAGTAAAATAAAAAGCAGTGCAGTAGCAAAAATAAATTTAATTTATCTTATGTTGTTAACTCGTCATTTGTTGATTCACTTTCATCAGATGATACACTCCTAGCACAATCAGATTCATCATCACTTTCCTCTATGTTTAGATCTACCTCCTATAACTGCAACTCGCTCTCATTAAATCTGATTTGATCATCTACATTGATTGGGAGATCTTTTAAATTAGACATAAACTCTTCTTGATGTGCTGATGGTATCGTAGTGGTTTTCTCAATTACTCCCCTTGGTTTAGTCTTCATAACTACCAGTCAATCCTGTTTGCCTCGTATTCCGCTTGGATAGTCAGTATAATAGACTTGAGTTGCCTGACTAGCAATGATGAAAGGATCAAACTTTGCATATCTCCTAGCCCGCTTTACTTCTGTTATACCGTAAATTGGATGAACTTTCGTGCCTCTATTTGGTACTGGATCAAACCATTCACAATTGAAGAGATACACAATATTCCTCTGACCGGGATATTCAACCTCTAATATTTCTTGTAATACCCCGTAGTATTCAGAATCATCGCCTGTATGGGTGTTCCCTCTTACACATACGCCTGAATTTTCTGTCTTCCTACCTTCACACAAATTTTTTGTTTGAAATTTATAACCATTTACCTCAAATATTTGATAGCATTTTACTAATCTATTTGGTCTCCAAGTTAACTCAGATAACCTTGAAAACTGGGAATTATCTTCAGCTTGTACCTTTAAATGTACAAGATGTCATTGTTACTAATATTAATTGCAGAAATAATTAACTCATTAAGTAAGAATAATTATTCAAAATATACCATATTTTTGAACCAAGCAGTGAATTCTTTTTCCACTATCTTCTGGACTTCTCCTTCTTCTGATATACTAAGACCATCAATGAACCTCCTACAAATTCATATCTTGAGTTTAGAAGAAAGTATAAAAGAGAACAAAAAATATAACAAAATGAAATCATACTTACTCGAGATACGACTCAACTTCATCATAATTAAGCAAGATGTACAATGTGATAACTGTCATCTCTTTATCAGTCAAATAGCGCACGGTGCTAGCGCCTAAAGGTTCCCCAATTCCACTAAATACAGATATATTAGAGGATTTACCAACATTCTGAGATGTTGAACTTTCACCTGATTGAGATATTGTTTCAAAATAATACGAGCAAAACTGAGTAGTCTCGTATGTTAAATATGCTTCACAGATAGAGCCTTCGGGTCGTGCTTTGTTCTTAGCGGTCTTCTTAAGTTTATTTAAATATCTCTCAAAAGAATACATCCACCTATATTGAACAGGTCCACCAACCATAGCCTCATATGGTAAATGAATAGGTAGATGCTCCATAGAGTCAAAAAAGCCTGGAGGAAATATTTTCTCAAGTTGACACAAAATGAATGGAATTTGCTGCTCCATATGAATCAAATTCTCCACATTTAATTTAGAAGAGCATAAATCTTTGAAGAAGATACATAACTCGAACAAGGGCTTCAAAATCTGATCTGACAGATAACTGAAAGCAGTGGATAGTAGACATTGCATGAAGATGTGACAATCATGACTTTTCAATCCAAATAATCTCCCTGATCTTATGTCAACACACCGGCTTAGATTGGAAGAATATCCATCAGGTACTCGTAGAGTCTTCACCCATTCACAAACTGCTCGTTTTTGCTCTAAAGTTAATGTGAATGGAGCTTTTGGTTTGAGGATTTTTCCCGCTCCACCATCCTTCAATTCCAAAGCTTTCCTTCTACAAATCTTCTTTAAGTCCATCATTGCTTTTATATTATCTTTTGATTTCTCTTTGATGTCCATAACTGTATAGAAAATATTATCAAAAATATTTTTGTCTATATGCATAACATCCAAGTTATGTCTAATCAAGTTTGTTCTCCAATATGGCAACGACCAAAAAATACTTTTCTTGGTCCAATTATGGTACACACCATATTCCGGCAATCTGAACTCAGTTAATCTTGGAGATTCCATTATGGTGGGCAATAACTCTACTCTTTCAAAAATTTCTTCACTACTGAATCTTGGTGGAGGAGGAATCATCACCATTTTATTTTTAGTAAAAGCTTCTTTATTTCGCCTGAAAGGATGACTTTGAGGCAAAAACATTCGATGACAATCGAACCAACTGTTCTTCCTACCATACTTTAAAGTGAATGATTTTGTATTTTCCAAACAATATGGACAAGCTAACTTGCCTGAAGTGTTCCAACCTGAGAGCATACCATATGCAGGAAAGTCACCAATTGTCCAAAGTAATGTTGCTCTTAGTGTAAAATTCTGTTTGGTGGAGATATCATATTTACTTATTCCTTCTTCCCATAATAAACTTAAATCATCAATCAGAGGTTGTAAGAATACGTCAATCTTTAATTTTGGATTATGTGGCCTTGAAATTATAAGTGACAGAAACATATAAGGAGTAGTTATACATAACTCTGGAGGAAGATTGTAAGGAGTGAGTATCACAGGCCAACATGTGTACGGTGTAGCCGACTGACTGAATGGAGTAAAACCATCTGCGCATAAACCTAATCTGGCATTTCTTGGTTCTGCCGCGAATGTGGGATGTGTACGATCAAAGTGCTTCCAAGCCTCTGCTTCTGATGGATGTGTGATAACACCTTCTTGTGGAATGCGATCATTATGCCATCTCATATGTGCAGCAGATCTCATGGATGCATATAGCCGTTGTAGTCTTGGAATTATTGGAAAGTAGAACATCTTACTAACAGACACATCTTTCTGCTTTCTTCTATTTTTAGATTTGGGTTTAAATCTTGGTGCATTGCAATGACGGCATACAGTTTCTGCAATATCTTCTTTAAAGTATAGCATGCATCCATTGACACAACAATCTATCTTTGTGCATGTCAAACCAAGTTTCGAAATTAACTTCTTTGTCCGATATAGATCTGTAGGAATTAAATTATCTGTCGGATTGGTTTCCTTAAGCAGTCCAATGAATTGATTAAAACATTCACGAGCAACATTATATTCAGCCTTGATGCTTAACATCTTCACAGCAACAGATAGTTCTGAGTGAGTCGTGCACCCTTTCCAGATTGGTTGCTGTGCAGCATGCAATAAATCATAAAAATTTTGTGCCTCCGTATTCAGTAACTCTTCATAAATTCCAGTTGCATCATGAACTAATTCCTCAAGATTTGGACGGATGTTTTCAGCCTCAGCAACATTACTACTTGTAGAAGGACCGCATTGATAATCAAATTGTGGCTCATACTCACCATGACAAGTCCAATACCAATACCGTGGCATGAATCCTCTACGATACAGATCAACAGTTACGTCATCTAGTTCTAGGATCACTAGATTTTTGTGTTTAGAACATGGACATCGAAACTTTCCTTCAGATATAAAGATCGGCAGCTGTTTTGCTTGCTGAATGAAAAAGTTCACCCCATTGATGAATTCATCTGTTAATATCTTCCGACTTTGAGATAATCGGTTATACATCCAACTTCGTTGATTTCTAATATTCATAACCTATAAATAAGAGTAAAAAATTAATGGATTTATATATTTCTAATATCCATAACCTAAAATTATGTTACACTTATTAATGAATTGATTGCTCAAAGTCACAATCCCTTCACTAGGTCTACTAACCACTAAAGCAAAAAGATATGGAGTAATGCTGATCTCCATAATCCAACTTTACCTTCAACTCCCTCTCTAGTCTTATCAACAAGAAGAATATCATTAACCAAAAGCATGCACCAAGGTATATCCTAAAGCAAATGTCTAGTGATAACATCCATGACTAAAGCAAAAAGATATGGACTTAAGTTTACCTTCAACTCCCTCTCTAGTCTTATCAACAAGAAGAATACCATCAACAAAAAGCATGCACCAAGGTATATCCTATAGCAAATGTCTAGTGATAACATCCATGACTAAAGCAAAAAGATTTTTCAAATTTATCTTCAACTCCCTCTCTAGTCTTATCAAAAAGAAGAATATCATTAACCAAAAGCATGCACCAAGGTATATCCTCTAGCAAATGTCTAGTGATAACATCCATGACTAAAGCAAAAAGATATGGACTTAAGCTTACCTTCAACTCCCTCTCTAGCCTTATCAACAAGAAGAATATCATCAACAAAAAGCATGCACCAAGGTATATATCTTATAGCAAATGTCTAGTGATAACATCCATGACTAAAGCAAAAAGATTTTTCAAATTTACCTTCAACTCCCTCTCTAGTCTTATCAACAAGAAGAATATCATCAACAAAAAGCATGCACCAAGGTATATCCTCTAGCAAATGTCTAGTGATAACATCTATGACTAAAGCAAAAAGATAGCAAAAAAAAAATGCAATACCGATTGAGAGAGGGAGATGCTCGGCGGCGCGCGACCAGGAGAGAGGGAGATGCTCGGCGAAGTCCGGTGATCGTCGGCGGCGAAGTTTGGTGACCGTCGGCGACGTCAATCCACGGCGAGCGACGAACGACGACGGAGGGCGACGGGCGAAGGAGGCGAGGGGAGAGAGAGTAGCGAAAAGAATGACGGTCCAGAGGGCTCCGATTCGTATTTTAGGGCTTTTACCGTCGGACAATGCGCCGGAACATTTTCGTTGAGTTTAAATAAGCCGGCGCACAATCCATCGGTAACGTGCGACGGAACGTTTCCGCCGTAATCTGCGCCGGAAAAAATCTAGAGCCCTTTTCACCGGCGTAATTTCCGGCGCAATGGATGCCGGTAAATTTCCTGCGTCAGTTCCGCCGGAGATAACGCCGTAAACTTTACGTCGCATCATTCCACCGGAACCTGCGCTGTCAATGCCGGCGCAAAAATATCCGCTGGAAATTCCGACGGTAATCGCGTGTTTTCCCGTAGTGATACTTGGACTTTACAGGAAAAGAAAGGTGGTCAGGCTCCACTACAACAGGCCTAGATTTTAAAGCCTATCATATATATAGATTCAAATATACTTATTTATGATCTAAAAGCTTCAAGTCTTCTATGGAATTCTAAAAGAAATTATTGTCCTAAGGAGAGGATATTATCTTTTTGAGCCCTTATTATATATATATATCTCATTCATAGGTATATTCTACTTTGACTCTTACAGTAATTTAAAGGCAATATAAAAGCATATAAAAACATGTAAGGTGCAAAGTAGTTGTGTAATAACCTGTTGCTTCTAATGAAGTCTTTAAGGAATTTAAGTGTACCAATAAGAATTTAAAATACATGACTTCCAGATTGTAGAAAATAAATAAACATACACAAAATACTCTCCAAGTAAAGCCCATATCTAGTAAAATAAACCAAAGCTTCTGCCTAGTCTAAGCTAGAGTTGGTTATCATAGCAAATCATCTATGTGTAGAAAGACTATGTAGCATCGATAGTTCCTAGGCTTTATTAGTTTAAAGTTGTCTACAAATGAATTTATTTGTTCAATGTCTTTAAAGAGCGGTTTAAGTTCAAATTTTAATAATTTACTGATTCAGAATTTCTTTTAATGTTATTTAGTTTTAGGCTTTAAAGAATATAGAGTTAAAAAATATCTAAGTGCCAGAATCTGTTGATCAGTAATACTAGACTTAAAAATATAATGCTACCAATCCTCCAAGACTAGGCTATATTTATAACATAAAGTCTTCCATTTTGATTATATGTCATGATCCTTAGAGCTTCCCAAGTAAATCCACCTTTTCCCTCCTGAAAGGAAGACAACGCAAGAGTATAGAAGCTATAATGTCTAAGTGTTTTATTAATGATTTTAAAGTAATTTAATTTGTTTGATTTATTAATTTAAAATTTTATTGTTTATATTCTATTAAATTCATTCGTGGTGTTGTCACAATGAGTATGAGTGTCAGGAAATACCTTGGGAGATGATTTCAAGTGTTTAAAAATATTTTGATAATTTTTATATATTTTTAAATACATATTTTAATTAATTAGTGAATTTCTTAATTTATAAAATTAGTTTTAATTTTGGATGAATCGAATTGGGTTTTTATTTTTCCTCTATTTTGCTTTATATTATGAGTAATTTGATATATTATTTGTAACTTTTAGATTTAATTTGAATTTATTATGAATTTTTAAAGATCCTTCGTCAATTTTGCGCATGAATATTGAGTTTACTAAATGCAAACCAAATTACCTTTAAATGAAGGGGTGTCAATATTTGACAAGACCTGAAAACTTGTCTCAAACCTGCTCTGAAATTTCTGGGTTAGGGTTAACCCATTTGGTAAATGAGTTTGGTAAGGTTGCTAATTTCTACTAGTTTGAAATATTGGGTAGTGTCCGAGTCAACCCACTAACTCGAAAGTGACCTAACTCTGACCCGAACTGGACGCCCAAGCACAGTCCACTCCCGTTTATGTATTGTAGCTAATGATAATGACTGATTTATCAATTTTGGTGATATGTGTATGCCCGCAAGCTGCAAGGCTTCTCTCCACTCCCGTAAGGCCGAAAGTGGAATTTCTGCATGCAACGCCGGTAACGGCTGCAATGCGGCAACGACTACATGCAGCACGCCCACCTGCAAGCTACAAGGGTTGTAGCTTTCAAGCCTATAATGCCAATAAGGCTGCATGAAATACCAGCAATAACACCTAGGCCTAGGGTTTTCTTAGTACAACCTAAGGGTTAGAAGTCATACATCTCAATGTTCCTCCTGATTGAATTTGCATGCTTCGCATATGAGGTAAAGTTAGTTTTGTGTCAGGTTGGGTCAACACGAAAACTCAACACAGGTTGGGTTTGGGGTGACATTTCTAACCCGTCTGCAAAAATGGGTAGGGTTCGAGTCGTGTCAAATGTTTGGGGATCAATACCGAGTTCGACCCGAACTTGACCCACAACTCGATTCTAGTACCCCTACTTAAATGTAATGAAATTTAAAACATATGGATATGAATACACATGCTTTAAACTCATTGAACTTGGGTTCATTAATTAAACACTTCTAGGTTGAAATATAATCATCAAATTTAAATGTAAGCTATAGCTTTGGTGATTTGTTTTAGAAGCTTGACACAATAGAATTTCATGAAATCAATGGCTAACTAACCCTTGCATATAATAGTACAATCACATCAAAGATGAACCCATACTTCCCTATAGAATCTTAATTATGAATTTTTAAATCCATAGGTTAAATAATGATGTATGGGATTAGAAAATCTATTTGGACTCAAAAATCTCCAATTGAATTGAAAATTATTAGAGATGTGTTAAACATCTCCAAGAAACACTCCCTTCAATTGGATACCATGGTGAACTATATTTTGTGAATACTCCAAGAAATACCCCATAGTGTTTTTTGGAATTATGGTTAATACATTACATGCCATGACTTGAGACCATAAGGGTTTGATAATGCTCCTCAAGTTGAATCCAAAAAGCCTAAGATCTCCTAATTTGGACAAGTGGATGAGGAGATATGATTTTTTAAAAAGCACTTAATTTTTCTTTGAAATTAATCCCTAATTACACAGTCAGATGACACTTTCCATGTGGCACAATCCAATTGGATCTCATAAAATCATGACTATTACTCAAAACTAATAGCAGTGATTTCATCTACTACATCCTGCTTGATTTATTGGTCGTAGACATATTTTTGTGTGATCTTAGGGATCAACTAAAAAATATTAGATATAATTTCACAAGGAGTGTCACTGGTTCAATAACATTCAATCTAATGGTCTTATACGTACGTATTGAACATTTTTTTTACACTTTCTTGGACCTTCCTATGTTAGAGCTTAAAAATAGGAGAATACCTAAAGAAAAGCTATAATACATTTGGTCTTGCTTTTGGCACAATCAACTTGACATTTGGAAATAACATCCAAATAAATATTCATTAATGTAAAAAAAAAAAAGGTTGCTAAAATGTCCAATTTTAGTGACCAATACTATTTAGTGGTCGGTAATTTAGAAACCAAAAAAAATTTTTGATAGCTAAAAGCCTAAGCGACAAGGCTATTATGACAAATCAGTTACTCAAATATTTTTGGTCGCTATTTACTATAGCGACCAAATTAACATTTTTAGCCACCAATTTTGATGGTTGCTTTGTAGAGATTATTAATCCTATATATTCAAGAAAATTTCAATTATGATCTACGTTAAAAGTATATATGCTTGTTACGGGTTAGAATATCTGTGGCGATAGAGTTGTAATTTTACGTCTTAGTGTTGCACATATATCCAGCTCACACATAGATAACATAAGATTTTTTATGTGAAAAATCTTGAAAAGGGGAAAACTACAGGGCCTAGCCCAGTTGAAAAGATTTCACTAGAATTTGAATTGAGTATAGTGGGTTGACTCATCCTTGAGGGCGCTTGGATTATAAATATCAACCGTATGGTTGAAGTCTAGTGTAAAATATGGCATCACTTGGAAGTTAGGGCATCAATTAGTAGTTCGATAGTAACTTGGCAGAACTTTGGCGTCAGTTGATGGTCTGATGTAGTTCAGGGCCTCAAGTGGTGGTCTGGCTGAGTTCAGGCCCTTAGGTGTTGGTCCAACGAAGGTGAGGGCCTCAGGCGATGGTCTGGCGAGGATGAGGGCCTCAAGTGGTGGTCCGACAAAGGTGTGGGCATCAGGTAGTGGTTTGATGAAGGTGAAGGCCTCAGGTGGTGGTCCAAAGAAGGTGAGGGCCTCAGGCGATGGTCTGGCAAAGGTGAGGGCCTCAAGTGGTGGTCTGGTAAAGGTGAGGGCCTCAGGTGGTGGTCAGGCAAAATGAGGGCCTCAGTCGGTGGTATGGCAAGGATAAGGGCCTTAAGTGGTGGTTTGACAAAGGTGTGGGCATCAGGTGGTGGTTTGACGAAGTTGAAGGCCTCAAGTGGTGGTCTAAAGAAGGTGAGGGCCTCAGGCAGTGGTCCGATAAAGGTGAGTGCCTCAGGTGGTGGTCTGGCAAAGGTGAGGGCCTCAGGTGGTGGTCAGACAAAGTGAGGGCCTCAAGCTGTGGTCTAGCAAGGATGAGGGTCTCAGGTGGTGGTCTGGTAAAGGGGAGGGGCTCAGGTGGTGGTCCGGTGAAGATGAGGGCCTCAAGTGGTAATCCCGCGAAGGTGAGGGCCTCAAGCGGTAGTCTGGCAAGGATGAGGGCCTGAGGTGGTGGTCCGATGAAGGTGAGGGACTAAGGTGATGGTTCGGCAAGGATGAGGGCCTTAGGTGGTGGTCCAGAGAAGGTGAGGGCCTCATGTAATGGTTGGGCGAAGGTGAGGGCCTCAGGTGGTGGTCCAATAAAGGTGAGGGCCTCAGATGGTGGTCCGATGAAGGTAAGGGCCTTAGGTGGTGATCCAGAAAGGTGAGGGCCTCAGGTGGTGGTCCGACGAAGTTGAGGGCCTCAGGTGGTGATCCGATGAAGGCGAGGGCCTCAGGTGGTGGTCTAGCAAAGAAAAAATGTCAAGTGGTGGTCTGGTGAAACTCAGGCGGTGGTCGAGGAGGAGCTTCTTCTTTCTCTTCCTTCTTGTTGAGATTATTGTTATTTAGTTTTTCGATTGTTGAGATTCTTACAATATATCTATTTTTGATGATTCCAAATATTATTATTTTAATTACTGTATTCTCCTAACATATATCAGATATTTTTTTATTATGTGTACTAATATTTTAGGAAAATCATACTCCAGACTATTGAAGACTTCAAGGAAGAATATATTAGAGTTTATTGTAAATAGAGTTTGTAATTTTTATTTAAATTTAGTCTAAAAGTATGATTGTAATCGAGTAATCGTGCACACACACATATTGGGGGAGTGTTTAAAATCTGCAAAATTTTAAACTAATCATATTGTACAATTTATATTCATACAAGACAATTTGGTCAGTTATTTTCTCCAGCGAGAAGTTAATCAACTTGGTTACATACGATGTTAGCTTCGTACAAATGACGTCTAGAGTACAAAATAGTTGGAAACATTTTTGTCTAGACGAACATGTTAAATTTTTAACTGATTGTCTGGGATGATTTGTATTTATACAGACGACATCCAAAGTATAAAAATATGGGTAACATTTTCGTCTAGACGAATATGTAAATTTTATGAACTATTCATTCGGGATGATCTGTATTTCGTACAGATGATGTTCAGAGTATGAAATTATTGGGAACATTTTCGTCCAAACAAATGAAATGTTTTTGATAATTATTTATACTATATGATATACTTCTATGAAAACATTTCGCACAAGATCTTACTAGATAATTTTGAATTGTTCACCCTGGATAAAGATCGATCTTACTGTACGATCATGTACACTCAAAATTGAAAATCTCAAATTTTTTGGAGGATTTTTTTTGTCTTTTTATATAAATAGTCCATAGAAACTATCTTAAAATGTATGTTCTTTGAAATTTCTTTGAGACAAGTGAAAGAGTATTTTTGGGAGAGTGTTTGAGAGAGAGTTCTTGCAAGTGGAGTGTGAAGGGATCACAAGATTACTCAAAGATAAGAATCTCTTTAATTTTTGGTTACTACTCTTCTTTTCTTCTTTCTAGTTGGTCGAGGAAAGATCTTTGAAGAAGATCAGGTACTCTGCCGACACTTGGAGGTTGTGAAAAGATGATGGTACTCTGCCGATACTTAGAGAGTTTAAACAGACGATGACACTCTGCCGACACTTGGAGGGTGTGAAAAGATGACAATATTCTGCCGACACTTAAAGAGTGTGAACAGATGATGATACTATACTAACACTTGGAGAGTGTGAACGAATGATGGTACTCTGCCGACTGTTGACATTCTTTTGCTCAAACTCCTGGTCAAAGAGCTTGACTTGCTCAAATTTACCAGGCCAAATCCCAAGACCCCTCCCAACTAATTCAGTGGGTCAAACCAAATCTGTTGAGCCCATACTCAGGCCTTGGGTCAACCTGGTTGATCAGGTTAACCTGGGTTGACCAAAATTAACCCAAATTTCTTCTATTCAGCTCTAAATCAATTTCATGCATTCCTTAGCCCAATTCTTATTTCCATGGGTTCCATGGGCCAGGCCAAGTCCATTGTGCACTAACCCACGCCCTTGGTCAACCTGGTTGACCAGGTCAACCAAGTTGATCCAATTAACCTTTATGAATCTAATTCAAATCCTAATCAATTCAAATGCTTCTCTGGCTCAATTCCCCTACCCCTTTAATCCAACTGACCAAGTTGACAAAGTCAAGCTTTGACTTGATCAACCTAGGTCTTATTAGGTCAAATTTGGCTTATTTAAGTTTATTTATGCCCTATTTATTGCATTTAGTGCATTCCAAATCTTCCCCTCATTCAAATCCTGACCTAATCAAACTAATTCCATCCTAATCCTCTCTTGATTGAATCCTAGCTGATAATTCAAGGGTTAGGGGATATAAATATGCTTATTAGGGCTCATTGATTCTCTCTCTCTTGTAATTACTCTCTCCTTAGAGTCTCTTAAACAAAAATCTTTCGAGTGAGAGCTCTTCCAACTTTCATCCATCTTCCCAAGATAAATCCCATCGTTCAAACCTCGCCAGCAGCGATCTTCTAGCGAGATCAAGGCTAGATTCGTCCAAGGCCTCAATCATTCGATCCAAAGCTTGTTTGATCGTGGTTTCAACTAGAGAAACATACGTGGATAATCTACAGGGTCAACTGTATCAAGAATTTGAAGATCCAATGGTAAAATTCTTTAAAAATTCTCGACCTAGGTCACAACACATCGATTTAAATAGCTTTTTCTATTGAACATTTTAGACCTTGCTTTTAGTCCCCCATGAATGCTCTTTACATATAGAATCTATGTTTAAGATTTTTATGTGTTTCATAAAGTCGTTCGAGAAAATGAGTTGAAAAACACAAAAAGGTCTCAGTTTTGCCCTAATCCTGAGTTACGAGATCACCACCATTGATTATTTTATCAACAACGGAGATCCCGTCATTCTGCCACTTTGTTCGAATCATAATATTGATCCTGTAGGCATTTATTTCGTCCGGTTCAATTAGAGCTGTTGATCCAATACCACGCGAGATCTAATGACCCTGGCTCTATGCTGACGCAGATAAGTGTTGTGCCATTTTCCGCGTAATTATTACAAAATGATTGCGCGACGATGCAATCATTGGCAATGATTGCCAAACAGTGTCCACAGTTCTAGGACCATATCAGAACACGCCACGTGGTTACCCCGCCGTTGTTTTAATAAAATTAGTTTTATAATTACTTTTAAACCTTTTTTTAGTTAGTTTTCTTTAATTATTAATTTAAAATTATTTTTAAATTATAAAAATGCATATAACATATCTTTTTTTTTTCAGAATTTTATCCCCTTTATTTTAAAATTAAAATTATCCTTAAGTGGCTTATATATTTTGACTTATTTAATTAACTCTATTTTTAAGTAATTAATTAATATTTAAGTGAATATTGTTATAAATTTTTTTAAATAAAATAAAATTAAATATTTTATACTAATGTGTCTTAAATATTTAACTAATTATTTTATAATTAATATATATTTCACATTTTAAATGTATTTCAATTATTTAAACCCTTTAAATTATTAATATTTATTTATTAGCTTTTTAATAATGAGAATATTTTACTTTTTTTTTATTTTATTTAAAAATTAGAAAAGTTATCTCGATTATTTAAATTCAAATTAATTAATGTTTCTTTTTTATTATTTTTTAATTCTATTTTATTTTATTTCAAGCTATTTTAAGTAATTTCTATTTAATTAATAATTAATTAATTTTCAAATTAAAAATTAAAGAAATTACTCTTGTAATTAAAATTAGAGAATTAAAGTTTATATTATTATTATTATTATTATTATTTCTAATTTATTATTTATTTTCATTATTTAGGTTACTTTTATTATATTCTTATTATTGTTCTCTTATAATAGTAATAATAATAATAATAATAATAATAATAATAATAATAATAATAATAATAATAATTGTTATTATTATTATTTATAAAAATATGTTTGTTTATTTTAAAAATCAAAACTTATTTATTTATTTTTTAAATTAAAACTAATAATGAGAATATGTTACTATTTTAAACATTTTATTTTTCTTTTAGTAATTATGTATATTTAAATAGTCAAATTACTATTTATTTAAATTAAATTTAAAAAAATTTATTTAAGTAAAGTTAATTTAAAATACTTTAAATTTAGAAACTTTAATATTTATTTTAACCTGTTTTAATAAATATTTTAAAATAGTAATTACTTTAAATTATTTTAAATCACTTTAATTACTTTAAATTAAAAAATTCATAACTTTGTTTTAATTCTGATTTTGATGCATAATACCTCATATTTTTTAAAAAATTATAAAATTTTTTTAAAATTTTTTGTATATTAAAAATTATTATTTTAATCTATTTTTATATTATTTAATTATTTTCATTATTTAAATAACTAATATACTAATTATTTTAAAATTAAAAATTATTTTGAATTTCCTCATTCGGGTGACTACTGGATTTTCTAAATACTTATAAATGGAGTTATTTTTAATTATACTATTTTCTTAAATTTTTATTTAGATATTTGAGATTTACATATTTTAAATTATTTTAAAATTATGTATACTTTAAATCCCTTAATATTAGGAGATCCACAATTTTATATTTTGAATATAGGCTATATTCATGGTTAGTATTCGTGGGGGGAGGACTAGTGAATGATTGAGTTTTAGGCATTCACTAATTAGACCAATAAGCGTGCTTTATTTCCCTGTTCTATCATCTTTTGCATGTATAGGATGCACGAGCAGTTAGCTTAGGCCCTTTGAGATCCTAGGAATTCGTGTGCTTTACTTTGTTGCATTTCCTTGTATGTTATCCAAAGGTTAGTCTAAAACTTATTTCAAACCCATTCAACATAGTGATATCCTAAGGATAATAATTTAGGATACATCAAGCAAATTTAAAAAAAAAAATTAAGAGCTAGGATAGATTTATGATTGAATTGAAAATTTAAAAACTTAAACTTAGTGATATCCTAAAACTCCTAAAATTTTTTAGGAATTTTTAGGATCATTTAAACTCCTTAATTAATAAACCTAATTCAACCCATAATTAGGCCCCAAGAATTTCAAAAAATTTTAATAAATCAATTTTAACTCAAAAGATTACCTGTAAGGCTTCAAACTCTTAAGAATTTAATGCTTAATCTTATATAATTAGGACCCCTTAATTATATTTTAATTTGGATCTTAATTTAACTTTAATAAAAAATCACCTTTTTGCATTAATTAAATAATTAAAAATTTAAATTTTTTTCAAACATTTGGGAATAATTTTTTAGGTGACTCTTTAAATTTGGGAGTGATTCTAATCAGTTTGGAGCTGATTTGGATCAAAATCATAAAATCTCTATCATTAAATAATTTTGATAATTCTTTAATTGCTCAAATCTTCTAAAATTCATAATTTTGCCTAGAAAACTCTAAATTCAGCAAACTCAAAGCCTAACTACTCCCCTATAAGGTATAATATTTAACTAAAATGCTAGAACCTCCAAATTTAGCTCATTTCCAATAGTGATCTTTTGGACCCCCTTAGTCTTGTAGATAGGAGGATCCGAGACCTTCCAAAATTGGTTAATATAATTTAAACTTTGAAGATTACTACCCTGAGTATTAAAACTAATTCACAAATCAAATTAACTAAAATTGATCCTAATTTATTAGTATTTGAATGTTAATCAAAGTTTCCTTTTGAGACCTTCAAAAAACATGAACTCAAAATAAGTTGAATTAAATACCTGACAAAGGAACTATCCAAAGCCACACGAGCCTTTACACATATGTAGATTTGCTAGGACATCACTTCTAGTTCTAGGATTAGGGCTAATATTTTACCTTTTTTTATTTTTTATGCTGTGATGCAATTGTGCGTGGCACGAGCGCTATTTAATTTGATTGCTTTGGTTTGTTGTGATAAAATTTATTTTATTATTATTCTTTCTATCCTTTAGTTATGTTGTGATTTATGTGTTAGATTTCTCATAGTCTAGAGGTGTTTTGATATTAATATAGTTTTATGTAGGTGGCCTTACTCATGCAATGCTAAAATAAAGGGGTTGTTATCATTAAATCTTTAATACTAACGATATTTTTTGCAGATGCTCTAGAGACTGCTTAGCCTCCTTAAATTAAAAGAGCGTGTCCAAATGTGTTTCTTTTTCTACACAAATATATCTGCTTTTGATATATTAAACTACTTGAGATTTTTTTAGTATAACCATGCAGGGGTCTGAGTCTAGAATTTCTTTTTCAAACGTAATATAATTTTTATCGAGTTATGAAAGTCTTCAAAAGCAAGGAATTTTAAATACTTGGTATCTAAAGAGAAAAAGAAAGACCCTTTATAGGAAATTTCTTAGTTATTTGGTATCTTTCAAGGGAACGAATCATCCGGAGCCCGAAGGAGATAATCCAAAGGGAGATGATCCAGAGAAGAAAGATCAACACGAAGAGGAGAGTCTTGAAGACTAAATGCCTTGTATTTAAGATTTGCATCATTTAGTAGGATTAGAATCTAGGTTATTGTCAGTGAGGCTTGACCACCATTACTTTTTTAGACTCTAGGTTGTACTTATACTACACTTGCTGTTAACTTTGAACTTTACTTTTCTGTATTTTGTGGATTTATATTGATGTATTTATTTTGCGGGTGTAGTAAAAATTGCTTGCTTTTCTTAGATTTCTTTCTTGCATATGTGTGACTTATTTTTGCTAGGCTCTTTAAGGACTAAAATATTTTTCTACAAATAATTAAATTCTAAAATTTTAAGAATTAAATAACTTAAAAATCTATGACCTAATGAATAGACAGATTAATCTAGGGTTACATGCATATCAATGCATTTTCTCTCTCTTTTTATAAGACACTTTCCTATCTGTGGGTAGTCCGAATAATCTAACTTATGAGGATGAGGTGCCAGACTTATAAAAGTCTAGTCTTTTAAAAAAATATTTTTATAAGTCTATTTTTAAAATTTTATGCATACATGATTTAGATGTCTTTTCAACTAACATGTATTATATTTAAAACTAATTAAATTAAAAATTTAATTATATTAGCTCTAGGAGCATTCACCATACATAAGTCTGAGGTCAATTAGGAAACTTTCTAGATATCATAATTATTTCAAAAAATTAAACTATCTACCCATCTTTCATAAAGATCGAACAACATGGATTTAAAGAGTCTAGGTGGTTTGCTGGCTTTTATTTTAGGCAGTATATAAGCCCAAATTATATTAGTTAGGATAGAGGTAATAGTGTTGGGTAGAACACTAAGCCTACCTTAGATTCAAGATTCTAGGCTACTACACTAGGTGTCTCATAGTAGGCCTAAATGGTGGATAAGTTCCTTTTCTTAAGGGACTATAAATCCTACCTATTTGTGTCACATGGATGACACCACTTCCATCTTCTTTCTCTGTATGTTTTGAGTGCATGATTCTCTTTCTTTTCTTACAGCCTTAGTTCCTTCGAATAATGAGGTGAATCATACATGTTGACTAAACCATTTTGGAATCCTTTCTTTTTCTTTGAGTAGATTTCCTAGTCTCCCTTTTGTGCCAATCCTCTTTTTGGGAAGAATAATACTATATCCTTAATTGAGAGTTTTCTTGGGCCTTAGGCTCGAGATGTAAGTAACCATGGGGGCTTGCACTTATGGGAAATAGAACTCTACCATCAAATAAACCCCACTCGAGCTGATGTATTGGGTGGGAAAAACTCATTATTTTGATCATGCCGTATGCATTACTATCCATTGGGTGCACTAGCAGGAGAAGCTATCCTTAATAGTTAGTCTTATGTGCGATTTAATCTTCCCTTTCATTGGCCCACTTACGAGGTACATGGAGGCCTTTTAGAGGTCCACACCGACACATAGACGGTGTGAAAAGATGACTGTACTCTACCGACACTTGGAGAGTATAAATAAATGATGGTACTCTACAGACACTTGGAGAGTATGAAAAGATGATGGTAATCTGCCAACATTTGGGAGAGTGTGAATATATGACGGTACTCTGCCATACCAGGGATTGGTGAAAGAGAGAAAAATTATAAAGGCTTCTCCGCCTTGCTGTGGGGGTAAAAAGAGAGTAACTTTGATAATAATGTAATATATAAAGAGGGAGTCTTCAGGGAGTGAATGTTGGTCATGTTGAATCGAACCATTGTAAATCTTTGTGTTCTTTTTATTTCTGCATTTAATCTTTGTGCTTGAAAAGCTTATTTCAAAAAGATAATCAATTTTAAAAATTTATTAAATTAGGATTTTATTAAAAATCCAAGAGATTTTTTAAATTACTAATTCACACCCTCTTTTGGTTAGCCTTGAGACAATTTCATACGTTTAATAACTTATATGGAATCAATAAGTGGTTTTTGAGCTTTGATTCAAAACTTTAAGTTTAGATTACTTTTTGAAAATTATAATTGCTACTTTTGAAAATTGTAACATACCTAAAGAGTATTCAATAATTAGACCTCCGTTATTTTATGATATTTCTTTTGTTTTTTTTTGAAAATATGTATGTCTATTTTTCTTGAATTGCTTGACTATCGCATATGGATTTTAGTTCAGGATGGGTATACTAGGCCAACTAGACTTATAGATGGCATCAGAGTTGAAAAACCCTTTGCTGACTGGAGTATAGAAGAACGTGCACAATTAAATGTAAAATACTTAAATAATTTCTTTTGTGCACTTAAGTATGAAGATTATTTATGGGTTTCTACTTATAAAAGTGAAAAAGAAATCTGGGATAGGCTTTGTATTACATACGAAGGGACTAACAAAGTAAAATAATTTAGATTAAATATCTTGTTACATGATTATAAATTATTTTGTATGAAACCAAATAAATTTATATCTCACATGTACACAAGATTCACTCAAATAGGCACTTCTTTGCACGCATTAGGTAGGGAACACAAATGCTAAAATGGTTAATAAAATACTTTGTTGTTTACCTGGACATGTCAAATCAAATTCTCCCAATCTTAAAGCTACTCCAAGCAAGGAGAACGTGGAGGTGAAAATGAATGCAAGAAAGGGTAAGCGAGCATTTTAAGTGGATTCTACTTCAAACTCATCAAAAATAGAAAAGGAAGAAGAAGTCACCAATCTGTGCTTAATGGATGATAATCTAGATCAGTCAAATCAAGAAGAGGTATGTGACTTAACATATGAAGAATTACTAGAAGTTTCTAAAAGAATTCATATGACATAAGGAAAACTCAATAAAATACATGCTAGGTTGAATTTGGATTTTTTAGAGTTATAAAAATAACAAAAAGTTCTTTAAAATGATCACACACAAATTGATAATAATCATATGATTTTATTGTATAAATTTGATGATTTGAATAAATAAAATGAGTTATTAAAATCATCCTACATTGAATTAGAGAAATAATTTAAAAATTTTAAGGATGAATATGGAAATAGTGAGTAATATATTTTAAAATGTGATAATACTATGTTAAAAGATATAAACTCATTTCCTAAAGTGAAAGTGAGAGTGCTTGAGGAAAATAGGAAACCCCCTGCATTTGAAGATTTTACTGATCACATTTTAAAGTAAAAAATCGTAAAACCTAGGAAGAGAGTTTTATATCGAAGATTAAAAAATAATTTTCCTAGAATTAAATACTTTTCTTGTTAAATAATTTGACATATTTCACACACTTGTACTATACATAGCAAAACTCATTTATTTTGGAGACCAAATATGTATAAAATTAGTCATATCATACATGCATCTAGTTTAATTTACCAAGAAGAGAACCCAAACTTATTTGGGTTTCTAAGACAAACGTTTGATTATTTTATAGAGATGCTCTCATACAAGGCCTCGTGAAAGCATTTGGTACATGGATAGTAGTTGTTCAAAGCATATGACTAAAGATACTACACAATTTATATTGCTAAAAGTCAGGAATGGAGGAAAGGTTACACTAAGAGATAATATCACTAAGAAAGTGGTAGGCACATGTATGATCGGTAACTTGAACAATTTTTTAATTGAAAATGTGTTACTTGTAGAAGGCTTAAAATATAATCTCTTGAGTATTAATCAGTTATGTGATAAAGGATAGTATTAAATTTTTTTCTACTAGCTACATATTAAGCTGAAATAGAATTAATGTATTGTATGGAAATAGGGTTAACAATGTGTATATGCTAGACTTAAATTATACTATATCTTTTAATATTTTTTGTTTAAAAATAATTTCTGATAAATCATGGTTATGACATAGGAGGGTTTGTCATGCTAGTATGAAAAATCTTAGAAAAATTATACAAATAAACTTGTTAGAGGTATACCAAAACTAGACTTTATTAAGGATCACCATTGTGATGCATATCAACTAAAAAAATAGGTGAAGTCCTCATTTCATTTTATTAAGGATCTTAGTGAAAGTGTGTTAAGGTTGTTAAGCCCTTATGAACTAGCCCAATGCTAACCAAGTGGGGGGGGGGCGGGGGGCGGGGGGGGGAGGGGGGGTGAATTAGTATTTTTAAAAACTTTTCAATCAAAAACACAAACTCAAACCAAACCAAAATTTACCACAAAAAAATTACATTGTGAAAATTAAATACATAAAAAATAATAATAAAGAACACAAAAATTTATAGTGGTTCGGTCAACTTGACCTATGTCCACTCTCTGGAGATGCTCTCTGAGTATTGCACTAAACTCAGTGTCTCTCCTTTTACCCCCACAATAAGACAGAGAAGCCTGTACAAACCTCCTTTCTATTGACACTAGTGAGGCAGAGAACCCGACTCCTTTTTCTTTCTCCTGAAGTAGGTAGAGAACCTGACACCTTTCGCTTCCTCCTGAAGTAGGCAGAGTACCTCGATCAATTGCTGAAGTAGACCTCTCTCAAACCCCTAAGAAACTAGGGACGACGATTGAAGAAGATGACTCGGATCATTGCTTATATCAACCTTTATGAAACCCCTCACAAACTCTCCCTTACTCTCCCACCCCTCTTGGCTCTCTTAGGTCAACATAGCAGCAAAAGATCCTCTCTTGGGTAAAATAAGAGGTCTTATATAGAAGATCTTCAGATTATCTCTTAATTTCTATAAACTGACATTATCGTCTAGGATGATTTGAAGATCATCTAGTACGATCAGTATAAATTTAGCTCAATCAGCCAAGAGATTTGGGATGATCAGAGGGTTAATTTATTCATATCATCCATGATGATCATATATCATTTTGTACTATTAGTTCAATTCATCAAATATAGTCCAGACCATTGCCTTGGATGGATGTCTAGACGATGAAAAAGTAACTTGATCATTTAGAACGATCTCACGATCGTCTGGGATGATTAGTTCAAAACATTACATATCATCCATAATATCACCCTGAATGGAACTAGGCTGATGTTTGATCATCCATGAAGAACTAAGGTTTGTTGACTGATCATCTCGAAAGATCTTGCGATCGTCTAGGATGATATGATTGAGCAATCAAACCTTAATTGCTTTTCTTAATTATCAGATTAATTTTGGTATAATTATGCTGCATCATCAGGGATGTTGTCCTGAACAATGTTAAAAAATAAAAGTTGCTTAAATAGATATAGAGGCTGATTCTTTTTTATTTGAACTTATCATCCCGAATGATGCTAATATCATTCAGGATGATTCACTTAACTTCAGCTGCCTTAACCAAGATGCCCGCCCTAATTAGAATTTTTGTTTTTGACTGATCATTCAGGATGATGTTTGGATCGTTCCGGATGTTGTGACCGAAAACAAAAAACTCTAATCAAAGAAACCGAATTTTTCCCCCAAGTGTATGTGTGTGTGCAAGGTTATTTAGCATCAGGATCCACACCATTTTCAAATGACTCAAGAAAGGGTAAAAGATAGTTGACATATATTACAAACTGACTCAGTCCTAATCTATCCAATATTAAGCTGGTTTGATTTGTAATTTGATCTTTTGGACCTAAAATATTAGTAGGCAAGACAATCATAAAAAAATAAAAATATTTGCTATCATCAAAATTCAATTCTCTGAAATCAGATTTATAATAATCTCCCCCTTTTTAATGATGACAAATAATTAAAATAATTAAAGAAGTTTAATAGAAATAGTGTGAAACAACAAGTTCAAAATTTACTAAGGTATGAACTTAGTACAACTAATCATAAAGAATGAGCACAACATAACATAAAATATTATAATTACTCCCCCTTTTGATATCACAAAAAGAAGGGAAAGAAAAAAGAAACAAACAAAAAATTACCAAACAGAAGTAAACTAAACCATGGAAAAAATAACATCATGAAAACAAACTAAAATAAGGACGACCCCTGATCATCAGAAGGAGGAGGTGAAGGTGGTGGTGTCGGTTGAAAGAAATTGGAAAGAGTGGCAAACAGCTCCCAAACAAGGCCATGTCATGGTCGTACTGTCGCTGCTGGTGAGTCACATCAGAATCAAACAGAGTAATGTCCTCCACATGCTACTACTCTTATACAGTAACGTAGGACTCGAACTATGCCTCCCACTACTCGAATCACTCCACCAGTTGATCTAGCTGAGAGTGCTGGCGGAACGGAGCAGGTTCAGGAACAAGTGCAGGAGCCACCTCCTCCTCAGCTCACTCAGCTTCCTCGTGCCCCCAGTGGAAATGAATATTATGAAGAATATGGAATGAGTTGTTTGAGTAGAAGGCAGGATGAAAGTTTGGTGGGGCAGAATATTAGAGGTTTTATTTGGATTACAGGATACAAGTAATAATGTATCCTAAGGCAAAATTGAGCTTCCTTTTATATATTGGATCTCTAATACATGTCAGGTGCTCAATATATTAAAAAATGAGATATGTGGGATTACATTCACAGTGGGCCATGATGTAAAAAGTGGTGATAAAAAAAACGTGGAGTGATGTGAATGCGAACACCAGCTTTTGAAAGTACTGAGATACGAAGGACATGTTAAATTGTTCTAGCATCTTGTAGTAAGCTGCTAGACTCTCCAACGTGATAGGAAGCATTAATGTTCCTTAGAAAGTTATTGGTCGGAGCCTATTCATAGTCAGGATCTTGACACAAGAGGTGGAATTTATCTCCTGTGGTGGATAGTTATAGGAGCTCTTGATAGTCTTGATATGTGATTTCTACAGGACACCTATTAACATAGGACTAAAGAGCAGTGAAGGAGGAGTTGATGCAAAGGCTAGCAAAGAATTCAAATAGTAATTTAGAATTGAATAGGATAGTTAGTGTAAGGAGAAAGGTAAGAGATGTGTGTGCAAACAAGTTGAGTGCATGATAAGAAAGTACGTGAGGGTTAACATTCTGGGATTAGGTGATCCCGACCATCTTGTATCATTGATAGGCAGCTTGATCGATCGCCTCAGTGAAATAAGTGATAAGATTGACCCTCAAGGAGCTCCTAGAAGGCATACAAGATCTTTTTCCACCAGCCATAATCAAGAAAAATAGAGAGGAAGTAAGAGCAAAGAAGATTCAAGGAAGATTGTGTGAGAAAATCTTTTGAATGCCTCAGTTTTTAAATAAATGAATCGATCATCCGGGACGATCGTAGAATCATCAAGGATGATCTAGTGTAATAAATGCATTCGGGATAATTGGTCAAAAAGGTGGTAATATCATCTAGGATGATCAAACATCATCACGGATGATAAGATATATGCGATCATCCTAAGGAGTCATTTCAGACGACCGTTGAAAAAGCATATAATTCAGGATGATTAGGTGGATCGTCCAGGACGATCGATAATAATTGATTGTAGTCGAATTAAAGTCGTGTAACAAATATGCCACGTGGATCATCCAGGATGAACAGGTGGATCATCCAGGATAATTACATATAATTTAGCAGAAATATAGAAGATTGTCCAAGATGAGGAGGATCGTCCTAAACGATGAAAAAAAATTAAAATAGAAACAATCAGATCATCTAGGACGATTAGAAACAGATAAGTTAAATCAACTGTTAGATGGAATTTCAAGAGTGGATTGAAAAAATCGTCTAGGACGATATACATATCATGCGAGATGATGTGACAAAAATTGAATTTCAGAGGATGGATAGAGATGATTAGAGAAGGCCCAAAAATAAAAAAACTAATATTAAAAGTAAAAATAAAATAACAAAAAGATGATAGAAATGAAAACATAACAAAAAACAAAGAGTTTTTTTTATCAAAGCTCAAATATTATAAATTCTCCATGTGATTGAATTAAGAATTTGTAAGAATCAATAAGCTAACATCATCGAAATCCAAAAAATGGTAGAGCAACTGATCCTGTTAGCCCTAGCTCGGACTTCTCCCAGAATAAACTATCGTTTGAAAATAAAGATCTAAATCAGAAGAACTAATTGGATAAAAAAGATATACATTTAAAACTTGATTCCAAAAAAAATATTTAATAGAATAATATATAAAAGTAATTAGTCACGATCATGAATTTCGAAATCAAGCCTTTGAATAATATCAAATAGCACATGAATTCTTCTAAGATTTAAAAGTTTAAAAGAGAAGAAAGCTAATTTTTGGTGGGCTTATTTTATGCATCTTGTCAATTGATTAGTGCACTTTGCGCTTCTTTTGATTTTTGTTACATTTTATGTATCTTTCAATTTTTTGGCGGTCATTGCGCATCTTTTTATTTTTATTTTCTTTTAGGGCTCATTTTATGCCCTTGTCATATTTTGCAAGCTAGATCTCTATTTCAAAACTCTTAAATATTTTTAGTTGTGAGTATATCTTCTAGATATTAGAGAACAAAAATTCACTCTTTAATATAAGGAAGAATAAACCATAAAATAGAATCAAAATCATATGGTAAATACAATGACAAGATTACAAAAAATTTGAAGGTAATATAAAGACTTTGAACATTATATATGTAAGATAGATTACTCTAGCAATATTAAAAAGATCTCAATCACAAAGTCTAGTTGCTAATTTGAGATATACTTTTATTTAGAAAAAAAATTATACTGCTAAAAGAAGTTAGAGGAAGGAAAATAATCAATGATGTTTCTTTCTTTAATTGATTTAGGGATGTCAAATATTGACTACATATTTTCAAAAATAAAAATAAGGCTCAAGATGTCAATTTAGCAGTGATACAAAAATAAAAAAATAAAATAACATAAATGAATCATATGAAAAGAATAATAAAAAAATAAACAAAGAAAAAAAAAAGAAAATAACAAATAACATATAAAATTTAAAAATCAGTAAGAATTAAGTTTAATAAAAAACACAAACTCAAATTAAATCAAAATTCACCACAAAGAAAATCAAAGTGCAAAAATTAAATGCAGAAAAAATAGTAATAAAGAACATAGATATTTATAGTGGTTCAATCAACTTGACCAACGTCCACTCCCCGGAGGCACCCTCTAAGTATTGTATTAAACTTAGTGTTTCTACTTTTTCCCTCACAGCAAGATGGAGAAGCCTATATAAACCTCCTTTCCATCGACATCGATGAGGCAGAGAACCCAACTCCTTTTACTTCTTCCTGAAGCAGGCAAAGAACCTGACTCCTTTCACTTCTCATGAAGCAAACAGAGTACCTCTATCAATTGCTGAAGTAGATCTCTCTCGAACCCCCAAGGAACCAGCAATAACGATCGGAGAAGATGACTCAGATCCTTGCTTGGAGCAACCTTTGTGAAACCCCTCAAAAACTCTCCCTCATAAGATTCTCTCTCTCTCTCCCCCTTACTCTCCCTCTCCTTTTGGCTATCTCAGGTTAAGACAACAATAAAAGATCCTCTCTTGGGTAAAATAAGAGATCTTATATAGAAGATCTTTGAATTAGCTCTTAATTACAACAAACCAACATTATCGTCCAGGGTGATCTGAAGATCATCCTGTATGATCAGTACAAATTCTCCTCAATCAGCTAGGATGATTTGGGATGATCAGAGGGTTAATTTATTCATATTGTCTAGGATGATCATATATCATCCTATACGATTAGTTCGATTCATCGAATATCATCCAGACCATCTCCTTGGATGGATGTTTGGATGATGAAAAAGTAACTTGATCATCCAGGATGATCTCGTGATCATCTGGATGATTAGTTCAAAATATCATATATCATCCAAAATATCTCCCTGAATGGATGTCTGGATGATAAAAAATTGACTAGATTATCCAGGACAATCTCACGATCGTTTGGGACAATTAGTTCAAAACATCACATATCATCCAGAACATCACCTTGAATGAAACCAGGCTGATGTTTGATCATCCAGGAAGAACTAAGGTTTATTGACTAATCATCTCGGACAATTATGCGATCGTCCAGAATGATATTATCGAGAAATCAAACCTAAATTGCTTTTCTTAATTATTAGATTAATTTAGGCATAATTATGCTGCATCATTTAGGAAGATATCCTGGACGATGTCCAAAAATAAAAGATGCCTAAATAGATATGGTGGTTATTTTTTTCTGATTTGAGCTTATCATCCCAGATGATGTTAATATCATTCAGGATGATTCTCTTAATTGCGGCTACCTTAACCAGGATGCCCTAATTAAGGTTTTTATTTTTGACTAATCGTCCAGGATAAAGTTTGGATCATCCAGGATGATGTGATCAAAAAATAAAAAACTCTAATCAAATAGACAAAATGTTTCCCCCAAGTGTGTGTACAAGGTTACTTAGCATTAGGATCCACATCATTTTCAAATGACTCAAAAAAAGATAAAAGATAATTGACATACATTACAAACTGACTTAGTCATAATCTATCCAATCTTGAGCTAGTTCAATTTGCAATTTGATCTTATGGATCTAAAATGTTAGTAGGTAAGACAGTCATAGAAAAACTGAAATATTTGCTATCATCAAAATTCAATTCCCTAAAATCAGATTCGTAATACTTAGAACTAGCAAATCATTAGAAATTATTCATATGGATCTTTTTGGATCAATTAGCACTGTAAATTTAGGAGGGAAGGTATATGAATTTGTGATTGTTGATGATTTTTTTTAGGATTTTCATGAATTAGATTTTTGTTTCATAAGAGTGTATCATTTGAGAAATTTAAAATTTTTTTGACTTAGATTCAGAAGAAAATAGGTTATGAAATTTTAACAATTCAAAGTAATTACGAGGGTGAATTTGAAAATAAAAAATTGAGGAATTTTATAAAGAAAAAGAAATTAATCAAAATTTTTCTGCACTTAAGGACTCCTCAGCAGAATGGGATAGTTAAAAAAAGAACATAATATTAATTGAAGCTGCTAGAATCATGTTGGCAGAATATTCACTTTTAAAATATTTTTGGGCTGAAACGATTAGTACACTTTGTTATGTTCCGAATAGGGAGAACATTAGATTAAAATTGAATAAAATATCCTATGAGCTTCTTAAGAGTAGAACACCTAATTTGTCTCATTTATATATTTTTTAATATAAGGTGTTCATACATAAAAATGAAAAATCTCCTTTAGAAAAATTTGATCCAAAATCAGATAAATAAAATTTTCTTGGATACTTTAGTGTTGAAAAATCATATAGAATATGTAACAAAAGAACTTTAGTAGTTGAGAAAATCACAGACATTGTATTGGATGAATTTAAAATTTTAAAAGAGCCAAATTTGGAAGAGGATTATTTAGAAAATAGTTCCCAAAGGATTGAAAAATTAATTTGGAAGAAAATTTAGAGATAGAAAACTCTTTGCCTAGAGAATTAAAATTTTCTAAGAATCACCCTAAGGATTTAATTATAAGTGAACTTAGTGAGGGTGTCAGGATTATACATGAACTTAGCAAAGAGGATAATTATAATGTATTTATTTTTATGATTGAATCCTTAAATATTAATCAAGCACTTTTGGATAAATTTTGAATTTTGGTCATGCAAGAAGAGTTGAATCAATTTGTAAAAAATAATGTTTGTGAATTGATTAAGAGCTCAAATGATCAAAGTATAATTGAAACTAAGTGTGTGTTTAAAAATAAAATAAATGATTTCGGAGTTTTGATTATAAATAAAGCTAGATTGATAGTTAAGGGGTATAATCAAATTGAAGGGATTGATTTTGAGGAGATTTTTACACCTGTAATAAGACTTAAAGTAATTAGGATTTTGTTAGCCTTTACGTGTTTTAGATGATTTAAATTATTTCAAATGGATGTTAAGATTATCTTTTTGAATGGGATGATATAAGAGGATATTTATATTGAGCAACCTCTAGGTTTTAAAAATTCAAAATTCCCTAATCATATTTTTAAATTAAAAAAAATTATATGGATTAAAATATGCACCTAGGGCTTGATATGAGAGGTTAAACACTTTCATATTAGAGAGATCTTTCATAAAAGTAAGTGTAGACATTACTCTCTTTTTAAAGAAATTAGGAGATGATTTACTCATTATTCAGATTTATGTTGATGATATTATTTTTGGATCAATAAATAAAAATATTTGTGATGATTTTTCTAAAATAATGAGTAGTAAATTTAATTAAGATGAGTTTAATAGAAGATCTAAGTTATTTTTTTGATTTTAGCATTAAGCAAATTGAGGAAGGAATTTTTCTTAGTCAGTTAAAGTATATTAAAACATCCTCAAGAAGTATGAAATAGACAATGCTAAACCAGTAACTACACCAATGAGCTTCTTAATTCAGTTGGATAAAAACCCAAAGAAAAAAAATGTATATAAAAAGAAATTTAGAGGTATAATTGGATCTTTACTTTATTTGACTACTAGTATGCCATATATAATGTTTAGTATTTGTTTGTGAGTTAGATTTTAATCTGATCCAAAAGAATCATATTTGACAGCAGTGAAAATAATTTTAAGATATCTATTGGGAACTCAGAACTTAAGAATTTATTATCTTAAGTATAACTCTTTATTTTAAATTATCAGATATTCTGATTCAGACTTTATAGGTTATAGGGTTGATCGAAAGAGTACATTTAGAACTTATCAATTTATAGGAAATTTCTTAATTTCTGGTCCAGTAGGAAATAGAATTCTGTAGCCCTATCTACTATAATGCATCATTTCATTAGAGATCATGTAGCCAAAGGAGAAACTGAATTGAATTATATTTCAATTGAAAATCAACATGAAGATATTTTTATAAAACATATAGCCTTTGACACATTTAGCACCTTAAAGATAAGGTTAGGTGTGATTGTTCTTAATGTTTAAAGTTAAAATGTTATGCAAACTTGATATGTTCTATGATTATGTCTTTTTAGTTTATTTTTTAGTTAGTTATTTTGTTTTTTTTTTGTGAGTTTTGTCTTTTTTTATTTTTGAGTTTTTGATTCATTTTTCTCTGTTATGTTTGTTAAAACTGAAAGTATGTCAGTTGATTTTGAGAAGGTTATTTGATTTTCATGTATTGTTTTATTATGTTTTTTTCGTACTCTACAAATATATATTCGTCATGTACGAATTCTATAGTGTATACATGATTGTTATGGGAATTAAAAAATGTGAAACCTTGATTTTGTAAATGGTCTTATACTGTACGATGTTGTCATTGTCCAGTATGATTAGTATGGATTTGTTTATACAAATGGGGACGATTTTACTAGACAGATTTTGTTATTATTGTCGATCATCTCGGATGAATTCAATTTCATCTTTACGATCTAGGTATCAATTTTTGTAGGGACGAACCTAACCTCCTTTAGAATGATCTTAATTTTTTTGATCATCTCGGACGAACTCCTGTTCGTCTGTATGATCATGTGGTCAAAAAGCTTGTACGAAAGGACGCCTCAAAAATAACATTTTACAAAAAGCTGTTTCATCTTTGTCAATTTTTGTTCTTACGTATGAAAAAATATTCGTCATGTATGATCTCACAATCGTACGTATGAAATCAATTTTGTATAGTACGATATATAGTTTTTCTTTAAATAGAAGGGTTTTGAAAACATTTTTCATCCACTTTCAAATCTCTTTCAAAACTCTAGATCCAATGTCTAGGAAATGGTCAGTTCTAGCAAACGTCCTTGAGGCTTTAAATGATCTTCTTCTTCTACTTCTATTGATCCTGACTTCTTATCTAGGAAATTTGAAGATGCATTCTGTAGGTTCATTGTTGCAAAAATCACCCCATCTATACTAGTAATCTAAGATTATGTTCATTTTTCAGTAATTCAACTTTTTTGCTTTCACTCAATTATCATTCATTCTGACTCTCATATATGGATATCATAAAGAAACCTTTTATTATTTCTTAGCTAATATGAGAGAAGGCAAGGATCACTCTAGGATAAGTTTTTTTGTCCAAAGGCGACACATTGAAATTACCAAAGCAGATTTAGGAAACTACCTCCATTTAAGAACCGAATGAGTTATAGCTCACACCTTGACCTCTAGATCTGATTATGAGTGAACGAAAATTAATAAAATTCTTAGAGGTGTTAAATCAATAAATCATCTTTCTCGAGTTTATACGTTGAATCAAAATGCTAGGTTCATCCAACAATGTTTAAGAACTTCTGTTATTCCTAATGCTGATGATAGAGTGAATATGACTCTACTCCTATCCACTCTCACATATCTTATCATGACTGAAAAACCTATTGACAAAGCCCAGCTCATTATGGACTACCTTTATAACATTTTTGAGATTGGTTAACTCATCATAAAAGGAAAAAAGAATGTGGCCTTAGGACACCTTGTTTCCTATATTCTTGAAAAGAAGTATAATCTAATTCACCCTGATCCTTCGATTGAATTCCCAATTTATTTTACTGATGCCTCTTTTCGATCTCTGTTTGGGAGAAACGAGAGTTCTAGTGAGGATATTGAGGGTGAAGGGGGAGAACCTGCACATGCACAGGGACCTGATCAAAATTACTTTCAGGAGATGGTCAAATGATTTGATCAATTGGAGACTCATTTTGTTCAATGTTTTGACCAAATTGAGACTCATTTGAATCAACAGGATGTTAGATACCAAGAAGAAATGGGGTGGATTCGAGGTCAGTTTGACTCGATGAACACAAATGTAGCTATGATGAATACTATTTCTCTATCTTCAACCAACCTCCTCCATATTAGGGTCCTTCTGAGTTTAAATGCATTCTTTGTCATTGCTTTTTCAAGTCCTTTACCTGTTATGTGATATGATGTAATGTGATAATGTCTTTTTATTTCTTTATTGTAGTACTTGCTTTTGAGTTTTAATGTTTTAGGTTTTGATGTTTTAATGTTATCTTATTAATATCAATGTGCTAATTGTATCCAACATTTTATTTAATATTAATAAAAGTTATCATGTTTTATGAATTTTTTGTTATTATTATTTTTGAAGTGAGAGTATGTTTATATGAAAAGCCACATTTAATTGATATAAAAATGTGTCATGAATTAACTTGCATTACAAAATTAATTTCATTATGAAATATAATTTTTTAAAAATATAAATTAACTTATAACTCAATTAAGTTAAGCATATAAATTTCATATTCTTTTTAGGCAAACATAATTTAATTATTATTATTATAATTTTGATGTCTTATTATTTTTTATTTCTTTTTCAATATAATTATTTTGTTATTAAAGAAGTTTGATTTTATATTATTGATTTTGGAAAGATCAAATAAAAAAGGTGCATATCAAAAATAAATGAACAATATGTACAAAAAATGAAAGAATGTGCAATGGTTCGCAAAATGAAAATAGTCACAAAATTTACACAAATAGAAAAAGATGCACAAAGTGTGTCATAAATATTTGAAATGATGTGCAATGTCACCAATTGATTTTTTTATGTTCTTTCCTCTATTGTTTAATCTTTAATTCAAATCAATCTAATTTTTAACTATATTATATCTTAAAAATTTAAATTAGCTAATATTCATTTTGTTACTTTTGTAATAATCATCCTTATCTATTTTTTATAAGAACAAAAAGAGAAGAAGAAAATTGAAATTAAAGATGTCAATCATAAACCAAAAGAATATTATTTGTGTTTTTGTTGTTTGTGTTTGTGTTTTTAGTGTGCTTGTGTTCTAGCTTATTTGTATTTGTGTTTTTATATTTTGTTGTTTGTGTTTATATGTTTTTGTTTTAATAAAAATTTTCTATATTAAAAAATGTTCATTCATTTAGGGGGAGCTAAGGAGAAATTTAGGATATATATGTTAACTCAATTAATATTTGTTTTGCCATCATAAAAAAAGGTGAGATTATTGAGATTATTTCCATTTAGTTTTTTGATTGTTTAGATTCTTGCAAGATTTGTGTTTTTGATGATTTCAAATATTATTGTTTTAGTTGTTATTTTCTCCTAACTTATATTGGATATTTTTTGTTGTTGTTTGTGTGTACTAACATTTAATGTAAATCATACTCTAGGTTGTTGAAGACTTTAAGGGAGAATAAATTAGGGTATATTGTAATGGAGTCTGTAAGAATGTGATTATAATTAAGTAACCGTAAATACACACACTGGGGCAGTGTTTAAAATCTACAAAATTTTAAACTAATCATACTGTACGATTGATTTGCATTCGTATGGGACTATTTTGTTAGTTATTAAATTTTTCTATATATGGTTCTTATTATACGAAGTTAGCTTTGTACAAACGATGTAAAGAGTACAAAATTATTGGAAACACGTTTATCCATACGAATATGTCAAATTTTTTAGTTATTTGTCTAGGACGATCTGGATTTTATACAGACGACGTCTAGTGTATGAAAATATGGGCAAAATTTTGTCCTGAAGAACATGTAAATTTTTTGAACTGTTCATCCGGGATGATATGTATTTCGTACAAATGATGTCCAGAGTAAAGAAATTATTGGGAACATTTTTGTCCAGACGAATAAAAATATTTTGATAATTATTTGTACTGTATGATATACATGGCATATTGGATGATATACTTATATGAAAACATTTTGTAAATGATCGTACTAGACAATTTTGAACTGTTCGTCCGTGACGAATATCGATCGTACTGTATGATCTTGTATGCTCAAAATTGAAAATCTCAAATTTTTTAGATGGTTTTTTTGTGTCTTTTATATAAATAGTCCATAGAAACTGTCTTAAAATGTATATTCTTTGAAATTTCTTTGAGAGTAAGTGAAAGAGTATTTTTAGGAGAGTTTTTAAGAGAGAGTTCTTGCAAGTGGAGTGTGAAGGGATCACAAGGTTTCTCAAAGGTAAGAATCTTTTTTGTTTTTGGTTACTATTATTTCTTTCTTCTTTCTGGTTGATCAAGAGAAGATCATTGATGAAGATCCAGTACTCTGCCGATACTTAAAGGGTGTAAAAAGATGACACTACTCTACCGACACTTGGAGTGTCACGACCCGATTCGACGGGGACAGATCCCGCCCAAACCGGATCGCGACCAGCCTAAACAAACTAACCAGGATCTGGTTTGGGAATTGGTTTCGGAACTGAATCTTTCAAATAATTCTCAAAACGGCCAGACAAACACAGAACAACAGAGCTACTATAAATCACCAAATACAGCGGAACAAAACATCTATCTTGTCTTTTCCTCAAATACAATCATCTACAAATACAGTGCATGACTTTTGAACAGAAAAAAAGACAGAACAGAAAAGCCATGACTGTACAAAAATCAAAAGGTATAACAAATACCTATACGAATCAGACTCAGAAATCTACTCCTGGACTTCCTTCCCTTTCCCAGAACCTGAAAACCACCAGAAAACAAGAGTGAGCTCAACAGCTCAGCAAAGCAACAAACCTCCAATCAAAACTTTCAGAATTCAAAACCAAACTCATCAGACAGAAATCAGATCAGAAATCGGAATAGAATCGTACAGATTCAGAGTACAAACAGAACATAATAAATCAACAGAGTCAGAATTATACAGAGTTGTACGGAACAGAAATCGTATCAGAAACAGGACAGAATCAGACAGATCACATTAACAAAATCAGAAATCAGAATTGCTTACCGAACAGATACTGAATTCGAAATCATATCAAATTAGATATCAGACAGATCAAATCATATCGTACGGAACTTATTATCGCTTACAGAACGGATACAGAAAGCAGAGTCAGATCAAATTAGATATCAGATATCAGATATATATTTAATAGCTAAATTCCCTGACACTGACTGAATCTCTTTGGATTCAGGCCCCTTATAACTCCCTTTGTGCTCACGGCACCAGAACAGATGTGCTTACAGCACCAGAACAGATTTCATCGGATCCGGAACAGAACAGATATCAGATTTTCAGATTTGAGCTCATTTCAGATTTCCCTGACACTTACTGAATCTCATAGGATCCAGGCCCCTTATAACTCCCTTTTTATAGCACATACAGATATCATATCAATTCAGAAGAAATCCGGGCAAATCAGAAATCAGACAAAAATCGGGCAGCACAACGGCAGTAGACGAAATTTACACAAAATTTCCTGCAAAGAAAATTTACCAAATTCGCACAGAACATAGATAATCATATTCCAGAACATTTATTCTACTGCACAGAGAATTTACGGATTCACAGAAAAATGTAATCAACTGAAAACACTGCCGAATCAAAAATACCCGAACAAAAATCTTCGGAAAATAACCAAAAACTGCACACTCGGCACTTCAACAATATACAGAAAGTTACGCGGTAAAAACTGAATCAATCAAAAGTTACGGACGAAAATCGGTAACGGAAACGAAATCCGGACAGAAAATACCGCCAAACTCGACGGTTCTGAAAATTGAGAAAGGAGGAATGTGCCTTACCTTGCGTACAGCAAAATCCTCAACAGTCTCGACGAACGAAAACGGACCCGCGGCTTCTCGAAATCAACTTTTCCTTTTTCTCTTTTTCTTCTTCTCTCTTCGGATCAAAATCTGATATTTTATAAAATTTTTCTCTCTCCTCAAAATATCTCATTTCCCTTAAGAAATGCTCAGATCGTCCTGGACGATCGCACTTCGTCCCGGACGATGTGTGCTCTGGAAAATCCTCGTCCAGACGAAATTTTCATCATCGTCCCCGGCGACAGGTCCTCGGGAGAATTTTCGTCCAGACGATCCAAATTTCGTCCCGACGAATCATACAATCAAAACTGATTTTCTGCACAACCTGTACCGATCGTCCCGGACGATCCAACTTCGTCCCGGACGAACCTGGAGCAGAACTGATATTACAATCTCCCCAACTTAAAAAAAATGTCGTCCTCGACATTATCCAATCCAACCTCCGTCAAAACAAGTACGGGTACGACTGTCTCATGTCAGACTCCTTCTCCCAAGTGGCTTCCCGTGCAGTACGGTGCTTCCACTGGACTTTAACCATCGGAATCTGTTTACTTCGTAGTTTTCGGACGTCGTACGCCAAAATCAACTCTAGCTCTTCCTTGTACGCCAGATTCTCCTGAATCTCAACCTCATCAGTAGATACCTTCTTACCAGAGTCTGATACCCACTTCCTCAAAGTGGATACATGAAACACATTATGCACGTCGGGCATCGAATCAGAAAGCAAAAGTCTGTAAGCCGCTTTCCCAATCCTTTCTAAAATTTCAAAAGGTCCAACATACCTTGGACTAAGCTTGCTTACCTGACCAAATCTGCTCACACCTTTCATCGGGCTGACTTTGACATACACAAAGTCACCGACTTGAAACTCAACGAACCTGTGCTTCTGATTGTAATACTTCTGTTGACGGTCCTGAGCTGCTTTCAATCTTTCTTTAATCAAATTAATTTTCTGAACAGTTTCATCAGCAAAAGTGGCACCCAAAGTCTGTCTATCTCCGACCTCCGTCAGAGTCAAAGGAGTCCGGCACTTCCTGCCATACAAAGCCTCGTACGGTGCCATACCAATACTGGATTGGAAGCTATTGTTGTAAGCAAACTCAATCAAAGGGATATGATCTTCCCAGCTTCCTCCAAAATCTAAAACACAAAGTCTCAATAGATCTTCCAATACCTGAATGGTCCTCTCAGACTGTCCATCAGTCTGAGGATGAAAAGCTGTACTGAAATGCAGTTTAGTACCCAAGCCTTGCTGAATGCCCTTCCAAAGTCTGGAAGTAAAACGTCCGTCTCGATCAGATACAATCACGCGAGGCACACCGTGCAATCTGATAATCTCCTTAACATAAACCTGAGCCAAGCGCTCTACTGAATCAGTCTGTCTGATCGGAAGAAAATGGGCTGACTTCGTCAATCGATCTACGACTACCCAGATGGCATCGTGTCCTTGCCGTGATCGAGGAAAACCCATCGCAAAATCCATCGTCACCTCCTCCCATTTCCACTCAGGGATAGGTAACGACTGCAACAGTCCACCTGGTCGCTGATGCTCTGCCTTCACCAACTGACAGGCCTCGCATCTCGACACAAACTCCGCCACATCCTTCTTCATCCCAGGCCACCAAAATAATAGCTTCATATCAGCATACATCTTACCACTGCCTGGATGAATAGTATAGCCAGAATGATGAGATTCATACAGAATCTCCTACCTCAAATCTCCAAATACAGGTACCCATAACCTGTTCTTGCAGAAAATAGCACCAGAATCAGAAATTCGAAGTTCAGGAGTCTTACCAGATCCAATCTGAGCAATCAACTTCGAATAATCAGAATCTGACTTCTGGGCTTCTTGAATTCTTGTCTCCAAATTAGACTGAATACTCATCTGAGCCAAATCCAACCCATTGGAGAGAATCACCTCCAACTGCAAGCGTTCCATATCTCTAATCAGAAAGTCATCGGAAGTAAGCTGAATACCTGATAATCCAGAAGACTTCCTGCTCAAAGCGTCCGCTACCACATTAGCCTTCCCAGGCTGGTACTGAATAGTCAGATCATAGTCCTTGATTAACTCGAGCCACCTTCTCTGTCTCAGGTTCAGATCCTTCTGAGTAAAAATATACTTCAGGCTCTTATGATCAGTAAAGATCTCACAACTGACGCCATACAGATAATGACGCCAAATCTTCAAAGCAAATACTACAGCAGCTAACTCCAGATCGTGCGTCGGGTAATTCTTCTTATGTGGCTTTAACTGTCTAGAAGCATAAGCAATTACCTGACCACGCTGCATCAGAACACATCCCAGTCCTTTCAGTGAAGCATCACTGAAGACCTGAAAACCTTCCGTACCTGACGGAAGTGCTAACACTGGAGCTGAAGTCAAACAGTCCTTCAATTTCTGAAAACTAGCTTCACACTCCGGTGTCCAAACAAAAGCTACTGACTTCTGTGTCAGTCTCGTCAGAGGTGTCGAAATCTGTGAAAATCCCTTCACAAATTTCCTATAATACCCGGCCATGCCCAAGAAACTACGTACCTCAAATACCGTAGTCGGCCTTGGCCAATCAGCAACCGCCTGAATCTTCTGGGGATCAACAGAAATGCCTTCTCCGCTAATCACATGCCCCAGAAAAGAAATACTCTTCAGCCAGAATTCACACTTGGAGAACTTGGCATACAGCTGATGCCGCCTCAAGGTCTCCAACACAATGCTCAAATGTCTGGCATGCTCATCCTCAGAAGCAGAATACACCAAAATATCATCAATAAAGACGATCACGAACTGATCCAGAAACTCCCTGAATACTCGGTTCATCAGATCCATGAAAATAGCAGGCGCATTGGTTACCCCAAAAGGCATAACTAAAAACTCGTAGTGCCCGTACCGAGTACTGAAAGCAGTCTTCACCACATCAGATTCCTTCACCTTCACCTGATAGTATCCGGATCGCAAATCAATCTTCGAAAATACTGAAGATCCGGAAAGCTGATCAAACAAGTCGTCGATCCGAGGCAAAGGATACTTATTCTTGATAGTGACCTTGTTCAAATCTCTGTAATCAACACACATACGGAGTGTCCCGTCCTTCTTCTTTACGAACAAAACAGGTGCTCCCTAAGGCGAAACACTAGGACGGACAAAACCTCTGTCAACTAGCTCCTGAAGCTGAACTTTCAACTCAGAAAGTTCTTTCGGTGCCATTCTGTACGGAGCTTTTGATATAGGAGCTGTACCCGGAAAAACATCGATAGAGAACTCCACCTCTCTATCCGGAGGTAAACCAACCAACTCCTCAGGAAAAACATCGGCAAACTCCCGTACCACAGGGATCTCAGAAACAGAACCAACCTCCAGGTTCAGATCCCGCACCGAAGCCAAAAACACTGGGTAACCCTTCTTCCACATTTTGCTCACCTCCAACGCAGAAATCAGACTGGAGAGAACACCTCGTAATCCCTGAAATACAACTCTCTCTCCAGCCACAAGCAAACTCGCTTGCTTCTTCAGACAATCAATCTGAGCCTCATACAGACTCAGCCAATCCATGCCCAAAATTACGTCATACGAAGAAATCGGTAACAAAATCAGGCTTGACTTCCACTTCTTACCAGCAATGTCAATCTCACAAAAACAAAACTTGCGGGCAATCAAATTACTTCCAGCCGGTAAAATCACAGAAAGAGAAATCGGCAACAAAACAGAATCCAAACGCAAAAGCTCAAAACAGCGCTCGGACAGAAAAGAGTGACTAGCTCCAGAGTCAAACAAAACACGACAGGGCTGATCAGAAATATAAATCGTACCTGTCACAACATCCGGAGCATCACGAGCCTCCTGCTGACTCAGGCTGTAAACTCGTGGCTGAACTGGAGCAGGAGCTGAAGCAACAGAACTACTCTGCTCCCTCTGAACCGTAGGTGGTCTCCGTGGTCCAGAACTAGTACTACCACCTCTTCCAGAAAATCCCTCAGGGCGAGGAGGAACAGTCCTCGGTCTTCCTGCTGCAGAACCGGTAGGTCTAACAGAGCCCTCAGGTCGGAACTCAGAACGTCGATCGAATCCAGTCTGTGGACACTCTGCAATCCTATGTCCAGGCTGACCACATCTGAAACACAGACCAGCCATCCTATAGCACTGGCCATGATGTCGCCGTCCACAACTCTGGCACACAGGTGCCCCACTGACAGATCCTGAACTCGTCGTACTGGTAGCAGTACCAGACGATTCTCCACTCCTCCTGGAGTCAGATCTATTGACTCCGGATCCAGAACCAGTCACAAATCTCCTCTTCCCAGAGGAACCACTGCCAGAAGCCTCACCGCCAAATCTCTTCCTACTCGCAGTCCACCGCTGCTGAGTAGCCATCAGATCATTCTCAATCAGACGAGCTCGCTCCACAAGCTCAGCGAAATCAGAAATGTGAAAAGGCACCAGGGGCTACCTCAGACTATCTCGCAATCCCCTCAGAAATCTGTAGCACCTCTCAGCAGAAGTGCTCACTAGCTGCGGAGCATACCTGGCTAGTGCAGTAAACTCAGCCTCGTACTGCATTACCGTCTTGCTCCCCTGAACCAGTCTCAGAAAACTCTCCTGCATCTGCTGTCGTGCAGAAGGGGGAACAAACCAGTCTCGAAATACCTCAGTGAACTCGTCCCAAGTGATCAAAGAGTTCAGCCTACCCTGAAATCTGGCCTCCTGCTGGCCTTCCCACCAGTGCTCAGCCTCTCCATCCAACAGAAAAACTGCCAACGGAACTTTCCTATCCGCTGGACACTGCATCCCATCAAAAGTCTTTTCCAATCTCCTCAGCCACTCCTCGGCTGCTTTGGGCTCAACAGCGCCCTCAAATCTCGGAGGTTTCAACCTCAAAAATAACTGTAAATGTCTATCAATATCCTCTGATCTGACAGTAACAGCTCTGCTCTGAGTCTCGCTCATCATCTGAGCAACAAGTGTAGCAAACTGAGCAAGTGTATCAGCACCGGCCACTGGGGCTGTACTCCCCACTGGTGCTGCCTGACTGGCACTCTGCCCGTCTGTCATGTCTGGGTCTGGCTGATCCATACAGAAAAATCCAGAAAATCCGGAAAACTATCACAAAAACAACACGAAAACAACACAATAAAAAGCCAAACGACCCAAAACTACCCCTAGACAGACTCACTGATCACTTCCTATAGCTCTGTCTTACAATCCAACCAGTTTCCAAACCAATGCTCTGATACCACTCAAAAGGCTTTGTAACGACCCGATTCGACGGGGACAGATCCCGCCCAAACCGGATCGCGACCAGCCTAAACAAACTAACCAGGATCTGGTTTGGGAATTGGTTTCGGAACTGAATCTTCCAAATAATTCTCAAAACGGCCAGACAAACACAGAACAACAGAGCTACTATAAATCACCAAATACAGCGGAACAAAACATCTATCTTGTCTTTTCCTCAAATACAATCATCTACAAATACAGTGCATGGCTTTTGAACAGAAAGAAAGACAGAACAGAAAAGCCATGACTGTACAAAAATCAAAAGGTACAACAAATACCTATACGAATCAGACTCAGAAATCTACTCCTGGACTTCCTTCCCTTTCCCAGAACCTGAAAACCACCAGAAAACAAGAGTGAGCTCAACAGCTCAGCAAAGCAACAAACCTCCAATCAAAACTTTCATAATTCAAAACCAAACTCATCAGACAGAAATCAGATCAGAAATCGGAATAGAATCGTACAGATTCAGAGTACAAACAGAACATAATAAATCAACAGAGTCAGAATTATACAGAGTTGTACGGAACAGAAATCGTATCAGAAACAGGACAGAATCAGACAGATCACATTAACAAAATCAGAAATCAGAATTGCTTACCGAACAGATACTGAATTCGAAATCATATCAAATTAGATATCAGACAGATCAAATCATATCGTACGGAACTTATTATCGCTTACAGAACGGATACAGAAAGCAGAGTCAGATCAAATTAGATATCAGATATCAGATATATATTAAATAGCTAAATTCCCTGACACTGACTGAATCTCTTTGGATTCAGGCCCCATATAACTCCCTTTGTGCTCACGGCACCAGAACAGATGTGCTTACAGCACCAGAACAGATTTCATCGGATCCGGAACAGAACAGATATCAGATTTTCAGATTTGAGCTCATTTCAGATTTCCCTGACACTTACTGAATCTCATAGGATCCAGGCCCCTTATAACTCCCTTTTTATAGCACATACAGATATCATATCAATTCAGAAGAAATCCGGGCAAATCAGAAATCAGACAAAAATCGGGCAGCACAACGGCAGTAGACGGAATTTAAACAAAATTTCCTGCAAAGAAAATTTACCAAATTCGCACAGAACATAGATAATCATATTCCAGAACATTTATTCTACTGCACAGAGAATTTACGGATTCACAGAAAAATGTAATCAACTGAAAACACTGCCGAATCAAAAATACCCGAACAAAAATCTTCGGAAAATAACCAAAAACTGCACACTCGGCACTTCAACAATATACAGAAAGTTACGCGGTAAAAACTGAATCAATCAAAAGTTACGGACGAAAATCGGTAACGGAAACGAAATCCGGACAGAAAATACCGCCAAACTCGACGGTTCTGAAAATTGAGAAAGGCGGAATGTGCCTTACCTTGCGTACAGCAAAATCCTCAACAGTCTCGACGAACGAAAACGGACCCGCGGCTTCCCGAAATCAACTTTTCCTTTTTCTCTTTTTCTTCTTCTCTCTTCGGATCAAAATCTGATATTTTATAAAATTTTTCTCTCTCCTCAAAATATCTCATTTCCCTTAAGAAATGCTCAGATCGTCCTGGACGATCGCACTTCGTCCCGGACGATGTGTGCTCTGGAAAATCCTCGTCCAGACGAAATTTTCATCATCGTCCCCGGCGACAGGTCCTCGGGAGAATTTTCGTCCAGACGATCCAAATTTCGTCCCGACGAATCATACAACCAAAACTGATTTTCTGCACAACCTGTACCAATCGTCCCGGACGATCCAACTTCGTCCCGGACGAACCTGGAGCAGAACTGATATTACATGGAGAGAGTGAACAGACGACAATACTTTAACGACACTTGGAGACTGTGAACATATGACTATACTCTGTCGACACTTAGAGGGTGTGAAAAGATGATGGTACTCTACCTATATTTTGAGAGTGTGAATAGATGACGGTACTTTGACAACACTTGGAGAGTGTGAATAAATGATGGTACTCTGCTAACACTTAGAGGGTGTGAAAAGATGACGATACTCTACCAACACTTAGGGAGAGTGAATAGATGATGGTACTCTGCCAACACTTGGACTCTGCAAACACTTGGAGGGTGTGAAAAGACGATGGTACTCTACCGATACTTGGAGCATATAAAAAGACAACGGTACTTTGCCGACACTTGGAGGGTGTGAAAGGATGACGGTACTCTACCGCACCGGGGATTGGTGGAAGAGAGGAAAATTATAAAGGCTTCTCTACCTTACTATGGGGAAAAAGGAGAGTCACTTTCATAATAGTACAATACTTGAAATGGGAGTCTTCAAGGAGTGGACGTAGGTATTGTTAGAACGAACTACTATAAATCTTTGTATTATTTTTATTTCTACATTTTAATTTTCTTCATTTAATCTTTGTTGTTGAAAAGCTTATTTCAAAAAGATAATCAATTTTAGAAAATTATTAAATCAAATTTTTATTAAAAATCTAAGAGATGTTTAAATTACTAATTCATCCCCCTCTTAGTTAGTCTTGGGACAATTGCATAGGTTTAACAACCTATACGGAATTAACACTTCTCTTCTTCCTTTTTAGTCCCCCTTTCAAGAGAAAGGAGGGGTCTATTAGTAGATTTTTGGAGTGGCATGGCCCGTAAATAGGCGAGAGAACAAGGGTAATTGCGGAGTGGTTAGATGGACGGCCGATCTTGAATCCCTTGATCATGGATTGTTTGATGGATATTTGACTGTCTTAATGATGTTAGAATTCGATGATCTTGGGCCCAATGAATTTGTCTCGTCAAGACGTTCATTTGACTATAAGCATATTGTGTTTGGAAACTGTTTGTAATACAAATTGTGGTTCAAACCTCTTAACATCGCTTCTAACCCTTGATTTGAACCCGTTTGGGCTCGGATTTGGTTGGATTTGGTGTCATTGGGTTCGTATTCTTGAGATGCTTAGTTTGACTATAAGTTTGCTAACATAGGAGTTTGGATGGTCCCAATTTTAATTTTAGAAGTTTTCAATTTGATTTTGCATCGAGATTTGTGCATGATCGAGATAATTTTTTGATGACATATCAGTTGTCCCCCTATTTTCGGATGTCAAAGCTTCAGAAGTCCAAAAATATGCATTGTAGTTAGTGGAAAATTTTTCAAGTGATTTGAAACTCAAATGTACTCAGATTATGGGCGTAGAGGTCCCGGATCACTTAAAAAGTGTTACAATTATGTCTAGAATCTTGAAAAATGATTCCGAGGACCCAAAAAATGTTCGATTTGGCCTTTCCGGGGACCCCATATATATATATATATATATATATATATATATATATATATATATATATATATTATATATATATATATATATATATATATATATATATATATATTAAAATCCATTGGGGGCCTATGCGTTAATATTAAAAAATGATTACAAAGTCCTTAAGGGAGACCATCAGCTCGCTACTGCTCAAACGAGCTACAAAACAAAACAAAAGAAAACCTAAAAGCCAATTATCTCCACTATGGCCGATTACAAAAATACCTAATAACAAACTAAAGATGCTAAAGCCAAGCATCCAAAAAAGAAAGAACATGAATAGTTCTTGAAGCACCATCTTTCTGAAAAAATATTTGAAAGCAGCCATGAACCAATCTACCTGAAAATCAAACAGGATGCAACATAAAAAATTATAGCACAAAATAGCATAACTGTAGTATAAATAAGAGCCTAAATCTATCTCAATAAGGAAATAACTATAAAAATATGTGTGCTGCCAATGAAAAGAACCACCAATAGGAGGACTTAAAGAGCTCAGGTAAACATAAAAGTAGAAAACATCACCCAAGTAATCCACACGCCAATCAATCCTTCCAACATGAATTGGCATAAACTTCCTCCCATAAATGATAACAGCAGAATACCAGAGAACCTCCCAATTAACCCCCACAAACATCTGATTAAAAAACCAAAAAGGCAACCCAGCCAATAAAGCCAGCAACCGATTAGAAATAGGGAAACCCGTAAGGCCTACAATATGGTTCATGATACATAGTACCAAGCCCTCAAAACAATCCAGCCTAGATAGAGCAGAGCCAAAAACAACACACATAAACAGACAGGTCTTACCAACATAGCCAATGCCATAAAGCTCAACAAAACACTCGGACAGAGCACCAACACATATCAACCCCCAGCTGACCAAAACTAGTTGGAAGGAGAGCAACATTGTGAAAAAACCATCAATAATATCTCGATTGCAATCATAGCTCAAGTCCCAATCCAAAAAAAAACACCATACACAAAGACAATCCACCAAGAATACCAACAGCAGACATCCAACACAACAACTAGATGCAAACTGTCCAACCACACAACCACCAGCCATACAATGCAAAAAATGGAAAACCAGAACCAAATACAAAACACAACACCAACAAGACAAATAAAAAGCCCAATAATGGAAACCACATCATCATTAAGAATTAACATAAGGGACATCAATTTGACCCAATCTTAAGAGGCCCTTCACATTACGAGGAAAATATAAAACAGAAATATCAGTTAAAACATCCAACCCACAACCCCATCTAGCAATCGCCTGAGCCGTAGCATTACCATCCTCAACAAGAACAGAGAAAGAATAGTTTAAATCCTTCCTTAAATTCGATCCAATATCCCTCCTTAAATGGAACAGGCAAAGGAATAAACATTATATATATATATATATATAATTTATAAATATATATATATATATATATATATATTAAATATATATATATATAATATATATTTAATTATATATATAATATATATATATAATATATATATATATATATTATTAAGCTTCATCAATAACTTTTTGATTTCTTTTGTAAGTTTTCGAACTGATATTTTAAAAATTAAAATTTTAAAGTAATTAACTAATTAATTATCATATTATTATTAATTTTTATTTAAAGTATAATTAAATTGAAATGAATAAATTTGAATAATTGAACTTAAAATAGTAAGAGTAAAAGGAATGATCAAAATTTTATTTTGAAAACACAAATCATTTTTATAATAACAGTACAAAAATATAATTAATATATACAATATTTTAAATTTTGATAATTGATGTAAAACTATTATAATTAATGAATACAAAATTTAAAATCTTGATAATTAATATGAAGCTAGAATTATAATTCATTAATTGACATTTATTTTTTTAAAACTATTAAACTTCTGTAAGTTTCAAAACTGACATTTTGAAAATAAAAAATTTGAAGTAATTAATAATAAATAATTACATTATTAATTTACATTTATTTCTTAGTAACCATTAAACTTTTGTAAGGTTTTTTGAAAAAAAATGTAATTAATTTATTAATTATTATATTATTATATTTAGATGTTTTTATTAAAGTCTAATTAAATTGAAATGAATAAATTTGAATGGTCGTGATTTAAAATAAAAAGAGTTGAATGAATAGTTAGAATTTTATTTATAAGAAACTGAAGTCACTTTTATATACAAAATTCTAAATTTTGATACTTGATGTGAAGCTAATATGATTAATGTATACAATTTAAAATATTGATAATCAATGTGAATGCTGTGCATTCCACCTCCTCTGTATTATTAATGGAGTTTGTAAGAAACACATGGTTATATCTGTCTGGTTCTTAACGCGCAATAATTTTCGTAATTATAATTGGCATGAGAGGTTTCACGATACTTTGTTTTTCTAGTGGTTTCTTTTTTGCAGGAGTTCAATTTATGGATTTCTTCTTTCTGATAGGGAGCGGTGGACGTTGAAAGACCAGAGTTTTTGGAGGTTTGATTTTGAATTTTGCAGGAGTTGTATGCGTTGCTTTTATTTCTCAACCTTTTTTGGGTGATGGTATCTTACAGCCCTAGCTTGTTTTTAGGTTATTTTGTAATTGTTAGTATTAGGAACCACCGACTTTTAGGCTTTTTGATTTATTTTTTTGTAGCTCTGATGAGCATTAGCAAGCTGGAGGTTCCTATTAAGGAACTTGTAATCATTTTTTTTTTATATTAACATGTAGGATACTCAGTGGATTTTAACAAAAAAAAAATGATAATCAATGTGAAGCTAGCATTATGATTTTTTAATTGATATTTATTTATTGACAACTATTAAACTTTTATAAATTTCAGAACTTGTATTTTGAAAATTAAAATTTTTAAAAAATAAATAAATAATTAATATTTTATTAATTGACATTTATTTCTTGATAACTGTTAAACTTCTTTAAGTTAAATTTTGAAAAAAAAAATTTATGTAGTTAATTAATTAATTAATTATTACCTTATTATTTAGACATAAAGTAATAAGAACTAAAAGGATTGTAAGAATTTTATTTGTAAATAAACTTAAGCCACTTTTATAATAGTAGAATTTTAGAATAGTATTATATAATTTATCTAGAATGAAATTTAAAAAATCAATATTTAAGATAATTTTCATAATTCAAATTATAAAAATAATTAAATATACCTAATATATGAAGAATTCTAAACCTTTATAATTGATGTTACGCTATAATAGTTAATTAATATGTATAAAATTCAATATATTGATAATTGATAGAATCTAACATTATAATTTATTAATTTATAGTTGGAATTTTGTTTATAATTAAGAAACTGAAGCGAGTTTTACATATAAAATTCTAAATTTTGATAATTGATGTGAAGCTAATATTATTAATGTATACAAATTTAAAATATTGTTAGTCAATGTGAAGCTAGCATTATAATTTTTTAATTGACATTTATTTCTTTATAAGTATTATTTTATAAATTAAAGAACTTGTATTTTAAAAATTAAGAATTTTAAAAAATAAATAATTAATTAATACATTATTAATTGATTTTTATTCCTTAATAATTGTTAAACTTCTAAGTTAAATTTTGAAAAAAAATTAATGTAAATTAATTAATTAATTAATTATTACATTATTATTTAGATATAAAGTAATAAGAATTAAAAGAATTGTTAGGATTTTATTTGTGAATAAACTTAAGCCACTTTTATAATAGTAGAATTTTAGAATAGTATTATATAATTTATCCGGAATGAAATTTAAAAAATCAATATTGAAGTTAATTTTCATAATTCAAATTGTAAAAATAATTAAATATAACTAATATATACAAAATTCTAAATCTTTATAATTGATGTTAAGCTATAATAGTTAATGAATACGTACAAAACTCAAAATATTTATAATTGATTGAAGCTAACATTATAATTCATTAATTTATATTTATTTCTTTAAAATTAGGTTTTAAATTTAGTTATCTTTATGAAATTTTATATATTTGTTCAGAAAACACAAAGTCATGGAGAGAAAAATAAATAATAGAGCACATATAAGAAATAAATGCATCAAATCAGAAGAGGAGATTTTGAATTTAAGATGCAAGAAGTGGAAATAAAATCAAGTAAAAAAAAAATCAAAATGTGGTTAATGGAGAGGAGATAGCGAGTGAAATGAAAAAAAAAAAAGAAAAAAAAGTTTACCAGAATCAAGTTAGCTTTGAAAGAGGAGAGATATTCAATTAAAGATGAAGATGTGTCAATTGTTTAAGTGAGACTAAGAGAGAGATGAACAACAAAGATGAACGGGTTTCGAAAATTATAAGTTGTAAGCAGTTCTTCAACGAAGATAGAGAGATCTTTAAGGGAGACAAAGAGAGATAGCAATACTGAAGGTGAAGGGGCTTTCATAAGTGATTTCACAAGCGTGAGCGATCGAGCTGCAGGAGCACGAGCCTACGAAAATTTGAGGTATAATATTAATAAAGTCAAAATACAAATGGTTGCCAACCGAATACTAATAGGTTAAGGAATGGATGGTTAGGATTTTGTTATTTGTATGATTAAGAAAGGTTAAGATTATTTAAGGGAAGATGAAGGGTTTCGATTAGATGAAGAATTAATACATCATTATGATAATTAACATAACATATTTGATATGAATAAAATTTTAATTATTTATCAATTATAATTAAAATAATTGAAATGAAATGCTAGAATTTAATTTGGGATAATGTATAAAGTCAATGAGTAGGGTTGCAATAGAATATCAATAGATTGAGGGATGAATGGATAGGATTTTGTCATTTGTATGATTTAGAATGATCAAGATTGTTTAAAAGATGAAGAGTTTTAGTTAGATGAAGTATTAATATATCATTATGATAATTAATAGAATATAATTGATATGAATAAAATTATATTTATCACTCAGTTATAATTTAAATAATTGAAATGAAAGATTAGGATTTAATTTGAATAATTAAAATGAAAGACTAGGATTTGATATGGAAGAAAATTCATGACACTTTATAATAATAGTGTGTGTGTGTGTGTGTGTGTGTCTATATATATATATATATATATATATGTTGCGTCCAAGAGTATTCGCGGCGGTAGAGAAATATAAAGTTTATCGTCTTAGCGTTGTACGAAAATCCGACACGCAATCAGATAAGAGATAGGGTCTAGCATTTATGAGACACCAACAATTTTTACGTTGAAAACTCCTGAAAAGGGGGAAAAACCACGGGGCATAGCCTAGTTTGAATGAATCCACTAGTATTGCAGTCGATTACAAATGAGGCCCTTCCTTGGGAGAAGACCTTAGCTTGATGTACATTTTATAGAGTATGTTACATGATATGAATTCAAAGAATCACTATTGACATGCTCGTTTTGGTCGGGAGGACCATAGTCGGCGGGCGACGGAGGTCGGAAGGCTTGTAGTCGGTGGGCGATGTAAGTTAGGAGGACCGTAGTCGGCTGGCGACGGAGGTCGGAAGGACTGTAGTTGGCGGGTGACGTAAGTTAGGAGGACCTAGTCGGCGGGCGACAGAGGTCAGAAAGACTGTAGTTGGCGGGGGACAGAGGTTGGAAAGATTGTAGTCAGCGGGTGACATAAGTCAGGAGGACCGTAGTCGGCGGGTGACAGAGGTCGGAAGGACAATTGCCTTGCGAGGGAGGTTGGAAGGACTGTGTCTGACGATGAAGGTCAGAAGGACGGCATCAGGTAAGAAGTCCAACAATGGAAAGAAATCCATATTCGATATAGGTACTCCACGAAGGTCCGATAACCGTAGAAGTCCAGCATCGGGTAGAAACTTGGAGAAGAGTGAAGGTCAGGGGTCGGTAAAAGTCCGACGTCTGTTGGTGGACGAGGAGAAACTCCGGCATCACTTGGCGGAGTTTCGGCGTTAGGAGGGAACTCTCTATCGTTAATTGAGAAGAATTTCCGCATCCCATGGAAGTTGGGCATAATTCTCTGGCATTCTCTACCGCCGAATATCCGGCAGTAGTCCGGCATATTCAGGCGGCGGGAAGCACTCCGTGGTGGTCAGGAGGAGAGGATTCTCCTTTTCCCCCTTTCTCCCTCTTCTCTCTTCTTCCTCTCTCACTCCCCACTCTCTTTGGAAGAATGAGGGCTCTATTTTATAATTTTTCTGGAGTGACATGGCTTGTAAATAGGTGAGATCAGGGCGAAGAGGAGTGGTTTGAATGGACGGCTGATATTGAATCCTTTGATCATACACCGTTCGTCAGCCATTTGAAGGACTTAGTGATGTCGGAATCAGGCGATCTTGGGCTCGTTGAATTCGTCTCGTCAAGCCGTTTGATTCGAATATAAGCACGCCAAAATCGGAGACCGTTTGGTAATTCAAATTGTGGTTCGAACCTTCCAACAGCGCTTTGGGTCCTTGATTTGGACTCATTTGAGCTCGGATTGAGTCAAAATTGGTGTCGTTGGGTTCGTATTTCCGAGACGCTTAGTTTGACTGTAAGTTTGCTGAAATCGGAGTTCAGGTGCTCCTGGATTTAATTTTTGAAGTTTCCAACTTGACTTTTGCCTCGAGATTCGTGCCCGATCAAGATAATTTTTGCATGACGTATGAATATATATATAAGTTCCTATAAAAAAATCGTCATTGGTATCCGTATAGTAAACAAGAAATATGTCAACTTCAACTGGATAAAGCAGGCAGAAACTAACCTGAGCATCTCGTCAAATAGCTAGCCTGCATTGCTCATCATGATCAAACACGGACTGCACTTCCGTCTCAAATCCGTTCCAAATATCCCTTCTTTCGAAAACCAAAAAGGAAGCACAAATTTAAGTTCTTAATCTCTCAAAACGGCAAAGTTTAAATTCATTGGGATCATTGGTTTTTGAATAATAGATTCAGCCGTTTATTTCCTGATTTGCCTCTTAGCTTGGTCTGCAACACTAGACCTGTTTTGGCCGACTGGATGCAATAGGGTAGTTGGTGCTTGCCTGATTCTTTGAGTCCGCCCATTATGGAACAAATTTCTGCTATTCCAATTCTGAATGAATCATCTAAACCCCTTATTTGGGATAATGATGGTAATGCTAGATTCAAAGACTTCTATTCGGAATTTTTTGTAAATGAGGAAAACTTTGACTCGCACTCACTGTTTTGACGTAAAAAGCACTCTATGCATTTCTCGACTTGCACTTGGATGGCTTTGAAAGGGGGTGTGAAAACGTTTGATGTTCTATTCAAAAGAAACATTCAGATTTTAGATCACACTTGCTCTCTCTGTCATTCTGATTTGGAAACGGCTTCTCACTTATTTTTTGAGTGGAATTACTCTTTCAAAGTTCTGACTAAAATTATGTCTTGTTTCCAAAATTTCTTCTTTAGGCCTACTATTATGCAAGCTCTACATCATATTGACAGTTTACAAGTTGGGAAAACTCAAAAAAATGCTTTGCTCCTTACTTTTAATGCTATGGTGTATTATGTTTGGCAAGAAAGGAAGAACGGGAAATTTAAATCAGTGAATGATTGCTTTAACACCTTATCTAGGAAGATTTCTAGATATGTCTTTCTTAAAATTAAATGTTGGAAGAGGGGGGATTCTATCATTCATAAGTTGAAGATTTCTTACTCCTGATGCCTGCTCTTATGTCACAGTAGCTTTTGTTTTATTACTTGAAGCGAGGGTTGGTTGCTTTGTTGTCTTTTGGCTCTTAGTGCATTGATTATTTCTGGTTCAATGAGGTTCACTGCTGGATTTTTTTTTTTTTTTTTTGGGGGGGGGGGGGGGGGTGGGGGGGAATATTTGGGGCAGAAGCCCATTCATTTATAAAAAAACCAAGGTTACAGAATAAATTCCAAATGCTAACAAAAAAAATATATTAAGCACGGGACAAAACCCTATCAGCAAATGCTGCAGAAGAAAGAAACTGCTGTAAAAAAACAAGTAAAAAGGAAATTCATATAAAATATTTAAGGACTCATAAGATCAGAATATGACGCCATCACAGCATATGACCAGCTAGCCAAAAATACCCAAAAGGGTAGAGGGATCCCCTGGTTGCCGACGGAAGCTTCTTATTATTACCTGTGTTGGCACCACGAGAGTAGTTGCTATTTACCTGGATGATGCAATTTTTGGCCTGTGCTTTAATCTGTCGTCTGTCATCACTCTTTTTGATTGGTTTAGCTGGGTTCTTTGTTATTTGGCGGTTGTGTATCCCTCCACTGGTTTGTGGGAGGCGAAAGACGAACTTTGGTCTTACATATCTGTCTGGGTTGCTCTGTCGTGGACTATTGATATGTTGCTGATGCCTTTCGATAACAGAATTGTTGCCTCGAGAAATGCCAGGAAGTTTGGGTTTGATTTTTGCTTGGTAGATATAAATTTTTGGACTGAGGACAATGATGACGTCTGTCGTTGCTCCTTTTAATTTGGATGGTCTACGGGCAACCGAAGAAGCTCCTAATTCATTTTTTGAAGAATTTTGGATCTGAGTCTTAGCCCCAACTGATTTTTCAGTCAATTTTGCTTTGGCCACTACTGTGTTTTTAGTGGTTTTATTTTATTTTCTTTTCTTACCCTTCATTTTTGTACATCTTAATTTCCCTTGTTTTTAATATAGTTTGGGCCAAGCCCTCAATTTATAAAAGAAAATTAAAAAAAAAAAAGGAAGCGAAACGCTCAAAACTTCAACTGTCAACCTCTTCCGCTGCTTCCATAAGGGAGTTTCCAAAGGTGAACCATTAATACAATCATTAATTACCAGCCTCTCTACTTTACTCCATTAACTCCTCGAGAGCTGGAAATGCCTCTAATGCACCCCTTTGGAAGCAGCATAAGTACGGTATAAACACGAAACTTCGCGGTCAATACCTGTAATGGGAGAAGGAATGGGAGATTAGAGAAAAGAAAAACAGAACTTTTCTTGGCTGAATGGGGGAAGCGGCGGCGGCGGCGGCGGCAGCGGCGGCAGCGGCAGCTATTTCGTTGGAATCCGGCGAGGAGAAGAGGGAGATATGGATAAAGCATTATTCAAGCTCTCACAGGATACTTCTTGTAGGCGAAGGAGACTTCTCCTTCTCGGCCTGCCTAGCGAAGGCATTCGGTTCTGCCAAGAATATGATCGCAACTTCCTACGATAATTTTGGTGAGAAGCCCGTCAGCGCTGGATCACGATTAGCTTATGGTGGAAATAGCTATTGAGACATTTCGTTGTTTTTATTTTTTTATTTTTTATTTTTAACAAGAGCAGATAACTTAATAAGAATTTGTTTAAAGATAATTATCTATTTTAATAATGATTCCAACGATGATTATTTAGTTGCAGGCCTGTAGGTCAGTGGGTGTTTGAGATTCAGATAGAAAACATAGCACTTAGGCAATAATTATTAATTGGTTTGATATTTTTAATTGGTTATAAACCAATTATAATAGTTCTAAAGATTTTAATAAAATATTTAAGTACTGTTTGGTTGGCTAGCAGTTTCATTTTGTCTTTGGCTTTATGTAATTTAAAATAACTAACTTGACAGATTCCATCATTTTAACTAATCAATATTAATTTATGCTTCATTTGGGACCAATTTTTTTACTGTTTTTTAATGTTATTTTTTATTACAATTTTTTTTAATAAAATGATTTTAAAAAACATTAAAATGGCCATCCCAAATCAAGCCTTACACTTTCAAAATACATTTCAGAGTTGTGAATTTGAAAGAAACAAAATCGATACTTCTTAAGACATTATTATAATCTACAATCAACAAAATCAGCTCGCTAAAAATGTCTGACGTGCCTTTGCATATCAGATGAATTGCTGGAGAAGTATTGGACGGCTAGGATTCACCTTGATGAGCTTAAAAGCCTAGGATGCACATTATTACATGGAATTAATGTTGAAAACATGCATGAAGATGGCTTCTTGAAACTCATGAGGTTCGACCGAATCATATTTAATTTTCCTCATGCAGGACATTTCGGGTTCCATGAAACAAATAAATGGCTCATTTTGTAAGTATATCACTGTGTATCTATCAATTAAACAATGCTGATGTCTACTAATTGCCTTATCTTAAAATAATATGGAACTTCGATGTTGATTATTGTTTTAGGAGCACAAGAAGCTACTTTGTGATTTTTATTTTAAACAGTGCAATATGCTTGTTAAGTAAGGCGAAAATGGGAGATACATGTTTAGTCATAGGGATGATCATCCTTATATAATTGGAGATTAGCGGTTTAAGCAAAGGAGAAAAGTTCGATCCTGAAGAAATGGTGGAGTTTCAAAAGGAAGATAATCCTGGCTATCAGAACAAAAGAGGAGGTGATGTAAGGAGCAACGCGACCTTTCCTCTTGGAAATAGGAGTTTCACTTTCAAGTTTTCCTTGAGTAAGGATTTAGAGGACAATGAAATTTTCACATTTATATGATATGGTGATTTAGTTACAATATTTATATGTTTGACTTTCTTTATTATAGCTTTGCGCAATTATTTATCCTCCTAATTTGTGGTTTTGACCCCTATACCTCCTAAGTGAACTAAACATTAAACGAAAGTTATTCAAGTAAACACTTGTGCATGACAATATGATGTTACACTCTCTCATTTGATTTTTTTTAATATTTAATAGAGCATTATGCTCTGTGGCTATCATAAAATTTATAAATATAAGAAAGAAATACATCACTAACGGGAAACCACGTGATTACCGTCGGAATTTTCCGGCGGATTTTTTTTGCGCCGCATTGTCGGCGCAGGTTCCGGCGGAATGATGCGAGTAACGTTTACGGCGTTCTTTTCTGGCGGAACCGACGCCGGAAAGTTATCGGCGCCAATTGCGCCGGAAATACCGCCGGTGAAAAGGGCTCTGGATTATTTCCGGCGCAGATTACGGCGGAAACGTTCTTCTAAACTCAACGAAAACCGTTCCGGCGGATTATGCGCCGCTTATTTAAATCAACAAAAAATTTCCGGCGCATTGTCCGCCGGTAACATTAACCACCGGCGGGGTCCCGCCGGAAAACCGCCGCCGCTAAAAAGCCCTAAAATGCGAATCGAGCCCTGTGGGCCGACATTTTATTTTTCTTTTATTGTAGGGGGGCCGTCATTATCCTTTTTTTTTTTTTTTGT